>JAQISU010001241.1:9525617-10725617 GCA_029339505.1 Unio delphinus | reverse complement strand
AAATACCACAAAGATTTGACAGAAAAAAAACGATTTGCGTTTTAGGGACACGTTCTCCACACCACACCCACAAGGGTTGCTTTTGTAAATCTTGCAGAGATGATGTGGGTGAAGGAGTAGTCACTGTGGTCGCTGAAGCTGTATTGAAGGGCATGATGGTCACTTCTTTTTATAGTCGATGACTTGCGAAGCGTCAATCCAAGAATCAAAACTAGGAGGATATCCTTTCCAACGTACTTTGACTTCTTTGACACGACGTTTTCCTACTTTACGGGTTCTTCGTTCGAGAATGCTTTCAATGTCGTACACGTCTTCTTTTTTGGTAACACGTTGTAACTCAGGCAAGTAAAATGTTCCTTTTAATACTTCTCCGTTCATGTCTTCCAATTTATAGACGGTAGGATGACGATCGCGCACTCGTCCAGTAACACGAAACAATTCGGTGGTCCAGTTGGGTAAGTAACCTTTGTCGAAAGTGCGTTTGGTTTTGCCAATGCGTACCCAATCTCCCGGGGTTAACACTTCTCTACCTTTCTTGGGGACAGCTCTCGTCCGGGACGTACAAAACAGACGCTCAAAAACAGTCACTTCGTTGTCAGGTGTCACCTCTTGTGGGGCACGTCCAATGCTTCTATGGTAAGATTGATTGTAGGATTGAACTAAGTGCGGTAAGACGTCGATGTACTTGAGAGTGTGTTGATGCGTAAAATATTTCCACATGCGTTCTTTCAAGGTACGTTGAAAACGTTCCACGATACTGGCTTTGGTTTCAGGATTTTCGGTGGTGAAAAAATGAATGTCACGTTTCTTTAATTCTCGTTGGAAAGCTTGGTTTAGAAATTCGGTGCCTTTGTCGGTTTGCCATCGAAGAGGGTGACGACCACTTTGTTTCAACACCAGTTGCAAAGCTCGTACTAACTCTCCGCTCGATTTGGATGTCAATGGTACGACCCAGGCAAATTTAGAAAAGACGTCGATGACACAAAACAAATATTTGTAGCCACGATTGTAGGTGGCTAAATGAGAGACATCAGCTAAATCGGCTTGCCATTGATGATCGATGCCTTCCACTTGAGTGCGACTTCTGTGAAATTTTCGTCGAATGGGTTTGTGTAAAGTGTACGTCGCTTGTTCTTGTAACCATCGTTGTACTGTAGGTAAACGGAGCTTTTTCAAGCGAGTTTTTGCAGCACGATACAATTTCTGAATGCCTCCGTAACCTGCAGGGTGAGCTGGATTGTAATAAATGCTGGCTAAGACCTTCTCCATGGTTTAGGTTAATAAGTGACCCACTCTTCGAGGATATTGCTTTGGGTGGGACGAAATGCGGGTTGTTTGGAAACGGTTTTACGTGTCCGATGTGCCACAGGAGTTGACGTCGAGGGTGCTGGTGGTGGTGGTGGCGGAGGTAATGAGATAGCTTTGGTCTTCTTTTCTTTTCTCACCTCTGGTTTCCTTTCTTTCTTTTTCACTTCTGTTGAAGCAGGAGTAGCCATCATCTTTTTAACCCAAGTTTTGAGTTCTTCTCGTGGGAGCGTGGGAGAAGGGGTCAATAAGGAAGCGGCAATCTTACTCGGAATGGGAGTAGCAGTGGGTGTTTGAAAGAGATCATGGGGTTCTTTTTCTTCCTTGGGTAATGGTGGGGTGACGTCTGTTTTGGCTACTGTAGAGGGTAAAGGCGACGGATTATTCTTTAGTGCCTTCAAATCGGACAGTGTGGGTAGAGCTGTTTGTTCCACAGCTTTTCGATGAAAGAGTTGTAGTCGTTGCAGAAGTTGACCGTACTTTTGCGATTTTTCGGTTTCGGACAAATCGTGGCGATGCAGCAAGGATTGCAATTCGTGTTGTAATTGGGACATCTCGTTCAAATCAGGATTGGGTGGTAAATGGGGGGTACGTTGTTCTTGCCAACGATGGTATTCCATCCATCGTTTGTAAGGAACTAAAGTCAGTTTTCGTCCTTCCATGGGCTTCCAAAGGTTACGTCTAAGATCGTGGTGCTTCATGGATCCCTTTTATCTTCTGGAAGGATCATACATATTGCTACCCATACCTTGGGGCCATCCCTGGGTGCATCCCTGGGGCCATCCCTTGTGTCATCCCTTGTAAAAAACCTGGTAATATGCTGGATAGGATATCGGATTTCGCTAATCCTCCCAACACAGGAAGAAGAAAAGGTAAATATCCTCCGCGTTGCACCAACATTTTTTTCTTTTGACGGACGGGTATTTTCTTTTGGACCATTTCACGAAGAACGTGTCGATGTTTGGCTAAGCATTTTTTCTGGTGTGAAGACAAAGGTATCGTGCCTTTCAAAACATTCAAACAACATTCGCACACGGTATCGATGACATCTTTGGAAGCCGTTTTAATGATTTGTTTTCGCATGGGTGGAGAGGCTTTGGACAGGACAGACAACACGTCTCCGTGTTTGACCAAACGAGGAGGTAGTCCTTTCTTTTTCTTTCCTTTGTGAGGTGTAGAAAAATATTTTCTGCGAGGTGACATCTTTGCTTGTTCGTTCCACAATACCACTGACGTCCATGACTTGAAACACACCCTCTTTTATCTTTTTTTTTGTTGTGCCATCACTTGATTTATAAGTGGTATCACTTTTTCTGGAAAGAGATCATGGGGTAGGAAAAATCCTCCGCGTTGCACCAGCATCTTTTTCTTTTGACGGACGGATATTTTCTTTTGGGCCTTTTGTACGATGAACGTGTCGATGTTTGGCTAAACGTCCTTTCCTTTTCTTTCCTTTGTGGGGTGAAGAAGAATGTTTTCTGCGAGGTGACATCTTTGCTTGTTCGTTTCACAATATTACTAGTGTCAATGACTTGGTACACACTCTCTTTTATCTACTTTTTGGGGAACTACCGCTTCGTCAAAAAGGTAACAATGTCTTTCACAAAATTACCAAAGGATCCTCCTTTTTGGTGACTCTTCTTTTTCTTTAAAAGACTACGTCTTTGGAGGAAAGGACGTCGATGTTTGGTTTTTAAGCCTTTGGTACGATGACGAGATTGTCTTTTTCCTGTTCCTTTTTGGATGGTAGAACGACGAGGGTGGTGGTGGTGGTGGTGTGCACGTTTTTGAGGAAGCATCCTTGAGTGTTCAGCAGTGGTACAGAAAAATGACTGATTGACGCCGTGGTCTTCAAGTCATATTTTTATACTGGAATGCGTCGCCACTGATTATCTTTGCGTCGTATCAACTTCATGGCAGGTAACACACGTCGTGAAGGGGTTCGCAACGGACTCAATCGGGACAGTTCTTGTTTGGGGCAGGTACTTTGTGAGCAGCTGCTACTGCCGCCAATGTGGACGAGGGTGTTACCGGTGGAGGAGACGTTTTGGGAGACGCAGATTTCCAATGTTTCATCAAATTAGGAAAAACGGGTGTCAAATTGGGTTTGGCTGGCATCACCCGCAACGGAGAAGTGACAGCCCCTGAGGCTACTGGCAACGTAGTCCCTGCCAAACGTCCTTGTAGATCTTTTCTTACAGGTCGTGGTTGACGAAGGTAAGGTTGTGTCCTGGCCGAAGTGCCTTTCTTGCGGGTGACCGCTTTTGTCTGTGGACTTTTCTTTTTCTGTGTTTTGGTCTTGGCACCCTTGTTCTTTTTCTTAGGGGTTTGTTTGACTTTTTTTGTTTTCTTCTTGGGGTGAACTTTGGGAGTATTGGGATCCCATTTTAAAAGGGAACGAATGATGACACTTCCTAGAGAACCACTACCTCCAGGTTTCAATATGATTTGCTTTTTGGTGTGAGAGTCAATGCGAGGATTGGCCAGTTGCGTCAAGGCTACTTTGTTTCTGTCAAAAAAGCGTTTGGTTTGATGTGGAATGTGAATGATGCCTTGCAGTATTTGACGTGCTGTCACCGTAAACCATCGTAAGACTTCTTTGAGACTGGCTTCTAAGACGTGAGCACGTATTTGTGGATTTTTTTCGCGACTGATGCCGTACAAGGCACGAATCAATTTGATGGGAAGATGAGACTGAAGGGACGTCATGTTGACGATGCATGAGACAAGGTCAAAGTAACCCAAGGTTTTTATAGATTTTTTAGTGGTTCATATGGTTATGTCGACGACGAGGACGTGTACACGACAGGTCCTCCGTCTTGACACCAGTCGTGAAACAAATCGGTACGAAATCGCAAATCAGGGGTAGTGGGTTTTAAATCCACGAGTAAATAGGCGTGTGATGTTTGAGTGGCATCATCGTACGCATGAGTTAGCCAAGGTGTTCCTAACTGTTTGGCTAAAACTTGCACTTGTGATTTATCTCGAGGACTTTTAAACAAGACCACGTAATGAGCATTAAGACTAATGGTACGATGGGCTTTACTTTGTTGAAATAAATTTTGTGTAATGTAAATGACACTGGCATTACGATGATGCCCTTTACGTGTAAACCACAGTTTAATTCCTTCTTCGTCTTCTCCTAACATGTCGTCAAAAATGACCCAATGAGTTTGACTAGGGTCAGACACGATCCCTTCGTCTTCTTTAGGAATGCCTGCTACAAACACAATGGAATCACCTTGACTTTCTTGCAAGAGGCTGTATGCCGATTGCCACTCTTTGTAACACCACACGATGCGTTGAGGTGGACGATCGATCAAATGATGTTTATGTTCGATCAAACGTTTGACAAATTCGGTTTTGCCTGAACCGCTCGGTCCAGCAATTAACATGTTAAAAGGATGACGAAGATACAAGGCTTTCCAACTAGCAGAATCTAAGTGTTCGTCAATGACTTTGAATGTGGAGGAGGAGGAAGGAGTAGTAGAAAGAGTAGAGTGAGCCATAGTCGTGTAGTGGTATGATACGATTGACACAAAAACAGACTAGACAAGAGGTTTTTATACTTTTTTCAAGACACGTTTATTTGAATGCATGTTTAAATTCGAACAACACGAAAGACAAAAATACATAAAAGCCAAAGGGATAAATACAGGGATAAAATACATAGGGAAACGATCAAAGTGGCATATAAACAAGTCACTGTACAACATTCTTTGCGTAACAAACGTCTCCTAGAGGTAGTGTGTAATGTTCTTATAGTCTCCTCTACAGGGGGTACAGTCACACAGGTGTCTTCTCGAAAGGGTTTTTGTGGGGAAATGTCCATGACAGTTCTGTCTTGAACAGAGGGATTGTCTTCGGTGACAGATTCTTTTTCTTCTTCTGGTACTGTCACTAACACAGGTTTAAAAGTGACTTTTTTCTTTTCACACGACGATGAATTTTAGGAACACAACGCTTGGGCATAATGGGATGCTTCGTTTGTCCAAGCCTCAAAATCCCAACTTTTCCAGTCACGTACATCTGTCCAATGAGGGTGTAAATCACAAGCTACACACACATCTTCGTACACTGCTTCCGTACGTAAAAGTTGACGAATCTTTTTTTCTTGGAGAGGTCGAGCCGTATCCAGATGAAAGCGTAAGGCTTTGAACAGAATAAGTCTCTCGTGGACATTTAAAGGAGTCACCATACTGTCTTATTTTTTTGATAGGTAGTGTTCGTAAAGTGTCCACAAGGAATCGACAGGTCAACGAAATCCTAGAAAGCAAGTCACTAAAACACACACAACACGTCGACCCCAATTCATAGGATACAGTTCTTGCAATAAGTGTTCGTAATCTTTCACCGTGTGAATCTTCTCATTGATATCCTTCCACGGAATCTGTTGGATCACCAATGATAAAGGTTGTGGCATGGTCGTTCTCTTTTATACTTCTTTTTTAGGTCGAAGACTATCAGTGTAGATTCAACCCAGAATTAAACACAGAATTAAATTTGCACAAAAAGCAAAAGTGATTAATATAACGTGTAATTTCGTCCCACTGCCATTCAGGGTAACGGTCAAGAAGGATCAAAACATCTTCAGATGTAAACGTAGTAAATTGGCAACAGAGCAAAAAAATACCCTTAATCCAGAGAAATCTAATATGTTGGTTAATTTTTGTCACTTGCCTCTTGTGAATTTCACGACACAAATGTTCTACAGTCACCCATTGAGATTTTTCTTGAGCAAGACCTTGCCAAACGTCCTTGTAGATCTTCTCTTGCAATTCGTATGGTAATCCTTGAATATTATGTTTTAGAGAGGGCTTATATACTGGTCTAGGTGTGTTACACGACATGGAGTAGTAGTGTCACTTCCAATCACTAGGTCCCACTAAAGGTAGGTATTGACAATTCAGAGACCATCGAGCATGTTCCAAGTAAGCGGAATCTTTCTGTTCCCACTCGTAAATGGATACACCACAACTGAAACACTTGACTTTATCCCCTTCGCCCAAGTAGAAAAATCCAGCTCTGGCTAATTCTTCAGGAGTTGGTCCAGGCAGATATTTTGGCCATTTATCTTTGAAGGTTTGGAATCGACTTTTAAAGTGACAGTATTCAGGCAAACTCGTCGGGAACGAATATTCGACTCTCCTCACTTCTGTTCGATGCAGGTACGGTGAAATTCCTAGGAGTCCACGATAACGTGTGGCACCGCTTTCGCATCCCTCAGGTTTGACACGCACAGCATCACTTTCCACGGTAGATATAGGGGTAGTAGTCATAGCAACGTTCCCACGATATCCAGCTGAATCGCTAACGTCACACCGTCTGGCATCACTACAATCGTAAGGTTCACCATCGCACTCTGTAACGCAATTACAGTGCATACCGCAAGGACACTTACAGTTTCCTTCCGGACAACTTCCGTTGCAATGCATGGGTCTTATCCATCCAGTACTTTTCACACTCTGGAAAGGTACATTTGTTTTACAATCCCCAAACTTGAATGATGTCTGTTTAAATGGATTCATCTTCTTTTCGCTTGGCTGTGTTAGTCACAATGAACTATTGGTCTTGGACAATGTCCCTTTTTATATGCTGCCCAATTTCGACGTGACCGTACGGGAGAGTGAAGTGATTGGGAAGTCGTACTCTTTTTTGGTACACGATTTGATATACTTTTTCCAAAGGTCGGCTAACGATTTGGTGTGTAGGTAAACGGACAATCTTGTGCGGTTCGTGGGTAGTCACTTGAAACGTTTCATCCTGTCCCGACTGTAAGGCTTCTTGTAGCACGTTAAAGTTCACCACTCGACTGGTGCGATAATTGAGAGTCAATCCTTTCACTTTACATTCGGTGTGCATTTCTCCTTGTGGGTCTCGGTATTCGTAGCCGTAATTTTTAGGACCGCCACTTGCAAAACATAGAATCTTGTCGTTGGGATGTTCATCGGTCCAGGCTCCTAAACGGTCTCCTTCGATGACAGGGTTACACTGGTTCGGTCGGTGAATGTAGATGAAACTGTCCGTGTCAAAATACAACACACGATCTCCTAACAGTTCTAACACTTCGTACAATTTTAAACGAGCGTGGGCTGTCACGTAAGCCGCAATGATGACATTTCCAAATTTGTCGGCTTCTACAAAGTCTAGTTCTTCTTCGTAATTGACTAAGATCAAGTCCTCACGAATGACGTCCACGTGTTTCATGACTTTGGTTGGGTCGTGAATCATCTGGAAGTAGCGAGACGGCTCGGACAAATACTCCGTCTTGGGTAAAGAGGGTCGTTGTGCCCTTTTACCCCACAAACAATTGAGCATCACTTTGGCAAACGATCGCCGTCCTTCGTTTTTCTCGATGTGGTATAAAGTGATACCTTCCTGCTCCCTATATTTTTCTTTGAATATCTTTTGGTCTTCGGGAGTGTGACACCAGGAAGGATAGCCACTAGCTTTTTGTTTTAGTTTTAAAAAGGCATCCACGTAGTCTGCAAAAATACCTTTCTGTCTCTCGTCGCCCTTGCGGTATTGTTGTGTCTTGGGAAAGTGATAAATTTCGTACACTTCTAACAGTTGGTAACCCAGGTCCAGAGCTTTAAACAATTCCACGCTCACCCACGTTCCTGTCAAGGCACGTTTTTCCTGGCTGTGCTGACAAGGTTGGTCTTGGATGCACATTTCGGCACAAGTGCGACACAAAGGAAACATCAGTTTTCCTTGGCAATGGTGAGGTAAAACGGGATGGTACAAGTCTGTGGGAGGTAAGACTTTGCACTTGATCAATCCTTCGTACTGACGAATGTGGTCCAAGTCAATGTGTTCTGTCATCAATTCTGGATGCCCTACGGGAAATAGACAATATTTGCACACGTAAGGATACAGCGAACAGACGTCCAAGTATTTGATTTCTTCTCCCTTCTCTTCGTCCGCTTGGTACAGCAAACAAGTGGCATTCGTTCGTCCTCCGTACAAACTATCCCGTGGGTTCAATGGGTCCACCCACTTGTAACTTTCTACGATGCGTTTAAACTCGGGATCGGTTTTCAAACGCAGATCGTACTCGTGTTCCCACATTTCCACTACCTGGTATCCTTGTTGTTCTAACTTCAAACGTCGTTGACAAGTGGTCTGGTACAAATCTTCCATGGTTCGTTGTAAAAACTGTTTGTTTGTTTGTTTGTTTACTTGAATTTTAACGGCGCACCAGCACTTTTAGGCTATTTAGCGCCATACAATACGTTACATGTTCAAAAACAAGAAAGGTTTAACATTGACCAGCGATATATATAAAAAAACAATAGTTAAATATAAAATGGTAAGATGTTGGTAACAGGAAAATATGAAGCTTCCCAATCAACGGGAGATGTAAATGTTGTTATGTTGATGATAAGATGTTGTCAATAAAAGGTGATATTTGCATTAGATAAAAATATTCTACGTGATGGTATACAAGTTATAGTTTAAAATAGAGATTTACTTCCTTTAGGAAATCTAAAATACAAGTGGTTTGTATTGTATCAAAAAGTTCCTTCATGTCATGTACATTATAGTATTTAACACGCGTAGGTTGCAGGTCGGAACACTCGGTCATAAAGTGTTTAACAGTGAATGGCTCATTGCAAGAAACGCACTCTGGTGGATCTTCACCTTTCAGTATGTGGGAGTGGGTAATGTATGTATGACCGATTCTGATTCTTGCAATGACAACCTCCTCCCTACGGATAGCTCTGTAGGAAGGAGTCCATTCTCCCAGGGTTGGTTTGATGGCATGAAGTTTGTTATTGACTGCATCATCCCATGACGCCTGCCACTTCTGACGTAGGTACCTTTTGATACAAGGTTTAAAATCAGTAAAAGGTAATTTAAAATCCGATGGTTCTTGGGATAGAGCCATCTTAGCAGCCCGGTCTGCTTCTTCATTACCTCTAATACCAATATGGCTAGGTAGCCAACAGTATACTATGTTGTAGGACTTACTAAGCTCAGAGTTTTTGACGAGAATATCGACTAGTAATGGATTATCCAGTTTTCTATGGTGTAGCGACTGAAGTACTGACAGAGAGTCACAGAAAATAATGCTATTTAAAATGCGCTTTTGTTCAATAAATTTCAGAACAAGGTCTATTGCTCTGATTTCCGCTGAAAATATGGACGCATCGTTTGGCAAGCGCACTTTGGTTATGTGCTTGCCACTAACAAAGGCTGCAGCAGCCTTGTCATCAACTTTTGATCCATCAGTAAAAATTTTTGTGTAGTTTTTAAAATCGTTGAGGAGTTCATGATAAGAGTTCTGGAAAACGGCAGGATTCGTCTCAGATTTTCTCCCATCGTGCAACGTAAAAATCACTTTGGGTTGCTTAAGGAGCCAAGGTGGTGTTTCCGAGACAAACGTGTTCTGAACTGTAGGGAGATTAATTTTGATAGTGTCAAAACTGGATGATATTCTGATGCCAAATGAAGGTATGGCATTTGGTTTGTTTTCGTACAAAGTTTTGTATTTTGGTTGAAAAACAGCCGAAAAAGCAGGGTTCAGAGGATTTGATCTTAACCTAAGAGCGTACTGTATAGAAAGCATTTCTCTGCGGTGCGATAAGGGTGGTTCATTCGCTTCCGCGAGAAGGCTTTCGCATGGAGATGTCTTGAATGCTCCTAGAGCAAGTCTTATTCCCTGATGATGAATTGGGTCAAGCATTTTCAAATAAGACTTCCTAGCTGAACCATAAACAATGCATCCATAGTCTAGTATAGAACGGATAAATGTTCTATACAAATTGAGGAGGACTTTTTTATCAGCACCCCAGTCAGTGTGCGCAATTACTTTTAGTAAATTTAAAGCTTTTAAGCATTTAGCTTTTAAATTCTTGATGTGTGGTATAAAAGTCAGTTTTCTGTCGAAGATAATACCCAAAAACTTCGTTTCCTCAACAACTGGAATAAGTGTTCCGTCCAGCGTGAGTTTAGGGTCATCATGATGTCTTCGCAATTGACAGAAATGCATGCATACTGTTTTCGATTTAGAGAATTTAAAACCATTATTACTGGCCCAATGGTGGATCTTATTGATATTTTGTTGAAGTTGCCTTTCAATTGTATGCATGTTTGTTTGTTTGTTTACTTGAATTTTAACGGCGCACCAGCACTTTTAGGCTATTTAGCGCCATACAATACGTTACATGTTCAAAAACAAGAAAGGTTTAACATCGACCAGCGATATATATAAAAAAAACAATAGTTAAATATAAAATGGTAAGATGTTGGTAACAGGAAAATATGAAGCTTCCCAATCAACGGGAGATGTAAATGGTGTTATGTTGATGATAAGATGTTGTCAATAAAAGGTGATATTTGCATTAGATAAAAATATTCTACGTGATGGTGTACAAGTTATAGTTTAAAATAGAGATTTACTTCCTTTAGGAAATCTAAAATACAAGTGGTTTGTATTGTATCAAAAAGTTCCTTCATGTCATGTACATTATAGTATTTAACACGCGTAGGTTGCAGGTCGGAACACTCGGTCATAAAGTGTTTAACAGTGAATGGCTCATTGCAAGAAACGCACTCTGGTGGATCTTCACCTTTCAGTATGTGGGAGTGGGTAATGTATGTATGACCGATTCTGATTCTTGCAATGACAACCTCCTCCCTACGGATAGCTCTGTAGGAAGGAGTCCATTCTCCCAGGGTTGGTTTGATGGCATGAAGTTTGTTATTGACTGCATCATCCCATGACGCCTGCCACTTCTGACGTAGGTACTTTTTGATACAAGGTTTAAAATCAGTAAAAGGTAATTTAAAATCCGATGGTTCTTGGGATAGAGCCATCTTAGCAGCCCGGTCTGCTTCTTCATTACCTCTAATACCAATATGGCTAGGTAGCCAACAGTATACTATGTTGTAGGACTTACTAAGCTCAGAGTTTTTGACGAGAATATCGACTAGTAATGGATTATCCAGTTTTCTATGGTGTAGCGACTGAAGTACTGACAGAGAGTCACAGAAAATAATGCTATTTAAAATGCGCTTTTGTTCAATAAATTTCAGAGCAAGGTCTATTGCTCTGATTTCCGCTGAAAATATGGACGCATCGTTTGGCAAGCGCACTTTGGTTATGTGCTTGCCACTAACAAAGGCTGCAGCAGCCTTGTCATCAACTTTTGATCCATCAGTAAAAAATTTTGTGTAGTTTTTAAAATCGTTGAGGAGTTCATGATAAGAGTTCTGGAAAACGGCAGGATTCGTCTCAGATTTTCTCCCATCGTGCAACGTAAAAATCACTTTGGGTTGCTTAAGGAGCCAAGGTGGTGTTTCCGAGACAAACGTGTTCTGAACTGTAGGGAGATTAATTTTGATAGTGTCAAAACTGGATGATATTCTGATGCCAAATGAAGGTATGGCATTTGGTTTGTTTTCATACAAAGTTTTGTATTTTGGTTGAAAAACAGCCGAAAAAGCAGGGTTCAGAGGATTTGATCTTAACCTAAGAGCGTACTGTATAGAAAGCATTTCTCTGCGGTGCGATAAGGGTGGTTCATTCGCTTCCGCGAGAAGGCTTTCGCATGGAGATGTCTTGAATGCTCCTAGAGCAAGTCTTATTCCCTGATGATGAATTGGGTCAAGCATTTTCAAATAAGACTTCCTAGCTGAACCATAAACAATGCATCCATAGTCTAGTATAGAACGGATAAATGTTCTATACAAATTGAGGAGGACTTTTTTATCAGCACCCCAGTCAGTGTGCGCAATTACTTTTAGTAAATTTAAAGCTTTTAAGCATTTAGCTTTTAAATTCTTGATGTGTGGTATAAAAGTCAGTTTTCTGTCGAAGATAATACCCAAAAACTTCGTTTCCTCAACAACTGGAATAAGTGTTCCGTCCAGCGTGAGTTTAGGGTCATCATGATGTCTTCGCAATTGACAGAAATGCATGCATACTGTTTTCGATTTAGAGAATTTAAAACCATTATTACTGGCCCAATGGTGGATCTTATTGATATTTTGTTGAAGTTGCCTTTCAATTGTATGCATGTTTGTTTGTTTGTTTACTTGAATTTTAACGGCGCACCAGCACTTTTAGGCTATTTAGCGCCATACAATACGTTACATGTTCAAAAACAAGAAAGGTTTAACATCGACCAGCGATATATATAAAAAAAACAATAGTTAAATATAAAATGGTAAGATGTTGGTAACAGGAAAATATGAAGCTTCCCAATCAACGGGAGATGTAAATGGTGTTATGTTGATGATAAGATGTTGTCAATAAAAGGTGATATTTGCATTAGATAAAAATATTCTACGTGATGGTGTACAAGTTATAGTTTAAAATAGAGATTTACTTCCTTTAGGAAATCTAAAATACAAGTGGTTTGTATTGTATCAAAAAGTTCCTTCATGTCATGTACATTATAGTATTTAACACGCGTAGGTTGCAGGTCGGAACACTCGGTCATAAAGTGTTTAACAGTGAATGGCTCATTGCAAGAAACGCACTCTGGTGGATCTTCACCTTTCAGTATGTGGGAGTGGGTAATGTATGTATGACCGATTCTGATTCTTGCAATGACAACCTCCTCCCTACGGATAGCTCTGTAGGAAGGAGTCCATTCTCCCAGGGTTGGTTTGATGGCATGAAGTTTGTTATTGACTGCATCATCCCATGACGCCTGCCACTTCTGACGTAGGTACTTTTTGATACAAGGTTTAAAATCAGTAAAAGGTAATTTAAAATCCGATGGTTCTTGGGATAGAGCCATCTTAGCAGCCCGGTCTGCTTCTTCATTACCTCTAATACCAATATGGCTAGGTAGCCAACAGTATACTATGTTGTAGGACTTACTAAGCTCAGAGTTTTTGACGAGAATATCGACTAGTAATGGATTATCCAGTTTTCTATGGTGTAGCGACTGAAGTACTGACAGAGAGTCACAGAAAATAATGCTATTTAAAATGCGCTTTTGTTCAATAAATTTCAGAGCAAGGTCTATTGCTCTGATTTCCGCTGAAAATATGGACGCATCGTTTGGCAAGCGCACTTTGGTTATGTACTTGCCACTAACAAAGGCTGCAGCAGCCTTGTCATCAACTTTTGATCCATCAGTAAAAAATTTTGTGTAGTTTTTAAAATCGTTGAGGAGTTCATGATAAGAGTTCTGGAAAACGGCAGGATTCGTCTCAGATTTTCTCCCATCGTGCAACGTAAAAATCACTTTTGGGTTGCTTAAGGAGCCAAGGTGGTGTTTCCGAGACAAACGTGTTCTGAACTGTAGGGAGATTAATTTTGATAGTGTCAAAACTGGATGATATTCTGATGCCAAATGAAGGTATGGCATTTGGTTTGTTTTCATACAAAGTTTTGTATTTTGGTTGAAAAACAGCCGAAAAAGCAGGGTTCAGAGGATTTGATCTTAACCTAAGAGCGTACTGTATAGAAAGCATTTCTCTGCGGTGCGATAAGGGTGGTTCATTCGCTTCCGCGAGAAGGCTTTCGCATGGAGATGTCTTGAATGCTCCTAGAGCAAGTCTTATTCCCTGATGATGAATTGGGTCAAGCATTTTCAAATAAGACTTCCTAGCTGAACCATAAACAATGCATCCATAGTCTAGTATAGAACGGATAAATGTTCTATACAAATTGAGGAGGACTTTTTTATCAGCACCCCAGTCAGTGTGCGCAATTACTTTTAGTAAATTTAAAGCTTTTAAGCATTTAGCTTTTAAATTCTTGATGTGTGGTATAAAAGTCAGTTTTCTGTCGAAGATAATACCCAAAAACTTCGTTTCCTCAACAACTGGAATAAGTGTTCCGTCCAGCGTGAGTTTAGGGTCATCATGATGTCTTCGCAATTGACAGAAATGCATGCATACTGTTTTCGATTTAGAGAATTTAAAACCATTATTACTGGCCCAATGGTGGATCTTATTGATATTTTGTTGAAGTTGCCTTTCAATTGTATGCATGTGCTTTGATCGATAACAAATTAAAAAATCGTCTACATATAAAGAGCAGTCCACACCGGGAGTTAAGCACTTAGTGATGCTATTGATTTTGATATTAAATAGAGTCACAGATAAAATACTGCCCTGGGGCACACCCATCTCTTGCTGGTGCATATCGGAGAGGGTAGAGCCCACGCGTACTTTGAATTCTCTGTCGGAGAGAAAACTGGAGATGAAAGCGGGCAGACGGCCTTTTAGACCTAGATCGTGCAGGTCATTTAGTATCCCGTACTTCCATGTTGTATCATAGGCCTTTTCTAAATCAAAGAAGACCGCTACTAAATGTTCCTTCTTGATAAATGCATCGCGAATAAATGTTTCCAGTCTAACCAGATGATCGTTAGTACTACGACCAGAACGGAAGCCACTTTGGAAAGGAGAAATTAAATTATTACTTTCCAAGTACCATACAAGCCGAGAATTAATCATTCGTTCCATTGTTTTGCATATGCAGCTTGTCAATGCAATAGGCCGATAGCTGTTAGGATCTTCGTTATCTTTGTCTGGTTTGGGAATCGGTATCACTGTTGCTTCTTTCCAGCTCTTAGGTACACTACCAGCAATCCATAAATCATTAAAGATTTTAAGAAGCAATGTCAGAGAAGATTCTGGGAGGTGTTTCAAGAACTGGTAATGTACTTCGTCAGGCCCAGCGGATGTATCATGGGTCTTGTCTAATGCCTCCCTAAGCTCCAATAAAGAAAACAGCTGGTTATAATTTTCAATGTTGTTCGATGTAAATTTTAAACGTGTCTTTTCTTTTTGAGATTTTAATCTTCTAAAGGCATCTGAATAATTAGATGATGATGAGTTTTTCGAAAAACTATCGGCAAGAATATTTGTTATGTCACGTTTCGAACTGAAATTGATATTGTTTATTTTTAGGTGTCGAATAGAATTGTGTTTCCTTTTTCCATTTATTTTCCGAATAGTATCCCAAACTTGTTTCATTGAGGAACGAGAGTTTAAAGAAGAAATATATTTCTTCCAGGATGCACGCTTACATTCTTTGATTGTGCGTCGAGTTTTAGCCCGGGCAATACGATATTTATTTAAATTTTCGGGCGTTGGACGAGTGTTGAATGTTTTTAATGCTTCTCGGCGTTGTCTAATGGCTTCTTTGCATTCCTTGGTTACCCAAGGTTTTTGCGATCTCTTACTGTTCGTTGAGGACTTGGGAATGGATTCATCTGCAATTGAAATTAGAACGGAGGTAAAATGCTGTATAGGATTAACAGCGTTGAATACTGTATCATTATTTAGTCTAGTTTTGCATAATGCTTCAAACATAGCCCAATCGGCCTTCTTTATATTCCATTGTGGAATTGTATCATCAATTTTAGTGTTATTTTCAAGAGTGATTGGAAAGTGATCACTGCTGTGAAGGTCATCAGCGACCTTCCATTCATAGTCCAAAAGCAGTGAGGGAGAGCAAATTGTCAAATCTATGCATGTGTACGTACCGGTTCCTGGGTGTAAATATGTAGGTGAATTAGTGTTATATAGACACAGATCGTGTCTAGAAATGAAATCTTCTATTTTATGGCCTCTGTCGTTTATGTGATTTGATCCCCATAAAATGTTATGGGCATTAAAATCCCCGAGTAAAACGAAGGGCGCGGGAAGTTGTTCAACAAGATTGTCTAATTCCTTTTGTACTAGGTTGGTGTTTGGTGGTAAGTCAATGGAACAAAAAGTAATCACTCGATGTAGAGTGACACTTACAGCAATGGCTTGTAAATTTGTGTTTAAAGGAATGACTCTGTGAGGGGTTCTATTGTTCACAGCAATAGAGACTCCTCCTGAGGCCCTGTCTGCGTTTTGAAAGTAGGCATTAAACAGGGAAAAGTTTTTAAAAGTAATTTTATCTGTCTCTTTCAGGAATGTTTCCTGTAAACATAGTACAGCAGGATCGTGTTCATTTAAAAGCAGAAGAATATCATTGTAGTTTGTTTTAAGTCCTCGACAATTCCATTGTATGATGGTGTTCTTCATTCTAATGTTATGCTGGAGATTCTGGAACTAGGTTATACTATTCGCGGTGAAAGCATGTGTTGTTATTTGTCTGATGGAAGTACGGGAGTATATTTAGTTTTATTAGGTTTGGAGCTACTTTGAGTACACGGAGCAGTTTCTTCTGCATCCATGCTCTCAAAGTCTCCAAACCTGTTGTACAGTTTAATGGGGTCATCTGACCCCTTTTGCTGTTTATTTGTTTGTGCTTTGTGTTTCTGTCTTGGTGATTTTGGTGGTGGATTGTTATTAGTTGTTGTCTGAGTTGATGTTGTGCTTTTCTGTGGCTTATAATTAGGGATGTTGGTACATGTGGTTGAATCGGGCTGATCCGTCTGTGTTTGGGCGTCCTTCGTGCTTTTTGGATTGTGCTTTACGACTGTGGAGAAGGATGGGCCAGGAAGGGATGTTTTTGCCTGGACAAGCTTTCTGGCCTCTGGGTAGGGAATGTTCGAAGTAAACTTTACCCTCTGAATTTCCTTCTCCTGTTTCCATGTATCACAATCTTTGGAACTGGCGTGATGTTCCTTGCCACAGTTGACACAATGCGGAGTTGCTCTACAATCAGCTTCCTGATGAGAGTGTTCTCCGCATCGGTCACATACCTTGGCTCTGGAACATCGATCTTCGTGACGGCCGTATTTTTGACACTTATAGCATCGAAGGGGGTTTGGAATGTAGATCTCGACCTTTACTTGTAAAAACCCAACCTTGACCACTTTGGGCACTGTCGGTTTATTAAAGGTGAGTACAAATGTATTGGTGTCCTGCAGGGTGTTATTACGTTTAATACGTATTCTTCGCACTGCAGTGACACCTTCATGTTTCATCCCTTCGATGATATCTGCGTCGGTGACTCCAGCCAAGTCACGACATCGTATTACGCCTTTGGACGAATTCAGTGTAGTGTGGGCGAATGAGGTCACTGGAATATCAAAGAATGCTTTCATTTTCATGATATTGTCTGTTTGCCCCTTTCGCTCACACTCTACAAGAAGGCAACCCGATTTTAGTTTTTTCACACTTTTTGGTGTGCCAATCGATCCCGTAATGGTTTTCTCGATAATAAATGGAGATAAACCTGAAAGCGGTTTAGCATCATCTTTTGATTGAATAACCATGAAGCGTGGAAATGATTCCACGCCACGTGGTTCTTCATCAGAGTCAGACAGTGGTTTAGTACGTTTATTGGATTTTTTTTCCATGATGGCAAGATTTTAAAATTCAGCACCCGTGCTCCCCACCCACCAAGGAGCCCAACAAGGGGACACTTTTAAAGTGCCAAGGATACACAGATGCCATACTCAGTTGATAAAATTACCTTTGGATGACCCTGAAGTCGCCAATTTCTAGGGTCAGTAAAATTACCCCCCGATTGACCCGTTGAGCCACCGCCTTCTAGGAAGTCTTCTAAGATTTGGAAAAGGGAAAGATATAGGAATAGAATATATGGGCAACGGTGGTATCAAAAGAGATACAAGGAGAAAGTAAAAGGAGGTGAGAGAGTTAATAAAGACTTCCTAGGGCTCGGCGTGACCAGCCGATTTGTCGAGACCGGGCCCATCTCGACCACCCGTCTAAGAGAAGTAGAGGCCAAAGTAGTGTGTTGCAACTACCAGGATCCTTTCCTCCCCCGACACGGGACGCAACCCACGGCAAACAGGTTGCCTCTACTTAGTCGCCTTTTACGACACGTGGCGAGGCACGTCGGGCCTATTCTACAACCCCGAACCCGCAGGGGGGTGTAAAAACTGATTTTTGGTGTTACGCTGAGGGTAGCATAGGGGACATCCGTGAAATAAACATCCGTTAAACTCGTACACGATCTGAGGGTTTTCTAAGTCCCAACCATCTACCGAATACGTTCCGATGGTCTTTTCGCCTCCTCCGTTGCGAGCGTGTTGGATCCATTTGTCTTCCTTGTCGCACAAGTAATGGAGCCAGCGTAGGGCTTTAACCGAGTATTGACGTTTTACAAAATTTGTCGTTTGAAGACTGATGACCGCTAGAGTATTTTCGGGCATAAAGCGTTTTCGGTACACTAAGGAACATGCTTTGGCAATGGTACAAGCTTCTTTCAAAGGATCGATCCCTCCGTATTCCATGAACAGTTCTCGAAATTTTCCACAACAGCGTCGTAAAATGTCTACGTCAGATAGACAATACTTTAAAATTTCTTGAAAGTCAAAGGGGTCCGAGGCGTGAGTCTGGTACCAAGCATGGAAAGCTTCTCGTTGTTCGGTGCGCATGTTAACGGGGTCGTAGTCGTCAACCTCAGGCAAATGGGGTAGAATGGCATGTTGATTGGCTTCGGTATTAAAAAAGTGTGGAAAATAACCTTTGGCCATTTCTGTCATTCCAAACGTTTTAGGCATGCGACTCAAAGGCATGGCCAAGTAACACATCGAATCTTTAAACTGTACTTGTCCTACTTGCATAGAAATGATTTTGGCTCCGTTCAAAGTCACTTGAGGCCGTTCGGTACTTTGTTCCGCATAGTATCTAAGCAGAAATTGCCCATCGTATCCCGAGAAATTGTGAGCCATGACCGTGGCATGGCAATGACACTCTCCGTAACGTTCGATGTCTTCTGGACTCCACGCTTCGTCGATGGGGTTTAGGATCCATTGGGCAAAATCGGCTAACGTATTTGACCCTCGAAAGATTTTTTCACGTCCTCCAGGAATCTTGCTGCAGTAAGGGCAATGACTAAAGATAGGTTCTTGGATGCACTGCTCGCACGCACGGTGAGCCACGCAGAAATTAGGAATGTGAATACCAGTTTCTTGCATGCATTCGAAATCAAAAAAGATAAAATTTCCTTTTTTCTGGGTATCTTTTGGTTGGGGTTGATATTTTTGAATGAAGCATTCGTGCTCCAAGTCCACAATTTGGCGACAAATGTGACATCGTTTCTTCCCTCGACAAACGTGTAACTTAACACTATTAGTACGTATGCCTTGTCCACAAGTAGGACACAATCTCAGAAGCCGACAAGTACTTTTCTGCTGTGAACCTTGCATCTTCAAATGTTGTTGGTAACAGGTAAGACTGACAAAAAAGCGCTGACACACAGGACAATGCACTCGTACTTGTCCTTTGTCCAGACAAGGTTGAGAGGCCAAACATCCCTTACATTTCGATCCACAATGCTTGTGTTGTTCTCGATTGTTATAACCATAGTCACATTTTTCACAGTAGTAGCTGAATTTCAGAAATCCAGTGATACTGGTAATGGTATCAAAATGACCATCGTGATGATAGACGTGAATATATTTTCCGTCTTTGAAATCGTGGCCTCGAAACAAAAGAGGACCACGCACTTCTTGAGGGTGTACTTTCAAAGTGTAACGTGGAGCCAAGACGTCTTGCAATTTTTGCATTTCTGGAATACCGCAAGGGGTATCTTTGGATATCCCCGCTTGCTGTAACAGGAGTTCTGCTTCACTTCGTTGTTTGGCTCGGTCCGATTGTCTGTTTGTTTGTTTACTTGAATTTTAACGGCGCACCAGCACTTTTAGGCTATTTAGCGCCATACAATACGTTACATGTTCAAAAACAAGAAAGGTTTAACATCGACCAGCGATATATATAAAAAAACAATAGTTAAATATAAAATGGTAAGATGTTGGTAACAGGAAAATATGAAGCTTCCCAATCAACGGGAGATGTAAATGGTGTTATGTTGATGATAAGATGTTGTTAATAAAAGGTGATATTTGCATTAGATAAAAATATTCTACGTGATGGTATACAAGTTATAGTTTAAAATAGAGATTTACTTCCTTTAGGAAATCTAAAATACAAGTGGTTTGTATTGTATCAAAAAGTTCCTTCATGTCATGTACATTATAGTATTTAACACGCGTAGGTTGCAGGTCGGAACACTCGGTCATAAAGTGTTTAACAGTGAATGGCTCATTGCAAGAAACGCACTCTGGTGGATCTTCACCTTTCAGTATGTGGGAGTGGGTAATGTATGTATGACCGATTCTGATTCTTGCAATGACAACCTCCTCCCTACGGATAGCTCTGTAGGAAGGAGTCCATTCTCCCAGGGTTGGTTTGATGGCATGAAGTTTGTTATTGACTGCATCATCCCATGACGCCTGCCACTTCTGACGTAGGTACTTTTTGATACAAGGTTTAAAATCAGTAAAAGGTAATTTAAAATCCGATGGTTCTTGGGATAGAGCCATCTTAGCAGCCCGGTCTGCTTCTTCATTACCTCTAATACCAATATGGCTAGGTAGCCAACAGTATACTATGTTGTAGGACTTACTAAGCTCAGAGTTTTTGACGAGAATATCAACTAGTAATGGATTATCCAGTTTTCTATGGTGTAGCGACTGAAGTACTGACAGAGAGTCACAGAAAATAATGCTATTTAAAATGCGCTTTTGTTCAATAAATTTCAGAGCAAGGTCTATTTCTCTGATTTCCGCTGAAAATATGGACGCATCGTTTGGCAAGCGCACTTTGGTTATGTGCTTGCCACTAACAAAGGCTGCAGCAGCCTTGTCATCAACTTTTGATCCATCAGTAAAAATTTTTGTGTAGTTTTCAAAATCGTTGAGGAGTTCATGATAAGAGTTCTGGAAAACGGCAGGATTCGTCTCAGATTTTCTCCCATCGTGCAACGTAAAAATCACTTTGGGTTGCTTAAGGAGCCAAGGTGGTGTTTCCGAGACAAACGTGTTCTGAACTGTAGGGAGATTAATTTTGATAGTGTCAAAACTGGATGATATTCTGATGCCAAATGAAGGTATGGCATTTGGTTTGTTTTCGTACAAAGTTTTGTATTTTGGTTGAAAAACAGCCGAAAAAGCAGGGTTCAGAGGATTTGATCTTAACCTAAGAGCGTACTGTATAGAAAGCATTTCTCTGCGGTGCGATAAGGGTGGTTCATTCGCTTCCGCGAGAAGGCTTTCGCATGGAGATGTCTTGAATGCTCCTAGAGCAAGTCTTATTCCCTGATGATGAATTGGGTCAAGCATTTTCAAATAAGACTTCCTAGCTGAACCATAAACAATGCATCCATAGTCTAGTATAGAACGGATAAATGTTCTATACAAATTCAGGAGGATTTTTTTATCAGCACCCCAGTCAGTGTGCGCAATTACTTTTAGTAAATTTAAAGCTTTTAAGCATTTAGCTTTTAAATTCTTGATGTGTGGTATAAAAGTCAGTTTTCTGTCGAAGATAATACCCAAAAACTTCGTTTCCTCAACAACTGGAATAAGTGTTCCGTCCAGCGTGAGTTTAGGGTCATCATGATGTCTTCGCAATTGACAGAAATGCATGCATACTGTTTTCGATTTAGAGAATTTAAAACCATTATTACTGGCCCAATGGTGGATCTTATTGATATTTTGTTGAAGTTGCCTTTCAATTGTATGCATGTGCTTTGATCGATAACAAATTAAAAAATCGTCTACGTATAAAGAGCAGTCCACACTGGGAGTTAAGCACTTAGTGATGCTATTGATTTTGATATTAAATAGAGTCACAGATAAAATACTGCCCTGGGGCACACCCATCTCTTGCTGGTGCATATCGGAGAGGGTAGAGCCCACGCGTACTTTGAATTCTCTGTCGGAGAGAAAACTGGAGATGAAAGTGGGCAGACGGCCTTTTAGACCTAGATCGTGCAGGTCATTTAGTATCCCGTACTTCCATGTTGTATCATAGGCCTTTTCTAAATCAAAGAAGACTGCTACTAAATGTTCCTTCTTGATAAATGCATCGCGAATAAATGTTTCCAGTCTAACCAGATGGTCGTTAGTACTACGACCAGAACGGAAGCCACTTTGGAAAGGAGAAATTAAATTATTACTTTCCAAGTACCATACAAGCCGAGAATTAATCATTCGTTCCATTGTTTTGCATATGCAGCTTGTCAATGCAATAGGCCGATAGCTGTTAGGATCTTCGTTATCTTTGTCTGGTTTGGGAATCGGTATCACTGTTGCTTCTTTCCAGCTCTTAGGTACATTACCAGCAATCCATAAATCATTAAAGATTTTAAGAAGCAATGTCAGAGAAGATTCTGGGAGGTGTTTCAAGAACTGGTAATGTACTTCGTCAGGCCCAGCGGATGTATCATGGGCCTTGTCTAATGCCTCCCTAAGCTCCAATAAAGAAAACAGCTGGTTATAATTTTCAGTGTTGTTCGATGTAAATTTTAAACGTGTCTTTTCTTTTTGAGATTTTAATCTTCTAAAGGCATCTGAATAATTAGATGATGATGAGTTTTTCGAAAAACTATCGGCAAGAATATTTGTTATGTCACGTTTCGAACTGAAATTGATATTGTTTATTTTTAGGTGTCGAATAGAATTGTGTTTCCTTTTTCCATTTATTTTCCGAATAGTATCCCAAACTTGTTTCATTGAGGAACGAGAGTTTAAAGAAGAAATATATTTCTTCCAGGATGCACGCTTACATTCTTTGATTGTGCGTCGAGTTTTAGCCCGGGCAATACGATATTTATTTAAATTTTCGGGCGTTGGACGAGTGTTGAATGTTTTTAATGCTTCTCGGCGTTGTCTAATGGCTTCTTTGCATTCCTTGGTTACCCAAGGTTTTTGCGATCTCTTACTGTTCGTTGAGGACTTGGGAATGGATTCATCTGCAATTGAAATTAGAACGGAGGTAAAATGCTGTATAGGATTAACAGCGTTGAATACTGTATCATTATTTAGTCTAGTTTTGCATAATGCTTCAAACATAGCCCAATCGGCCTTCTTTATATTCCATTGTGGAATTGTATCATCAATTTTAGTGTTATTTTCAAGAGTGATTGGAAAGTGATCACTGCTGTGAAGGTCATCAGCGACCTTCCATTCATAGTCCAAAAGCAGTGAGGGAGAGCAAATTGTCAAATCTATGCATGTGTACGTACCGGTTCCTGGGTGTAAATATGTAGGTGAATTAGTGTTATATAGACACAGATCGTGTCTAGAAATGAAATCTTCTATTTTATGGCCTCTGTCGTTTATGTGATTTGATCCCCATAAAATGTTATGGGCATTAAAATCCCCGAGTAAAACGAAGGGCGCGGGAAGTTGTTCAACAAGATTGTCTAATTCCTTTTGTACTAGGTTGGTGTTTGGTGGTAAGTCAATGGAACAAAAAGTAATCACTTGATGTAGAGTGACACTTACAGCAATGGCTTGTAAATTTGTGTTTAAAGGAATGACTCTGTGAGGGGTTCTATTGTTCACAGCAATAGAGACTCCTCCTGAGGCCCTGTCTGCGTTTTGAAAGTAGGCATTAAACAGGGAAAAGTTTTTAAAAGTAATTTTATCTGTCTCTTTCAGGAATGTTTCCTGTAAACATAGTACAGCAGGATCGTGTTCATTTAAAAGCAGAAGAATATCATTGTAGTTTGTTTTAAGTCCTCGACAATTCCATTGTATGATGGTGTTCTTCATTCTAATGTTATGCTGGAGATTCTGGAACTAGGTTATACTATTCGCGGTGAAAGCATGTGTTGTTATTTGTCTGATGGAAGTACGGGAGTATATTTAGTTTTATTAGGTTTGGAGCTACTTTGAGTACACGGAGCAGTTTCTTCTGCATCCATGCTCTCAAAGTCTCCAAACCTGTTGTACAGTTTAATGGGGTCATCTGACCCCTTTTGCTGTTTATTTGTTTGTGCTTTGTGTTTCTGTCTTGGTGATTTTGGTGGTGGATTGTTATTAGTTGTTGTCTGAGTTGATGTTGTGCTTTTCTGTGGCTTATAATTAGGGATGTTGGTACATGTGGTTGAATCGGGCTGATCCGTCTGTGTTTGGGCGTCCTTCGTGCTTTTTGGATTGTGCTTTACGACTGTGGAGAAGGATGGGCCAGGAAGGGATGTTTTTGCCTGGACAAGCTTTCTGGCCTCTGGGTAGGGAATGTTCGAAGTAAACTTTACCCTCTGAATTTCCTTCTCCTGTTTCCATGTATCACAATCTTTGGAACTGGCGTGATGTTCCTTGCCACAGTTGACACAATGCGGAGTTGCTCTACAATCAGCTTCCTGATGAGAGTGTTCTCCGCATCGGCCACATACCTTGGCTCTGGAACATCGATCTTCGTGACGGCCGTATTTTTGACACTTATAGCATCGAAGGGGGTTTGGAATGTAGATCTCGACCTTTACTTGTAAAAACCCAACCTTGACCACTTTGGGCACTGTCGGTTTATTAAAGGTGAGTACAAATGTATTGGTGTCCTGCAGGGTGTTATTACGTTTAATACGTATTCTTCGCACTGCAGTGACACCTTCATGTTTCATCCCTTCGATGATATCTGCGTCGGTGACTCCAGCCAAGTCACGACATCGTATTACGCCTTTGGACGAATTCAGTGTAGTGTGGGCGAATGAGGTCACTGGAATATCAAAGAATGTTTTCATTTTCATGATATTGTCTGTTTGCCCCTTTCGCTCACACTCTACAAGAAGGCAACCCGATTTTAGTTTTTTCACACTTTTTGGTGTGCCAATCGATCCCGTAATGGTTTTCTCGATAATAAATGGAGATAAACCTGAAAGCGGTTTAGCATCATCTTTTGATTGAATAACCATGAAGCGTGGAAATGATTCCACGCCACGTGGTTCTTCATCAGAGTCAGACAGTGGTTTAGTACGTTTATTGGATTTTTTTTCCATGATGGCAAGATTTTAAAATTCAGCACCCGTGCTCCCCACCCACCAAGGAGCCCAACAAGGGGACACTTTTAAAGTGCCAAGGATACACAGATGCCATACTCAGTTGATAAAATTACCTTTGGATGACCCTGAAGTCGCCAATTTCTAGGGTCAGTAAAATTACCCCCCGATTGACCCGTTGAGCCACCGCCTTCTAGGAAGTCTTCTAAGATTTGGAAAAGGGAAAGATATAGGAATAGAATATATGGGCAACGGTGGTATCAAAAGAGATACAAGGAGAAAGTAAAAGGAGGTGAGAGAGTTAATAAAGACTTCCTAGGGCTCGGCGTGACCAGCCGATTTGTCGAGACCGGGCCCATCTCGACCACCCGTCTAAGAGAAGTAGAGGCCAAAGTAGTGTGTTGCAACTACCAGGATCCTTTCCTCCCCCGACACGGGACGCAACCCACGGCAAACAGGTTGCCTCTACTTAGTCGCCTTTTACGACACGTGGCGAGGCACGTCGGGCCTATTCTACAACCCCGAACCCGCAGGGGGGGTGTAAAAACTGATTTTTGGTGTTACGCTGAGGGTAGCATAGGGGACATCCGTGAAATAAACATCCGTTAAACTCGTACACGATCTGAGGGTTTTCTAAGTCCCAACCATCTACCGAATACGTTCCGATGGTCTTTTCGCCTCCTCCGTTGCGAGCGTGTTGGATCCATTTGTCTTCCTTGTCGCACAAGTAATGGAGCCAGCGTAGGGCTTTAACCGAGTATTGACGTTTTACAAAATTTGTCGTTTGAAGACTGATGACCGCTAGAGTATTTTCGGGCATAAAGCGTTTTCGGTACACTAAGGAACATGCTTTGGCAATGGTACAAGCTTCTTTCAAAGGATCGATCCCTCCGTATTCCATGAACAGTTCTCGAAATTTTCCACAACAGCGTCGTAAAATGTCTACGTCAGATAGACAATACTTTAAAATTTCTTGAAAGTCAAAGGGGTCCGAGGCGTGAGTCTGGTACCAAGCATGGAAAGCTTCTCGTTGTTCGGTGCGCATGTTAACGGGGTCGTAGTCGTCAACCTCAGGCAAATGGGGTAGAATGGCATGTTGATTGGCTTCGGTATTAAAAAAGTGTGGAAAATAACCTTTGGCCATTTCTGTCATTCCAAACGTTTTAGGCATGCGACTCAAAGGCATGGCCAAGTAACACATCGAATCTTTAAACTGTACTTGTCCTACTTGCATAGAAATGATTTTGGCTCCGTTCAAAGTCACTTGAGGCCGTTCGGTACTTTGTTCCGCATAGTATCTAAGCAGAAATTGCCCATCGTATCCCGAGAAAGTGTGAGCCATGACCGTGGCATGGCAATGACACTCTCCGTAACGTTCGATGTCTTCTGGACTCCACGCTTCGTCGATGGGGTTTAGGATCCATTGGGCAAAATCGGCTAACGTATTTGACCCTCGAAAGATTTTTTCACGTCCTCCAGGAATCTTGCTGCAGTAAGGGCAATGACTAAAGATAGGTTCTTGGATGCACTGCTCGCACGCACGGTGAGCCACGCAGAAATTAGGAATGTGAATACCAGTTTCTTGCATGCATTCGAAATCAAAAAAGATAAAATTTCCTTTTTTCTGGGTATCTTTTGGTTGGGGTTGATATTTTTGAATGAAGCATTCGTGCTCCAAGTCCACAATTTGGCGACAAATGTGACATCGTTTCTTCCCTCGACAAACGTGTAACTTAACACTATTAGTACGTATGCCTTGTCCACAAGTAGGACACAATCTCAGAAGCCGACAAGTACTTTTCTGCTGTGAACCTTGCATCTTCAAATGTTGTTGGTAACAGGTAAGACTGACAAAAAAGCGCTGACACACAGGACAATGCACTCGTACTTGTCCTTTGTCCAGACAAGGTTGAGAGGCCAAACATCCCTTACATTTCGATCCACAATGCTTGTGTTGTTCTCGATTGTTATAACCATAGTCACATTTTTCACAGTAGTAGCTGAATTTCAGAAATCCAGTGATACTGGTAATGGTATCAAAATGACCATCGTGATGATAGACGTGAATATATTTTCCGTCTTTGAAATCGTGGCCTCGAAACAAAAGAGGACCACGCACTTCTTGAGGGTGTACTTTCAAAGTGTAACGTGGAGCCAAGACGTCTTGCAATTTTTGCATTTCTGGAATACCGCAAGGGGTATCTTTGGATATCCCCGCTTGCTCTAACAGGAGTTCTGCTTCACTTCGTTGTTTGGCTCGGTCCGATTGTCGAATAGTTTCCCAGGCTCTTTTCCATTCTATCGTCTCGTTCTTGTTGACATACATTTGTCCCACGACGATGGCACGGGCTAAACACATCTGGTCTTGAGGATTGTTAATTCGGACGAGGCTTCGCTTCATGTTACGAAGGCTGTCCACCAATAACACTTTTTTGCGTCCGGTCCCCTCAGGAAGAGACACGTGGGTCATGAACAGTGTGGCTTTTCCATCGGTGATGTGAAACTTGTCGTTGGATTGTTGCACATGTTGAATTTTGTCAATGACTTTGGAAGGTGTTAATTCTGATGGGCTAGTAAACTCGATCCAAACGGGAGACTTTAAATTATCGTGATGAATAGAAAGTCTCAAGCGATCGTCTTCTTTGGCTTGACATTGCTGTTTCAATGCAGTTAACACAGAATCCCACACCTCGGTAATGAACCCTTCTGTATTCTCCGAAGGTACATTGGCCTTGAAATCTTTAAACTTTACGGCATACGTGTAAGCCGTTGTTCTAAATTTTCGAGAGGAACGCTTTTCCGTTTCTCGAATGTGATAGTAATTTTCAGGGTTTACTAAGGGTGGTGCACTTTGCTTGGACGTCGATTGGTTGGGCGTAGATTCGGGCTCACTCATGTCATCTTCAAAATCACTGGCATGAATTTGAGCCAAGACTTCAGCTACTGTGCTAGGCGATACATTACGTTTCTGTCTCTTACTATCTTTTCCTTTCTCCACAACATGATGTGGTCTTTTCATCTTGTCTGCAAAAAGTCAAATGACTACCTTTTAAAGACCATAACCCCTATATATTCATGTCCGATCCGTGCATATATAAAGGGTTAGTGTCTAACCTTTCAGTATTCATTTCACTCTCACATTGACCAGAACGATGAAAGAACCTACAGAAGTGGAACTTCTCATTAGAGCTTTACGTGGGGTCATACGAAAGTTTTCGTCAGACCAGCCGACGGCCTACTCTTCCTCCTATCGAGATAAAAGTCAAGATACTTGCTATATCTGTAAGAAGAAAGGACATTGGGCTACAGAATGTTCAGATCGTGACAAAAATAAAAAAGGTACCAATAGAGACAAAAGTCAAGATACCTGTTATTATTGTAAAGAGAAAGGACATTGGTCTCCAAACTGCCCTAAGAAACAACAGGAGCAGGAGGAGGAGGAGAGGAGGCGGAGGAAGAGGAGGAGGAAAGAAATTCTGAACAGGAGAAAGAGGTACCCTCCTCCAAGGAAGAACCCCGTCACGTTCACAAAAACAAGAAAAGAAGACGAAACGAAAGTGAAGAGGAAGAAGAAAAAGAAAAAGCTGTGACAGTAAAGAAAATGAAAAAATAGAAAGAGTGAAACAGAAGAAACCTATGAACTTTTTAAAAATGGTATTGTGTTATGTTATGTTGTGATATTGAATTGTAACGTTTGTACTAGAATACACCAGAGAGAAAAAACGTAAGTGTCTCTTGGTTTTGATTTGATAGAATAAGAACCTACACTCACACGTACATTATGGATTTTAAAAAATATATAAAAGGACTTTTGAGTTTTTATTGAATTAGGCAATTGAAATAGTATTTCTTTTCGAAATAATTGGAGTGGCCCTGAAAAGGACCGTTTGTGTTTTGATTGTTTAAAACAAAACAAACTCAGAAACGGGACGAAATCCTTTTGAGCTGTCTTAAGCCTTTGCCACGGCCAAGGCCTACTTCGGGACTGGTGGTTCCTGTCAATGATTTGGTAGAAATCACTAACGGTGGTAAGGTAGACGTAGTCACAGAGAGATCGGGTTGTTTCGCTCGAGAAGGTCTTTTTCTCTTCGGTCGTGATAAAGAAGTCTGATACATTTGTTTCCGACTCCTTAACTCAGCTAAAATATCTAAAAGTACCGTCGTGACCGTTTGATTTTCACTATTTTCTTTCTGTCCTTGGTCTTCATTCTTCTCTGTTGCTGTTGCTGCTGCTACTGTTTCTTCCTGGTGTTTCCTTCTTGCTTCTTCTTCCTGCTGTTGCATAAGAAAAGCTTGTTCTTCTACTTTCTGTTGTTGTAAAAATCGCTCTTATTCTTCTTTTTGTCTCTGCTTAAAATCATCGACGTGTCCATAAGAAGATACAGAAGGCAACGAAGGTTCCGGAATAAATTCTTGCGATGTTAAAAAATCCACAATATCCCAGTTAAAATCAACTTCTTCTGGATGTAGATTTGTCATGACTTTAGTAGTCACTGTTGGCCCATGACTTGCTGTCTCTACTCCTGACTCACTCCAATTCATCGTCTTCTTACTGTCCGCCATGATTGACAACTCTGTCTCATCGATTGACTGCGCACAGACGCTAGTACCTCTATATAGAAAAGGTGACGTCACAGACCGCTCTCTTCCGATTGGATGGCTGTGCCTGACTTTTGTAACGCGTGTTTGGATTGGTCGATACACTCAATCCGCTCTTCCCCTATAAATAACCGCAGTTCACGGCATTCGCTTCACCTGTTCTCATCACAAGACGTGGAATAACGTTGAATCGTCAACCCTTGTGTCTAGCATGCTGTTTAGGACTGACATACCCATGTATGTCAGATCATCATGGAGTGTCATTCATAGGACGGAGACAGCCTATTGGAAGAGAAGAGTCTATGTGGAAAGACAGGGTTGCTTGAAGAGAGTTCTCTTCTATGGACTCACAGTAAGGAGAAGTTTAAGGAAGAGAAGAAGATCTGTGAGATGTCCTCTGTGTTAACAAGACAACGTTAACATTACACATAACGGTCCTTTTCAGGGCCACTCATAGGTCTCGAAAAGATAGCAGCTTTCTTTGCCGCCATTTTTTCCCTTGTCCCTATATAGGCCCACCCTGTTCCATTTCCCTTGACGCTATATAGGCCCACCCTGTTCCATTTCCCTTGACGCTATATAGACCCACCCTGTTCCATTTCCCTTGACCCTATAGTGCCCCAAGCTGTTTTTGACTGGATTTTCCATTGACCCTATAAATCTTGACCCTATAGTACCCCAAGCACTTTTTGACTGGGTTTTCCATAGACCCTATAGTGCCCCCTATTACTACTAACAGCCCTTCTCAGGGCTATTTTCTTAGGGATAATTAATGTTAATGTTGATGTTAGTGTTAATGTTGATATTGGTGTTAATGTTGATGTTTGTGTTAATATTAATGGTATGATGTTAATGTTTATGTTGCTACTAATATTAATATTCTTATTAATATTAATTTTAATGATGTTAATGTTGATCTTGATGTTGCTACTAATATTAATGATGTTGATGTTAATGTTGATGTTTGTATTAATATTAATGTTAATGATGTTGATGTTGCTACTAATATTAATGTTAATTGTTATTGTGTTGTACTGTTTTAATTGTCTTGTATTGTTACTATCACCTACCCTTTGTGACTCTTGGGAATAGGGGAAGGCTAGTGAAACAGTGGGGACACAGGCTCTTTTCTTTATAGAAATCGCCTGGATTGGTGTACGCACATGTATACAGCCTAGTATACCTCTGTGCCTGCGCATAAGTTTACAATCAGGTATACCTCTTTGCCTAATCCAGTCAGTCTCTCTGGGAAGCTGGTGTTGACCCATTTCTCTCCTCTATTTCTAAATTCTATGTCCTTGTCTATGTTATATGTCGTTTCAACAAATACAGAATTCTCAAACTCGATTGGTAACAGAGAATTCTATTTGACTGACCAAACATCAATCACAAATATGGCAATTTCGGCTCACACCCAACCAAATTCACAACTTAAAACAACCTACCGAGAACAAACTTTTATAGTCACTCTGACACAATAGTGTAGGTATTTTGTTTTTTTTTTTTCTTAGGGTGAATTTCCCTCTCCGAGAAGGGATTTTCACCGGCAGGATGGTGGCGATTGTATAGTACACTATGTACTTACCTAGAAGCATAGTAATAAGTGATAGGAAATTCGTAACTTATATAGCTCGACACAATTGCACAGGTGGCTTACACATAATTGGTATAGGGCATCCATTAGAAAAACTGGATTAAATTTGAAATCAATCAAAAGGGATTGCAACCTCATAGACACATATGCATACATTGCACACACTCAGTATGACCCTATTAGAATATATAAGGTAGTCTTAATCCAGGACTATCAGACCCCTCAACACAATGTTGCAATAGTAATGTAATACAATAAATAACATTAAAACGACACACAACACAACATAATATAGCACTTCCACTTTTATACATGTCTTATGGGGTTGCAAATATAATAAGGGTGTGGTACTTTTTGGGCTCCTCGGGTTTGTTTTTGGGTCCGGTTGTGCGTTCGGCTGCCTCTGCGTGCAAGACGATGATGAATTAATTCCCGGGACCTCTTCCGCCTTTGCCTCTTCCTGATTGCCTGCCGATGAAGTTGATGGGGATAGGTGTGGATGGGACTTGCCTACCTGCCCCAGGGCTTCCATTTATACCGATAGTTACTTTTTAGTAATTCGGTATAACGCCCAAATTTATAAGTGTACTAATGTGCACGTGTTTAAAGGTAAATAAATGTCCAGCGATATGCTGGATATAAAAGTTGTCCATATGCCCCTAGTGGGCGGAGACAACTATAAAACACCAATTATGTATGTATGTAGTCAAACAAGGTTTTGTCCCCACAACGTGTTGGAGAGTTTGGATGTATACCGTTTAATTGCTTTGCCAAAGTGTGCCAACCACCACCACCACTCAACGCATCAGGACCCAGCAGCCATCCTCCACCAGCCAACACTCCTCCTCTCTACGCTCAGGACCCAGCAGCAAACCAGCCGTCCACTACAACCAGCCTACTCCAACTCAGGCCGCAAGGACATTTACATCAGCGCTGTTTAAGTCTAAACTGTAAGTCTTTAGTACTAAATTATACTCTGTGCTGAAATATTAAGTTACTTTCAACCTTAAAATCTTTCAAAACCACTACTCTCTCTCTCAATACTATCCTCACTCAAATTCTAATACATTTAATTGAACAATTATTGTTATTCACAAGCGTTGGAACCATACTACAACAAGCTTGGGTTGCATTCGCAATTGAGAAGGATTACTTCCGACCTCTAATTCGAACCTTGCAATCATCAACAATAATTCAATTCAATTAAATATATACCCTTTTACTTTACAAACCTATCACTAATCAACCTAATACTTAAAGCTAGAAATTTAGACTTATTATACTTTAAATAAATCAAACCTAGAAATTCAATATGGCCGACCAACCCAAAATACAGAACAAAGGAAAAATGGCCGCCACCCAAATTCAATTAGCCGCCAAATCAAACAAACATGCTATGCAAAAAAGGCAAAGGCAGGCAATACGAAGAAATAATGCACACAAAAAAGTGCAACAAAACTCAGGTACATCAGTAAAACAAACAAATCCAAGCAAAGAAAGGAAATCTAGAGTTTATTCAACCCCTGAGCTAGATTTACTAAAGAGAGAAGCGGCAAAACTGGACCCGCTATCGCCAATTAATTTTAATCTCCACAATGAATCAATACAAATTGAAGACTTGGACGCCACATTGGTTCCCGGCGATTCCTCACAAAATTTAACCACCCAAAAGGCATTATCCCCCACTAAAACTCAGATAGGGAATCCTAACACAATTTCGGCGGACGTGGTGGAAAACACCCCAAACCGAACATTCAAAAATCAAATAGGGACTTCTAACTCCAATTTGGCGGACGTGGTGGAAAACACCCCCACCCGAATATCCAAAAATCCTAGGAATAAGCTCAATAACAGTACGGCGGACGCAAACGAAAACACTCCTAACCAAACATCGGAACGGAGAAAATCATATGCGCAAGCCGCTTCTACAAACATAAAATACCATAATAGCCAAACTCCAGGGCCATCAAAATCTCTAGAAGAAAGGGATCTCATATCCCTCCCCAGACAAGGAAACCCCTAACCCCAACCCAATCATAGTCCCCAACAACTGGGACGGAAAGGGAAAGGGACCCTCCAAAACGGGGAATAAACCAAGCGTTAACACTAACCCTGTAGTAAACTCAAACAATAAGCACAATCCCCCAAACTCAGGACCCAAACCACATTACCACAGACCAGAACTAACATTACATACACAGTAAGTCCAATAAATTCATCAATCTATCAACAAAAAGCTTAGCAGGAGCATTATCTAAAACACACCAAGGCCCTTGCAAAATAATTAGGCCAAATAAGGATTATATAATAATACACTGCAGTACCAGCAGTCAAACTGCAAAATTCCTAGAATTAGAAACTATAGGAGAAATCCCTGTTAAGGTAACAAAACCATATAAACTAACCAGTCCACCAAAAAACACCACCACTGCAGAAAAAACAAAAGACCCAACCTCTCCCACCCCCACAACACAGCGACAAACTAAATGCAAAACTGTATTAAAACTCACGGGGGAAATGTCCAAATGGGACAATCTCAAACTAACTACCGAGTTAAAGAAAGGAGGAAATAACTTTATCCAAACATACCGATTAGCTAGCAGAGCACCTAACTACACTGTAACAGTGATAGAATCTACCACCCCATTACAAAAGACCATCCAAATAGGTACAACAGGAACCAAATACAGAACAGAACCGTACATCAATAAACCTAGATTCTGCTCTAAATGCAAACACTGGGGCCATTTTACGACCAAATGCAAAAGTAAATACAAATGCTATCACTGCGGAGGAGAACACAAGGGGAAATGTCTCAGGACACAACCCAAATGCGCACAATGCAATGGGGCTCACATACCAAAATCCCCAATGTGCCCCGCAACAATAAGGGAAAAACAAATCATCGAAACCATGAAAATTAAACAAGTAGATTACCTTACAGCAAGGAAACAACACAAACTAAATAGGAACAACCAAGAACCAAAAAACAACAGCAATATAGGAAAAGACATAACCACAGAACTAACAAAGGCAGTCAACACCATAGACAATCTAATGGATACAATAAAGCAAATCAAAAATTCTCAAAGACTGCTAAAAACTCTTAAGTTCTCCAAAAAACAAATACAAACACGTATGATAGTAAATGAAAACACCATAAATGAATGACACAATAAGCAGGAATATTTCGATCTGGCAATGGAATGCTAGAGGACTTCACTCTAACCTAAATGAATTAAAAATGAAACTAATTAACGCTAAGAAAAAACCTGATATCCTCTGCATTCAGGAAACTAACTTATCAAATAAACAACAAACATTGCCAATAATACAAGGCTATGCACCAGGTTACTTCCAGAATCGTAAAACAGGAAAGGGGGGGAGTTATAGCCATGTATATAAATAACAACATACCATCAATACAAATAATACCAACACAAGAGATAATAAATAATTCAAAATATCGATGTACAATCAATCCAAATTAAAATAGGAAACAGCGACTTACAAATAATAAATATCTATGATCCATGAACAAACCACACCCTTAACTATGAATTATTTTATAGAGCAATAACTACCCTAATCACTGGTGACCGCACCGTCATTTGCGGGGATTTCAATGCCCACAACATTATGGGGGGGGGGGGGGGGAGCGTCGGACAAGAGGGGCAGGTTGATTGAGGCCTGGGCCAATACATCAACCCTAACCATACTTAATGATGGATCCGGAACCCGGTTAAACCCGGAAAACGGAACCTTGTCTGCTATCGATCTCACCCTATGCTCAAACACGTTGGCTCAAGTGGCGGAATGGGAAGTAGACCAGAATGACCCCATGGGCAGTGATCACTTCCTAATCATTACCACTCTGCAAATGACAGTGCAATCACGAGTGCATACTATTATCCCCAGGTGGAATTATCTAAAAGCGGACTGGGAGTCCTTTCGAGAAAACCTAATTAACATAGACTTATCCCAGATAGAATCCAATAATATTGATCAATATAATGAAAACATCATGCAGGTTATTAAAACTGCGGCAACAGCCAGCATCCCCACCAGTAACCCTAAATCTGACAAACTAAGTGTCCCGTGGTGGAATGATGAAATCAAAATTACTCAAAAAGCCAAAAATAAAGCATTACAAAAATTTAGAAGAACCAAAGTAACCACCCATTTCCAGGAATATAAAAACCTAAGTGACAAATTAAAAAAACTCATCAAACAATCCAAAGCGGACACCTGGAAAAAATACTGTAGTACCATCAATCATAACACAAACTCTAAACAAGTATGGGAAAAAATAAGGATTAGGGGCAAAAAAACTAACAACACCCCTAAATTAAGCAACACCACTAATGATAAGGAACAAGCAGAATTACTAGCCCAACATTTTGCAAATATGAGCAAAAATAGTAACCACACTATAGAATTCCAAACCCACAGAAACTATATAGAGACCTCGAATCCTCATTAAACAATAAAATAACACTATATGAATGGGACCAGGCACTCAAAACTAAGAAAGAAACCTCACCTAGGGAGGACAAAATAGGGTACATAATCTATAAACAACTACCACCCAACATAGTCAGTGCAATAATTAAATTCCTAAACCACGTATGGGACACAGGAAAGCTACCAGCTACTTGGAAACATGCGATAGTAATACCCATCTTAAAACCCAACAAAGACAGACACGATATAAACTCATATCGACCCATCTTACTAAAAATAATCTAATCTCAGAAAATCAATGTGGATTCAGAAACAAGCGCTCCACAACGGATCAACTAGTAAGACTTGAGACTGCTATCAAACTAGCTTTTAACACCACAAAAAAAAAAAAAAGATAGCAGATATCTAACTGCGGTTTTTCTCAATCTCGAGAAAGCATTCGACCTAGTATGGACCAAAGGCCTTATAGCCAAATTAAATGATTATGGCATTACTGGGCGAATGTTTAACTTTATACAGGATTTTCTAACAAACCGCAAAATTACAACTAGGGTAGGGGCAACTTACTCTGAGAAACACTCCCTCGAAAACGGAACTCCACAAGAGAGTGTACTCAGCCCCACCCTATTCAATATAATGATAAATGACCTAGATAAAAATTTGGCATCATCCAAAGTCGAACTTTCCCAATTTGCGGATGATGGTGGCCTATGGAGACCAGGAAACCCCTCCAGCCGCACAAACATGTCTGAAATACAAAACAGCTTAAATAATATTGGAATATGGGCCAATAAATGGGGCTTTAAACTATTTCATCAAAAAACGGTAGCTGTACTGTTCACCCCAAACCTAAAATACATACAATATCCTAAATTAACAATCCAAGGTAGGGAAATTCAATTTGTTAAAATAGTCAAATTTCTGGGTATGTATTTTGACCAGCACCTAACATGGGCGTACCACATAGATAATTTAGTTAAAAGGTGCCACCAGGACTTAAATCTAATAAAAAGCATGAAAGGCACACAATGGGGTGCCGATCAGGAAACATCACTCAAATTATACAGGGCCTTAATAAGATCCAAATTAGACTATGGCTGTCAAATAAATTTATCAGCCTTAAAAACGAATTTAAAAAAATTAGATAAAAGTCCAACGAACAGCCTTATTATGCAGCACCGGGGCTCTAAAATCAACCTCGACAGACGAACTGCAAATATTAACAGGGGAATTGCCACTATCACCAAGAAGGCAAGAACTCATGTTAAAATATGCAGCACGGCTCTCTACCCACTCTAAAACGCACCCCACCCTCCTGGCCATAAATAGAACTAACAAACCATTCAGAAAAAGTCTCAAAATGAAATTACCTATTGGAAAACAAGTCCACCAACTCAAAATATTACTACCAGTAGAGCTCTTCCCAACCTAGAGTAGTGTACGAACACGAACCTTGGACCAACGTACAAACTAGAGTCAACACCTCCCTAGCTACAAAAGGCAATAAACAAAATCAATAGCACAAACTTAAAATAGAAGCCTTAGAAATTATCAACTCACAGTACCAACAATATACAAAAATCTACACGGATGGATCCAAAATTACAAATCCATACAAAACAGCTGCAGCAATGGTCATACCAGAGCATAACATTCAAATAGGCAGACGTCTTCCAGACCACTGCTCTATTTATACAGCTGAATTCTGGGCCATCCTTAAATCGTTAAACTGGGTTGAAGAATTCAAACCAAACAAGACAGTAATTATTAGCGACTCGCTCAGCGTCCTATCTTCAATCCAGTTAAACACCACCAAAAGTAGGGAAGAATTCCTAGATCAAATAAATATCAAACTAAGACAGCTAAATAACGAAAATAGGATAGTGGAATTCATGTGGATACCATCCCACATAGAAATTAGAGGTAATGAAATGGCGGATAAACTAGCCAAAGAAAAACTAAATGAACCAGAGTTTGAGCCACTACAATATAGTACGTACGAACTATACAACATAATTAACACACAAATAAATAAGATATGGCAAAATGATTGGGATAAAAGTACTAAAGGGAGAGTGTTGTACACCACTGCTAGGGAAGTAAATAGAAATAGGAAACCGCCCAAGGGCCCACCAAAAGAACAAACGGCTATAAATAGGATCATTTTAGGAAAAACCAGACTGGCAAACAGCCACGGAAAATACATAGGACACTTTCCTCATAACATAAATTGTTACAATTGTAACATCCCTGAAGACCTCAACCATGTTTTCAACCATTGCACAAAAACCAAAAATGAAAGGGACAAATTTAGATCACAACAACAAAGTATAAAGGCCCCTTGTACATACCCGGAAATTATTCAAAGTAACAATACCAACTTAGTAGGCACATATTAGTAGGCACATATAAAAATATGATAGAATTACTTAAAAACATAGGGAAATTAGATAAAATATAAAAATAATACCGATAGAAACAGATAGCGAAAAAACACCTATGATAAACAAAACAATGTTCTTTGAGAAAAGGTCAATAAGAAACGGTTAGGACCGGGGTGCGGAAACTGGGTGTGACAAGGGATACCTTTGACGTGTCGCTTAACGGCCCCTGCTATTTGCCGCAAAGGTCCTTTGTAATTGCCTAGTCGCCGCATTTCACGGACCGGACCGTGGGGAAGTGACTGGGTGTGGTAGTGTCTAATCCCTGACGTGTCGCTTAACGGCCCCGTGTATTTTCGGCAGGGACCCATTGCTAACGCAAAGTAACCGAACCACAAACCTTACCTATAACAAAGGACCAATTAAAATATAAATAGGTATACACTCATCAAGGGATAAAAACAAAGGAAAATACGATCAAATAAGCACAAATTACGGTTATCAATAAGGGATCATAATAAATAAATACTAATATATAAATAGTAACAAAAATAACAACTCAGAAATACCAACTGAACAACAGAATTAGGGTGACAATTGTAGGAAGTAAGATTAACACGCTCTTATACATACTCTGCTCCCTTCTTTTCTTCTATCCTTCCCCCATAGAAATGCAACCAAGTACGCAGTGCAAAATCATACAAACAGGTTTAAAATAAAAGTATATAGTACCAAACAGTGCACTGAGAACAATGCACCTAAATCAGATAGACAAATAAGATAGGACCCCAAATTAGTACATATAAGGTAGTCTAAATTCCAAAGACTATCAGGTCCAGCGATACAAGGTCGCAAAAAACTAAACAACATAAGAAAGCAGGAGTTAGAAATCCTTCAAAATAGATTGTATAAGGTAGCCCAAAAGCCCAGGGCTATCAGGGCCAGCAGCACAAGGTTGCGAACATAACATAAATTCAGAAATTAGAACTAACATAGGAACCCAAATAGAAATTACAAGGTGACCCAACATCCAAGGTCATCAGGCCCAGCAACACAATGTTGCAAGAAACACACGAGTAGGAAATAACCAAGCGACAAAATACAGAACACCAACTACAAACAAAAAGCACTGTACTACAAAAGTTGTATTTTACCTCTAGAACTAGAACAGCACAGGGTATAAATATAGGGACTAGGGACAAATACCAACCATGCCTGGCACTCCGCCTTGCCTACCGCGCCTGCAGCAACTTCACGTGCTTAGCACGTCCACAAATAACCAACAAAACCGGATGGCAAAATATGAGTGTGTGCTGGAACTATTCCCACTCATACTTATACAGGCCCTACAATCACACAGCAGTAGCTCAAAAGTTACTCAGATGTGACGGCCTAACTAAATAGTGTTCCATGAACACATAAATGCCTGCAGGGTGGTGGATCCGTACCCACCCTCAGGATAAAATTAAATAACCGTCCATTGACGGATAAAACAGTGACAAGAGCCCTAGGGACGAGTCACTTAAAACTCATATTATTCATTCATTTTATGTAGTCTAACCCCCCTCATTCATCAGTCCAGCTAGAACTATCAAGAAGAAAAGACGTGTCGAGCCACTCCGGACCGAAGCCACCTGTTCCCAGATTTGATCTCAACCACCACCTCTACTATCTCCAACACGAAATACCATCTTTTTTCCTTCTCTCAAGCACTAGAGTTAAGGAGGGGTTTTTACTTGATTGATAGCATCAATTTAATCAAGGTTTTGTCCCCACAACGTGTTGGAGAGTTTGGATGTATACTGTTTACTTGCTTTGCCAAAGCGTGCCAACCACAACCACCACTCAACGCATCAGGACCCAGCAGCGAAACAACCGACATCCTCCACCAGCCAACACTCCTCCTCTCTACGCTCAGGACCCAGCAGCAAACCAGCCGTCCACTACAACCAGCTTACTCCAACTCAGGCCGCAAGGACATTTACATCAGCGTTGTTAAAGTCTAAACTGTAAGTCTTTAGTACTAAATTATACTCTGTGCTGAAATATTAAGTTACTTTCAACCTTAAAATCTTTCAAAACCACTACTCTCTCTCAATACTATCCTCACTCAAATTCTAATACATTTAATTGAACAATTATTGTTATTCACAAGCGTAGGAACCATAATACAACAAGCTTGGGTTGCATTCGCAATTGAGAATGATTACTTCCGACCTCTAATTCGAACCTTGCAATCATCAACAATAATTCAATTCAATTAAATATATACCCCTTTACTTCACAAATCTACCACTAATCAACCTATTAATTAAAGCTAGAAATTTAGACTTACTATACTTTAAATAAACCAAACCTAGAAATTCAATATGGCCGACCAACCCAAAATTCAGAACAAAGGAAAAATGGCCGCCACCCAAATTCAATCAGCCGCCAAATCAAACAAACATGCTATGCAACAAAGGCAAGGGCAGGCAATACGTAGGAATAATGCACACAATAAAGTGCAACAAAACTCGGGTACATCAGTCAAACAAACAAATCCAAACAATGAAAGCAAATCTAGAGTTTATTCAACCCCTGAGCTAGATTTACTAAAAAGAGAAGCGGCTAAACTGGACCCGCTATCGCCAATTAATTTCAATCTCCACAATGAATCAATACAAATTGAAGACTTGGACGCCACATTGGTTCCCGGCGATTCCACACAAAATTTAACCACCCAAAAGGCATTATCCCCCACTAAAACTCAGATAGGGACTCCAAACACAATTTCGGCGGACGTGATGGAAAACACTCCCACCCGAACATTCAAAAATCAAAAAGGTACTCCTAACTCAAACATAGCGGACGTGGTGGAAAACACTACCACCCGAACAATTCAAATTAGCACTAAGCCAAATACTGAAACAACCAAAAATTCGGCGGACGTGAGCGAAAACACTCCCAGCCGAACAATTCAAAATCAAACCAAACCAAATACTTCTAAAACCTCAAAAACTAAGGCGGACGCAGTCGAAAACACTCCTTTCCAAACACATGAAAGGAGTAAATCGTATGCACAAGCCGCCAAAAAAACACCCAAATATCACTCTAGCCAAACCCCAGGACCATCTAAACAATTAACTGTTAAGAAACCTAGATTCTGTTCTAAATGTAAACACTGGGGCCATTTTACAACAAAATGTAGGAGGCAAAATAAATGCCATCACTGCGGAGGCGAACATAAAGGAAAATGTCTTAGGACCCACCCCAAATGCGCCCAATGCAGAGGGTCTCACCTTCCAAAATCCCCAATATGCCCCGCATCAATTCGGGAAAAACAAATCATTGAACTAATGGAATCTAAACAAATAAATTACCTAACAGCAAAGAAACAACATAAAATATCCAGAAACAGTCAAGAACAAAGAAATAAAAGTTATCAAGAAAATGAAATAAATTTAGACTTAACAAGGATAGATAAATCCATTGACAATATATTGGACAAAATTAAGGAAATCAAAAGCAAAAATTCTCAAGGCTTACAAAAAACCCTTGAGACCGCCAAAAAAACAAATTCAAACACTAATTGCTGTAAATGAACCCATCACAAATGGCTGATACAAATAATGGAAATGTTTCGATATGGCAATGGAATGCTAGAGGACTATACACCAACCTAAATGAATTAAAAATAAAACTAATAAATACTAAAACAAAACCTGATATCCTCTGCATTCAGGAAACCAGGTTAACAAACAACCAAAAAACATTGCCAACAATACAGGGTTACGCCCCAGGTTACATCCAACATCGTAAAGAAGGAAAGGGGGGAGGTATAGCCATGTATGTAAACAACAACGTAACATCAATACAAATAATACCAATAACAGCAGAGGTAATAAATAATTCAAATATAGATGTACAATCCATAAAAATTAAAATAGGAACCAGATACCTACAAATAATAAACATTTATGACCCTGGGTCAAATAACACACTTAACTATGAACAATTTTATGGAGCAATTACTACCCTAATCACTTGTGAGCGCACTGTCATATGCGGTGACTTCAACGCCCATAACAGGCTGTGGGGGGGGGGGGGGGAATGACGGAAAAGAGGGGCAGGTTGATTGAGGCCTGGGCCAATACATCAACCCTAACCATACTTAATGATGGATCCGGAACCCGGCTAAACCCGGAGAACGGTCTGCCATTGATCTCACCCTATGCTCAAATACACTGGCACAAGTGGCTGAGTGGGAAGTTGATCAGTCAGACCCCATGGGCAGTGACCACTTCCTAATCATCACCACACTGCAGATGGCAGTGCAAACACAGGTACCAAAAAACATCCCCAGGTGGAATTACAAAAAAGCAGACTGGGAATTCTTTAAAGAAACTCTAATTAACCTAGACCTATCCCAGCTGGAGTCAAATGACATAGATCAATATAACGAAAACATCATGCAGGTTATTATAAATGCAGCAACAGCCATCATTCCTACCAGCAATCTTAAAGCAGCCAAACTATGTGTCCCATGGTGGAATAATGAAGTTAAAAATACCAAAAGGGCCAAAAATAGAGCATTAAATAAATTTAGAGGTTCCAATGTCACCACCCTTTTTCAGGAATACAAAAATCTAGATCAGAAACTAAAACAATTAATTAAACAAGCCAAAATGGACACCTGGAAAGAATACTGCAGTACCATTAACCGTAACACCAAATCTAAGCAAGTATAGGACAAAATTAGAAGAATTAAGAGGGAAAACAACCAACACTACCCCTAAAATAAGTAACACAGCTAACGATAAGGAACAAGCCGAATTACTAGCTCAACATTTCTCCAACATGAGCAAAAACAGTGATCATACTAAAGAATTTCAGACCTATAGAAATAACGTAGAGAATTCAAATTATGAAATATTCCAAGACCTGGGACCTAAAGATTCACCATTAAATAACATAATAACAAATTATGAATGGGACCAGGCACTTAAAACCAAAAAAGAAACCTCACCAGGGGAAGACAATATAACGTACACAATATATAAACAACTACCACCAAACATAGTGCAATCATTAAATTCTTAAATCACATGGGACACAGGAAGGCTACCGACAAAATGGAAACATGCAATAGTTATACCCATATTAAAACCTAATAAAGACAGACACGATATAAACTCATATCGTCCTATCTCACTGACCAATAATATATGCAAAATCATGGAGACAATTATTAATAATAGACTCAAGCCACATCTTACTAAAAATAATCTAATCTCAGAAAATCAATGTGGATTCAGAAACAAGCGTTCCACTACAGACCAACTAGTAAGACTTGAAACTGCTATCAAACTAGCGTTTAACACCAAAAAGAAAGAAAGCAGATATCTAACTGCGGTTTTTCTCGATCTCGAGAAAGCATTCGACCTAGTATGGACCAAAGGCCTTATAGCTAAATTGAACGATTATGGCATTACTGGGCGAATGTTTAACTTTATACAGGACTTTCTAACAAACCGCACAATTACAAATAGGGTAGGGGCAACATACTCTGAGAAACACTCCCTCGAAAACGGAACTCCACAAGAGAGTGTACTCAGCCCCACCCTATTCAATATAATGATAAATGACCTAGATAAAAATTTGGCATCCTCCAAAGTCGAACTATCCCAATTTGCGGATGACGGTGGCCTATGGAGACCAGGAAACCCCTCCAGCCGCTCAAACATCTCTGAAATACAATCCAGCTTAAATAATATTGGAATATGGGCCAATAAATGGGGCTTCAAACTGTCGCATCAAAAAACGGTAGCTGTACTGTTCACCCCAAACATAAAACACATTCAATATCCAAAATTAACTATTCAGGGTAGAGAAATACAATTCGTTAAGATAGTCAAATTTCTGGGTATGTATTATGATCAACACCTAACGTGGGCATACCTCCCCCCCCCCTCCTCCTTTTGGAGAAAAAAAAAAGAGTAAAAAGTGTTTATGTGCATTTTCCCCTAATATGTAGTTTGCGTTATTTTCCGTTTAAATTGGTCTCTTTAATCGTGCGGCCGTTTGCAACTGTTTAAAATGTTTCCAAATTATGACGTCGATTCTCATTCGTGACGAATTTTCAACGAGGTCAGAGGTGTACGGGGCTTCGATACAACTGTCCGAGGGGTTCCAGTGATCTTGCAGTGGCAACTCCAGCTTTTCTCCATCTTTCGACCCATCTGTATTTTGTACAAAATTTACGACTACAATAGGAGACTCCGACTTCATTGCATTTACTCAAAAGGAGGATACACTTTCTTGAAGATTTTTATAGTTCTTCAAGATCAACTATTACTTTAGAAAGCACTACCAAGAAAACAACAACAAAAATTGTGGCTGCAATGCTAGATTGGAGAAAAACCTGAAGAAAAATTAGAAAAAAAACCTGTCTTGATACAACACGTCGCGTGTCTTGAAATAAACTCGTTCAACATAATATTCCAGGCCAAGTCAAATTGCAACCGATTTAAGAATTTAAAGTTTCCTTGGCAATACATCGTGATGCTTTGGAGGTATTAGTATAACCCGACGCATTACAATGTCAAACGCACTCATCAGTTCAATAGCCAGTGAATTCCCTGTAAAGTGTACGATAGTCAAAACGATAAACAACCAGATAAATACGCGCAAAACAAAACGCGCATTCTTTATCTTCCTAATCGCCATCTATATTGCGACTTAAATATGCTCTCTATCAGATTGTATCCCGGATAAACATTCGCTTCGTTCAGTAACCGTACAGCTTAACTATTTCGTGTATTATACTTATCGCCAATGAAAACAAATAAAGTTGAACACTTGCCAGTTTAAATGCATTGTTATAACTGATAAAAATGATACACTTATGTAACGTCCTGCAGCTCAACGTACATAAGGTCAACAGGTTTTACCGTTTAATACTGCTAAGACAATTCAAGTATCTGTACATTTTACGTTGGAAAGCCAAGTGGACGAGCATTTATTACATACATTCCTCCAGTACATATACTACTAGTGAATCTTTCTGCAAATATGTTGGGTAAAAAATAATTTATCAAAAGAACACAACAACACTAATCAATGAAGATTATTGGAAATACATTGTATAACATATCGACAATGAGATGGTTCAGGAGCTAATAAAATATGCAAAAATAGAAGGGGAAAAAAACAACCCAAGCAGTTCTTGTTTAGTAAACTATTTTTTAATCCCTATTTATTTAAAGAGGTAGATTGATGGATATATATCTAATGAAGACAAAAAATATTATGTTATAAATATTCCTGAGCGAGAAATTAAGCCAGAAATAACATCTGCTCGAATTCCGTATTGTTTGAATTCGTAAATATATGAACCGAAAATGGTGCATAAATACGAGGGAAAGAAATAGCGATCAAATAAAGCTTATTTCAAGTGCAAATTTAAGAAGAGGTCCGAAATCATTGCAGTAAGGAAACGGCAATACAACTCTTAAAGTCGTGGTTGGTACCATTTGATCTGGCCAAGGGTCGCCGATCCACTTCCTACCACATCAACTCTGAGTAAATGTATCTAGTTCAAACGGTTATTTAATGCATCTGATTGGATCGGATCTCTTGTTACATTTGAACTAGGAGATTGTTATGTATAAAGATTGTGATCTTCACACAGAGCTATCATAAAATTCTGTCCCGATATTATGATCCCAATTTAGACAGTATGAGGTGGTCTAAAAGCCCAAGAATACCAGGCCCCGCAGAAAAAGGCTGCAATTAAATTTATCTAACTTTAGGCATATTGACCCTCAATTTAACTATAAGGGCTGGGGCGTATGGGCTGTAGATTCTATTAACTCAAAACAGCACAAAGTTCGTCCAATTTAGGGGGAAAAAAAGTTTGGATAAAAAGTCATCACCGGTGGACCAAAACTGGAAAAGCATCAGGAGAGAAACAACTTCAATGAACCCAGGACAAAGGAAAATGCTGGTAAGAGGGAACAACCATATGCTGGGACACCATGAGAACAAGGTGGCAGCCTGACATTAGGGACTACTCTAACAGACAAGAAAAAGCAACACAGAAAATAATCCGATTGCTTTCATTACCTGGTTAACAGGATCCTCATTTGGTACGAGAACATTCTTCGAACAATCTATTTCACGAAACCTGACTTGATCATTTTTTTGTTGCACACCGTTCAAAATTAACAAGCTATTTTTACCAAACAGTGACTATACTTATTTATGTCGCATAGACACCTTAGTATTAAATCTTGTTAGGGACCTAATACATGTACACCTTGTACTAGAAATATTGCAAAGTTAAGATAGTTATACAAATTTTACGACTTCATTGATTTGATTTAATTGCATAGGTGGCTCATACATTATTGGTAGTTTACTGTCCATTAGTAATAACTGGACCAGATTTGAATTAAGCATGGAATCACGATGTTTCGGGTTGTACGACATCTTTGGACGTAATGGTTCCTCTCTTTTATTGCCACAACTCGGATAACTCCAAAATGGTGGAGAAGTGAAACTAATTTCTAATACCTTTACTTGTGCCATTTCACACCATTAACACACATAATTGGCTGATAGGGTTGATTGTGTGTTGGGTCTATTCCCACTCACCCAGGGTCCTGCATTTAGGTCGATGATTACTTAATAGCAACCCCGACCTGACGACCAAATTAAATAGTACTCCTTGAGTACATAAATGCCTGGGGGAAGCGGCACCATTCCTCACCCCCAGGAGAAATTAAATATCCAGCTTTGCTGGAATCTTAAAACAGTGCTACATGCCCCTATTGGGCAATACAGCACTATAATTCAAATTCATCATCAACACAGAGCGACACATATTGAACTCAAGTCTCTTCAATTGAAACATTTTAAAGCACCTTTAATTTAATTCAGACTCCATGCCCTTGGACATTGTGGAAATCACTTTACTGAGTACCGAACATTCTCATAACGCCCTCACATTTGTGATCCAATTACGCTTGCCATGATAGCACTTATCCAATCACCGCATTTGTTTCTTTATTAATTAGAAGACAATGCTATCCAGTGAATTTCTTGATATTGTGTAGCATGCCACTGTTTATATATTTCTTAGAATGTATCCCACGTATAATATAAATATGTGAGATGGTGTGGTATCGTACATATCGCGTATATGACACACATACTCGACTCGGGTATTTCCCCTGAAGGTTGGTAAACCTCGACCGGAATGTACGTTTTTCACATTCACCATTCTGCCTCTCAAATATTAGGCACACTGTCTTTCACATACGTTATTTTGTGAAACTTTTTTGAGCAAGATAGGTTCCCTGAAGGGTGTGTGTGTGTTGTGTGACGACTTTCATTCATATAAACAAAAGTGTTCGTGCGTCATCAACTCAAAGCCATTACTATTAAAGTAAAAATCATTTTGAACTTCAAAAAGAACATGACTCACAATGTATATTGACATACAAGTTATTTTTTTCTTTTTTCAGTGCAAGTTTTCATGATTATGGAACATGATCTTACACTATTTTTAAACTCCATAAGAAATGTTTCATAGTAACACGTATAACTTATATGATATATCCGTGTGCGTGTGTCTATTATTTTAGTCCATGCGTTTTAGTAATGTTATCGTGTATGTGTATGCGAGAAATATAAAAGTCACTCGAATTGGGAGAAAGGTAAATTATAGATGAGTTTCATATAATTAGATTCGTGGATGGTTTCTTTTTTTTTAATGTACAAGTATCTTTTCCATTGTCTAGTAAGGTTTATTTTATTTCCCTGCATTTTTTTAAAGGCCAAAATGGGAGATCATTATTTGTGCCGCTATTCTACCCTCCTGTAATAAAGTATGATCATTGTAATTGGTTATTTTTGTTGCTGTTCTTAATGTTATTTTTTATTTTTTCATCATTTACAAACACTTCTGTGCAATTTATTTGTTACGGCAGTTGTCTAAAGCTATGCTTTAATTTTAGCTTCGGCATTTTCTTTCGTATGCTTTGAATTTATCATTAACACAGATGATAGTATGAACAATCAATCTGCAGAACATTATAGTGAAGATGTGCCAAACTTCCTTTAACCTCTCAGCAGACTTATTCAAAGAATAGTCTAGCTCCCTGATATATGGCTATGGATAACAACATATTATAATGCTTTCCAAGTCTAATATTTGCCTGGCAGAGACTGGTCAACACATCGCATCGCATGTGTGAATGACATAGAATCGGATCTGTATAAGTTTGTTCCTGCTCTGAAGCTGCTTTTCATAACCTCTATGGAATCGAGAGCCTATTCTTAAGACAAGCCCATTTAACCTCCATCCTCGTAGATGAAACAGTGGAGAACCATCCATCATTATGAATGTAATTATACACTAAAAATTAGAAGGACACCATCGAATACGTTTATACTGTCATTGAGACGGTAATTTTAATATCCTCATCAGTGGCTGAAAATAAACTGACTTTTAGTTCTGCAAAGGTAGAACTAGTACAGGAATTCCATGCTCTCTTGCACGATACCAACGAGATATATGACCATCAAGAAACTTGTAATTGAAATTCTTACCAGTCGTTTCAATGAACTTGAACTTTTCTTTGGAGCAAAATAGGGGTGAGAGATATGTTGAAAAGATGGTAATTATTTTTACTTCTAAAGTTTTGCAATTTTAGACCATATCAACACGTTCATAGTTATTTTAACCTTCACTGTTGTAGCTGAAGCTTATTATAATTCAGAATACATTATGATGTAACAATTGTTCCTTTTTACGCAAAGATTGTTGTTAATAAACTTGAAACATAATACCATAATTTTTCCTGGAACAAAAATATTCGCATTGGTCATTCAATGATTAATTACTGTATCTTTCAGTTCTTGGTATAAAAAAAATTGGCACCTGCACGGAGTACTTTCGTCAAGACTATACTAAACGACACGGATATGAAGAGAAACTAACATGTACTTATTTAGTTCGTTAGATTAAATAGTGTGCTTCGCAATTCTTTTTTCATGAGACGACATATCAGAATGGAACATGCGCACTACCTCTCCACCTGCGATACACTGTTTTGAATAGAGCCCATTTTCAGCGGCTGACTGATCAGTGCTAACAATTTTACACAAATGGCTCTGCTAAAATTGATTTTGTTACCGAGCAATTTAAGTTGTCTCACATTCCCGTCTGGAGTCCAGCTTTTAGTAAGTTTTATTATTCATCTTTTTTTAATTGATGGGCATGATCGACTTTGGCAGAACGATAATGTCCCAAGAGGATATGGATCAATGTCCTCCGTTGCTCTTACGGAGAGACGCTCATATTCGCAATTATTGCGAATCCGCTGAAAAACAGTTTCCTGCAGCTTGTACAGCCGGGACAAGTCTTACACTGTCGCCTGGTATCCATCACTGACGGCATCGACGAGTGTATGATCATTGTAAGGACTGCTCTTTGAGTTTAGTCGAGTTCGACCAATTTACCACGTCCAACTGTTAAGTGTAAGTACTGCGTACGTCTTAATTAAGCTGGAAAGGTGCTTTGCAACACTTTTCATAAATATTTGCAAAGATTAGTTTCGACAGATTCGGACTTTCTCTTCGGTGATGTTCATGCTATATATTTCCCTTTCAACCGGTATCGATGCTTGATCACTGTGCACCGATTGTGATCGATCTTCTATGATCTCAGTGGTTGTTCGACTATGTGGCAGATATTTTCCATTCTTTCCTGTTTTTCAGATGTTGATATATTTGAAGACACGATTTCGAACAAGTAGAGATAGTGCGTCGATGTTGTTTTTCCTAGGTCCAGAACACTTTGTTTATCTTGTAAGTTGGATTAGAAATGTTTCTTTCGAACCCGATTTACAAATACATTATCCGGATTGGACTCTGTGGAGGTTTCAGAACTTATTAACATCCTTCCGAATCAGATGCGTGCCTCTAATATAGATGCATATGCTATTTTAGCTGTGGCTTTCTTTGGACAACCAAGCAAATATTAACTCAAAAATTATCATTTGGCATCTTGATCCTCACTGGCGTCTGAAACTCAGTTCAAATCACGTTGTCAAACACGGTCGATGAACCTTCTGTAGTGGTATTTGTACGCTATAACTAGCGAAGATGTAATTCAATTCCTTGTGTCTCCGCATCCACTACTTTTCATTTAGTCTTATATGTCCAACATCACCAAGTATAATCCATACAATGAAGACATGTTTTGAAAACAAAGTATCATCTTGTGTCACATTCTTCACAATAATGAACTTCGCCAAAACCGTGAGGCATCACTGATTGGACCCTGGGTTGACAGGCCCAACAACATTTGTTATTTTTAAATGTGATGCTGCAAAAGATTTCACTTCGAACGGGTAATGGATTTATCAAACAAAAATTGATTGGGTTGGTCAATTAATGACTCTACATCAAGGTTTGGTAATCTTGCAAACCAACGTGCAATAGCTTCAACATTATTGGCTGTAAAAAAAATGAATTAATCGTAAAGTTTCTGGTCAGGCAGATACAATACTTGTCTTTCAAATGGATGTGGCGCAGTGCTTGTTATTACCCTTGAAGTATCAGGACCAAATATTTAATCGAATGTATCACGATTTGATTTTTACTTGTCGAGTGGGCATTAAGCCAACCGTAATGTAAATCTTATAGACGGGGTGTTTCAGTTATGGTTTGGAAAGTTTCTGGAAATATACGTATATCCCTATTTTCAAAAATGTATGTTGCTTACAGCTGCAAATGATATAAATTTCTGTCCTTGATCTGAAAGTGTCTCCACTGCTTGTTGACGCAAGTCGTGGGTTTCGTCCAGTCAAATCAGGATGGCATTTAGTCGTGTCGAATCTAATGTAAATTATGTATGTGCTTCAGTGGAATACTTATCTAAGTATCGTCCATGAGCTCCTTATAATAAAAATTGAACATTACTACAAGTCGAAATATTTTATATCAATAGTCAACCTAGTGGCTGCATTCAAAAGATGAATACAACTATTTTAGCACCCCAATAGATCACATAATCTCAGGAACTGCATACTGCTTTTTTCATCAGAGAACTCAATTGCACACACACACACACACACACACACACACACACACACACACACACATTAGTTCCCAAGAATATACAGTGAAAATGTTAAAGGCACAGTATATTCTATCAAAAGTCCAAAAGTATATAATTTTCTGAATGAATTTCACTGATCTTGAATGTTCTGATGTACACAGTCTTTAATGTTCTGATGTACATAGTCTTGGATGTCCTGACATACATATAGTCTTGGATGTCCTGGTGTACCACAGTGATATAATCAAGATTTTCTTTAAATCAGTCCTCAATAATTCCAATGTAGTGTTGTAGTCAAAAAGTCAAATGACTATTTTGTAATTCCAATAAACAATTTCAATAAAGTCGTTCTCCCAAGTTGTATCTTAACACAACTACAAATGATTTCATAGACTGAATTAAGATAGAAATGTTGACTTTGTTTACTAAACTGTTTTATAAACTGTCCCCACTTAACACATGTCACAATATCATTTTCTGAAAAACTACATAATATTGTCCATAACATGTCAATGTCTTCAACTCAGATTCAAGCAAACGTTTATAAAAAGCACGACAATTACATAATATAAATTAAATATACATAACAATACATATACAGATAGACAGACAGAAACAGAAAAATAGGTAATAAAAACAGAAAATGACATTTTCCTTGCACTGGGTCTAAGACATATATTTCCTGACGAAAATTCTTACTGGCATTCTCTTAGGGTGCGTTGGGATTACTCGAGAGTCATCGCTGTCTTCAATGAGGTTGCACTGGTTCCCTTCTTTAGGATGGTTGACTTCATTGCCTTCTTCACATGAATTGCGTTACTTTGTCTCATCCGTTTCAATTAGCTCTATATAATAAATTATAATGAAACAAGTTTTTACTTTCGCTCTGTGTTTTTGTATTTCCATCATATTATTAGAAGCAGTAGTAATGGTAGTGTTGGTGATAGTTATAAAACTCTAATAATTCAGAAGCTGTATTCCATTTCAGTTAAATCGCTAATTTTAATGTGTGGGTTTCAGTTGCATTACTTATTTATGCACCAAATAATCTTAACCCAAAACATTAGGAGTTTTGAACTTCATACATTATTATAATTATTAGGCAATGTTTGGTAAATTTTGGAATGATTGATTGAATGAATGAATGCGTACTTGAAGAAGCGATACATACGAAAGTGAGAAAAATGAATATTGATTTATTTAAGCGTATATCTATCTGATGGGACATATAGTACGAATAGAATAGCAGTAGTGGTGGTGATATTAATAGTAATATTCAGTAGTGGGCTTCCATTCATCTATGACTTCTACAATGGCCCAAGAAAAATAGTTTTTATATTGATAATAATGTTTGAGGTCACTAATCTTAATGTGGTGAGTTTATCACTGTTATTATTTATTCATATAATAAATAATATGAACCCATAACATTATTATTGGAGTCCTTATACGTTTGTGTAATTCTAAAGTATTGTCACTCGGCAATGTGGAAAAAAAACCACGACACAGTGATGTATGTAGTGGCCTCTTACGGCACCTCAGCACGAGTGTAGATATGTGGTGCCTGCAAAAAAGATCAAGTCCAGAAAATAAAAAGGAATTTCAAATGTTTTTTTAGACGGTTAATCATTCCAAAGTAAGCGAAACATTAAGTACAAAAAGATAACATACAAAACATAATGATTTTAAAATTCCTTAAATGTGTACAATTGCAAAGGTAGTAACTAAAATATCCTTTAAACATTGCTAAAATGCCTCGTATAAACCGCATTTCATCCCAAGTCAGTGATTTTTGGTGTGATACTTTCGCATAAACTTTATACAGGCAGTTGGTGTCAGTATACTTCTCCACTGCATGGTCCAAGTCAACACATTAGACATGCTACACTTATTACACACTTTGATCGAGATTCACCTTCCTGGAGGTACATGTATATTTGAATCAAGATCCTGTTCAATATTCAATCGGCATAATATCACCTCATCTCTCCGATTTGTTCCAAATGAGAGGCGCCATCCCCGATTGGTGGATATGGTGGTTTTGGGTGTTTGTGGTGTTTTCGTTAAAAATATTTTGCCATGTATGACAAACATACGAATTTATACACTAACTGAAGTCAACATATGTTAAATCATGTTCAGAAAGGGATGACTGTAAAGTGGCTTTCACTGATATATCTTCCTCTTTTATTATAATTTATACCAACATAAATCGGTTATCAATATAAGATTTCCAAATCTGACGAGAATATAGTATCTCTTTAATATATAGGACACGCACAGGTTCTCATATATTACATTCTACAAGAAATTCAATGTGGAAAGGGATTCCGAAACTTATTTTTGATAGGTTTCAATATAGTTCAAAGTTTTGAGTATAGCTGTAATTTCTGCATTAAAAATTGAGGTTTTATCTGATAACCGACTTGAGGTGGTGCCTTGGACCCAGGTTCGAACCCATGACTTTACGCATCCTAGGCAGACTTTCTAACCACTAGGCAGCCGGTGTTTTCATTGTGATTTTTCAGATGGCCATTATGTTGGCCATATTGGACTTCCGAGCACATCAGTTTCATTTCGAGCCAACCGGTCCATTGATGAATTAAGTGTAAAGTTTGTAAGCAATCCTCCCAACAGAATAGTACTGTACTAACACACTTGTGACAATGAATGCATGATTTACAACATACCATTCCATAAGCTCTTCCTGTCTATGGGACTCAGAGTAGCCGAGTGGTCTAAAGCGCTCGCCGTTACGGATCAATGCCATCTCATCTCTGCGTGGGTTCAAGTCTCAGATTCGGCTAATATAGGTATGTGAAAAAGTTTGCCAGTAGCTTTTCGTGGTTCGGTGGTTCTTTCCGGGTTCTTCCTCTACCGTTAATACTGGCTGCCATGTATAGCATATCGTGTGCTGAAAAATATTGTTAAATCCTACAACAACTTCATGTCTATGACCAGTAGAAAGCGTTGATCGATTGTGTTATTTACAGGGCACCAGCACTGTAGTGTTATTCAGCACCACAACAAAGAATATATGGTTACAAAAATATGTCAAAAAGATTTATTACCAATGAGTGATAAAAGCACAACACAATGATGATATGGAGCAGCAGAGGGGGCGAATCCTACATTTGCTCGAGACATCATTTATCTTAAATTTCCACACAAAAAAACTAGAGATTTTATACGAAGCCCTCTTTTTCAAGCAAATAAAAAAATAAGTCCCTGGTGGGAACTTATTGATTTCTTGCTTAAAACATGAATTTGCGCAAAATTATACTCAGTACGCGTTTTCATCGTTTAATCGAAAAACGTCTCATCTCGATGTCATCGCCCCCTCTGCTGCTATGGGTTAATAATTCTTTTACAATTTCAACCGAATATTTGATCAAGTCCGATACGATATCGTGTTCGAGGGTCATGTAAATTTATTGTTATAAATTCGTGTGGGGCCGACTGAGCATGACTAAAGAAATTTCGAAATTGATTGAAGTCCATACCGGAACACCATGTCTGCCAAATATTTCGTAGCGTATGTGTATCAACGCCGTTGAATACAGCAAGAATATTACAGTTATCTCTGATCACTTTTGGAATCTGAGTGTAGCGTTGAGTTACATATATCACATCAGTGTTTTTGTGCCTGCCTCGGAAAAATATTCTAGCTGGGTTTTTTTATTTATCTAACATGACATCATTGTATACAACTAAATTGTTGATACTTCCATCGAGGTCTTCTACTGATGGTGCCTCGTCAATATCGGTTATAAATTCAATAATACACTCGCCAGCAATCTCTGAAGCGTTTTCATTAAAATCTTTTAGCACTTCATAGCATCGTTGATCATCTACACTAGGAGGAACTAAATACAACTTATTCCATTTCATCCATCTCATTATTAAATTGAGTAACAATTGCGTCTTGCCGGATCCAGATGGTCCAATTATAATTGCGCGGATATAGTTTGGTAGCGCTGCATGATGCTTAACTGGTTCTCTTGTTTTAGTCGCTGAAAAATCAATTATATTCATATCCTTATACATAAATTATGGATCTATATTGTTTGAAGTGTAAAACGCGTACTGGCACAAATCATGTGACGACGATTACAACTAAAAATAACAGATCAGCACTTACTGGTAGATGTGCAGCATGTGGTATAAAAAAGTTTAAATTTGTTTCTACAAAATCAAAGATTTTAAAATCTCTAGATGTTTTAAAAAAAACGAGGAGGTGATATCGCAGCTAAATTGGCAAAACTCCCTGGAACGCCATGGGCAAAATACCCCGGAGAAAAGCACCTTCCAGGATATAGCTACTGTGGCCCCGGAACACGATTACATATCAGACTTGATGATCAAAATCAGTCCCGACCCGGCGAGTATCCGATAAATGCTATTGATAAGACGTGTCATGCTCATGATTTTGCATATAAAAGCAGCAATTTGCAACACAGGCATCTCGCATATGTGAAATTAATTCATGCGTTAAATGTTATTCCTGATAAATCTTTCAAAGAAAAATTGGCTTCGTGGTTGGTAAAATCAGCTGTGAAAGGCAAATTGATGTTAGGTGCCGGTAATTAATAACAACATGGAATCTATTTATTATTCTCCAAAAGGATACTGGAGGGGTAACGCTGCAATTAATAAACTCGCCAACGCCGCAAAAGTGAAAAAGGCAACTGCGGCTAATTGGTTATCTAAACAGGCTATATGGCAAATTTATCTACCGCGTCCTAAACAAATCAATTTCTCGCATTTTGATGTGACTGTCCCTAATGAAGTTCATCAAGCTGATTTATTGTTTTTACCACATGACAACGGTTACAAATATGCGTTAACTGTAGTTGATATTGCAAGTCGATACAAAGAAGCAGAACCGTTAAAAACAAAATCATCACCTGAAGTTGCTTCTGCATTTGAAAAGATTTATCGACGAGGCCTTCTACGCTGGCCAAATCTATTACAAGTTGATCCTGGCAAGGAATTTCAGGGTGCAGTGTTATCTACAATGAAACATCACAATGTCACAATACGACGAGGACATACTGCACTACATCGCGATCAGGCAATTGTTGAACGATTTAATCGGACTCTTGATGAGCGGTTATTTGGATATCAATACGCAAAAGAATTCATCCAAGAAAAAAGATCCCGTGAATGGGTTAAAAGATTACCAGCTGTGATTACCGCACTGAATAATGAGATTACTAGAACAATTAATTTTAAACCTATCAACGCGATTAAAAAGAAGAATTTACCCGTACAACCACAAAAAGATTTCAAAGAACCAATTCTTGGCAATGTCACCGTGAGATATTTATATGAACCAGGAGAGCTTGAAGGTGGCACAAAAAGGGCTACTGATCCTATTTGGAGTGTCACTACGCATAAAATATCTACTATAACACGATCAACTGGTAGACCTCCAATCTATAAATTGGATTCAACTGCCCCTCAGCGGGGTTTTACACGCGAACAATTACAAGTGATTCCTGACGATACTCAATTGCCACCCTATGGTCTTAACTAGCACCGTTGCGTCTATTACACTCAAGACAAGTCAACATCACATTGTTTCTGACATGACCGAGATTGTTATTTTTTCTGTCTACGGTAAATTGGCGAGGATCTTTATCCGAATACTGCCAACGCATTATACAATTGCAACTTGCGCAGTGATTATTCTGTTGTTGCTTCAAAGTGATTATTAATTCAGCATCAATATCAAATTCTCGATGTTTTTTTTTTTGTCTTGTTGTTTGTAACCGGAGAGTTTTTTATCAATAATTTTAACATCAATATCATCCATTGTGGTTTCATCATCGAAAACAATTCTTCGAAGTTGATTTATTTGCCGTACTCTAGACACTGCAAGATAGACTAAATTTGACCACTCATTGCGATTATCGACTATCCAAACAATTGTTTCCGCGATGGTTAATCCCTGTGAGGAATGTATTGTTGTTACAGTGTCCATGGCGATTTATCAGCACGCAATGCGTCTTCGACAACACTGATATCAACCAGCACAATATCATTTAATACGAGAATTTGCTTTTCACTTTGTCCTGGAATATCAACTTCGATATTTTGTTTTCGTGTATCACAGGGTCTATAACACAATGGAACTTTTATCAGGGGATATTTTTCTTTGTGTAATTCAAACAACTTTTTCTGAAGTTTGTCTCTGACTATCTTTCTACTTGCCACTACAAAATCATTTGGTCTCCATGCTTTCCAAAATTCCTCCATGGGAGTTTCAGGAATTATTTCTCTGATTATTTCACATTGGATTCTATCCGGTTGTAATCTAATTAATTTCTTGACCTCACGCAATTGTTCATCAAGTGCTCTATAATCAGTATCAATTTCTTCATAATAGTCAACAAACCCTTTCAACCAATCTTGCGGGGATAAACCGACAAATGGTGGTGGTTGGCCATGATCGCCGCACATTATTACTTTCGTATTCGAGCGCAGTAACCAATCAAGAAACATTTTTAATACATTTACCGAAACTGTACATATCTCATCCCAAATAATAACCCTAGGGATAAATTTCTCACCCATTCTTTCAGGGGTCCATTCATCACCCTTGTATCGAAAAAAGCTGTGATAAGTGCAAGCGTCAACGTTTCGTTGTTTTATTTCTCGCGCTAATCTATGTGTTGGTGTCAGCACAATCATATTTGTGAAATCCGTAGGATTTTTCCCTCGATATAATTCAATTGCCCGCGTTGTCTTTCACGACCCACCACAGCCGTTTAAATGAACTGTTTTATATCTACAAATCGGATCTGATATCAGTGGTGCATTAGACCGTTCTGATAAATTATCTCCTTGTAAGTAACTGTTTTTTATTTCAACATCTGCTGATTCAGAATAATCATGCAGTGTTTCCTTTTTAATTCTCCATGTACCCCAGTGCTCGTTGCAACCGCTAGTAAATTTAGTTACCTCGTTGATGTACTTTTTGTCAATATAAAATGAATCAACTGCAACTCTAACTGCAGTGTAAGGAAATCTATTTATCATTGAAAATAAATTGATACAAGCATAACCCAGCATAGACGACCTCAAATGTGTATGCGGAGAACTGTAACCGTCGCTGTAAGTAACAATTGTACCCAATTTTGTTCCATTGGACAACAAAGCGTCCTTGCGATCCACATATATGTTTTTAGATACTGCATCTGCAATTACAAAGTCATATTCGGTTTTATCTATAATCAATCGTGAAGAATATCTTTTATAGTCACATTTGCCACCCTGAGTGAATTTTCCAAATATTCTTCTGCCGAGATCTTTTGCTTCACTGTTTCGTTGATTAAATACCCGTTTGGACCATTCAATGATATATTTTTCATCTGCCTGAATATGTTTTCTGGATTCGTCAATTATACTATCAAGACTTTCTGGTTCTGGCAACCAGACATTAGTTTGTTTCGGATATGATATAATTGCTTAACTGACTGTCAACGAAATTAACATTTCTGTGTCAATCATGAACCGTAATAACGCTATTGGCAGCCACTTCTTTTCAGACATGTGTCTACCAATCCAAATATAACAAGAACGATGAAGTCCTGCTGCGAATTCAAATGATACTACATGAGCAAAACCTGTTAAATCACATCAGGCAGTGGTCCATTAATCGCAACACGAGTCATTTCATGGGTGGGGTATCCAAATTGTTTAAAATACTCAGTACACTCTCCATAACCAAGAAAACTCGCTGGATAACAAGCAACCATATCAACTGAAATGATACTTTCACGGTCGTATTTGTTATTGTATAAACCGCCATGATTAAATTCGAGGCAACTAGCCTCAATATCTGGCAAGAATTCAGTTCGTGTTGGTTTCCATGTGTTTTTCTTTCTTGCAAAATGAGCTGCAACCGATGGAATTGTAAAACAGTTTGTTAATAATTGTTCATCGGTGGCTTCCCCTATTGTTAAAAACCCACTAGCTGTTATTTTCATTTTGTTGTGAAATGCTTCAGTGCGGTATAATTCACCATTTGGTCTTACAAACTGATCAAAAATATCCGTTTGATTTTCAGTGCTGCGAAGTAACCACACTGACACAGGGTCGTTTTTAGTTAAATGTGCAATAGCATCGAATAGTTTCTCTTCAACGAGAAAACCATCCCTGGAAAATTCTTCTCCCAAGAATTCCTCGGGTATATACTTTATTGTTCTGTTCCGTGGAAATATTGTGACCGCGGATGTCCATGCGTGTTCGTTATGATCAATAATTTTAACTGGGGCTCCATTTTTATTATATTTTGATTCATATAATACTTTTCCTGTTATCGTTGTAACGGTTATTGGAAATCTCAGTGATGTTTCTCATTTCGCTATATCGCTAATAGTTGCTCCGTTCTTCCTGACTGTTAATTCCCAGTCATTTATTTTTTTGCGTCTTAGATCGGTCAATTTATTTCCCCGGGATGCATTTGTGAAGTGTTCTATCATTCGTTCTGCTACACAATTGAGTGGCAAAGCCATTGACGACGAGTATTTCATTGGCTTTAGTTTTCCTATATCAGGTTTTTCATTTAACGGATATATCCCATAAACAACTGCTGTTTCAGGGTATGCTCGTTCATAGTATGGTTTGTCAATTCCAATTAACCAACCCGTCTTAGAATCACGGCTAACAACGACTGTTTTCTTGTCTTTTAGAATTGGTTCAAATTTGTCTCGTATAATCCAACCGGATGATTCTACACGGATAATGAATTTCACTCTAAAAAAATACTTTTTGTTGCCAAGTTGTGATAACATCAACGCTGCGTTTTCATCGTTCATGGTGGCATCAACAACACCATCAATTCGAAATGTTGACCAACAATGAGATGCTCCATCACGCTTGAATTCATTAAAACAATTTCTGATTTTACTAATTATGGTTCTATCAAGAATTTTATTCTTTGGTGTATCAGAAACTCTATCGAGATTGAATTGAGCATTTTTCCAAGGCGTAATTTTCGATAATCTCTCAGACTCCTTATCAGAAACTCTATCGAGATCGAATCTAGCATTTTTCCAAGGCGTAATTTTCGATAATCTCTTGAACTCCTTCATGCTATCGTCTATTAGACGTTTTGGTTTAACAGAAACTCTATCGAGATTAAATCTAGGATTAATTTTCGATAATCTCTTGAACTCCTTCATGCTATCTTCTATTAGACGTTTTGGTTTAACAGATACTCTATCGAGATTAAATCTAGGATTAATTTTCGATAATCTCTTGAACTTCTTCATGCTATCGTCTATTAGACGTTTTGGTTTAACAGAAACTCTATCGAGATTGAATTTAATATTTTTGTAGGGCTTAATTGCTGATAATCTCTCGAATTTCTCAGTCATATAATTAAAACAAGTATTTGAATAAGAAATTTATATATAATGAATCACTGCAAATGGCTTATGATTGGATCAACAACCCCGTGTAACAAATCATGCAGAAGCGAATTCTGTGGGTATCAGAGCGTTCGCAACGGTTCCCTTGGCCCCCTCCCGTGCCTCCGATGTGGGGTGGGGGTAAGGGGAAAATCACAATTATGTCTCAGTTGTGGCGGCAAACGATACAGGGAACTAAAACGCTATTATGACAGACGAATAAAAAATACAGTCATTGATCCTACCGATGACAAAATCATAAAGACCCCTCAAGATTATATACAGAGACTTATAATTAAAGCAAAAAATAAATTAGAAAAATAGTATTATTATACAAATGAGCCAAGACTTCAGACCTCACCCCGTGCTTGTTAATTATGAAACATCCCGTGATGGTATTATCAGAAACCGCAGATTGAAGAAGCCAGTTGGATTTGTGACTAATCGAGGGTATTTGATGTTTAGTGCTGGTAAGAAAAATTATTATTGTCACAGATTCGTCTTCGAGGTGTTTAATGGAATAATTAGGGATGGTTTTGTTATCGATCATATTGATTCCGATTCTCAGAATAATTCTTTATCAAACCTACAGGCTATTTCACAAAGTGAGAATTTAAAACGAGGAAACACTGGAAAATACTCGAAAAAAGCGAGGCCTATAAAATTATTTAATGCAGTTACTAACGAAGAAAAAATATTCCAATCTATGAATGAAGCCGGTAAATATTTCAATATTTGTATACCCTCAGTACAATTTGTTGCAACAGGAGTACAAAATTCGGCTTTTTCTAAAAAAAATTGAACAAAAAATTCGATTTTCGTATGTCTAATAACACCAAAGGAGATAACTCTTTCATAACCCTTAAATATAACCAAGGGAGTTATCTCCCTTAGATTGTGTCAACTCGTTGATGGGTTATCTCCCTTAGATTGTGTCAACTTGTTTATGGGTTATCTCCCCTTAAATTGTGATTCAGCGGGCATAATTAATTATCTGTTTTGTAAGAAAAGAAATCAAATATAAAATGTTTTCAAACAATTGTATTCTTTTTTTAGTGTTTAATTTGAATATTCGGTCTCATTTAAATACTGTGAAACAGCATTAATAAGTAATTCAAGGAAATAAAATAACACACCCTGTGGATTGACGCTGCTGTATTAAGTCACCTTATATACTATATGAAAGGTATAAAGCTGGGGCTTTCGAAAGCCAATCCGACCGATCAAAAATAACCATGGGTTTCATGGGTTGCTTTTGATTGGTCGGATGGTCGTAGAAAATCCGCCCCGTCGTTTCATGTTTGTGCTGTCTTGTGCCGTCCCCACATCATTACATCATATATCCATCCTTAATTAAGCTAATTAAGTACATTTCATTGAATATATCCATCCTTAATTAAGTTAATTAAGTATATGTTGTGACGTCACCCCCAAGCTTATCTTCTGGGCGGTCCAAGATGGCGTTTGCCACGTTAGGCCTCCCTTCCGTGGAGATGTATGTTTCGGGTCCCCCTTGGGCTTACTTGGATGTGAAGGCAACCAAGGAGTTCCAAAGATGTGTTGTCGTATATATGTAACCTCTAGGTCCCTTTCACGCGTAAACATACCCTCTTGCGATTCTAACCCGTTATTTGACGAGTTAGATTCACTCTTAGGGGAATATGTTTCGGTGAATGTAAACATACATGACCTAAAATAAATAACAACCATGGATGTCATTAGCTCTCCGTCACATTTGGGTAGCCCCGTATGGTGTTCAAAAATGAATTACCGGCCAAAAAAAGGTTCAAATCGAAATCGAAGATTAAAAATCGAAGATTAAAAGAACCACAGCGGCCTATATCAAGGGGGCCAAATGACTGACAACCGCTCATCATGGTTGTTATTTATTTTTGTCTGCATTTATTTTTGAAAAATATATTATATTTATATACAGAATGAATTCTGCGTTTATATTTATTTTTGAAAAATATATTTATATTTATATACAGACTGAATTCTGTATTTATTTTTGAAAAATATATTTATATTTATATACAGAATGAATTCTGAAAAATATATTTATATTTATATACAGAATTAATTCTGAAAAAATATTTATATCTATATACAGACTGAATTCTGAAAAATATATTTATATTATATACAGAATGAATTTTGAAAAATATATTTATATTTATATACAGAATGAATTTTGAAAAATATATTTATATTTATATACAGACTGAATTCTGAAAAATATATTTATATTTATATACAGAATGAATTTTGAAAAATATATTTATATTTATATACAGACTGAATTCTGCATTTATTTTTGAAAAATATATTTATATACAGACTGAATTCTGAAAATATTAACGGCTCATTTATTTTTGAAAAATATATTTATATACAGAATGAATTTTGAAAATATTAACGGCTCATTTATTTTTGAAAAATAAATTAGAAATATGTATTATCATATATGAATTCTGAAAATATGAATAGCATTATAGTTGAAATTGCAAAATTGAAAAGCCAGGATATTATACTATCAGATGGGTTAAATCCTGATCAAAGCATGTCAGATTTTCAGGATATAGAATATGGTGTTAGAACTAACAAGTATATGCTACCAAAGAAATATGCGCTAATAAAAAAATTCAGAATTCTATTCGGGACTCTCTTGCATTTTCCAGTGAAGTAAGTGTGTTTGTCCCGTTATATACTATCGTGGAAGAAATACGAAAAGAATTGGGTAGGGAATATGAATTGAAAAAGGAGGTTAATTCTAAAATTAGAAATATACGGGCGTTAATTCAAGAAAATGAACGATTTTGACCGAAATCGACTACTTGACCGTAAAATCTCAAGATTTTCAACTGAAATTGATAAAAATCAGTGAAAATGCATTAAAAATATTTCACAGCAATAAAAATTCTATGAGAAAAATATTTTTTTATTGTTAGTTGCAGCAATCATGCTGCAAACAAAGGAAACTCCTATGGGAAATCGACTACTTTACCCTACGGTTTTTTTTTTATATCAAAAATCAATGAAAACAGACAAAAATCAATGAAAATTGGTCAAAAATTACCCGACTGAAAGTATTGGTGATTTTTGGTTGTTTTTGTCATTTTTTGGTATTTATTGACTGAAATTATCGATTTTTTGACCAAAAATCATCAAAAATGAATCCTAACAGATTTTCCCTATGGAAAATCCCATGCAAAATCGACTACTTGACCGTAAAATCTCAATGAGATTTTCAACTGAAATTGATCAAAATCATCAAAAACAGTGAAAAATGCATCAAAAACAGTCAAAAATCAATGAAAAACCACCGAAAACAGTGAATAAAAAATAAAATTTCTGTTTATACAAATATTTCACAGTGAATAAAAAATAAAATTTCTGTTTTTAAAAAATAAAATCAATCCAACAATTATCAATCGAAAAAGGCTACGGGAATTCAAATTGAAAAATTGTTTGCAACTTCAAATAATGGTCAATGAAGCATTAACAACTAGATTGGCTCGTGAGCGACTAGATGCAATTAAGAGATTTATACCAATTCGCGACTCTGTCAGGAATAAACTGCAAGAACGACAGAGTCTTCAGACTGACTTTGCTGCGGGATCTGAAGAGTTGTTTAAACCAATAACTACAACAACGAAACAGATAGTGTCAACAATCTCTGAACAAGGAAAAAAAACAAGAAGAGACTTTTCTCCCCGTGTTAGAAAAAATAGCAAAAAGAACTAAACAAACAAAAAAATCCTTACAATCACTTCCTCAGGATATATCAGAACGAAAATTTGAAGAATTTCAGGAAGAACTAGTTAGTGGACTACCTAAATCAATTATATTTACCGATAGCGCTAAAAAACGAATTCTCAACGAGGATATAGACAATTTAGGTGAATTTGCTGCTAACAGCTATGATTCACAAGAGAAGTTTTTCAGGGACAATTATACGGATTATAGAATGTCACATAATGAATGGGCTGTTATAGTGTATGAAATAAATACTGGGAGTTTAGATAGAAGGATGAAGGAATACAGAGACTTCAAGAGAAAATTTCAACTCCAAATAAGACAGCAAAAACAAGACCCATACGATGAGAAGAAATTTCTGGGAGTGGTCTAGTTGGAAACGCTAGCGTTTCATGTCCTGGTAATATTCTCAGTGATATATCACGATTAGAAGTTCTCATCGGAGGAAAACGAGCTGGAAATAACTCTCCAGAAATAATAAATGAAGCAGCTGATATCTGCAGGCGGTTATTTCAAGGCGGTATCATGGATATTGCAACATATCGAGATTTCATTAACGAGTTAGCGGAAAATCATACTGATTATTACAGCGACTAAGTCGAAAATTCTTTGGATTGGAAATTGCTAGCAATTGAAAACACTAGTTTTTTTTATAATAAGATGATCATACACTACAACCATGACAAACCAACCAGTGTATATGTAGTAAACTCACGATTGCCTGTTTATAGAGCATATTACGGAGATGGTTTCGGTGATACCATTGCAGGATTATTTTCAAGAATGGCCCCAAAAGTGATGCCGTTGGCTAAACAATTAGGAATGAAAGCAATTGATGTTATTCGTGATAAGGGTATTAGTGCTGTTGGAGATCTTGCAGGAAAGGCATTTTCTGCAGCAAAGGATAAAATAACATCATTGGTGCGACGACGAAAAAAGCAGCCAGTTGTACTGCCATCTACAACAGTGATGCCTGCAAGTGTCAGCAAAGCAATAAATAGCGCAGTGGAAGAAAAATTAGCATCATTAGTGGCTACACCGGTGACTCCATCACTTGATAGCGCTATCATGAACGCGATAACAGGAAGTGGTCTGAAACCAAAAAGAAATTCGAAAAATTTTCAACGACGATGATGATTACAAAGAGTTTCACAATTGAAAACACTAATGTGAATAATAATAATAATGTTTAAAAAAAACAGCCGATCCGGCGTTTGATTTAGATGCCCCAGTGCGCAAAGATGATTCTGTCCGCGATTATCAATACTATTCCTATCATGCTATACAACCCAACCTAAGATCGCGAATTGAACTTCAAATTCAAGATACCAGTAAATACTTTTTACCGTGTGAGGCGTTTATTGAAATTGAGGGAGAACTCGTAACAAGTGTTGCAGCTGATACACCATATGCAGATGACCCAAAAATCCGGGTTGGTTTCGTCAACAATGGCATCATGGCGTTATTTGAAAGTGCAAGATATCTCATTGATGGAAAGGAAATTGAATCAATAGACCGTGAGGTTGATGTTGCAACAACAATAATCGGGCTAGCAAGATATTCTGATGATTATACAAGGTCGACTGGCCCGTCTATGATGTTTGTAAAAGATATTAATAATCACGCTGATCATATTAATCATACTAGGGTAAAAGCAACACGAGATACCGCAGTTGATCCAGCACCAGCCGGATATACTAGACCGGCTGGTACCTTTGATGTCGTAGATATTAATCGCAATTTCAATCTAGGGTTTGCAACACGAGTAGCAACGTTGCAAGGACAGCGTCGACAATTTTCATGCGCAATTCCACTGCATCATATGTTTGGATTCTGCAGAAATGTTAGAAAAGTTATTTACGGAGCTAAACACACAATCGCGTTAGTGCCAAAAGGCAATGACAACGATGCAATCTGGCGTGCTAATGGTGTTGCTGATGGTAAAGTTGTTTTGAGTAAAATAGTATTGTGGATGCCAGTAATGACCCCATCAATTACCACGGAAGAGCGGCTACTTTCATTTATGGACACAGGTGGCAAATCATTGATAAGTTGGCTAACAACAACAACTGATGCCAAAGAGGATAATGTTGCTGATACATTTACATGGCATCTGACATCAAAACAAAGCGTTTCAGCTCCACGTCATATATTTATAGCGCTGCAGAATCGGAATCGATTAGGCTCCCAAGAACACAGTCATATGATATTTGATCGATTAGGAGTCAAGGAGGTTTCACTGAGAATAAACGGACAACAAGAACCATCTGAGGATATACAGCTTGATTACGACACTAACCACATAGCACGTGTGTATCATAGAATGCTATCATATATGGGTCGTGATCAAAATGTTGATACTGGTTTACAAATATCGCAACTTGATTTTAAAAGTCTCTATCCGATTTATTACTTTTCGCTGGAACATCTTGATTTAACAAGGCAATCCGTTGTTGACATACATTTTAGGGCTCGTATAGCTCCTGGTGGTGTTGATTATAGAGCGGTTACTGTCATTCTCAGTGATAAATCAATGCTACTCGAAGGTGTTGGCGGACGAATGAGACTTATTGATGCACCAGTGGAAAATCTTTGATTGAAAAATCCTTGTTGAAATCGTAAACGATTTTCACAAATAGATCAATTGAAAGCATAAATGTGTTTTACAATAAAATGTCATATAGTGTTATTAGTGTTGCGTTAACTCCTGGTCAAATCAAGAAATTGCAATCAGAATCAGCTAAAAAATGTGGAACCACAATCACGCTGAAACCCAATCAAATGACTGATGGTGCAAATAAATTATCGCTGACAACTCGTCAAGTAAAACACTTCAATGATGCTTTCAAAGATAAAAAAGGCGTTCAGATCACTCTCTCTGCGGCTGCTATCAAAAATATGATTAAACAGGCGGTATATTCCCGTTATTTGCGGAGTTACCAGGATTAATTGCAGCGGCTGCACCAGCAGTTGCAAAAGCTGTCGCATTGGGGGCAGCTGGAGGCTTGGGAGCAAAAGCGATACAAGGCATTACTGAATCATATGAACCGAAGAAAGGACGAGGGTATTAAAAAAAGGGAAAGGGTCTAAGACTACCAGGAACCACGTATTCATGGTACAGCGGAAAGGGTCTAAGACTAGGACCGGTTTACTAGTTGGAGAGTCTTTGACTCCAATGTCCAATTTTGATTTAATTGATGCCGCTAAAAAACTAGCGATTAAAAATTTCAGAGGTGTCTTTATGAAAGATCAGTTACCGGCACAACCAAACAGCGTTGAAACCGGTATTATTAATTTAGATAACAGCACCGGACCTGGAACTCACTGGGTTGCATGCGCTATTGATCCACGTGCAATCGTCTATTTTGATTCATATGGATTAGCACCGCCTAAAGAATGTATGCGTTACATAAACCGCTTAAACACCCCTCGTCGGTATTCTACGCTACCAACACAACAAATGAATGACCCACCAATATGTGGCAATGAAGTATTAAATGTCCTTGACGCTATTTCATCATCTGGAAAACCACCTCATGTTGTCGTAAATGAATACACTAGTAGTCGCTGGAAATCGAAACGATTTTAGATAGAGATGTATAAAATAACATGATTGATATTTGGGGGAGATCTTTATCAGCGCTGAAGAAACCCGAACCCGATGGCACTGCAACCCTTGATTCTATCAAGGATATAAAAAAAATAATCGAAGATGAAATAGCTGAAACGTTGAACCTAGCAAGTGTTGATCCCGGGGAAATAGTTGTATTTCAAGATCGTCAGGGTAAATTGAAAACTAGTAATGTGTCGTTGGATGATATTTTGGTTAAACAACGAAACGCAATCGAGGATACTATTGTGTCATTTTCCGATCAGGGTAAACTCAAACCGGGTGTACTTTTTTCGACTATTACAGATAGATTAAAAACTCTCAACGATGAGTTAAAAAATTCTGTGTTGGAACTAACAACACTTCAATCTAAAACTGAAGAACACGGAAAACAATTTACATCATTTCGTAGAAATATCATTGATAAATTTATTGGAACCCCGTTGGATAAAATTGAAATAAAACTCCCTGATATTAAAAAATCCATCGATGAGACGAAAAACTTCATCGAAGCAATCAAAAATGATTTTTCGAGGATGATAACAATCATTGAAAAAACAAAAATTCCTCATGAGAAAACCAACAACGTAGTATACACAATCCAACACGGATCATTTGCGTGGACACCTACAAACAACAAATTAGATATCACTGCAACCGTCAAAGGCATTTATCGATTAACACTAGTGACAACGACTCAATTTAATATTTCATCGTCGAGTTCATCAGGGGTCAACAATACGATTTCAACGATCATCGACAAGGATACAACTGAAAAGTTCACGATAACATCTACTGATAAAAATTTGGCTAGGATTTCAGTAACATGGTATTTGGAATTCGTAGCGGATTTAAGTAAATAACGGTTCCAATTGAAATCGTAAACTGATTTGAGGATAAAATGATTTCATCATCGCAATATCGCTATGATCAGGTCAGAGAATTTCAAAATAGACTCAAAACTTTCACTGAGGAGTATCAAATAAAAATTAAAAAATATCAACGAAGAATCACAGCAGTTGATGTTACCGTATACGCTGTGAGTGGTGTAATCACCGGAGCTGGTATTATACTATCCTCTGTGACAAAAAAGACAAAATGAAACTGTTAAGGCCATGTTAAAAATCTAAATGACATACATAAACACACACTCTCTTTGCTGAAGGAAAGGAAAAAGATAATATCTGATAAGATCAAACTTCTTCCTATCCCTATTCATGTTAGGAACAATCTAAACATGTATTGTGATATTACCAGTTTCCTAGTAGTGTCTCTATCCATGTTAGTTATAGTGCAAATATACAGTGATACAGATAGTTTCCAACTTGTGCTTTATATCACCAGTGTAAATATACTCTGATAGACTGGTTTCCTATCCCTCTCTATGTTAGTCTCAGTGTAAAGATGCTGCGATAGACTGGTCTCCTATCCCTCTCTATGTTAGTCTCTGTGTAAAGATGCTGTGATAGACTGGTCTCCTATCCCTCTCTATGTTAGTCTCTGTGTAAAGATGCTGTGATAGACTGGTTTCCTATCTTTGGGTATATTTTCCAATTATCTGACTAACCCTACTGTTTGAAATACAAAAATGTTAAGAAAATATTTAGTGGAAAACACATCAACAAAGGGATGTAACTATGACCAAAGTTAAATTCATGATGCAAAATACACTTATTTAAATCTGTCCCAAACAAAAAACAGAAAAAAAAGGTTGAAGTGACAAGATTTTACAAGTATACTTACCTTAATCTATTTTCAATGTAACCAGATCATACTTTTTATTTGGAAAAAACTGTTTTCCATCACTGTGTATCTAAGATCCAGAGTAAACATTCTGTGACAAGACACCACAGTTTCCCATCCCTGTGTATCTCAGTTCCAGAGTAAACATTCTGTAATAAGACCACACAGTTTCCCATCCCTGTGTACACTGTGATAAGACCAGTTTCCCATCCCTGTGTACACTGTGATAAGACCACACAGTTTCCCATCCCTGTGTACACTGTGATAAGACCACACAGTTTCCCATTCATGTGTACACTGTGATAAGACCACAGTTTCCTATCCCTGTGTACACTGTGATAAGACCACACAGTTGCCCATCCCTGTGTACACTGTGATAAGACAACACAGTTTCCCATCCCTGTGTACACTGTAATAAGACCACAGAGTTTCCCATTCCTGTGTACACTGTAATAAGACCACACAGTTGCCCATCCCTGTGTACACTGTAATAAGACCACAGAGTTTCCCATCCCTGTATATACTGTAATAAGACCACACAGTTGCCCATCCCTGTGTACACTGTAATAAGACCACACAGTTGCCCATCCCTGTGTACACTGTAATAAGACCACACAGTTTCCCATCCCTGTGTACACTGTAATAAGACCACACAGTTTCTCATCCCTGTGTACACTGTAATAAGACCACACAGTTTCTCATCCCTGTGTACACTGTGATAAGACCATACAGTTTCTCATCCCTGTGTACACTGTAATAAGACCACACAGTTGCCCATCCCTGTGTACACTGTGATAAGACCATACAGTTTCTCATCCCTGTGTATCTCAGTTCCAGAGTATGTACACTGTAAGAAGACCACAAAGTTTTCCATCTCTTTGTATCCAAGTTCTAGTTCAGATATACTGTGAGAAGACTCAACAGCCCTTGTGTCTGTTTAACCCAATGTAAACATACAGTGAATTCAACAATTTTCATGGTTTTATTTTTATAAAAATGAAAAGATTTGTGAACCATTCATACAGATTGATTCTTGCTTCCTGTAACTTTAAAATCACAGGAAAATAGCAACTTTGCAGTGTTTTAGTTTCATAAAATAACTTCTACAACAAAAATTTAAACCTCTGAATTAAGAAAGGTCATGTACTTTTAAAAAAAAAATAATATAAATTAGTAATCTATCAGTTGGAAGGAGGACTTTTTAAAAAAACACAAGGTCTCAGATTATATTAACTAGGAGCCTATGCTGTGGTGGCAGGTCCAGTTTTGTAAATTGGCCCCTGGCAAATTTCTTAACTTAAGGGTATGGTATGAGTTTTTGAGCTACTATTGTGTAATAATTAAAGATATGGATAAATTTGTGAACTAGGTGTTTCAGGCTTGTGTTGTTCTTGAAATTGATGTCAGACATTTACACTTTCCATAGTTACTCTGCAGTATGTTGATTGTGAAATACCAATAGTCGGCTAGGAAGAAGAGCTAGCCTCCCATAGCAGTAGACACGTGGGTTCAAGGCAAGTAGAATATCTCAAAAACGGCATGGATGACAACTATTATGAATTGCATCAAGCTATTTAGTAGACAATGTTTTTTAAATTTTCATCTAGGAAAAGGCCTTGCGTTTGCACTGTGAGCACCACATGCTGTCAAAAATGGCCTTCGGATGTGAAAAATGCATGTATAAAATATTGGTTGGGGTACATAAACATTTTATTCTAAGAACTTCAGTAGACTTGTCAGGTCAAGTGTGTGATATGATTATATTGCGCTACATAATACCTATCCAGAAATATGTACCTTTTTGACTTCACTCGCATATTATATTTTTAATGAATTTTTATATTAGGCAGGTGCATGCGACATTAAATTTGTACATAAAAACTGGACCCTGCCCCCTGTATGCTCCAAAATGAAGATTTAGATCATTTATTTTTTTATCTCCAAAATGAAGATTTAGATATTTATTTTTTAACTCCAAAATGAAGATTTAGATCATTTTTTTTTTAATCTCCAAAAAGAATATTTAGATCATTTATTTTTTAACTCCAAAATGAAGATTTAGATCATTTATTTTTTAACTCCAAAATGAAGATTTAGATCATTTATTTTTTTAATCTCCAAAAAGAATATTTAGATCATTTATTTTTTAACTCCAAAATGAAGATATAGATCATTTATTTTATTAACTCCAAAAAGAAGATTTAGATCATTTATTTTTAACTCCAAAATGAAGATTTAGATCATTTATTTTTTTACTCCAAAAAGATTTAGATCATTTATTTTTTAACTCCAAAATGAGATATAGATCATTTATTTTTTAACTCCAAAAAGAAGATTTAGATCATTTATTTTTTAACTCCAAAATGAAGATTTAGATCATTTATTTTTTAACTCCAAAAAGATTTAGATCATTTATTTTTTAACTCCAAAATGAAGATTGAGATCATTTATTTTTTTAACTCCAAAAAGATTTAGATCATTTATTTTTTAACTCCAAAAAGATCATTAAAATCATTTTATTATTTAGGGGGTGCTCACCAGTTATTATGTACTTTTGAGAGAGTGATGTATGAAAGGTGAAGTTGTCTGCATGTGTAACATGCATAATAGAGATAATGTTGGCATATCTTTATGCTACTTTGAAGTAATGTGGCTGACATTTCTTTGGATACTGTACTTGTGGAAATTGTTCATGATCTAAGGACATGGTATAACAAAATGGATGTTCCTATATGCTTGACAAAGTAACCAGAAGTAATCAAAAAAGTACACTAACTTTAACAGTTATTAAAATAGGGAAAATTAATTTTTTCCCTGATGTAGGCAATAGCAGCTTCTGAAAATGCAATGAATGAATTACAAAATATCTGAAAAACAAAATTTATCTGATCTTTTTTTCTACACTTTACCTCTGAAGTCCAGGAAGTGAAAATGACCATGCGGAGCTAGTAGGTTTTTTTTTTTTTATGAACACATCTTAAGTTAGCCCATGCTGTATACACTAAAACCCAAATTATACATATCAATCATACATCAAAATAAAATGAATAAAAAGTTCTTCTTACAACACTTAAGATATACAAAGTCTTTATTATTATATAGCTAGTATAACCAATGAAAAAATCCTGGGAATTCTTTTTCTTTAAAATTCTAACCTATGCAATATACAATACTTTAGAGTGCCACCTTAACTCCAAAAAGATGATTTTTTTATGGTCGATCACTGAAACCATCAATGATATTTTTAGTGATAAGACTATCAAATTAACTGCTGTTGTTGTTGTAGGGTTTAATGCCATTTTTCAGCACAAGATAGGCTATACATGGCAGCCAGTATTAATGGTGGAGGAAGAACCCAGGAAAACCCCAGAAAGAAGCACCATCCCACAAGAAGCTACTGGCAAGCTTTCTCACATACCCACATTGACTGTATACGAGACTCGAACCGATGCAGAGAGAGGTGAGATGACAGTGATTCGTAATGGAGAGTGCTTTAGACCACTCAGCATCCCCTGGCACCATTTTCAATTAGGACAAACCAGACTGGGAGAAAACCCAATGTCAGTATCATCATCCATTCTGGTAAATGGATTCTAAGATATTTGTAATACGTTCATTGCAGTAATCACACTGTATACAAATATGCTTGCTAACTAGCACTGACACAAATTCTGGAAAACAAAGTTTATTTTTCAAAAACACCACCATATATTACATAGTAATTTTATAGTGAACAATTTGCATAAATTTGGATGAAAAAAGCCACATGGTAAATATTTAACCTTATACAGGAGTGCCTACCAAAACACAGTTCAAGGAAACACAAAAGTGAACTGTCTTATAGGTAAGGCTACCTTAAACTAAGGTAAATTAAATGGAAAAGGTGAAATAATAAACAGATTAATGAGATCTATGTTCATACCCATGTTATATCAGGACAATTTTATACTAAACTGCGTAATAAATGGATCCATATCAGAGGCCATTTTACACTAAGGTGCTTTATAATGGATCCATGATCAGTGTTATATTAGAGACCATGTTACACTAAGGTGTTTATAATGGGATCCATGATCAGTGTTATATTAGAGACCATGTTACACTAAGGTGCTTTATAATGGGATCCATAATCAGTGTTATATTAGAGACCATGTTACACTAAGGTGCTTTATAATGGCATCCATGATCAGTGTTATATTAGAGACCATGTTACACTAAGGTGCTTTTTAATGGGATCCATGATCAGTGCTATATTAGAGACCATGTTACACTAAGGTGTTTATAAAGGATCCATGATCAGTGTTATATTAGAGACCATGTTACACTAAGGTGTTTATAATGGATCCATGATCAGTGTTATATTAGAGGCCATGTTACACTAAAGTGCTTTATAATGGGATCCATGATCAGTGTTATATTAGAGGCCATGTTACACTAAGGTGCTTTATAATGGGATATATGATCAGTGTTATATTAGCGGCCATGTTACACTAAGGTGTTTATAATGGATCCATGATCAGTGTTATATTAGAGGCCATGTTACACTAAGGTGCTTTATAATGGGATCCATGATCAGAGTTATATTAGAGGCCATGTTACACTAAAGTGCTTTATAATGGGATCCATGATCAGTGTTATATTAGAGGCCATGTTACACTAAAGTGCTTTATAATGGGATCCATGATCATACCAGTGTAATATCAGAAACGATGTTACACATATTGTGCCCTATTGCAGGATACATGATGCATTATACCAGATGTTACATTACAATGAGGTACTTTATATCAGATGTTATGCTATTCTGAAGTGCTTTAAAGCCAGGTTCCAATGTAATGACACGTATGAACTTAAACTCCATCTGTTATACATGAAAATCATGTAGGTATCATATTATGATCACTCAAGTACAAATTAACTGAAGACTCCATGAGAGATAGATATAACAATTCATAAACAGCCCATGAGAAATTGCCAGACATCCTTGGAATCTTGAATACACCAATGACTGTTGGTAGATAGGTAAAACTTGATGATTTATCAATCCTTACATTTCGATGATACACAATTATAATAACCTATTTCCTTTGGATATTTGTAAAACTTTCTTCTTAACAAATTCTGTCTTTTTTGGTTTACGTACTTCTTTATAACAAGTGATTAAAGTAATTTTTTATGAGGTTGAATTATCATGTCTGCTTGCTGACATTGCTTTCTTCTTTTCGTAAGCGGCTCTGGCATCAGCCATTTCTTGATCTGCTATTCGTTTCTTGGCTTTCATGATTAACACTCTATTACTGTTCACATCCTTCTTGGCCAAATAAAATGCATACAGTCCTCCTGATATGATGAATGTCCTGTAAAGAGATATACAATACAGTAGTACCAGTAATAGTACATCAAGACAAGAATGACCTGTTCATTTAACTTTACAGTAGTACCGGTAATAGTACATCAAGACAAGAATGACCTGTTCATTTAACTTTACAGTAGTACCGGTAATAGTACATCTAGACAAAAATGACCTGTCCATTTAACTTTACAGTAGTACCGGTAATAGTACATCTGGACAAAAATGACCCGTCCATTTAACTTTATAGTAGTACCGGTAATAGTACATCTGGACATGAATGACCTGTCCATTTAACCTCACAGTAGTACTGGTAATAGTACATCTAGACATGAATGACCTGTCCATTTAACCTCACAGTAGTACCGGTAATAGTACATCTGGACAAGAATGACCTGTCCATTTAACTTTACAGTAGTACTGGTAATAGTACATCTGAACAAGAATGACCTGTTCATTTAACTTTACAGTAGTACCGGTAATAGTACATCTGGACAAGAATGACCTGTCCATCCATTTGACTTTCATTAGGAATAATATAAGAGTCTAATCTACTTAAGACAAAATCATAAATGCATGGATACATTGTGAATACACAATGTATGGGAGATAACCCCTTCAATTCATCCAAGCAAAATGCATTCATTTGATAAAAGGTGACATTGGATTTACGCCAATTCGAATTAAGCACTTTTATTTTAATGCCTATTAGAATGAAGAAATACAATTCAATCTGAGGTAGCATTGTTATTATTGTATCAAGCAATTTTATAGTTTGGTAGCATTGTAATTATTGTATCAAGCAATTGAATAGTGAGGTAGCTTTGTAATTATTGTAAGAAGTGACTTATAATGAGAAATCATTGTAATTATTGAATCAAGCAATTTTATAGTGTGATAGCATTTTAATTAATGAATCAAGCAATTTTATAGTGAGGTAGTGTTGTAATTACTGTAAAAAGTGATTTTATAGTGAGATAGCATTCTTGTTGTTGTATCTCACAATTTTATAGTGAGGTAGCATTGTAATTATCGTAAGAAGTGCTTTCATAATGAGATAGCATTGTAATTATTGTATCAAGCAATTTTAAAGTGTGATAGCATTTTAATTAATGAATCAAGCAATTTTATAGTGAGGTAGCAATGTAATTATTGTAAGAAGTGCTTTCATAATGAGATAGCATTATAATTATTGTATCAAGCAATTTTAAATAGTGAGGTAGCAGTGTAATTATTGTAAGAAGTGATTGTATAGTGAGGTAGTATTGTAATTATTGTAAGAAGTGATTTTAAAGTGAGGTATTATTGTAGTTATTGTAAAAGTGATTTTATAGAATTATTAAGAAAATGTTTTCTTTCCCAAAAAATTTTAAATCATAAAATAATAATTATAATATTTTTGGAATGATGGAGCATGCAAATTTTGAGAGCATGAAAAATTACACACAACTTTGTAATAACCACAAATTCTTACAACTTATACTATTTACTGCCCCAATGTTTGCATTCTGTTGTATTAAAGGTGAAGAAATCTAGAAAACAACATCTCTCATTCCCTATATGCCATTAAGTTTGTTTGAATCTTTATTAGTTTACTATAATATAGGTGTGGTTGACTGACAATGTAGTAAATTATATTAAAAAAACTTTCAACCAGTATAATGGAATCTATGACCTTACCTGTATTATGTAAGTGGTCATGTTATACTGAGGTACTTTACTTTTTGGGGCCACTGTTTAAGGAAATCACAAAACTTCAACTAAAGACTACTTACCATGCACAAACCAAAATTAAAGATCAAACCTGGGATGTATTATCAATAACTAACTAAACATCAAAACTTGTTGTTATAAATTACTAAATGATGAATAAGACAGTTGCACACCAATTTAATAAAATTCACCTACAATTAAACAAGAAATGTGTCTATATGACAATTTATGCAATTCAGGGGCAAAAAGTATGTCAAACAGGGGCCATAACTCTGTAAAAGTTGGTCAGAAAATGATTGTTTTTGAAAAGAAGGTAAAATAGTCTAAATGGAAGCCAATTCAACATTCAGTTCCAATCCATAAAGTCCCTTAAAAATTAAAAAATGGACATGAAATTCATGAGAGTTGTCATATAATGTGATGTGACATGACAGACAGGCAATGATAAACCATAATGTATGCTTACCTGGCCAATGCACACTATTTACGAGCTGTACATTTGCACAGGTAGCCAGTTTCAGATGGTTGCCAAATCAGAGAAGGTGTGAAAATTCACAAAAGGGAGCAAAAATTAAACAAAATCTTGTTGTTTTTTTATAAATGAGAATAAAGTCAATATGCTGTTATTTAAATATTTACAGGAGGGCGTTAAATGTCTGTTTTGCACAGGGCACCATGTTGCCTCACTCAGGCTCTGATATTCACCTTCTGCAAATATGGTGGGAGCATTATGCAAAGACTCTGTACTAGATGAAAAGAATTACCAGGAATCCAAGATATGTTCCTTTTTATAACTGTCAAACCTTGACACCATATCTGATATTCTTGAGGGATAACAAGATTCTGATGATAGCCACTTGGTGGCCATATTGTATGGTCCCACCCCTTGAGACATTACCTGGAAAACATTTATATCCCAACTCATTGGTACTGCATTAGCTCTGTGGTTTGGGCACCGGACTAGAACATAAAGCTGTTGGTTTGATTCCCAGCCTGGCTCCTTATTAATCTGCATGGATCTCACTCATAATCTAACTCGTCTGAGATCATGATGATGCAAGCTTACTTAATGTGCATGAATCTCACTCATAATAAAACTCATCTGAGATCTTGATGATACATGCATTTGTTTATTACTTTTCTTTATCAACGCTTTCATAATTAATTTAACTACAAAAACAAATTGTGGGACCATCTGACAAAGAAACTGCAAAATTAGTTTGACCAATGCCTCAATAATTTACGAGGAAACTACATATTAGTTTGATGCACTATAATTCACAAAGAAACTGCAAAATTAGTTTGACTGATGCCACTATAAATCACAAAGAAACTGCAAAATTAGTTTGACCAATGCCACTATAAATCACAAAGAAACTGCAAAATTAGTTTGACTGATGCCACTATAAATCACAAAGAAACTGCAAAATTAGTTTGACTGATGCCACTATAAATCACAAAGAAACTGCAAAATTAGTTTGACCAATGCCACTATAATTCACAAAGAAACTGCAAAATTAGTTTGACCAATGCCACTACAATTCACAAAGAAACTGCAAAATTAGTTTGACTAATGCCACAATAATTCAATCACTTTTGATGTCATTTGCCAGTTTACTGCCATTTTAGAATACAAAATATAATCCTGACTGGAAATAATTTTGTGATCATTGGTAACATGGAAGTCATTATTATACTATATATCTATTTATATAGAAAAAATATATATTCAGAAAGCAATATTTAATGGATTTAATTTATGCTTTAATTATATATTTTCACATTTTTCAAAGGTTAAAATGAAAATTAGTTGGTTTACTGGTTCACAATTTTACTCAAAAACAATTTAATGATAGCATTTGATAAAATTGTAATGATAATGACAGAGTGCATTATACATGTACTATCTTTTACTCATCAATAACTCTTTATGCAAATTTCTTATATAAATATAATGCAAAGAAAGCATGATATGCATGTGAATTCAATAAATACATTGGATTACATTACTGTGCTCATTCTAGCTGCATTTGTTAAATGTTAACTTTATCATTTCCTTATTAAACATTGGTTTTGTTTGTTTACTAAATTTGGTTTTAACAGTTCTAAATATTATACAGTCAACTCCACTTAACTGCACATCGGTTAACTGCACACGTCAGATAACTGCACATAGTCACGCCGGTCCCATTTTTTTCCCAATGCTTTTCAATGGGAACAAACTTCAGATAACTGCACTTCGCTTAAGTGCACACTCTGGATAATAGCACAATATATTTCTGCCCGTGGCACATTATTCAGTACAATTTTACCCCGGTTAACTGCACAATGTATATTCATGATCAGTTATTGCCAGTCCATTGCTGTAGTGCTTCAAATAAGCCAAAAATTAAGCCGGTAAATGCAACTTTGTAAATGATTGACATGTAAAGGACGCCTTAGATGGTATATACATGTGTATCTGCACCCACTAGCGAGTAATAGCATGGGAAAAAAGCATGGGAAACATTGCTCTAAACCGTTCGGGTTTGAATGATTTCAAACCCAAAAATGGATGGTTGGAAAGATGGAAAATGCGCAATGGGATTCAATTTAAACAACAACACGGCGAAAAACAAGATGCAGATGACCTTGTGGGAGATGACCTATCAATGTCTGACAGCAGTTTTTGAATAACAAGCGATCTGTAGAATTTCTTGAAATTCGCTATAATTCCTTTATCCATTGGTTGAATCAGTAAAATTGTGTTCAGAGGAAGGAAAACAAGCTTAACATTTAAGTAAAAGTTGAAAGAGTGGATTCTAATCATTGTTTAAATTTATTCTTCACATATATTCGTGCAGTGCTGATTTAAAGCTATACTGTACTGTACTTTGGTTAACAGCACACTCCAGTTAACAGCAACGTCTCGTGACGGGCCCGAGGGTGTGCAGTTAACCAGAGTCGACTGTAGTACATGTCTATTATTTTTTACAGTAAATCTGCTTATAACAAATATAAATTTGAAATGTGAATATCAATCGTTTACATTTTCTAACCATGATTGCCAAAACAGCAATAACGACTAAAAACTAATTAGGTACATGTATGTTTGTTCTATTAATTTTCATTTAATATTTCATATGGTCCAAATTATCATGGCAATCAATCAATCAAACTGTAATTTGGCATTTGAACTTAATCAACTAGAGTCCGAATCAACCAACATTCCTAGCTTCCATGTTTAGCCTATCATGTACTGAAAAATGGTGTTTAAAAACAAAAGAAACATTATCTGTAGTGTAGGTATTGTACAAAAATAGTTTGTTTCAATTCATCTCGTGTTGTACATAATAACATGTCTACTTCTTAAGATGTTCATTGTTGCTCGTATTGCTGAATTCCGAGTTAATTTTGTTTGGTAAAATCATGCAAATTACAAATAAAGCTAATTAGTAATCTGGCACCGAGTTATATTTCACACAGAAAGCTGGAAGGAACCCGTGTTTTGTTTTGTTTTTATTAAGTAATGTCTGTTCAATAAAAACTCATTTGCCGGACTATGATGATGGGAAAGAAATAACCAAACTCTTCCCCCACGATGTGTCTCACATGAACACATAGCCCACCCACAGGTGCTCTACATGATCTTAATGATAAAATTAAAGGCAATAACCTGATGGGAGGGGAGTCATACTGAACATTTCCACTGATTACCCCTATTACCCGATTTGACACAGTATCCTGTCTACATAGTATCTTGTTTATACTATACACGTCTCTTTTATAGTATGATAGACAGTGTCTTTGTCAGAACGGGTCGTCTGGGTAATCTCAGAAATTTTTTTCAATCTTTATGATTTGTTTCCCTTCAAGTTGTTGCTTTTTAACACAAACACAAACATTAATTAAAAAAAAAAATGTTATGTACACATTCATAGTTGATCTCACTAAATGTGTTGTCGACAACGGGGTGTAGTGAATGTCCGGTAAACTTATTGACCCCCCTCCACCAAAACAATAACAACAACAAAACGGTTAGAAACGTTATGTTAAATAAATAAAATATATATAATTTATAATATCACTACAATAGCATATGATTTGTATCAGTACCATGCAATCGCAACTTTTGATATCATCCCTATCGCCATGGTCAGATAATCACTGGGTATGTTTAAATATATGTACTGTAATTTCGAGAGAGAGAAAAAGAAAGCGGTAATATTAAAATGTAATCCAAAATTAAACTATGAAAATTGGTTCCGGAAACACCTGAAATAATTATATTTTCTTATTTGTTTGTTCCTTTTATTCTGTTTTCTTATCTTTCTGTTTTTGCTATTCACCTACACAGTTGCCCTGATTTTCTCAGACCTTCTCAGTTATGTTTGGATGGAAGGTCTTTCTAACTCAACATAATACATGTAACTGCAGTGGTTTATGGTAGTCATCCTGGAATGATTAATATACAATATTATGGAATATAATATCGAAAAATATATTCATAATAAAATGACAGCTACATTTTTAATTAGTAATGACATTTGCAGCACTATGATTAACTATTTTTCAAGTATACAAATTTGTAAATACAAGCATGAATAAAAAAAAAAACTTTAATTAGTTTGAGACCAAACATAATTTCAAATAATATCACATAGTAAAAATAAAATTAAAAATCTCATTTCAGGAATGAATTTTGTTATCAGTCTGATAAAGAATAACAGCAAGAAGGCATTCCAAATTGTGAAAGACCTCACCAGATAGAAGCAACCTTGACTCAGTACAATTCAAGACGAAAATTGAAACTTCCCCAGAGAAGAGAGTGACATTGCACAAAGATGGACTGAGTATTGTAAAGAATTCTACAGCCATCAGTCCACAGGAGACCCAGAGGTGCTTGAAGTTATAAACTCCACAAATGATGATGATTTTCCCATTCTCTTCTCAAAGAAGAGGTGGAGTCAGCAAAAGAGCACTGAAGAATGGGAAGGTTAATTATTCGATGAAGTTAAAGGAAGTTAAGAAACTGCTTGGCTGGTGGAGTAGAAGAAATTTATCCATTATTGGAAAAATTACTTTGATAAAGTCCTTGCTTTTGCCTAAATTCATTCATCTTTTTGCAGCTTTGCCAAATCCTCCACCCCATATAGAAAAGGAACTGAATACATTATTTTTCCAGTTTATTTGGGGCAGTAAAACTGAGAGAGTTAAACGAGACACACTTATTGCTTCTTTTGAGGAAGGGGGGTTAAATATGATTCACTTGCACTCATTTGTGTGTTATATAAAACTTACCTGGATTAGGCGCCTCTTAATAAACGAAAATGGCTTATGGCAAAAACTGGTTTCTGAACAAATATTTGGAAAATTTGGAGGTATGCTGTTACTTTCATTAGGAAAAACTAAACTAAAAGTAATCTCTAAATTAATTAAAAATATTTTTTGGCGTGATGTTATTTATGCGTTATCTCAATGGAAAAATGAACCATCTACTGTCAATGAATACTTGTCTCAAGATATTCTTAATTCAGTGACTGTAGATAATTTTAAATCATACACAATGTGGAGAACAAATGGTATTATAATTATTAAACATCTTTTTGATGCACAAGGGTCTCTATTAAGTTTTGATGAAATAAAACAAAAAACAAAAACAAATAATTTCATACAGTACTTTGCTCTTCTTTCAAAGATCTATGTGATGTGGAAAAAGAAAATTAAAACTTTCTATGAAAGTGGAAATAGTTTTCTTGTAGCTTTGGACAAAACATCTCTCCTTAGGGTAAGAGCAAAGAATAAATTTATCTATAAAGACCTGATAAGAACCAAAATAATAAAGCCAAATGGTAAACAGGAAACTTGGTCAAGACAGCTAGAGTGTGCGATTGGTACAAATGAATGGACCAACTCTTTTGTTTCGGCTAGATTTTGTACAAAAGACACAAAACTGATTAGCTTTAACTTTAGATTTCTCCACAGAAATATTACCACAAACCAGTTTCTAAAAAAGATTAATTTAAGTGATAATGATAAATGTACCTTTTGTAATGAGGGAATAGAAGAAATTGAGCACTTATTTTATGACTGTTTAATTACTGAAAACTTTTGGAAACTGTTGGTAGAATGGATACAAACTTATGACCCAAATTTTCGAATTACACGAAAAGATGTCTTTATAGGAAATAACAACTTTGACGATCTTATTAACTTCCTAATTTTGCTTGCAAAATATGTTATATACAGATCACGTTGTGCATCAAAAAGCCCAAATCTTGCCTATTATAAAAATTGTGTTTTATCATATAAAACGCTGGAAAAATATGTCGCCAAAGTGAATAACAGCAGTGACGAGTTTAAAAGAAAGTGGACCCTATTATCAACTTTTGGTACATGAATTATTATTATTATTATTACTATTTTTACTTTTAAAATTTACATATTTATTATTATTATTATTATTATTATTATTATTATTATTATTATTATTATTATTATTACTATTATTATTATTATTATTTTTAAATGCAATTTCATGCATCTTGGGGTTTGTATGCGAGTATGACTTTGTGTACAATAATTGTGATTGTAAGTAAGTGTCTGTGTGTGTATGTGTGTGTGTGTTGTGTAGGGAACACATGTAGAGATCAGGACACAAAAGAATTTAAGATCATGCCCCATACGCCAGGTCAGGTGGTGATGTAGGGGAATATGTAAAATCCTGATACCTTGTGTTCAATAAAAAAAAAATAAAAAAAAAAATTTTATCGGATTAAAAAAAAAAAAAAAAAAAAAAAAAAAAAGAAGAATGGGAAGGCAGTTGGAGTAGACATCACAGCTGAACTTATCAAGAATGGGGAGGAAGGTCAGTGATAGCACTACTAAAAAAATCTGCAACAAAATCTGGCAGACAGGTGAATGGCCAACACAGTGGACCTAGTCACTGATTAACACACACACACACACACACACACACACACACACACACACACACACACACCAAGAAAAGGTAATCTCCAGCTGTGCCAAAATTACAGAACTATCAGCCACCCTAGCAAGATGTTGCTGAAGATCATCTTGAACAGACTAAAATCACAAACAAAAGAAATAATTGCTGAAGAACAGGCGTGGTTTTGGAGTGGAAGAAGCACAACAGAACAAATATCCCATCTCAGGGTTCTGTGTGAAAAGTACTCGCAACTTCAACAAGACATCTAGCATGTGTTCGTAGATTTCAAAAAGGCCATTGACAGAGTGTGGCATGAGGGAGTGTGGGCCACATTGAAAAAGTACAACATGGGTCAAAAGTTGACAAATATCACCAAGCAGCTGTACGCCAAGGCTACCAGTGCAGTAATTGCTCAAGGTCCTGTGGGGGACTGATTCCAGACACCAGTTGGAGTACGTCAAGGCTGTCTCCTGTCACCCACGCTTTTAAACATGTAGGTATTTAGAGCACGTCATGGACGAAGCCATGAAAAATCACTGTGGGACAGTCAGCATTGAAGGGCGTAACATTACCAACCTCCGCTTTGCAGACGACATTGAAAAGCTGGCAGTCAGTGCACACGAGCTTGCCACCTTAGTGTAGAACCTGGATGAAACATCTTCCAGATTTGACATAGAGATAAGCGCTGAGAAGACAAAGCTGATGACAAATAGTGGCAAACAAATCTCAGTCAAGATTAAAGTCAGAGGACAGGAACAGGATACAGTGAGCCAGTTCAAATATGTTGGTTCCATAATCACTGAAGAGGGATCAAGACTAGAAATTTTGTCATCAGCAGCGCAAACAACGGCAGCTATGTTAAAGCTAAGACCCATCAGGAGAGACAAGAATATCTGTCTGAAAACTAAAATCAGACTATTGAGAGCACTAGTCATCTGAATGTTATTTTATTCATGTGAGGTCTGGATTCTGTTAGCAGAATTACAACGAAGAATCCAGGCACTTGTAATGAGATGCTACAGAACCATCCTTGGCATCTCTAACATGGACCACATCACAAATGAAGAAGTCAGTAACACCATCAGGCACAAAGTAAGCCAATATGAAGATCTCCTCACCACCGTCGAAAAGAGAAAGCTGAAATTGTATGGCCACATTACTAGAGCCGATAGTCTATCCGCAACAGTACTACAGGGCAGCGTCCAGGGTGGCAGAAGGAGAGGTAGACAGAGAAAAAAGTGGACTGACAACATCACAGAATGGGCCAGGAAAAGTTTTGCGGAGACACAGGCACTGGCACGTGATCGAGACAAGTGGAGGGAACTGGTCAAATGTTCAGCAACACAGTGCATCCACGACCACACTAGGTCAAGAGACTGATGATGATGATGATGATGATGATGATGATTCTCCACGAATCCTTACGCTCAGTTATAAATATTTAATCACAATTGTTCAAGTTGGCTCGTGCTTTCTAAATTGTTAAGTACAATGCTATGAGCGACTGCTGCCAATAAAAATCAGATATTACATTACAGTTAAAATGTGTTGTCAATCGAATGAATTAACGATGTGCCAAAAGTACATAAGAGTTTAAAAGAGTTAAAATGTGTCAGTTTAATGCAGATTGAGAAACTATAACCTGATTTTTCCACGATCAGCTATAACTTTTAATGGACTTATGATGATCGATTTGCGTTGTGTTAACGTGATTAAATGAAGTCTTAGGTTTTTCTAAACATCCCAAAAGATGCCCTAGTCTCCACTCCAAGTCAATGCTATGGAGGGAGCCCAGAGTCAATGTGAGTGACACTCCGAAGTTGCAAACCCGTGCTGGCCTGGAAGGATATATAAACTGAGACACTTGTTTTGACTATTGCTTTATATGCATGGTTTTTATTGTAGCTAATTCAAAGACTAAAACAATTCTACATATAATGTTTGTTTTGTTATTACATTGAAGGTATTGATGTTTTTGTCCTATGTTAGATTCCATTTGACTATGTCAAGTTGTACACTCATCCATTTATTTGAAGAGAAGGATTATGTAGCTAAGGCATTTGCGAGGTGTGTGTGGTCGGAGACCAAAATTTCATTTAAACCACTTTCTTGTTTTGGGGGAGTGGTCCCATAATTAAGTATTGTGGGTGTTGGTGGAGTGGGGTGAATAAATTCTGGCTACGCCACTGACTCGTAGTAAAAAACGAACACTACCATTATGGGGGGTCAAATGTTATTATATGGCAACGTTTTCACATTCAGTTGCAATTATTAATTTAGTAATCTGCACAAAATTAAATGCCTAATTATTAATTCACAAAAACGAAAACGTGCTTTAAACAAAGATTTGTAAAATATATTTCACACTTCATCAGAGACAACACCACCATTTTCATTTTCTGATTTTAAATTTAGTTATTACGAGGTCGCAAGTTTAATAGCATATAGAGATATAGATGCATGCCAGTGTGTGTGTATATATATCTGAGGCATGCAAGAGCTCCCAAAACTGTTTACTCCTGTATCAAAATAAACTCTTCCATAACTCCATGGACAACATGACTAATTTCACTATAAAACTTCCGATGCAAGATAAACAGCCTTACGTTATGTAATTTCATTATATATAAAAACGTCATGAGATCGCGTAATATCCGGGTTTTATTTTATTAAGTGCAGATTTGTAGTACTTAACGTACCTGGGAAATAATGAGAAATAAAATATTTTTTAACAAATGTTTATGTCACATTTAAATCCAAGACGAAACTTATTTATATTTCACATGGTTCCAATCGACTTGGCATTTGGTCCGAATCAGTCTGTAATTATGTCCGAATAAGCCTGTCCGAATTAGTCATAGTTAAAATCGGCACGTGTTGTGTCTTGGTTTGACCTATTGCGCGGATGTACATATTCATGAGCCGTCCACTTGTAATACTTCGGCATTTTAGGTCTTTTGTCCAATATTAAGAAACGTGATGTACTGAAGAAGAAAAAAAAGCATTAGGCCTTTATTATTGCACAACAGTCATGGAACGAGATATACCGCCAGAAGAAATTGATAGCGATGACGACATAAATGAGGATGATATTGTTGAAGTTATTGAATTAGATGATAACGATGGTAAATGAAATGGACACGAGATGTTATATATTTTCGAGATCGTTCCCATTTGATAGCGACACTCCGACAGCTTGCTAATGCTATTAAACTATGTTGTAGTAGTATTATTACCCTCAATCCTACCTCGTGGACGACAACCACAACAAATCAAGTTGAAATCTTCTAAAATCACATTAAGCGTTCAAACTTGCAAATAATCTGCCATTTTTTTTCTTGGGTCAATTATTTTGCAAATTCATGACCGCATGTTATTTCATGCCAAGATTTGCATATTTCTTGCATATGATTATATAGTGATGTGAACATTCAACTATATTCCAGGTACTTCTGAAACCTGTCTTTGCCTTTTTATTGATTGGCTCCCTAAAATATTTGTGCAAAATACACAATTTGAATTATGTTGCTCTTAAAATCATTACAGCAAAAAATTCTAACAATTATTTTGAGCAATATTATACAGTTCATGAAGTAGAGGCAAGTATTGAAAGGTTGAATTGGAGAGAGAAGGCACTGGACTGGCACTGTCAAAATATTTATGATTCTGATTTTTTTTAATAGATAAATGTTTTTGATCAATTTTGTTGTTCATAGAGAGTATTAATCTTAGTGATGTTCACAAAAAAATTAAGTGAATTTTCATTCTTCCAAATTCTGCAAAATGGTTTAACTTATAACTTTTTGCCTAACTAATACACTTAATATGAAAATTTTAATTTCTATGACTATATTTTGAAAACCTCTGTAAGTGTGAACAATTTAAATTTGTGTAATTTACAGTTTTTTCAAATGTTTCATTATTTACACTAACCATAATGATAATGGTTTGCGGATTCGTGGTTGGTTTTTCATACTACTTATTTATTGCAGCATAAAGCATTTTCTTGCCTACATCTTGGTCAACCTCAAATGACACATTTTTCATTGACATTTTTCTTAGTAATATTGGATGAAGTGGAACACACTGGCCTAGATCAAGATGGAGAGGAGGAGGAGAATGCAGATGATATGGAAGGTGCAGAGGGTCAGATTGTCAAGGACGAGTCTGATCTAGTCTTTGATAAGCATACAGGTATAATCAAAAGTCTTGGCATTTTGTTGGTTCTTACCTTATTCTCATGCAGTGAATCACGTTATTAAAGAAGACACTAGATATTTCAGTTATTTTGCCAGAATTTCTGTGAAATTAATGTATTTTATTTTAATGCTTAAGCAGTGAATTACTTGATGTCTAATTAAAATAATATTGATATTTCACTGTAGTGACAAAATAAATTTTTTTCACTACAGGAACTAGTCCTACCCGTAAGACGTATTACATGTTGATCTTGATTTTACAGGGTTCGTACGGTCTTTGAAGGTCTTTGAAAGTTTGGGGAAAATGAGGTAGCGTTTTCAAGGCCTTGAAAGTTTGGGAAAATCGAGCATATTACCCTGAGGTCTTTGAAAGTCTTTGAAAATTGAAATAAACCCCCCCAAAAATAATTTCTTTCCAGAATCACAAATAAAATTATCCGAGGTTGTTAGATTCAGATGTAATCTAGTTATCCTGGTTTCTTTCTTTTTATGACCCGTTCAGTTTATTGCCGCCGCAATAACAAAAGAGGCTTTGTTTTGTTTGGCCATCCAAAGTATGCCGCAGCGGCGACTTCAATCACACATGCACTCTTCATCAAAGCAATACGGTGCCGCTACACACTTCATCAAAGGAAGTCACCAATAAAATTGCCCAAGGTCGTTAGCTTCGGATGCAGCTGGTTTTCCTGGCTTCTTTCGTTTGACGAATAGTTCAATTTGACTGGACGAGTCCATCAGTTTTAGCCAATCAAAATGTTAATTACAATAATTCTACGTAGAAAGTTCGCGAAAGTTATACGCTCGAGAATTCAAAATTTCTTCAGTCGATTTACATCGTCTGCAAGTTCAGTGTTTAAAAATGCCAGGTCTTTGCTCTTTCAACGATATCTGGCTTGAACAAGAGAAGTACAAGGAATGGCTGCAAAAGAATAAGTTATGCAAACGAAAGGCGTTTTGTGCGCTATGTAAAAAGACGATCAACTTGGCTTCAATGGGAGAAGGAGCCCTTACAAGTCATGCCAAAGGTAGGTTGCAAATTAGTAACTACATGTTCATTTAGTGGAACAAAGATGCAGAAGTATAAGCAATTGGTAGTTTTTGGAAAAATAATGGTAATTCATTACTCGTCGGGTATAAAATAAGATCGTTTAGTTTGATGATTTGGGAGATATAGCAAAAGAGGGCCTGTTTAAATTTACTTCTACCGTCGGTTTATTTAACACGTTTGAGGAACAAAAATCATTTTCGAAAATTTTGTTCTACATAACAATATTCCTTGATTTAATACAGAAACATCCATTGTAATAAATTAAATTCAAGGATAAACAGTTTCAAAGTGCGCATGCGTACACTATATTAGAGTTAAACAAGAGTTCTTGTTCTTGAATTGCGAGTTAAAAAAAAAAAAAAAAAAATTATAAAAAAAAGCCTCAACGAAACAAACAGGTTGCTATATATAGAACCTGTTTTGTCCAGTACTTTGAAGTGCGTGAAATATTACTAAATTTAAAGATGTTTATTACAAAAAATGACTCATTGCTACCGTAATTATTTGTATTTTTTTGTTTTGTATCAATTTCTATTGTTGAATTCTTTTCTGTTTTAATCAAACTAATTATGATTTTCCTTGTTTCAGGTGGCTTGAGAATATTGAACCAGCGGAGAGGGTCATTTTCCTTTTGCCTCATCTTGCTGACTTTTGTTCGGCTGTGAAGAATAAAAAGATAACAGTACCAACCTGCAAGTCCTTTAAGAATGTTCTTGATGCTATTGGGGATCCTTTGATTAAAGCTAAGCTGCAGTTCTTTGTAACTATTGCCAGAATCACACTACCTTTTTTGGAGGCTTACCAAACTGATAAACCTATGCTTCCATTCCTTGCCACAGACCTGGGAGTTTTAGTGAAAGACTTCATGTCACGTTATGTGAAACCTGAAATCATGTCCAAGGCGAATTCTGTAACCGCATTAGTGAGCATCGGGTTTGATAAGAAAGAGAATTTCCTTGATGCAGGAAAAGTTAAGGTTGGCTTTTCAGCTTCAGAAACATTGTTAAAGGTAGGAGCTTCAGACAGGGATAGATTTGCTTTCAGAACAGAGTGCAGAGACTTTATGATTGCAATGGTAAAGAAGCTGTTTGAGAAATCACCTCTAAAATATCCCTTGGTGAAAAACATGTCCTGGGCTGACCCTGGACTTATGCAATCAGGATCAGACAAGGAAAAGGGAGAAACAAAACTTCGTAAGGTCCTAAAAATTATGTGTGAGGCAGGAAGAGAAGTAGAGTCCCGATGTGATTTAATATTAACTCAGTACGGAAAATTAGTGGATGAAGTTATCCAATCGGACAATCATCCATTGAAATGCTTCAGTAGAACAGATGACAGACTTGATGAAGTGTTTTATTCTGTCCTTTCCAAAAGAAATGAATATGTTGAACTTTGGAATGTTCTCCAGAAAATGTTGTTGTTATCACATGGGCAGGCAACAGTGGAGAGAGGATTTTCTATCAACAAACAGGTATCTGTTGAGAACCTCAGCAGAGAAAGCCTCAGAGCTCAAAGGTTAATCATTGACACAATGAGAAAAGCTGGTGGACCTTTGGAAATCATCATTAGCAATGAAATGATGACATATGCCTCCTCTGCAAGACATAAGTACCATGCCTATCTGGATAAGAAGAAAGCAGAGGAGAAGGATGAGAAGAAAAACCCAAAAGGAAAGAAACGGGAGTTGGCCTTGGATGAAGTGGAAGAACTTAAAGCCAAAAAGCTGCGTCTTGACGCTGACATTGCCAGCCTACATGCTTCCTCTGTACAGAAACCAGAAGAGGCAGAATTAAAAGGACTCATTGTGCTTGTCACAGAGTCAAATGCTCTTAGGAGAAGAGCAGAGGAAAAGATGACAGTGGTGGCATCTCTTTCCGAAATGATTGAAGAGAAAAAAAGCAAATAAAATAATGCATTTAAAGCAGTGCTGATGTCTTTTAAGAGAACAATTTATGTTGTATTAAATCTGACATGTATGTTACATATTTCTGGAGAAAAAAACAACAAATGTTAACCTATTTTCTAGATCATTATAATGCAATTTTAGGCAATTAAGTATAGTTTGACTTTAATCAGTAAAAAATATTGTGGTATTTGGCATTCGTTGTTTTCTCTTATAACCTGTATACACAATGTTAGCAAAAATAGGTCTTGGAAATCTCTGTTTGTGGTCTTTGAAAGTTTGGGAAAAGTCTTTGAATTTATCAGTCATAGTTGAGTATGAACCCTGTTTTAGTGCTACGTCTTACGAGCCGAATTACGCCATAGTGTAGTTAGTTCCAATGTCGTCGACATCGGAACGATAAATCAAAGTTTCAGGAATATCGAACATACTTGGCAACCTATATAGACACTCTTCCACTAATATATGTTTAATTAATTATACTTACTGCGCTGTTTTTATCCAAATGGAATCAATAGTTGACACTTGCAAACGGACGCATTTTTTGTTCATTTGACATACATTTGAATTTGCTGAAATGCGACAGTTGTCGAGGTATGCCGAAGTATGTTTAAGTTAGGTTCTAATCGGAAAATATTTTTTGAATGAAACGAAATAAAATCGTGATGTTTGTTAAAACCCATTTGATAATTTCGTTTCGTGAAAATAAAACAGCTTTATTGAAACTTACTTCGGCATTCCTCAGCGGCCATGGCATTGAAACGTGTTTCAAAGGAACATGAAAAATGCGTTCATTTCCTAGTGTCAGTTAGAGTCGATCACGATCAAGACAGCAAAGTAAGTATATCAATAACTCTTAAATATGTGGATAAATGTTGATACTTATTGCCAAGTATGTAATAAACATGAAAATTTCACCTCTTATTCTCTGTTCAGTATATTTAAAAACACTACACAGCGCTGCTCTTTAGGCAGTAAGACCCAGACGCGAGCAAACATAAATATCAGCGTCGGGGCTTACATTGTAGGACTATACAGGAACTACTTTTTTTAGGTCAGAAAATACTTACCTCCCTTTCATTTTCTGTCATTGAACTACTTTTTCCTTATGTACATGTTGTTGTCATCTCAGTGGCATCTACAACCAAATTAAAATGGAAAAACTGAGTACTGATGAAATTGCAGTAGAACTATTACTGTCAAGATCATGTATATGTTTTAAAGTTTCTCACATGATCCTGTATTCTTGTTATTTTAGCCAAATTCAGCTTCATTCACTCACCATTATCACCGATTCGAATGTTAAAAAATGGGGTCTCACCATTTCATTTTAGTTTAACTTTTTTAATATTCTCTTGCGCAGTAATAAAAAAAACAATTATGCATTAATGAATTACTTGTGGTTGTTTTCTTATTATTAATCCCTCTCAGTTATCCTTGAAACTTGTAGTTTGTTATTCTTGAAATATCAGTTAATTTTTATCAATCTGATGTGGAACTAATTTTGTGCACAGGTACACGTAGCACAGCAGAACATGGTTTAACAGCTGACATTACCGTAAGAAATCTGCTAGTTCACAGTGTCACCAACTTTAAGTAGTCAACATATGTGGGCATAAAATAGACAGAATATTTGCTTGAAATGAGTTAATAACATATGCAGTTCATCTCGCAGATGAAAAATTCTTGTATTATTACTCATGGCTTTACCACTCATGAAAATACTGAGATTTTCATTCACTAATTCCAATCAAATATCCTCTATTTAATGACTGTTCTGGAAATGTTGTTTTCCTCATGGATTGCTTTTAACAGTTTTTATTTTTATTTTAACATCACACCACAATACTGCCATGTAATCCTTTCGTACAAGGAAATTAAATCTAAAATTAGGAAAAGACTTAATTCATTAAGAATAACATTAACAAAATTAGTATGGCTTATATGCTAAAAAAAATTTCTTAAAATATAAATCAATAAAAAAAAAAAAAATATGTTGTCCTAAATATTCCAGATTTGTTGATACAGGATTCAAGATTGTATGTTTGGGGCTTAGAACATTTATAGTAGTTGTACATTGTTCACTTAAGCCACATTTCTTTTCTCCAGCTTTCTAAGAGAAAGGGGCCTTAGGGGCTTCTCCTGCTCCTGGTTGGGGAGTTATGGTGATTCTTACTTTCAACCAGACCTTGCCAAATATTTGAATAGATTTATTTTATTATACTGTTACTCTTACTTTGAATATCTGAATTTAATTCTTTGAAATTATTGCAATAACAAATACTAGTTGGTTTACTTATCTTTAAAAAAAATCTTCAATGTTTAGCTTTTTTCTTCGTTCTATTTTTGAAGCATTGAAAAAAGAAAGCTACCGTAGATCTCTCCAACACAGATTGTCTCATTTTTTTTATTATTTTAGTTAAGATTTAAGTTCTATACATAACATCTTGCATCAAATCAAACCCATCCTTGGGCACTGAAAGGTTATCTCCCCTTTTGGAGATCTTCTATACATTTTCATCAAATCAAACCCATCCTTGGGCACTGAAAGATTATCTCCCCATTTGGAGATCTTCTATACATTTTCATCACTAGCAGCGGAGGCCATGGCCATCGATCAGTTTGTCTTGAGGAGTTTCCTACTGTATTAATTTTAATAGAGCACATTAGAAAATGAATGGGGTAAATACTTGGGGTCAGTTGTCCTTCTTTTCATATAGCAGTTTTTTAAATGCTTTGATGACTTGCTGTAAGTAATCATCAATAAATTGTATTGATAACTGGTCAGATTACTGTCAATGTGTTATTGTTGTTGTAGGGTTTAATGCCATTTGTCAACACACGATAGGCTATACATGGCGGCCAGTATTAGTGGTGGAGGAAGAACCAGAGAAAACCCCTGCAAAGAACCACCAACCCATGAGAAGCTACTGGCACACTTTTTCACATACCCACATTGACCGAATCTGAGACTCAAACCCATGCAGACAGAGGTGAGATGGCAGTGATCCGTAAAGGAGAGCACTTGAGACCATTCGGCCATTCTGGGCCCCCTGTCTCTGTTTGATCGTGATAACATCATTTTTTCAGCATCTTGATCTTCAGCGTGATCATTACGCTTTTTGTCACCAAATTATATTTTTTGTGAGACTGTATATGGATTATGCTTGTTGCTACATTATAAAATAAAGCAATAAAAAAAATATCATTTTATTATCATCACCTTAATTCCACTCACATAAATTTGAGAATATTCATAAAAAGGTGACTGCTGCATAAGAATAGCATAATAGTACTTTCCTTATTTGCTATTTTTAACATATGGGTTTCTTCAAACTTTTTCCTAACAAGATTCATTTTATTGGTAAGCTAGTCAGGAAGTGAACCAGTCTATATTTGTAAGAAAATGGAGCCATTTGTTAAGTGAAATGTGGTATGGTGTGAGTTATGGTTGTTGACAGACAATGTTGCAGCAGATGGATCTTTTCAAACTTCAAAAAGTGACAAAGCAACATCGCTTACAAACTTTATAAGAAGAATACGAGAGTATTGTAAAACAGCACTGAGCACCTGACCCTGATTGTCACAGAATTTCAGGTCACGATCATTCAGCGAAAGTTACACATATAATCTTGTAGAAGCAAGTGCTTAGCATAAATAATTTCTTTGTATTATTGGTGTTTATATTCGGGTTTTAATCGATATGGATTTTGTCCATTTTGAAAATAATTTTGACCAGTGGTGACCTTTCATAAACTGCAGACCAGTTTAGTTGTAAAGATTTGTCTTTTCTTATGTGTTATAATTCTGGCATGTAATATATAGATTACACTTTTTATGCCCAAATTATGCTTTGTTGTCACTGATAATAGATTATTACACTTATACTTCTCAGGGGTTTGGCATGTATGTAAAATTGTTTTCAAACACTAGTCATTCTCATTAAGGTTGTATAATTAATATAAGTAAAACAAAATTATTTTAAAAAAGCCTTAAAGTTCACCAATAGCCAATGATTTGTGTGCATATGTTAATTGTTGTCACTGTTATCTTAGTGCTTTTGCACATGCTCCATTATGAGAAACAGTGAAGGAAGACGTGTTTATAACTTATTTTGGTTTTACTTATATTATATTACATTATTGAGCTGATTTATTTACTTGTAGATTCTGTGTTTTGTGTCAAAATTGATCCCAAGTCATGTGATCTAGCTGTAACTGGAGGCCAGGATGACAGAGCATTTGTATGGAAGATCTCCACAGGGGAGATAATATTTGAATGTACAGGTCAGTATCATTGGAATAGATGATATGGAATGAAAACTCTAAAGGACCCATTCTTTCTGTTATATTGGCAGATGCAATACATTTGTCAAAAAAGTCAATCCCTGAGAATAAATAATAATTAAAATCCAAATTGGAACAAATGTCCCCTATACAAGTTTATGGTTGGGTTACTTAGCTTTGTTTAGATTCACTTTAGACTTGTCTGTTTGCTGTAAAATTTTAGTAATAAATCAGAAGTATGTAGTTTATAAAACTTTGTCCAGGACAAGTGCCACAAATTCTTCAAAACAGTCTCATCTTGAGAAAAGAGACAAATAATGTTGGATATTTAAAATTTGATCCGTTTTAAGATCTTTACTTATCAAATAAGCTGAAAAAACTGTAAATCAATGTTATGACTGAAATTCTGACCGCTCTGGTGGCCTAGTGGTTAGAGTGTCCGCCGTGAAAGCGGGAAGTCATGGGTTCGATCTCCAGCCAATTCATACCAAAGATTTACAAAAATGGTACTAACAGCTGTCTCGCTTGGCGCTCAGCATTAAAAGGTTAGTGTTAGGACTGGTCGGCCTGTTGTCAGGTTAATGTGACTGGGTGGGAGATCATGCTACATGTCAGCGACATGATGCCTCAGTGCTAGACATCACTATAAACTGCCTCACTGCAGATTTCATAGCGATATGACTGAAAAATTGTTAAAGCTACGTAAAAAATCCTAATCAAACAAACAAATCTCCACTGCCATGTATAGCCCAATCAAGGTGTAATTTGTTAAATTCTTCAATAAATGTTTAAGACTTGCATTGTTTTGATCAGAATATCTTACAGGTGATGTTATATGATAATTTAATTTCCAGGTCACAAGGACTCTGTGACGTGTGTAGGATTTAGTCACGATGGTGGGTATGTAGCCACATCGGACCTCAGTGGCTTGATCAAGGTATGGAAAGTGGAAACAAAGGAAGAGGTGTGGTCATTTGAATGCTCGGACATTGAGGTGCGTATCAACTAGTATTTCAGTATGGGAATTAAATAAAACATGCTCACTGTCTGTAGGCATTCCGAAGATCTATAGTTACCATCTCTTTCTCAGTAGAGCCCTTTTCTCTTCCACTTTCTTAATTTGCAATGTCTTAGCTACTAGTTTGTTGAAATGTGGGGGAAAATAATTTTTTTTCAAACAGACCAGAATTTAATCAGATGTTCTGTTAACCAGGATTGTACTTTAACTGGAAATATTTTTTTGGGAGTTTTTACTACAGAAAAGAGAAAAACATAAACTCTCCTCATAACTTCAGAATATTTTGTATATACAATCTTACCTTTTCCCAATTTAGAAAAATAGGGACACTTTTGACTTGTCGTTTAATCCCAGTAAGGTTAAATGTATTAAGCCATTCAGATTAGAAAAAGGGGCTGAATAGTGTAAGATTTGCTTTTATAGATCACTGACATTTCAACTCAGTGAATCTGTATCTTGGGCTTGACCAGCACGGGTATGTGAGAAAGCTCGCCAGTAGTTGGGTTGATGGTCTTGGGTTCTTTTTCCACCAAATAATATGGGTTGTTATGTATAGCCCTATCATGTGCTAACAAATAGCATTAAACTCAATAATAGCAGTATCAAAATAGAAAAATAGGTGTGGTCTTTCATTGAGGTCTGAAATACATGTTTTAGAACAGCTGTATTCATAATTGTGCAGTTCAAAACATAAAAATAATATTGTTGCTGACAACTTAATGATAAAAGTTCTGTAACTAGACAATTTTGTTGTTATGAAAATAAAGAGGAGAAATAGATAAAATTGACCTCTGAGCTTAGTGTTGTGGCTTTCAATCAAGCATTGCATGACAAAAAGTCCAATAACCTGCTGACAACAAATAAAATTACCCACCAAGGTGCAATTTGTTAACCAAAACACTTTTAATTCACATGTAAAGTCAAGACTTAGTTGTACTATGTAACGTATACATGCAAAGTCAAGACTTAGTTTTACTATGTAACGTATACATGCAAAGTCAAGACTTAGTTGTACTATGTAACGTATACATGTAAAGTCAAGACTTAGTTGTACTATGTAACGTATACATGTAAAGTCAAGACTTAGTTGTACTATGTAACGTATACATGTAAAGTCAAGACTTAGTTGTACCATGTAACGTATACATGCAAAGTCAAGACTTAGTTGTACTATGTAACGTATACATGTAAAGTCAAGACTTAGTTGTACTATGTAACGTATACAAATCCAGATCTTTATAATGTAAGCAAATATTTCAAAGTTTCTTTTCTCAAGAAATTTTTATACAATTTTAATAAAATGGCTATGTCATATAACATGCAAATAATCTCCATTTTTCAAGTTTGTTTGACAATAATATATCTCATAGCTTTGTGTGTGTGTGATTTGGAATTTTAACATAACTTTATAAAAAAAATTCAGTCATATCGTTACAATGTCTGCATTGTGGCAGTTCATAGTGAAAAAACTGGAAGGACAATTGTGCCATCTTATGTAGATTTGTGAAACCATATAGTGAAGGAGAAAACTTTATGTTTTGCAAATTGTGTAATGTGATTTCGCTATTGGGCATGGAGGTGCCTATGTAATACAAGAGCACGAAAAAGCTAATAAACATCAGCTTGCTGCTTCATCACATACAGCTCAGTCTAAACTTATGATGTATATAAATACCAGAGAGAACCTTAATGTAATTCGATTAAAATTCAATTATTAAATTTCTTTAAAAAATAAACCTTCCTTGTTCAGTTACTAGTGTTGCTGGCAATTTATCTTGCACATGTTTTCCAGACATTAAACTCGCAAAGGATAACTCTTATGCTTGAACGAAAACAGTTCAATAAGAAAATTACAGAATTGAGATCATCAGTGAAAACTGGTACATTGGAATCAATGATTGAAAGAAAAAAACAATGTGTGGGAAAGGTTCCTATAAACAGCCTGTGTCTGAGTGTGTTGCTCTCTTGCACCTTCTGAATGGGCACCCGAATGGAGTATGGTGCCCGTCCAGAAGGTACAAGTGTGCAACACATGCATCTTTGACATTAAATAATTATGTAAGGCACTGTCCTACTTTGCTGATGGTTGTATATGTTGTAATACATGTAGTTACATATGCATTAAAATTTTACAAATCAGTATTTGTTCTTGAAAATCAGTATTTTTGTACTCAGGGGTTAGCAGCTATGCTCAGTGCTAGACATCACTATAAACTGCCTTATTGCAGACATCATAGTGATGTGACTGAAAAATTATTAAAGCTATGTCAAAAATCCAAATAACACACACACACACTATACACTGCCACACTATAGACATCATAGCAATATGACTGAAAAATTGCTAAAGCTACATTAAAAATCCAAATCACATGTGCCCCCTCTCATAGACACACTTGAAATGGGGAAGTAGACTTTTCATGAATCTAGTCATTATGAACATCTAATAATAATAATAATAATAATAATAATAATAATAATAATATTAACAATATTAACAATAATAACAATAATAATAATATTCACTTTGGTTACAAAAGATTGTGTAGATGGAATTTTAAAAATATTCTTTAGCAGATAACCATTTTAATTGAGAAATGGTGTGTTAAGCCACTGCATTTCTAAATGTCTAGTTCCTTTCAACTCATATCATCCAGTCATTGAACACTTTTAGTAGATTGATAGAAATTCAAAGACTATTAAACCCTTTTTCAAAACCTCCCAATTAGCATGAGTTCATTTTAATTCTTGGGTTATCCACGTTTGTGGTATACCAGTTTTTCTGGATTTGATTGTTGGTAGTTTAGTGGTCATAGTTTGCAGGGTTAACTAACCTAGCTGGTCCTAACCTTGTAGACTTTTGGTGATGCGTCTAACTGTAAAACCATTTAAAATGGATCAATAGCTATACTGGAACAGACGGTGTAAACTAGGTTGATTTCCTCAGCTTTTATTTATACTTTTATTTCCATTACAATTAACTACATATTTCAAGATCCAATATATCAATAGGCTTTGACTTGTGGGGAAAAATCCTTCATCCTTTCGGTGGCATGAATTTAAAGTACAAGCTAAAGATGCCATTTGATCCCTGAAGAGAACAAGCAGCAGAGAGGGTGAACCCTACAACGTTTTCAGACAAAATTTGATTGAAATCCTAAAACGAGCCTTCCTACGATCTTATTTTAACCAAAAAAAGGTGAACCCTACAACGTTTTCAGACAAAAAAATTGATTGAAATCTCCCTATGAAATCATTTTAACTAAAAAAATGAAAACGATTTTTTAATTAATTTTGGTCGCAACTTGTTGTCATCCACCCTCTCTGCTGCTAGTGATTTCATCACTAGTGATTTCAGTTCTGGGTTAATAATTCTTTTACGATTTTAACCGAATATTTGATCCAGTCTTTAGGACGAAAATCATTTATGATTTCACAAACAGACTAATCGCTAACACCTCTTCTTGTAAATCAATCAGATTATTTGACTGGTCGGTGAGTTTGAAATTAATTCTGGTTAATGAATTATTATGGCATCGCATATAGACAGGATTAATTGGGTTTTCAATAATTAGGAATCCTGGAGGAGCTGTTGGTGCAAATGAATAAAGAATATATCCTTGCTGAGCTTGATTTGATCGTTCGAGATTAATTTGATAGCTTCCTTCGATAACATCACACACTAAATTAAGTGCAATCACCGTTGAAATATTCACGTTGAACGGAGCGATATGCCTACCACCATCATCTGGATCATTATTATGTTTGAGGAGGACAGTTGAGTCTGATTTTTGTAGTGCTTTGATATCGGTTTTAACAATTTTTGCTAATTCATCAGCGTTGTATTTCGGAAACTTGAAATTACGCAGATTGTCTTCTGTGATATTGTAATCGGTTAGGAATCGTTGTTTATTATCGCTGTTGTCATTAATTATTGTTTGAATAATTAGTTCATAGATATATTTCATGTCCGATATAAGCTGATTTATTATTTCAACGTGTTTTTGCGATCTTGTTTTCCGTAGTTGTTCTAGTTGTGTGTCATATAATTGTTTAATCTCATTAAAATAACCACGGACGTCAGTTAGCGTAAATGAAATAGTAACAGATGAGTCGGTTGTTCTTTTAATGATAAAATCCCATTGCAATGTGTCTTTGTTGGTGAATATAAATCTATCGGCGATTTTTCCTTTTCTTATATCAGATAAATCATCTCGATAACTGGGATTGATTTCATGATATGATTGTACATCCGTGGTTAAGTCGGTGGTGGATTTTTCCGGTGGTTTTTCAGGCCATCCTAGTACGGTTCTAATAGAACTCTGATAGATATCTACGACGTATCCTTCTGTGCTTATTTCAATCGCGGATGATAGCGTCGGTTCATGAACTGTTATAGCGATTTTTGATTCTTTTCCAGTAATCGATTTTATTCTACGCGCGAATTCATTATTGATTTGTTCGATTTGGTATGACCCTGTTGGTATCGAAACGACGTTCCAGTCTGGAGTTCCGTCGGGTTTATTCTTATTTGCAAACACTAAAGAATTATTGGGTTGTTGACCACCAAATGATTTTGATCTGATATTAGGCCAACTGTGATACATTCGTAGTTTTGCTAGCGCTATCTCCTTCACGGGGACTGGGCTAGGGAAATTCACACTAAACTCGGGTTTCGTAGATGTTATTGATATCATACTCGTTTGTACTGGGTTCGTGTTCTCCACTACTCGTTGAAGTAATTCCTGCTGTGTCGTCATTATACTCATGATTTATTTCTAATTTTGGTATCGAGGAATCATAAATACTGACCATCACTGAGAATTCACAATCTGGTAATGTTGATATTATTGAGATCATTTTGTTTTTTGGGTTCGTGTTTTCTGATTCCATCGGTGTTGTCATTGTTATTATACTCATGTTGTCGCTCTAATTTCGATATCGCGGAATCAAAAATACTGACCATCGCTGAGAATTCACTATCTGATATAATCGTATTGTCGAGTGACGACGATATCATCAATGATAATTGCGAATATGCGGTTGATGCAATATGAAATTGAAGTAAGTAATTCTGCAGTTTACTCTGGCTGCATGATGATATCTTTTTTGCTATCCCGGTTAATATACCCCCGATTGTAGCCACCGCAGAAATGCAAATTGGAACTACGACCGGGGCAATCATTGTAACCGATGCAAGTATTATTCCGGCACCAGTAAGAACGCTTGACACCGAGTACATAATAACATCAATTGCGGTGATTCTTCGTCGGTATTTTTTTATTTTTATTTGATACTCCTCAGTGAGGGTTTTGAGTCTATTCTGAAATTCTCTGACCTGATCATAGCGACATTGCGTCGATGACAAAGTCATTGTTGTTATTTTAAACCCGCTAGTGTTTTCAATTATTTGTCATCGTTAGCGGGAATTGCTAGTACTTCAGCCGGAAAAATGATCTACGAGTTCTATGCACAAGGCTATTTTTGATCTAATGGTGGAGCTATCAACCGCGACGAAGTAAAATTGTGGTGTTATGCCAGTCTCGATAATTAACGTCGCGACTCCACCAGAGTAGGTTCTATTGTTCATGATCATATTAAATTGATCGATAGAGGCCCACGTTAACCTATAGATACCATCAACCTTCACTTCCCCCTCATCCCACAAGAGATCGATGGTAATTCTAGGAGATTGGTCTCTTATCCAATCCTCGATTCTATGTTTGATCGTATACACGATATTTTTAGGTTTTTTGTGCGGAATTTTTATCTTTTCAAAGTTTTCTTTTAGTTTAAGAAGATCGTCGTAAATATCGAGATAATTTACCGTGATTCTGGTAGGATCTATTGTCCCTCCCCACCTGTTAGAAAAGAATGAAACCAGAAGTTCGTTGATTCTAATCAGTGCTTGGGTTTTAATATGGTTGTCGATGTTAGAAAATTTCGTCGTGATATCTTGGAGGCTACTGCCCTCAAAGAACTTATTAACAATATCGCTGGTGTGCTTTTGTTTGTCAATAGCGCTTTTAATTTCCGCGAGAGTCATGCCTGTCAACGATGTGGTTTCAGACACAGGTGTTCTCCCTAAAAATTTATCCACGATGGTATTAAGTGTTGTTTGTCTCACCATAAACATATTAATATCTTTGAGAGTCATTGTAGATGTAACCGGGACACCAAAGAAATTATTAGCGATGTAGGCATTGTGAGTGTGCTTGCCGATAAACTCACTGATTTCAGCGAGAGTCGAGTCTGCCACAGGTGGGGATCCAAAGAATCTACCAACAATGTCATTAGTGGGTTTTTGATCTTCTATTAGTTTAGAAATCTCGAGATAATTTGCCTTGATTTCATTTTCATTCATCATCCTTCCCGCGTCCTTGTTAGCGAAGAATAGCGATAGATAGTTTTTAATTTCAGCGAGAGTCATGCCAACCACAAGCGGGGTTCCAAAAAATTTATGTACGACATTTTTGCGAAAAGCATTATAACCTCGTATAAAATCATTCAGCTCACGTTCGTTGGTAGCAATCGCGTCGGTGATCGTAGACACAAGTGCGCCTGGTTTAAGTCGTCCATCGTTGGAATACAGTGCAATAGAGTTTTCAGCGGCAGCGCGCTGCCGTATCAAAATGTCATTCAATGACACATCACTGGATTTCAATTTACCCTGTTTGTCTTGAAATACAACTATTTCATTAGGATCAACATTTGTTAAGTTCAACGTCTCAGCGATTTCATCTTCAATTATTTTTTTTATATCCTTGACAGAATCAGGTGGTGCAGTGTCATCGGGTTTGGGTTTCAAAGATCTCCCCCAAATATCAATCATGTTATTGTAAAACTCTTTCTCTCTCTAAAATCGTTTCGATTTCCAGCGATTGCTAGTGTATTCATTCACGACAACATGTGGTGGTTTTCCCCTTGGGTTACTCAAGGAGTTAGAAATAGCGTCAAGGACATTTAATACTTCGCTGCCACATATTGGTGGGTCATTCATTTGTTGTGTTGGTAGCGTAGAATACCAAGTCTTCATTGGAAGGGTTTTTATATACCGCATAAACTCTTTTGGCGGGGCTAATCCATATGAATCAAAATAGACAATCCCACGTGGATCAATAGCGTATGCAACCCAGTGAGTTCCAGGTCCGGTGCTGTTATCTAAATTAATGATTCCGGTTTCAACGCTGTTTGGTTGATGTGGTAATTGATCTTTCATAAAGACACCTCTGAAGTTTTTAATCGCTAGTTTTTTAGCAGCATCCATTAAATCAAAATTGGACATGGGAACCATAGGTTCCTCAATTAATAAATCGTTCCTGGTAGTCTTAGACCCTTTCCGCTGTACCACGAATACGGGGTTCCTGGTAGTCTTAGACCCAATCCGTGAACGGATCGTCCCTTTTTTTTATATCCTTTCCCAGTTGCCTTCTTTAGTGCCATTCCTGCTGCAGTACCAACGGCTCCTAACGCTGCCGCTTTAGCCACCGCTGGGGCTGCTGCTGCAATCAATGCTGGAATCGCAGCTAACAACGGAAATATACCGCCTGTTTTAATCATATTTTTGATAGCAGCCGCAGAAAGAGTAATCTGAACACCTTTTTTGGCTGCAAGTGCATCATTGAAATGTTTCACCTGACGAGTTGTCAGCGATAATTTATTTGCACCACCAGTCATTTGATTAGGTTTCAACGTGATTGTGGTTCCACATTTTTTAGCTGATTCCGATTGCAATTTTTTTAATTGACCGGGAGTTAACGTAACACTAATAACACTATATGACATTATACATAATAGATTGATTCTAAATCGTTTACAATTTCAATTACATGTTTTCTACTGGGGCATCTACCACTCTCATTCTTCCACCAACACCTTCAAGTAGCATTGATTTATCACTGAGAATGACAGCAACCGCTCTATAATTAGCAATAGCACCACGAGTCACATTAGCTCTAAAGTGTATATCAACGACGGACTGTCTTGTTAAATCGAGATGTTCCAGTGAGAAGTAATAGATCGGATACAGATTTTTAAAATCATATTGTGATATTTGCAAACCAGTATCAACATTTTGATCACGTGCCATAAATGACAACAGACGATGATACACGCGTGCAATATGATTTTCTGTGTAATTAAGTTGTATATCCTCGGATGGTTCCTGTTGGCCGTTTATTCTCAGTGAGACGTCTTTCACACCTAACTGATCAAATATCATATGGCTGGAGAGTTGATTGCCAACTCGTGTGTTATCCTGTAACGCAATAAATATATGACGTGGCGCAGCAACACCTTGTTTTGATGCTAGATTCCACGTGAATAACCCGTTCAGATTTGATTGCTTCACATCTGTACTCACGGTTAGCCAACTCAACAACGACTTTCCTCCTTGGTCCATAAATGATAGTAATCGTTCTTCTGCGGTGATTGCTGGAGTCAACACTGACATCCACAATGATATTTTTGTTAAATTGACTTTACCGGCATCAGCATTGGGATTTGCAGCATCTGCTGGAATCCTCCAAATTGCGTCATTATCATCACTTTTTCGTACAAGCGATACTGTATGCTTCGCCCCATAAATAACTTTTCGGACGTTTCTACAGAATCCAAATATGTGATGCAGTGGAATCACGCATGAAAATGATTTACGCGCTCCTTGCAACATTGAGTTTCGTGTTGCAGCTCCTAGATTGAAATTAGGATCGTTGTTTATAATCATATCTTCGATACCAGCAGGAGCAGGGTTAGCAGCACGATCATTTGGTCGTCTTACAACGAATTGTTTTCCTCCAGCGGTATTCTTACCATCTTTTGCAAACATCATAGAGGGTCCTGCTGATCTTGTATAATCATCAGAATATCTCGCTAACCCGATTATTGTTGTAGCTACATCAACATCGCGATCTATCGACTCGATTTCTTTTCCATCAATGAGATATCTAGCACTCTCAAATAACGCCATAATACCATTATTGACAAAACCGACTTGAGTACCATCTGGATACGGTGCTGGTACAGCAGTAGTATCAGCAGCTGTTACAAGTTCTCCTTCTACTTCAATAAACGCTTCACAAGGCAAAAAATATTTACTGGTATCATGGACTTGAAGTTCAATTCGCGATCGACTATTTGCGTCTATTGCATGATAAGCGTAATATTGATAATCGCGTACAGAATCATCCTTGCCAACTGGAGCGTCTATATCAAACGCCGGATCATGTGATTTTTTGAACATTTTATTCTATTTATCAGAGTCTAAATCGTAAAAATCCGTAGGATTTTCATCGTAAACGATTTTCATCGACGTAGTTTTTTAAAGCCGCTTCCTGCTATCATATTTGCAATATTGCTTTGGTCCCCTTGATTTACCATCGACGCTAATTTTTCGTCTACTGCGTTATTTATAATTCTACTAACACTTGCAGGCATTTCCGCTGTAGACGGTAACGGTTTCTTTGAAAATCCTTTGGATTTCATCCGTGATTTCACTAATGATGTTAATTTATTCCTCGCAGTTGAAAACGCTTTTCCAGCAAGATCTCCAACAGCACCAATACCCTTATCACGAATAACTTCAATTGCTTTCATTCCTAGTTGTTTAGCCAACGGCATCACTTTTTGAGCCATTCTCGCAAATAACCCCGCAATGGTATTGCCTAAACCATCTCCGTAGTATGCTCTATAAACTGGAAACCGTGAATTAACTACGTAGACGGGGGTTGGTTTATCATGATTGTAGTGTATGATCATTATTTGAAATCAGAAACCATTTTTCAATTGTGAAATCCTTCGGATTTCCACGCTAGCGTTTTTATTCAGTCTCGGTGATTAATCACTGTGATAACCATGGACGGTTTCACCGTCTACTAACTCGTCAATGAAATCTCGATATGTTTTGATATCCATGATACCGCCGGCAAATAACCGTCTACAGATATCAGCTGCTTCATTAATTATTTCCGGTGAGTTATTTCCAGCTCGGAAACCTCCTACAAGAACTTCTAATCGTGATATATCATTGATAACACTACCAGGGCATGAAACGCTAGCGTTTTCACTCTTTGAGTTTCCACTGGAATCTTGCAATCCACTTCCGCTATAACCAGTTGCTTCATCCTGTTTTTCTAAATCGGCTTCTTGTAATAAATAATCAAGAAAATCATCATCAGGTGGTAGTTGTTTTTTTTTAGGTGAAAAAGATATTTTCTTTGCAGGTTGCTGTCGCCGCCTTTGCAATTTTGGCGGTTTTTGTTGTTGTTTAAACTCTTCGTATTGTTTATACACTATACCCACTGCATTGATATATTGAATATATGATGCACTATCCTTCTTAATTCTACCTGTTTTTTCAGTTTTGATTTTGTAGAATATATCAGCCCAGTGAGTTATATTTCTAACAAACTTATGATATTCTGGTTTCAACATATTTTTCCTGTTTTCATAATTCGTAACAACAAGCTCAGGAATTCCTGTTGGATCAGTCTTATTAATTTCTGCTAACCCCGCCTCGTTAAATATCACGCGTAAATCATCAACTGTTCTTTTTGATTCTATTTGTTCTATTTGTTCTGTTTGTTCAGTTTTCGCTGCTATTTTTTCGAGTTCACCAATAACAGATTTTCCCGTCTCGGGAACATCTCCCAGTATAGCACGCTCTATCCCCTTCGTTGCTGTGGTTACTGGTTTAAACAATTCTTCGGATCCCATAGCAAAATCAGTCTGAAGACTCTGTCGTTGTTGTAGTTTATTCCGTACAGAGTCACGAATTGGTACAAATCTCCTGATTGCATCCAGTCGTTCACGAGCCAATCGGGTTGTTAATGCTTCATTGACCATTATTTGAAATCGCAAACAATTTTTCAATTGCAAAACAATTTTTCAATCCAACCTAACACGATCGTGGAAGTGATCAATCCGAACCAGCCATCAATTTTTTATTCACTGATTTCAACATTTTTGATCAAAAAATGCTAAAAAAAAATTAAAATCTCTATGAGGGACGGTCACAATCAAATAATGATAAATGGTTGGTCAATCAAAATTGTTCATTTTCTTGAATTAACGCCCGTAGGTTTCTAACTTTAGAATTAACCTCCTTTTTCAATTCGTATTCGTACCCCAATTCTTTTCGTATTCGTTCTACGATGGTATACAACGGAGCGAACACACTTACGTCACTGGAAAATGCGAGAGAGTCCTTAATAGAATTCTGAATTCTTTTGATGAGCGCATACTTCTTTGGTAGCATATATTTATTGTTGTTAACTCCGTATTCTATGTCCTGAAAATCAGACATGATTTGATCAGGATTTAACCCATCTGATAGTTCAATATCCCAACCTTTCAATTTTGAAATCTCGGATATGATGCTATTCATGTTTTCAGAATTCATTATTCTATAATAATGATATATTTCTAAATGAAAAATATGACGCATTAGACATAACTAAATTGAATTTTCTGTCCGCTCTTTTTTGAAATAGCCGATCGACAAACCCCCTCTGCAACATATCGTACTGAGGGTCTACAAATATTGAAATACTTGCCGGCTTCATATATTGATTTAAATACTTTTTCTTCGTTAGTTATTGTATTCAAAGATTTCACAGGTCTCGCTTTTTTCGAGTATTTCCCAGTCCTTCCTCGTTTGGTATTCTCACTATGTGTGATTGCTTGAAGATTTGATAAGGAATTGTTCTTCGGATTAGAATCAATATGATCAATAACAAAACCATCTTTGATCAATCCATGGAAACATTCATACACGAAACGATGATTGTAATATTTCTTCTTTCCAACAGTAAAGAACAAATACCCCATACCATTATCCCACCCAACTGGGTTCTTCAGTCTACGGTTTCTTACAACACCATCACTGGATGCTTCATAATTTGTACTCACTGGGTGTGGTCTGAATTCCTGGTTCATTCGTATACTATACTATTTGTCTAATTCATTGACTGATCCATTTGCAGTGATTCATTATATAAAAATCTTTCATTTAGACACTTGTTTTTAGTATAGCATGATGGAGTTCAAGAGATTGACTTCGAGAAATGCTAAATTTAATGCTGATAGAGAGTTTAAGAGATTATTGAAAATCAGTCCTAGATTTAATCTCGATAAACCAAAAAAACGTAACAAACGTCCAAGAGACGGAAACATGAAAGAGTTTAAGAGATTATTGAAAATCAGTCCTAGATTTAATCTCGATAAACCAAAAAGACGTAACAAACGTCCAAGAGACGGAAACATGAAAGAGTTTAAGAGATTATTGAAAATCAGTCCTAGATTTAATCTCGATAGACCCAAAAAACGTAACAAACGTCCAAGAGACGGAAACATGAAAGAGTTTAAGAGATTATTGAAAATCAGTCCTAGATTTAATCTCGATAAACCAAAAAGACGTAACAAATTTAATCTCGATAAACCCAAAATCCTTCGGATTTCAAAAACGTCCAAGAGAGATTACCCCTGGAAAGATGCTCAATTCAATCTCGATATAGCTTCTAATACACCAAAGAATACAATTCTTGATAAAGCCATGATTAGTAAAATCAGAGACTGTTTTAATGAATTCAAGCGTGATGGAGCATCTTATTGTTGGTCAACATTTCGAATTGATGGTGTTGTTGATGCTACCATGACTGATGAAAAAGCAGCAGTGATAATTTCACGTGTTGGGGAAAAACGGCATTTTTTCCGAATCAAATTCATTATCGAAGTCGATGGCAAATGGATTATTAAGGATAAATTTGAACCAATCCTCAAGAATAAAAAAGCTGTCATTGTGAGTAGAGATTCCAAACCAGGGATTCTAACCGGCATTGATAAACCATACTACGAAAGATCTTATCCCGTAACAGCAATGGTTTATGGGATATATCCGTTAAATGATAAACCCGATATCGCAAAACTAGCTCCTATGAAATATTCGTCAGGGCTTAATTGTGTAGCAGAACGAATACTAGAACACTTCACAAATGCATCCCGAGGAAATAAACTAACTGATCTGCGACGTAGGAAAATAACCGAGTGGGAACTGACAGTGAAACAGCATGGTGCAAAGATTTCTGATATAGCTAAATTAGAAACATCATTACGATTCCCAATAACCGTTATGACGATAACCGGAGAGGTTTTATACGAACCGAAATATAACAAAAATGGAGCACCAATACAGATTATTGATCATAACAAACACGCGTGGACACCTGCGGTAACAATATTTCCACGAGAACGAACCGTGAAATATATCCCTAAGGAGTTCGTCGGGGATGTTTTCTATGAAGAGAAATTATTCGATGCTATTCATATGTTGTGTAAAGATGATCCTGTGTCAGTGTGGTTACTTAGAAGTGATGAAGAATTCGATCAATTTGTAAAACCAAATGGTGAATTATATCGCATTGAAGAATTAGATAACAGAATGAGAAAAATCGCTAGTGATTTTTCACCGCAGAATTCCCATGAAAAACTACTCACGGATAGTTTTACTATTCCATCAGTGGTAGCTCACTTCGCAAGAGAAAAAAACTCATGGCGTCCAACACGAAATGATTTTCTCGAGGATGTTAAATTGAGTTGCGTCGAATTCGGTCATGGAGGACTGTGGAATACGAAATACTCACGTGATGGTATGATTTCAATTGATATATCCGCGTGTTATCCCGGAAGTTTTCTCGGGTATGGGGAATGCGCTGAGTACTTCAAACGATTTGGACACCCCACGCATGAAATGACTCGTGTTGCGATTAATGGACCATTACCTGATTTTGATATAACCGGATTCGCTCGTGTGATATCATTCGAATTAGCTACAGGGTTACATCCGTGTAGTTATGTTTGGCTCGGTAGACACCTATCTGAAAAACACTGGATGCCAATAGTGCTATTGAGATATATGATTGATTGTGGTATGCTAATATCGTTGATTGTTTCCGATGCTATTATATGCTATCGAGCTCAGAAAGAAGTTTGGCTACCACAACCCAATCTAGATAGAATAATCAACGAACTACGAAAACAGTTTCCAGATTTCAGTGAAGAAGAAATCATAAATTGGTCTAAGAAGTTATTTGAAATTAAAAAAGAACAAGCAAAAGATCTCGGAAGAAGAATAATCGGTAAATTTACCCAGGGTGGACGATACGATAACGCAAAATATTCTTCGCGGTTGATCATAGATGTCGCTGAATACGATTTTATTGTAGCGGATTTAATGAAACAGGGAAAACTTGTATCCCGTAAGGATGCTTTTCTATCCAATGGTGAGAAATTAGGTACGGTTGTTACCTACTGTGATGGATATAATTCCCAGTACACACATTTGAGAAGTTCAATGCTAGCCTATGCTTGCATTAATCTATTTTCGATGATAAATAGATTTCCTAATACCGCGGTTAGAGTAGCCACTGATTCGATGTATATACACAATAAGTACAAATCAGCTGTAGCGGCATTCACAGATCCGGAGGAAGCGTGGGGGCGTTGGCGATTTAAAAAGGAGATGCTACATGAGTATTGTGAATCCGCAGACGTTGCCATGGATGATAAATATCTTTGTTGTAACCGTATTGAAATTCAATCAGAATTTTCTAATGCACCACCGGTATCTGATCCAATATGTAGATACAAGACAGTTTATTTAAACGGTTGTGGTGGGTCAGGAAAGACAACTCGTGCAATTGAATTATTTCGTGGTGGTGGAAATACTTGTATTTCTACTAACATGATTGTGCTAACACCGACTCACAGACTCGCCAGAGAGATGATACAGCGAGGGGTAAATGCTTGCACTTATCACAGCTTCTTTCGATGGAAGGGTGACAAATGGACTTCTGATCGAATGGGTGATAAATTCATTCCTGAAATCATAATCTGGGATGAAATATGCACAGTGTCATTAGATGTATTAAAAACATTTCTTGAGTGGTTGTTAACCAAAAACACAAAAGTCGTCATGTGCGGGGATCAAGGCCAACCACCACCATTTGTCGGTGCATCTCCACATGAATGGCTAAAGGGTTTTGTAGACTACTATGAAGAAATCACCACTGATTATAGATCACTTGATGAACGATTACGCGAGTTCAAAGCGCTAATTAGATTACAACCGGATAGAATCCAATGCGAAATAGCGCGTGAAGTGATTTCAGAAACTCCAATGAATGATTTCTGGGAAACATGGAGACCAAATGATTTGATAATTGCAAGTAGAAAAATAGTCAGGGACACACTTCAGATGAAGTTATTTGAATTACATAAAGAAAAATTTGCAACGCTTCCAGTACCCCTTTGTTATAGGCCTTCGGATACACGAAAACAGAATATCGAAGTTGATATTCCAGGACAGAATGAAAAACAAATTCTGGTATTAAATGATATTGTGCTGGTTGATATCAACGTCGTTGAAGATGCATTGCGTGCTAATAAATCCCCGTGGACGCTAGGATACGCAGCGACGATACATTCTTCACAGGGATTGACTATATCGGATACAATTGTTTGGATGGTAGATAATCGCATCGAATGGTCAAATTTAGTCTATCTCGCAGTATCCAGAGTACGAAAAATAAATCAACTTCGGAGAGTTGTCCTCGATGATGAAATCATTGGTGATGATAATGACACAACAATGGATGATATTGATGTTAGCATCATTAATAAAAAACTCTCCGGTTACAAGCAACAGGACAAAAAAAAACAACGAGAATTTGATATTGATGCTGAACTAATAATCACTTTGAAGAAACAACAGAATAATCACTGCGCGAGTTGCAATTGTATAATGCGTTGGCAGTATTCGGATAAGGATCCTCGCCAATTCACCGTAGACAGAAAAAATAACAATCTCGGTCATGTCAGAAATAATGTGATGTTGACTTGTCTTGAGTGTAATAGACGCAACGGTGCTAGTTAAGACCATGCGGTGGCAATTGAGTATCCTCGGGAATCACTTGTAGTTGTTGTCGAGTAAATCCTCGCTGAGGAGCAGTTGAATCCAGTTTATAGACTGCTGGTCTACCAGTTGATCGTGTTATACTAGATATCTTATGCGTAGTGACGCTCCAAATAGGATCAGTAGCCCTTTTTCTACCCCCTTCAAGCTCTCCTGGTTCGTATAAGTACCTCACAATGACATTACTACCAAGAATTGGTTGGGAAACGCTAGCGTTTCTAGGGAAATCTTTTTGTGGTTGTACGGGTATTGACTTCTTTTTAATCGCGTTGATAGGTTTCATGTTGATTGTTCTAGTAATCTCGTTATTCAGTGCAGTAATCACAGATGGTAATCTTTTAACCCATTCACTGGATCGCTTTTCTTGAATGAATTCTTTTGCGTATTGATATCCAAATAACCGCTCAGCAATCGTCCGATTAAATCGTTCTACAATGGCCTGATCGCGATGTAGCGCAGTATGCCCTCGTCGTATGGTGACATTATGATGTTTCATTGTAGATAACACTGCACCCTGAAATTCCTTGCCAGGATCAACTTGTAACAGATTTGGCCAGTGCAGAGGACCTCGTCGATAAATCCTTTCAAATGCAGAAGCGACTTCAGTGGCCGATTTTGTTTTCAGCGGTTCTGCTTCTTTGTATCGACTCGCAACATCAACTACGGTTAACGCATATTTGTAACCACGATCATGTGGCAGAAATAATATATCAGCCTGATGAACTTCATTAGGAGCGGTCACATCAAAATGCGAGAATTGAATTTGTTTAGGCGGTGGTAGATAAATTTGCCATAGTGCCTGTTTGGATAACCAATTAGCCGCAGTGGTTTTTTTCACTTTTGCAGCTCTAGCGAGTTTATTGATTGCAGCGTTACCCCTCCAGTATCCCCTCGGAGAATAATAAATTGATTCCATATTATTAATTACCGGCACCTAACATCAATTTACTTTTCATAGCCGATTTTATTAAAAATGAAGCCAATTTTTCTTTGAAGGATTTATCAGGAATAGCATTTAACGCATGAATTAATTTCACATCTGCTAGATGCCTGTGTTGCAGATTGCTGCTTTTATAAGCAACATCATGAAGGTGACAGGCCTTATCAATGGCGTTTATTGGTTCTTCACCGGGGTTGGGTTGATTTTGATTATTGAGTCTGATATCAAGTCTGGTTCCCGGTCCACAGTAGCTATATCCTGGGAGGTGCTTTTCTCCGGGGTACTTTGCCCATGGGGTTCCAGGGAGTTTTGCTAATTTGGCTGCGATATCACCTCCTCGTTTTTTTTTAAATCAGATTTCATAGACACAAATCTAAATTTCTTTGTACCACATTGCACGCATTTACCAGAAAGCGCTGATCGGTTATTTTTAGTTGTAATCGTCGTCACATCATCTGTGCCAGTACGCGTTTTACACTTCACACAATATAGATCCATAATTTATGTATAGAAATATGGATATAATTGATTTTTCAGCGACGAAAACAAGAGAACCAATTAAGCATCATGCAGCGCTACCAAACTCTATCCGGATGATTATAATCGGGCCATCTGGATCCGGTAAAACGCAATTGTTGCTCAATTTAATAATGAGATGGATGAAGTGGGATAAGTTGTATTTAATTGCCCCTAGCGTAGATGATCAACGATGTTATGAAGTGTTAAAGGATTTTAACGAGAATGCATCAGAAATTAAGGGTGAGAACGCCATTGATTTTATAACCGATATCGATGAAGCACCGAGCATTGATGATATTGATGGAGATATTAACAATTTAGTCGTATACGACGATATAATGTTGGATAAACAAAAGAATCCTGCTAGAATATTTTCCCGGGGGCGTCACAAAAACACTGACGTGATATATGTCACTCAACGCTACACTCAGGTTCCAAAAGTCATCAGAGATAACTGTAATATGCTTGCTGTATTCAACGGCGTTGATACACATACGCTACGAAATATTTGGCAGACATGGTGTTCTGATATGGACTTCAATCAATTTAGAAATTTCTTTAGTTATGCTCAGTCGACTCCGCACGGATTCGCAACAATAAATCTACATGATCCTCGGACACGATATCGTATCGGACTGGATCAAATATTCGGTTAAAATCGTAAAAGAATTATTAACCCAGAACTGAAATCACTAGTGATGAAATCACTAGCAGCAGAGAGGGTGGATGACAACAAGTTGCGACCAAAATTAATTAAAAAATCGTTTTCATTTTTTTAGTTAAAATGATTTCATAGGGAGATTTCAATCAATTTTTTTGTCTGAAAACGTTGTAGGGTTCACCTTTTTTTGGTTAAAATAAGATCGTAGGAAGGCTCGTTTTAGGATTTCAATCAAATTTTGTCTGAAAACGTTGTAGGGTTCACCCTCTCTGCTGCTGAACAAGCATCTGTCATAAGTCAGATGGTCCATCCAGCATAAGAGACCAAACTGAGGCAACATGTTAGCTGTATGACACACCCATGATGATGTTCCATCTGAGAAAGTTTTGGATATTTTAAAGCAATTATGGTGTGAATATTTTTAAAAATTGAGCTTGTATTTAAGGATTTTACTGTCTTTTGCATTTATTTCTTGATTTGGATTTCATTATCTGTTTATATTTTTTTTGTTTTTACTGTGCAACATTTACTTGGAACTGTGTAGCTAGGATTGTACAGATACGCTATTAAATCTTGTACATTTATGCAAAGGAATTATATAGCTTTGCAGCATTTGTCTTGGTACAGGAGGAGTTAATAGTTATAACAAGCAACGCTAAGACAGGCGTATATTGTGAACATGTGGTACAGACCCTGAAATGAATAAATTTACTAAATGTGCCTTTAATTTGGTGTCCATTTTTGTTCCCTTTTGCATTTCATTAATGTTTATGTATTGCATTTATGATATCATCAGTTTTAATTTATGGTCTAAGAATTGCATTTTAATTTTGGGCTTATCCATCATTTCCTTTCATTGTTGCTAATTTGGAATGAAATGGAAATGCATTTACTAAACTTCTGAGATTGTTATAGAGAGACTAATAGATTTCACTCACTGGGATGGCAAAGGGCAATTGCAGCGTTGCAGTACAGATATTTAGGAAATGTTATTTATTTTGTTTCATTCAAAGAAAGATTGCACAGTCACCAGTGTTAATACCATTACAATAGTGGTGGTTGTTTTTCATGTTTGTCTATAGATGAACACCATGCATTGTATGGGGGAATTTTTTTTCTTCGATATACGATATCTGATACGGATTGTCATATAGATCGTTATTTAGTGGCAGCATGGAAATAATCAGTTTTTCAAGTCCATTTGTGAAACTCATTTGGATTTAGTGTTTTAATTAATCATTCATCATTCAGTATTTTGTTTTTGCATTTGGTCTGTGTTCATTTGCATTCTGTATTCTGTTTTACATTTATTGTGCAGTCTGTTTGTATTTCATTTTCATTTTACAGGTAAAATTACTTTTTCAGGATCTGTAACGTGATATCTCCCAAATCATCAGAGATATTCAATACTTCAGATCCTAAATATGACCCACCAAAATGAAACGAAAAAAACTTGCCTTTGAAACAATCAAGAATTTCTTTTTATATTGTAGATAATTTTGTTATATCTTTCTGGAATGAAGAAATCTTCCTAATTATTAATGTAAGAGTTTCTATAAAGGACTGTGACACTAAATTAAAACAATTCTTCCCATATAAGATTGTCTCATGTTGCAATATGAGTGTCAGGACTGACTTTTAGTACTCCCAGTACTTTGATTGTTTTCAGTGGTTACAGTGGCACCCATCAGCCCATGTTCTTCTTGCTGGAACTGTGGATGGTGATGTCTGGATGTGGAAAATTCCTGGTGGAGATTGTCGGACCTTCCAGGGCCCTGGCAGTACCACTTCCTGTGGTAAAATTTTGCCAGATGGTAAAATATCTTCTGTTTATGATGTTTTTTTTTCCCATCATTTAATGAATATTTCTAAAAGATAATATGAAATTAATGTTGTTATTGCTGACCTATTCTCAACTGTTAAAATACAAGTCACTTGTGATAGTTGTAAAAATGAATTTTTGTTCGTAAATAAAAGGTGATAGTTATTGGATGATAATAATCTAGTCATTTAAAGAAAGTGTTTGCTTGGGGAAATATAAATATAAGTAAAGGTATAATAATACATGGTAATAAAACCTAAATAAGAATTAAAACTAGGAGAACAATAGGAAGCATTCATTTCAAGCACTGAGCTAATCACAATAGCAACAATTATGAATGAAACCTGCCATGATTGATGCAATGTCCAGATGCACACATGAGGTCATGTGATTAGGCTTGCAGTGTATGCAGATAAGCCTTTCTCATATTTCAGATAGTTTCCAAATGAATAAATATAGCTGTCACGTGGCTATTACCGTTCATTCACTAAGTCAAATTATGAGAAAAGTTTTGTAAAATTTTCTCATCCATGCAACAGAAATCTAGCTGTTTTGCTAACTTTACTTTTCTTATCTCAGTCTAGTCATCTCAGACCAATAATCTCAGTCAAGGTGTTCACTTAGAACTACTTTTAAATAAAGAGACCTTTGTTGTCATTGCTGTGCCTGACGTAGTTGTTCAGAAATCAAACAATAACAGTATATAACAAAAACATGGTAACTTAAGGTCAATCAGTCTTTGAGGACAATCCATACAGAAGCATTTTGCGAGAGACAAAACTATGCATGCATACATGTCGAGCTTTTTGGTATTGTGCTAGTTCGTTACAGAAAGCATGGTCAGTTTTATCCTATATGCAGCCCGTGCTCAGTACATTTTCAGGTCAGCGTCATTAAATGTAACTAAAGCAAACTAACTAGTTTTAAATACTTTGTGTGAAATAAATTTTATACTGATAGCTTCATTTAATGATGCTGACCAGAAAATTGACTGTGCTGCAGATAGGATAAAATTCTCAATGCTTTGTGAAATGAATTATAACAGAAAACACTGATTCATGCACATATACTATATACCTATACACTTCATAGCCTCCCAGATCTCTTAACAACTGTGGAGAACTAGTAACAGCCAGAAATGAGTTATGTCAAACATGCATTATTCTAATTTTATTAAGCATCTCCACTGTGCCCCAGTTGAATAAAAAATGTACCTGCAGTATTTATTGACAAATAAAGCACTTACCAGCCAGAATATATCTTTTATCCATCAACACACTAATCCATAAGCAGATTTAACTGCAGCACTTGCCATATTTCCAAGACACAAAAATAAATTTTTAAAGAATCTGTGAACTTGAAAGTTTAGCACATGGTTATCTGTTAGGGTCCATATTTAGAGGGTCTGTTATACGGGAGAGGGGGGGGGTACGTTTTTTTCAAAATTGCAATTGCAATTGATGAAATGAAACAGCTTCTTGTAATCAATATTAAATATTTATTGTCAATTTCAAATAACATCCATATATTAAATGTCATAATACCTTATTACTATGTTGTTATTTTTCTTTGCTCAAACGTATCAGGTGTGTACTTCGAAAGCAACGGTCACCACAGCACTCATTGGCATATTTGTATTCATGTGCCGCATGTAAACATTGAGACAAATTAATCTGCGTTGGGGGTTTGAACCAAGACAAGGAAATCCCAGGTTCGGTGGTTACATTATATGTCTCGGACAAGCCTAGTGGGGAGATAAATAATGTTACCCCCTTGACTGGGATTTCCTTGTCTTGGTCCAAACCCCAACATAGATTCTATATGTCTCACACATATAGTAAACACAACTACTAGTGCCATTTATTCACCTCATTTAATTGGTTTCCAACAGTTTATCCTGTTCTAGTGGTCCAGGTCGTGTACAGTGGAACCCCGATATAACGTGATAATTGGGGTCCAAAGAATTGGATCACAGTAATGGCAGGGTTGCGTTAATGTGAGGTTTTACAGTATTTTAATCTTTGTTAGCAAACACCGCATTGGCATATATATGTATACTTATGTCTAATGTTAAAAATTGGAGTATTATAGGATGAATATTAAATGGAATGCAGTAATAATACTTATTCAAAATAATGGACAGATAATATATTAATAGGTTATTACTTTGTGTTAAATAGTTTTACTAATTTTTCCAAAATACACGTTGATAGATAATACCTCGACTGATGTCATTTAATGACATCGTTTACTATCATGCCATTGTGGCATGCAGTTCATCCATAATGCATGTAATTTCCTTGGGAAATTGCACATTTAAAATATTCAGTAATTTTGTCCAAGATCTTTGTGTCTGAATTCAATGTCCAATAAATAGCATGAACAGAGTATTACCGTCTGATATACTACCGTCATGGTATGCAGCTAATCCATAATACCTGTAATTCCATTGCAAAAAGTGTAAATGTATTTTAAACTATTTAATATTTTTGTCACAGATCATTATGTATCTGATTTCAATGGGAAAAATTAACAGAAAATTAGGTTAAGATAGACAGAGCACATGTATGTTTCATTACGTTCCAGGGACTATGAACGGTGTCTATACAAATTGTAAACTTGATTTTCCATAACAGTAAAATAATTTTTTATATTAAAAAAATAGGAAATTAATGACGAATTCATAAACAAACACCATACACATAAAATCTGAGAACAAAATGCATTGAGTCTGTAATGGTCACAAGCCCATGATTTAAATTGTTTTAAAGCTGTACACATGTACAATTTCATACCCTTTCAATTTCCAGCTAACAAAGCCGACATTATTTACTAGTCAAATGATTCCCTCTAATAACACCGCCAAGCCCAGAAAGCATGTTAGCGGCTTTCGTTTTTTGATGTTTATTAAATCGTGAGAATCTTGTATCAACCACCGCATTGTCTGCTGCTAGGTTGTGTATGCAGTTAAAGAACACATTAGATAAAATCCTGGTAGCATCTTTGAAGATAATATTTCTAAGTTTCATTGTTCATCATTTAATGATACAAAACAGCACCAGAAATGTGTAAGTGTTGATGTTCAAGTTTAGTTGTTGTGCTGAAATATTCCATGACAACAAAGTTATGGCTCTACAATTTGAAATAAAGACAATTTGACATCAGCAGCTTGAACATTATAATTTGTTTTTGTTGATATTATTATTATTATTATTATTATTATTATTATTATTATTGATGTTGTTGTTACAGGAAAGCGAATCTCTGCAGGATATGACAATGGAGTTGTGAAAATATGGGATTTAAAAGCGGGAAGCGTTTTGCACAATGTATCAGGTATGCAAAACATCCATTTATTTTCATTGACCTAATTATGCCATTTTTATTACTTTAAATAAATACCAGCTACATGATAAACAGAATCTCAAATGAATCTCAGATGCTTTAATCATTTAATAAATTCAGTATTAACTTATTTCACATTTGAGATTTGAGATCCTCTATGTCAGTGTCAAATGACTGGTACTAAAATCATTTCAATAATTCAGTATGATTTCATTTGACCTCATCCCATGATTTAAAATTGAATTTAATCATTATTTGAGATCTTCTCTATCATTTTCAGATTACTGGTACTAAAATCATTTCATAAATTTAATAATAAATCATTACTCATGTGAGATCCTTTTAATCATTGTCAGATTACTGGTACTAAAATCATTTCATAAATTCAATATTAAATCATTACTCATGTGAGATCCATTTAGTCATTGTCCGATTACTGGTACTAAAATCATTTCATAAATTCAATATTAAATCATTACTCATGTGAGATCCATTTAGTCAGTGTCAGATGTCTGGATATCACATACGCATTATACAATATCATCATTTTTGTTCCTATGGATTTCAGTTGTTCGTGGTTTTGCAAAAGAAAAAGAATGGTTTTTTTTGGTACCTTAATTCACTTATTGCTCTAGTGGTGCTATTGTTTCTTTAAAGGGACCATTCCTTTCTAACTCTACATCCATGGTACATAGTATTAAAAAAATCCTAGAAAAGTTTTGTCCTTTAAAAAGTAGTGAATTCACTGTACCATGATACAGATGAAGTTATTAGATAGAAATGCTTGAAAGGAGTCTTGACTAAAAATTTATCTTGGTTGTCGGCTGTGATTCACATTAAGTTTAGGTTTTTTAATACTCATTTTGAGATTATATTTCATTTTGTCAGGATTTGCATAACTTTGTAAACTAATAATAATTATGACTTTTTATAGCGTCTAAATTTTAGAAGCTCTAAGCACTTTACAACATCTATAATGATATGACTACAAAAAAACAAAAAACAAAAGACCATGAAATTAGAAAACATAAAAAAATGCTGAAAATATTTAAGGTAGAAAACATTATTAGGTCTTGAAGTTTGTTCTTGCAGTTGAAAAATGTGAGTTTTAAGTGCACTTTTGAAAGGGATTAGTGTGTCTTTGTGTCTAATTTCAATGGACAATTCGTTCCACATTGCTGAGCCCTGATATGCAAAAGAACATCCATATGACTTTGTTTTCATAGTGTGAATAATGAGTATATGATTGTCAGAAGAGGAGCATAATTATCTTGCTGGTGTGTAAACATGGGTGAGGCCAGATAGGTATGTTGGACTTTAGTCTGTCAGTGAAACGTGGCACAGAGAACAAATTTTGTGTTTGATTCTGGATCAAATGGATAGCCAGTGTAGGGTAATGAGCAGCAGGGAGGTGTGTTCTGATTGTGGTAGTCTAAGGATTATCTGAGCAGCTGTGTTTTGAACTTTTTGAAGTTTCTGGAGTAGATATTGAGACGAACCAGATAGAACTCAGTTAAAATAGTCCAGTTTTGAAAGTACTAATGAACACACAAGTGTTTTAGTGGCATCAACTGAAAAATATCAGTTTTATCATCAGTAATCTGCAGATTCTTACATGTCATGCATGATTTCACATAAGAAATGCACCTCTCTATTCCTTGGATATTAGCATCAACTTCAGTTGGGTGGCTAGATTTGTATATTTGGGTGTCATCAGCGTACAATTGGTGAGACACTGGATGATGATCTATGACACTTGAGAGTGGCTGAGTGTATAGAATGAAGAGAACAGGTCCAATAACAGACCCCTGAGGAACACCACAACATAGATCAACTGGGCTGGAGTGTATTCCATTTGCATATACAATTTGTGTCCTGTTCACTAACTAGGACTTGAACCACAGTAAGGCTGTACTGTTAATGCCAAATACATGCTGGAGACAGCAAAGTAATATATCATGGTCTATTGTGTCAAATACAGCAGACAAATCGAGGAGGGTGAGGACTGTAATCTTTCCACTATCCAAAGCAGAGAGAATGTCATTAACTACTTTCAGAAGAGTAGTTTCAGTACTGTGGCAAGGGCAATATGCAGACTGTACATTGCTAAAAAGATTGTTTGAATTCAGATGAGATACAAGTAGGGTTAGAACAACTTTTTCTAAGATTTTTTTATATGAACGGGAGATTAGAAACTGGGAAGTAGTTCTTTAAATCGTTATGGTCAAGTGTTGGTTTCTTCAGCAGAGGTTCTAAAATGTCAGTTTTGAAAAATGATAGGAATTCCCCAGATAGAGAGGTATTAATAACATCGGTTAGTGAAGGCAATATTGGATCGAAGCAATCATCCAGCATTGATGTTGGAATTGAATCAAGTTCACATGACTTTGATGCACTCTTCATCACGATTGTCCGTACTAAATCCATAGAGACAGGTTTAAATGCTGCTAATGGTTGTCACTGAAATTCTGTATCATAACTGTATGGTGACAACAAGTCAATTGAAGTTGTGTTGTCAAGCTTATCTCTAATGGTTTGTACCTTGTCACGGTTTAATTTTCAAACAGGTCCAGAAGGTCTACTGGAGTGAAGGGAGTTGGAATTGGTGTACATTTGTTACTTGACATAGTTTCTTAGTTATCTCGAAGAGCTCTTTGCAGCTGGAACTCTCCATGATCTTAGTACTGTAATGGGATAATTTTGCTAAATGGACTATGTTTGTGACATTCTGTTTAGCGGCTTCATATATTTGTTTATAAATAGTGAGTCATGTAGAAAGCCAAAGCCTCTCCGCTGTACGTTGGTTTTTTTTAACCAAAGCTAGTCCCTAGTACTGCTATACCACGGAGAACACTTTTTTATTGATACTCTGCACTTGCTGGCTGGGCCATGTTTTTCAAGCAATGAACATAGGCAGTTATCGAGTTCTGCTGTAGGAGGTAAGCAGGTTGTTAGGTTTGCTTGAATGTCATGCATTAGTTTGGTTCTATTTATCATACGGAGGTTTCTCTTAGTAGCAAACAAAGGTGGATGGTTAGGGACTGATACATCCAGATGGCATATAATACAGAGATGATCTGATGCAAGTTTGTGGGATACAACGGTGGGCCGTAGAATATTATCATCAGGTTTATGAAGAATCCAGTCTAAAATGTCACCATGTTTATGGGTGGGTTGGTTTACTGACTGTTAAAGGTTGAAAACATGAATGGAATCTAGGAGTTTTGATGTGTTTGGGTTTCCAGGACAGTCAGAGTGAAAGGTGAAATCTCCAAAATTAATCAGGTTATCAAAGTTCCATACTCCAGGAGATTCGGAAACTGTTCCAAAAGGAGAGATTTAGTCAGCTTATTTTTTCGACTAGGAGGAAGGTGGTAGAGGCAGAAAAAAAATGAACTGACCTTTGTTCCAGTGTGAGTGGTGTTTGCTATCATAAATTGGGAGAGCAAAATTACCACCAGAAATATTTTGACAATGGGTAATTTTATCTTAATAATATACTTTATGATTCTCTCAAATTTAATGAAGCAAAGAAATTGATGAGTTATTGTCACCTGGTCAGTTAGAAATCAGTGACATGCATCTAAACAAATCCAAACAATCCTGGAAAAGCTTAGCCATTGAGCTTATCACATTTGCAGCTTACTTAGAAACTTAGAAATTATATTAAAGCTTGTCATAACAAGTCTGCACACCAGGAAGGTAACAAAGTTTTTGTGCCATTACATGGATATACCGACTAAATGAGTTATCTCTCTTAAGTGTACTCTTTTCTTTTCCATCATGTTATCACCAAATAAAGGGTGCAGTCAGTGTATCCCTTGGAGGTGTTGGACTGAGAGTAAAAAAATCTCCTTGGTGTCAGAATTGGTGGCCAGACTGTTAAAAAAATAAAACCTTGTTATCAAAACTGGGGGTCAAATTAAAATGTTGGGGGTCCCTAAAGCACAAATGAGGGTAAAGAGAAACACTGCAGTTAAAAAATTTAATCCCATATTTATCTGCCTAATATAAAAATTCATGCAAAATAGACCCTGCTATAGAGGTAAAAAAAAAATCCATGTTTTTGGATATCGGTAAAAAAATAAGTAGTATAATGAAGTTAATGCATAATAATTACTTACATACAAAGTTCATGAATAATAATAATGCATTCAAAGTGTTGCATTAATCTGAAGAAGAGTACAAGCCTAAAACACCTAATATCTACATCTTTACTTATTAAACAGTCATAGCTAAACAAATACATGGGGGTGGGGGTGGCCAAGTGGTCTAAAGCGCTTTCCATTACGGATCGCTGCCATCTCGCCTCTGCGTGGGTTTAAGTCTCAGATTCTGCAAATGTGGGTATGTGAGAAAGCTTGACAGTAGTTTCTTGTGGGTCAGTGGTTCTTTCTGAGATTTTCCCGGGTTCTTCCTCCACCATTAATACTGGCTGCCATGTATAGCTATCATGTGCTGAAAAATGGAGTTAAACCCTATTACAACAACAAAAACTACATGATAGCCTTAAGCTAAGAAATTTGATAAGGGCCATTTTATGAAACTATCTTGCTACAAAAACACCAGTGCGATGATTTTGAAGATTGATTTAACCCTCAAAGTTAAGGTATAAGCCGCTAACAGGCATGCATGGTAGTAAAATTCAAAGAAAATTCTTTTTGTTACGTAGGTTTGAGCATCTGCACCCGAGATCAAGACACATCCACTAATAAAGAAATTTGTATCAGAGTTTTGACCAGCCTGCAATGAAATTAATTATGGCTAATATATCGATTTTAGGTCACGATGCTCATCAATCCACAGTTATTTGCATGGATTGTCACCAAGACAACAACCTCATCATCACTGGGTCAACCGATGTCACAGCTAAGTTGATAAGCTCCAGCACAGGGAAGGTAAAAATATCAAATATCAACAGTTTTAATGAGCATGTACATGTTATGAACATATCAGCCAAAACTAGCACCCAAAAAAAACAACATAAATTCACACCATATTTCACCATAGTGTCAGATCATTGATTATCTGTATTTGTTATGACCACGTGTGCATGTTTAATTTTCACAATTTATGCCTTGGTGGTAAAAGTTTTGAACATCAGTAATTTGTGCAAAGAAATTTTTCATGATTTTCCACTCAATCATGGAAATAAAGAAAAGGAAGCAATATAGAAATTTAAATATTTATTTACTGTGATGCACAGTTATTTGTAAATCAGGAGTGGATGAGGGAAGGTGGGGAAGGAATACTTATGTGATACCTATGGTAGATAGGTTCAGATGTCTTTCAGCTGAATAAATGACATTGTGTCACAGTGTTTGAAGTTACCTGTTTGTTTTTTACAAGGAGATAAGAGAGGTAAGTCACTTTGAAGTGACATACCATGAAAACATTTGTCTGGCTCACGAAGAGCTAGCACTTCAGCTTAATATGTTCATACACCCCGAAACCTGTTATTAGTCAATAGCTTTCTTTCATTATTATTCATGAATCTATGAAAGCATATAATTAGATTGCATTTGAAGTATACATTTAAAATATTGAAGCATTTCCATAATAAGATTATGCTGTTTCTTGGCCTTCATGTGTTATGATCAACACAAGGCACATCCAAAGCCGCATATGAAGATTAGTTTATAAAAGTAGTGAAAGAGTTTTCAAAATATTATGACAAAAATATATATAAACAAAAATGATTTATTGCAAGGAAAAAGACAAGCAGGGGCCTAAATTTAGTCAATTTATAAATAGAAAACAAGGAAAATAGAACTTTGCATCTTTTTTGTAAACCTTCATACAAAACATGGTTTGAATCACTGAAAAACTTAAAAAGCTGTTGAGCAGAAAGGAATGTATGGACATATATTGGTTACATTAATGTAAAGTGACTAAATCTGTTGTATGAAAAACTTCAGCACAGTTGATGCACTTTAATTCATCTGCACCAACTTTATCAATGAATGTTTTATTATGTATTTTTATTGCCTTGAATTAGACATGTACTGACATTAGTTCATGCCAAAATGTTCCTGGGTGAGATGGCACAAAGGTTTGACATTAATGTCAGTATCTTTTTTATGTATCTCCTCATTATAGAATATGGCAGTGGTATAAAATTGAACCATATTGGACAGTTCTGATTTGTGTAGCAAAGGCTTACATATTTGGTTATTGAAAACTGCACAGAAGATTATCATCATTTTAGTTTTGCTGTTTGTTTTTGAAAGAAAAGTGGTGTTAACACCAGCTATGTTGATGTTGCACACATAAGAATTTCAGCCTTTTAAGAGTACTCTTAAGACTCACCTGTTATGACTGCAGGGACAAACTTAGCGACCTAATCATGTTTTGTATCTTATATGTTTTCAGCATGTTTTTATGTTTTCCAATTTCATTGTTTTTGTCATTTGTTGTTCTGTAGTGTAGTCATATCATTATTGATGGTGTAAAGCGCTTAGAGCTTTGAAAGATTAGGCGCTATACAAAGTCCTCATTATTATTATTATTATTGATTTCTTTGTTTTTCAGGTAATAGGTACATTGGATTGCTCACAAAAGGGCAGTGATATTAGGGATGAAGACTCTGTGGAGTCTGTTGGCTTCTCAAACATGTAAGTATTTTATGCTTATCGATTAGACATATAGGTTCATGGTTGTCCCTCCATCAGTATATACATCCTGAAATTCTTGTGTGTGCAACTGGTCAAAGACATTTTAATGAATTCAGCTGAAACATTGCCGACATTGCTGATATAAGGCAATCATGTGAATTTGGTCTTCTTGTCAAAATTGGATGCATTTACAAGAATATGTCCCTTTTTGTGATTACGTGTATTGGATTATTCTTATTTTTGCAACTATTATATTTGAAGAATGGCCATGAAATTTGCACTCCTCAATTGAACAGTTGCATATCACCCTGTGCTGATGGAATTTTTCAGAGTTATGCCTCTTTTTCTGGTGTTTTATATATTCGTATGATTTTTTTGTTATTGAGAGTTACAATTGTTGTTTTTTGAACGTGGTGTTCATTTAATCCATGCAAAAGCAGTCTGTGCTTAACTATCCTTATGCATGCATTTTCAGATACACATTACATGTAATTATCTGTAATCATTCTCAGACTCCATTGTCTGTTTCACTTCATAACTCTCAGAAGTTGATGATCTTCCTTAGCATTAGCGAATTGTCTCTGCACACATCAGCTACTGTTTTTCATATTTCTTTGTTGTTCACATTTACTCACAAGCCATGTAATGGAAGACTAATATTTAATATTTCTGTGAGTTTTCTCAGACTTTCACCACATATAAAATTCAGTAGCAAGTTGTTGTTACTCAGAAGCCATTTTTATATTGTCTGCCATCTATTGTTACAATATGGCATTTATGATCTTTTAAAAGCAAGCCACTCCCATTTTACCAGTAAATTGGTAAAGGAATGTCAAATATTCGTAAAGACACAAAATCATTATATTTTGGACAAAGATAAACATACATTTTTTTTTTATTGCTTAATTGGTGAATTTTGTTTTCTCAGAAAAGTGTGTGTGTTTGTGCTCATGTATGAGTGGATTATTTATATTAAAAAAAACCACAAAACACACATACATACGTATATATATATATATATATATATATATATATATATATATATATATATATATATATATATATATATATAGTACATCTTTGTCATCAATATAATGCAATCCCCAATCACATTACCTTAGGAATATTAGCGAATCCAGCCCCAACGAAAAATCAAAAATCTTCAAATCATGTCTACCTTAAAAAGACAAAGGGCAGTAGCTCTTGCCCATTACCTCCTCTTGGATACCATCAGATTTTGCCCGTTTTTAGCTGAGTAAAATTCTAATGAAGATGCTCACATGGTGTCATGGAGGTCTTTTAAGTAATTAGGTAATTTACTTAAACATTTGTTTTCTCCTTTGAATACATTCCCCAATAACAGTATATTAGGAGAATAAGTAAGAGGAGGAGGGGATGCTGAGTATCTAACCTCTACCTCAGGTATCCTTCTTGGGAAGAATTGATGATTTCTCCATGTGAAAGATAACCCATTCTCCAAATGACACAAGCAACACAGTCCAAGATCCCATGACCTGTCTGTTGTTGAGAAGATGAAGTTGAGATCTTCATCATCATCATCATCAGGCTCTTGACATAGTGTGGTCATTGAGGCACTGTGCTGCTGAACATCTGACCAGTTCCCTCCACTTGTCTTGATCATATGCCAATGCCTGTGTCTCTGCAAAACTTTTCCTGGTTTACTCTGTGATGTTGTCAGTCCACTTTTTTCTCTGTCTACCTCCCCAGCCACCCTGGACATTGTTCTGCAGTACTATTGTGGATAGACTGTTGACTCTAGTGACACGGCCATACCATTTCTGCTTTGTCTTTTTGATGGTGGTAAGGAGGTCTTCATATTGGCCTACTTTATACCTGATGGTGTTACACACTTATCTACTGGCAAATCTAGCAAAGCTAACAGGCTGTGTTGATTGATCTAGTTGGGTCTGGATGCTGTCTTTGCTGCTGCCACTAACTGTATTAGAGTCAAAAAATTTCTCTGTTATGCTAAATCTCTGAAGTAAAAGCTCGAGAAGGTTGACTCAGCATGACAGCCAACCGTTTCTACAATATCTTGAATCAAAACATTACTTTTGAAAGCATTGCTCACATAGATAACTCTAATCTCATGACCTGTAACCTTCAAAAGGTAACTCAGGTCTTGAGAGATCTCAGAGTATACCAAGTGTATACCAATTTCAGCCATAAAGCAAGGGATATTGGTAAATATTATCAGAGAAACATGATTTACTTAAATATTTGGTTTTATCATGATAGAAATTAAAACAATGTTTTATTTTTTTATTTTTTTATTGCACATTTCTTGTATTGATTGATACAGTGAATTTTTTTTAGGTGGGTGTAGAAGTCTGTTTTCAAATGTTACATTTTTAAATTAAGCTAGTAAGCTTAACTATTATTATTTGCACGTTCTTAGCTCAACTTGTCATAGACCAGAAAAGTTTCTGGAATGGTCTGTTGTCAATTGTATGTACCATCAGAACAAGTTATCGCTACTCCTAAACTACATGGAGGATTGCCAAGAAGTTATTGCTACTCCTACTAAACTACATGGAGGATTGCCAAGAAGTTATTGCTATTCCTACTAAACTACATGGAGGATTGCCAAAAAGTTATTGCAACTCCTACTAAACTACATGGAGGATTGCTAAGAAGTTATTGCTATTCCTACTAAACTACATGGAGGATTGCCAAGAAGTTATTGCTACTCCTACTAAACTACATGGAGGATTGCAAAGAAACTTTGAACACACATTTATCCATAGTCAAGATGGTTTTGAATGAAGATGGTGTATCTCTGCCATCCAGTATGGTTGTCATAGCAGCCATCTTGAAATAAAAATTACTATTGCAATTGGGTTTTCAAAAGAAATCTTTTTATAATGTATGGTCCTAAAATAGCTATTGGCAGACATATTTTCTTAACCCATCCCAACCTTTTGTATTAAAATACTGAATGAGTTACAATCTTGCTTGAATATTTAAAAGGAACCAAGTTAAAATATACCTGGAAGAAAGATAAGATATGTTTCACTGCCAGTTATCATTTGTTATGAAGTATTAAAAAAAGTAGAAATCATTGATTGAGAATGACAAGCTGTGTAGTAGGCTTTTTATTCCAGGTAGGGATCAAAGGCTTTTTATTCCAGGTAGGGATCAAAGACTTTTTATTCCAGGTAGGGATCAAAGACTTTTTATTCAAGGTAGGGATCAAAGGCTTTTTATTCCAGGTAGGGATCAAAGACTTTTTATTCCAGGTAGGAATAATTTTTAATATTCAAATTTGCATGATTTTAATTGATGTACTTGTGTTTGTTTTTAGTCATAATTATGTGGCTACAGGGACAATGAATGGTGATCTCAGTATTTGGGATGTCTCTACACAAGTATGTCGACACACCTGTAAACATGAGGTATGTTTAAGTTTCCATTTATATTTCTTTTATTCAAATCATCAACTATATTAGTCTGTTTAGAAGGATATTCATGAGTAGTTGATTAGTTTATGCCATTTTATTTTTACAATATCAGTAAATTGGACAAATAAACTTTTTCATTAAAGCTGTTAATAGACAAAAACGTACAGACCAAAACTATTTTTATATTTGATATCTACCTCTGCATACTGGAAAATGGTCTGAAATAAATTTGACTTAAAATGTTTTGAAATTTAAAAAAATTCACTGTGCAGACAGATTGAATCAATTTGTAAATTTCTGAACTAAGATTAATTTTTAGAATAAAATGATTTCTTGTATCACTTGTGTCTGGTGAAATTAAGAAATATAGCATTGAGTACCTGGATACTTCCATTACATTCTGACTTGTAATTGTGTTATTCATGTTCTGCATTTATTCATTGCAAACCTGCCAGCTAATTGTTTTACTCTTTTCAAAACATTGATATAACTCATATTGCATATATTAAGAATTACAACCCTTTTGTTGGCCTTGGTAGTTAGAATGTCCACCTTGGATGCAGGAGGTCGCAGTTTGAACCCAGGCCAAGTCATTCCAAAGACTGATAAAATGGTACAAGCAGCTGCCTCGCTTGACGCTTAACATTTAGATCTTAGTGTTAGGACTGGTTGGCCTGGGATCAGGATAATGTGACTGGGTGGGACATGATGCTACATGTCTGTAGCGTGATGCCCCAGCACTAGATATCACTATGAACTACCACACTGCAGACATCGTAACGATATGACTGAAAAAATTTTATTTAGCTAGGTTAAAAATCCTAATCATACATATACCCACATGCACATGCACATACATTAATGATTAAAGGAATGTGGATGAGAAAACAAAAACAAATTTTGGAAAATTCATCTAACCCATAGTTTAAAACTCCCTTTTAATTGTATATAATTTGGTGGAAAGTCAGATCATGATGGTCATTTTACAATATACACATAGTGTCATGGCTTATTAGGTTATCACAGCTCTTTTTTATGTTTTTGGGTAAAGTGCATTCTTCAGTTGCTTTTAATAGGAACCAAATAAACTGATTAGTCTTCTACCTAAAACCTGCAAATTAACATGTAAGCCATCATCTAAAAAAACTCAAATTGTGTACTTATCTATGAAAGCCAGTCACAAATCCTGTAATATTGCGTTTTTCTATGAAAGCAGCAGTCACCAAACTGTGCGTTTATCCATTAACCAGTCCACAAGATCTGCCAATTGTGTGTTTATCTATGAAACCAGTCATAAGATCTGCATATTGTGTGTTTATCAATGAAACCAGTCACAAGATTGGCATATTGTGTGTTTATCAATGAAACCAGTCACAAGATCTGCAAATTGTATGTTTATGAAACCATCACAAGATTGGCATATTGTGTGTTTATCAATGAAACCAGTCACAAGATCTGCAAATTGTATGTTTATGAAACCATCACAAGATTGGCATATTGTGTGTTTATCAATGAAACCAGTCCACAAGATCTGCCAATCGTGTGTTTATCAATGAAACCAGTCACAAGATCTGCATATTGTGTGTTTATCAATGAAACCAGTCACTAGATTAGCAAGGGGCCCCAAGTGGCCAAATGGTCTCTCCATTACAGATCACTGCCATTTCACCTCTGTCTGCGTGGGTTCGAATCAAAGATTCGGCTAATATAGTTATGTGAGAAAGCTTGCCAGTAGCTTCTCATGGGTCGGTGGTTCTTTTTCTGGGGGTTTTCCCGGGTTCTTCCTCCACCAATGATACTGGCTGCCATGTATAGCCTATCCTGTGCTGAAAAATGGCGTTAAACCCTACAACAACAACAACAACAGCTAGATCAGCAAATTGTGTGTTTATGTATGAAACCATCACAAGATCAGAAAAAAAATTTTTTCTATGAAACCAGTCACAAGATAGGCAAAGTGTGTGTTTATCAATGAAACCAGTCACAAGATAGGCAAATTGTGTGTTTATCGATGAAACCAGTCACAAGATAGGCAAATTGTGTGTTTATCAATGAAACAATCACAAGAGTTTTACTTGTAATGCAGCAACTGACATACAAGGTATATTACTTTCAAAAACTGGAATTCAACATAGCTGCTAAAAATGTCCACAGGAGCTCCTGGCATATTGATGTATACAAAAAATTTTTTTACTTAAGTTTAAGTAAAATACAGCTAATGATGTATAAAATAAAGTGACTTTAAAATCCTTACACACACAGTACATTATTGTTTATGCTTTCAAAATGTTGTGTATCATGATTGACGATAGTTGTTTTAAGAGATTGATATACAGGGGTCGAATAAACAGATTTTTCCATTAGCCAGCATGGTTAGCTTGCATAAAAATCAACTGTCCCTCTGGATCCCCAAAAATTTCAGTAACTTTTTAAATTGCAGTTTTCTGAAACATATTTGTCAGAACTTGGAATTAACAAATTTTGTTGGATGAAACTTCATTATTTAATAGAATTTATTCAGTGGATATTTCTTTTAAAAATTAACTGGTCCTATGGACCTCTGTCTGTCAGTATTAACTGGCATTCTTGAAAACCCACAGGCAAGTGGCTAAATTGACCCATATGGACACATCGATAGATGAATTAAATGAATAGATGACCATTTTCAGGGAGGCATTGTCAAACTTTCCTGGGCCAGTGAATCTCCCCTTGTGTACTCCATCAGCTTGGACAGAGTAATTCGTCTGTGGGATATACGCAACGGCCAGCCAGTGGCCTCGTGGACAGGACACAGGGATTCCATACTGGACTTTGCCTTATCACAGTAAAAAGTTTTTTCATTCAAACAATGGGCAAATAAAGTGCAAATATACTCAAAGAATAGTTTGTATTCATATTTCTGTTTATGAAAGAAAATCTTCAATAACTAATTTGAATAACTTTTGATTCATGGTTTTATACTTTTGTGCCTGGTTAGGAAAGGCATATTCACGGATACTTAATTTTTTTCAGTGTGACTGGGTGGCCTGGTGTCAGAATAATGTGACTGGGTGGGACATGATGCTACATGTCTGCGACACGATGCCTTAATGCTAGACATTACTATAAACTACCACACTGCAGACATTGTATCGATATGACTGAAAATTGTTAAAGCTATGTTAAAAATCCAAATCATAAACACTTTTCTAAGAGTCGTTGTCATTATTGACTTGCACATTGTGGCAACTGTCATTCTCACCATTGTTTTTTGTGAACGCTATACTGTATATACATTGTCATCTTGAATGGGGCTTTGGGTATCAGAGGACAAGACAATATTACAAGAACATGCTTGCTTTTGTTTTGAATAGTGTCTCATTTGTTGGTGTGCCAGCAAGCTTTCTATGCTACCTGAAAATTGAGAAAAAGTCAGGAGAAATGATAATTTTCTTCACAGCTGTGAAAAGTCCTTGAACTTTGCAAATATTGATGAAAGTTGTGGAAAAACGGGGGAATTTTCTGCCAACTCTTGATGCCAGAAACAATTACAAAATCGTGTCATAACTAAACTGATCGTGATTTTAATTCATCGAGTTCAGACTAGAATATTCAGTGGTTACAATATGGATCATTTAGGTGCTTGCCATAAACATATTTGTTGAGCCAAGACAGAGTGGATTAGATTCACATAGAAGACTACTTTTTTGTTAGACATCTAAGTTTGAAAACCAGTCTATCATCACTATAGTACAAGTCACACATTGATTTAGAGATTCAACACAATTTCAGTCATGGTTGTCATTTTTTAGAATTTGATTCCACATACCTTTAAGTGGCAAGTATTATGTTCAATTGGTTTTGTATACATCCATTTGCCTTTAGAAAGTACTTACTTTTGACTCCCCGAAAGGTGCATGTGTCAAAATCAGTGTTAAACAATGTAGACATTTTTGGATGAAATGAACCTAAAGGCGTGATCCAGTACGATCTGGATTCAATTTCACACTCAGTGATGTTATAATGAAAGCTATGTCAAATTCATACTACCCTAGAATGTGACGTTTTCCACTCAACGCACTCTTATTGTTACCCATGCTTAGTACATAGCCACCATTGTAAAAAACCATAGCAACAGATAATCTTCATCTGGAAGTTTCTTGGTGACATTTAGGGTGCAGATCATACAGTAATCAAAATAGAATAGACTTTGGTTAAAGAAAGCTTATCTTAAATTTACAAGAACAATTTATTTTAAATTTCAATGTTGTTTACAGATCGCATGTGACTTATACTATAGATCAGCTGTCAGCTACCATGATGTGTTGTTCTTGTTATTTATTGCTGATACATATCATGGATTCTGTGATCTGAATAATAAAAAAAAACCACTGACAACCTTTTACATGTGTGTAATAGCCTTATTCAGCATTTTAAAATCTGGTTATGCTATCAGGCAAAGTCAGCAACTAAGTTGAAGAAAAGAAATGTTAATTTTTCCGTCGTCTGTTTGGAAACCAAAAACAATGAAGCCAGGGGATTTATTACATTTACTCTCATCATAATGTAATGCTGTGCCATGAAATACCAAAGCAGAAATAAACCATATTTTACAAACTTTTTTAAACAGTTGACTGCCATTTATGTGTATTTATTGTTACTTTTCAGGGACAACAACTTCTTGGTGTCCACATCAGATGACAAGACAGCTAGAGTTTTCTCCCTTTACACACCGGAGAGATGATTAATTTGTTGATTTATGAAGGTTGTTTACATCGCATTTGGGACAGTTATTCAACTTCTTTTTGTTTGGGAGATTTCCTTTTCATAAGATCAACATCTTATTGTTATTATTTTTAGAGAGTCTTATTTGAAAAGGTTTATTTCAAATCACAAAAATGTAGCCTCTTATTTGTTGATAGGTTGTATGAATTGTAAAAACATTTATATAAGGTAATTAGTAGTATTTGTCAGGGTTCTGAAAACATACCGATTAAATAATCAGATCACAAGGAGTGAATTTTTATAATTTTAAATGTATAAATGCATGATGTGAATTATTTATTACTTTATATACATTTTCCTCTGGATCATATTTATTTTTCTTTAAAATATCAGACCTGTTTATTCATTGTTTCAGATTTTATGCAGTAAAGATTTGCTTCAAACAACCTCTCATGACTGCAATATATAAAATAAATCGTGTTTTTTTGACAAACTTTTTTTTATTTGATCTAAATTGCCCACATTCTAAAAACTTAACAGAAAGTGTTTCATGGATTACCATATATACTCGACTATAAGTCGAGAAATTTAAGACTAATTTTGAACCTAAAAACTTAAGTTCGACTTACATTCGAGTCAGAAACAACGTGCCTGTTAAAATCGACGAGAATTTTCAGCGTTGTAAAATTATGCACGATTCAGCCAGCATGTATATACCAGAACACACAATACGTGTCGGCAGCTGAGCACCGAATTGTTTGTATTATACTTAGAGATTGAAATAAATATACCCGGTAATTTGTATTACATATTTATATAAAATTAATCTTCAATTTATTAAACTTAATAAATAAAACATATTCTTAATGGAAAAAATAAATTTACCATGGTTCGACCATGCTTCCAATAAACAGATTCGACTCATACTCGCGCCGTCGATTTTGGACGCTATTTTTACCAAATAATTACACTTCGACTTATACCTGAATCGACTTATAGTCGAGTATATACGGTAAATTTTGGCAAGAAGAATTTGAGGTGAATGGATAGGCTGGTCTTTAATGGCACATGGTGCATAACAACCATAAAATGCCAGGACAGCAGGAAGAGAGTGCCTTGCCTCAAGTCACACAAAAGACTATAATGTGCAAGGCTTTGGGAATAGAGTGCCTTGCCTTGAGTTACATAAAAGACAATAAAGTGTTGGTAGGCAGTGGGAGTAAATTGCCCTGCCTCAAGTCACATAAAAGACAATAAAGTGTCTAGACAGTGGGAGTAGAGTACCTTGCCATGAGTCACATAAAAGACTATAAAGATCTAGGACAGCAAGAATAGAATGCCTTGCATGGAGTCACATAAAAGACTATAAAGATCTAGGACAGCAAGAGTAGAATGCCTTGCATTGAGTCACACAAAAGACTAAAGATCTAGGACAGCAAGAGTAGAGTGCCTTGCATTGAGTCACATAAAAGTCTATAAAGATCTAGGACAGCAAGAGTAGAATGCCTTGCATTGAGTCACATAAAAGTCTATAAAGATCTAGGACAGCAAGAGTAGAATGCCTTGCATTGAGTCACATAAAAGTCTATAAAGATCTAGGACAGCAAGAGTAGAATGCCTTGCATCGAGTCACATAAAAGTCTATAAAGTACTAGGACAGCAAGAGTAGAGTGCCTTGCATTGAGTCACATAAAAGTCTATAAAGATCTAGGACAGCAAGAGTAGAATGCCTTGCATTGAGTCACACAAAAGACTAAAGATCTAGGACAGCAAGAGTAGAGTGCCTTGCATTGAGTCACATAAAAGTCTATAAAGATCTAGGACAGCAAGAGTAGAATGCCTTGCATTGAGTCACATAAAAGTCTATAAAGATCTAGGACAGCAAGAGTAGAATGCCTTGCATTGAGTCACATAAAAGTCTATAAAGATCTAGGACAGCAAGAGTAGAATGCCTTGCATCGAGTCACATAAAAGTCTATAAAGTACTAGGACAGCAAGAGTAGAGTGCCTTGCATTGAGTCACATAAAAGTCTATAAAGATCTAGGACAGCAAGAGTAGAATGCCTTGCATTGAGTCACATAAAAGTCTATAAAGATCTAGGACAGCAAGAGTAGAATGCCTTGCATCGAGTCACATAAAAGTCTATAAAGTACTAGGACAGCAAGAGTAGAGTGCCTTGCATTGAGTCACATAAAAGTCCATAAAGATCTAGGACAGCAAGAGTAGAATGCCTTGCATCGAGTCACATAAAAGACTATAAAGTACTAGGACAGCAAGAGTAGAGTGCCTTGCATTGAGTCACACAAAAGACTATAAAGTACTAGGACAGCAAGAGTAGAGTGCCTTGCATTGAGTCACACAAAAGACTATAAAGTGTCTTGAAAGTGGGAGTAGAATGCCTTGCATTGAGTCACATAAAAGACTATAAAGTACTAGGACAGCAAGAGTAGAGTGCCTTGCATTGAGTCACACAAAAGACTAAAGATCTAGGACAGCAAGAGTAGAGTGCCTTGCATTGAGTCACATAAAAGACTATAAAGATCTAGGACAGCAAGAGTAGAATGCCTTGCATCGAGTCACATAAAAGACTATAAAGTACTAGGACAGCAAGAGTAGAGTGCCTTGCATTGAGTCACACAAAAGACTATAAAGTGTCTAGAAAGTGGGAGTAGAATGCCTTGCATTGAGTCACATAAAAGACTATAAAGTACTAGGACAGCAAGAGTAGAGTTACTTGCACTGAGTCACATAAAAGACTATAAAGTGTCTAGACATTGAGATTAGAGTGCCTTGCCTTGAGTCACACAAAAGACTAAAGATCTAGGATATCAAGAGTAGAGTGCCTTGCATTGAGTCACATAAAAGACTATAAAGATCTAGGACAGCAAGAGAAGAATGCCTTGCATCGAGTCACATAAAAGACTATAAAGTACTAGGACAGCAAGAGTAGAGTGCCTTGCACTGAGTCACACAAAAGACTATAAAGTGTCTAGACAGTGGGAGTAGAATGCATTGCATTGAGTCACACAAAAGACTATAAAGTGTCTAGACAGTGGGAGTATAATGCCTTGCATTGAGTCACATAAAAGACTATAAAGTACTAGGACAGCAAGAGTAGAGTGCCTTGCACTGAGTCACATAAAAGACTATAAAGTGTCTAGACAGTGAGATTAGAGTGCCTTGCCTTGAGTCACACAAAAGACTAAAGATCTAGGACAGCAAGAGTAGAGTGCCTTGCATTGAGTCACATAAAAGACTATAAAGATCTAGGACAGCAAGAGTAGAATGCCTTGCATTGAGTCATATAAAAGACTATAAAGTACTAGGACAGCAAGAGTAGAATGCCTTGCATTGAGTCACATAAAAGACTATAAAGATCTAGGACAGCAAGAGTAGAATGCCTTGCATTGAGTCACATAAAAGACTATAAAGATCTAGGACAGCAAGAGTAGAATGCCTTGCATTGAGTCATATAAAAGACTATAAAGTACTAGGACAGCAAGAGTAGAATACTTACCTGGACCAGGGAGTACCTTGATCAGCGAGGAGGTTTCCCCAGGATAGCTATAAATCTCACAAGAGTTATCAGAGAAAATGTTCAGACGTGTTGAAGTTGATTTGTTTAAGTTTGTTAACCCTGACCTGTATCACAGGACTCTGAGGATAGATGGACGCATGTCGCGAGAAGAAGCGCTCCGAAAGTTACAAGCCGCAGGTGTGGAGGCCACAGACTTAGAAGGTTTTTATAGAGAGGGGGAGAGCTCCCCATGGCACGCCATTCTAAAAACACATGAACAAGCCAAAAAGGTGGTAGCAGAAGGAATCAGTTACATCGCTAACCTAGTAATTGATTTGAGGGTGCATTGGTTGCCTCTTTATGTTAAAGACGACATTATTAAAGAAGTTTTACAAGAATACGGTCACGTCTTGGAAATTACAAGAGACAAAACTATCATAACAAGAGACCAAATGATAGACAATGGGACAAGGATTGTAAAACTAAGAACTACGGAGTTTGACAGAAGAAATATCCCACATATAGTTTCTCTTGGAATTTTCGGAATGCTTATCACTATGAAAGGCCGCCAGTCTGGTCACCTGCGGAAAGATTGCCCAGAGAAAGGGGCCAGTTATGCAGCCGTAGCCAAAAGCCAAGGGCCCGTTCCCCCCCAGACGCGGACACCAGAGAAAACCAATAAACCAAGTGAAGAATCTACGTCAACTTCTACCGTACAAATAACAACAGAAAATAACACTGTGGATAACCCCGCCGTCCCTACCTCCCCCTCAGATGTTGCAGAAGGGGTAGAGGAACCAGTACATACCCAAACGGAGAAAAAGTCACCAACCCCAGTGAAAAAAACAAAATCCAAGGAACCATCAGACAAGAGAGAATTGTTATTCGACCTTGATTCCGGATCATGGCAAGCTGTACAAACCAAACGGTCAAAGAAAAACCATACGGAAATAGATTCGGATATGGATATTCAAATTTCTTAAAAAACACTGAATTCTGTGAAAATGATACTGGAACGACCCCGGACAATGAACGCAATATAATGGACCCGAAAACAACACGGACAGTAAAACGGACTATGATTAAGGCTAACGGATTAAAAATTTCAGGATTTTCCCTGTTTATAAGGTTTGTCCTTAACTTTGAATATAAATTGAATTTGTTTTCAAATTACTATTTAATTTCCCTTTTTGTTTTCATATTTCATGCAACATTTATAGATTTTCACAGCTGTTTGTTCACTCATTATAATTTAACCCGTAACTATACACCCTCCCCTAGTTCGTTATTAGTATATAAGTCAGTTTTGGTCACGAGTTTTGTCTACATATATATTGAACTCTACTCATCTCGAGCTTGGACTGACTTGCTTCGTACACCTAAATACGCAGCAGTCAGTCTTACATGTATGAACGATGTTTAACCCATTCTGGACATGACACGTTAATAACAAACAAATGAGCAAAATTAATATCCTTACATTAAATGTAAATGGCCTTCGAGCCAACACTGATCAAAAACTACACGAAATTAGAAACTTTGTATCTTCTTATCATATTGACCTAGTTTTTCTACAAGAAACTCATGTAGAAAACAGAACCCTTTCTGCAAAAATTCAAAATAAATTACAATGTTGCAATGCAATATGGAGCTTTGGCTCCATTCGTTCATCTGGTGTCGCTATTTTTAATTTTAATCCTAATATAACTTTCTCTAAATATGAAACTGATTATGATGGTAGAATAATATGTGCTGACTTTCAGCACAATAATATAATTTATCGTGCCTTAAATATATATGGCCCTAATCCAGATTCGGAAAAATGCGAATTTTTTAATTCGCTATCCACATTTTTAACTGGCCAACATAATCTCATTTTTGCAGGAGATTTCAACTGTGTCCTGAACTCTAACCTTGATCGGATAGGCAACTTAACAAATTATAGCGATAAGTCCATCCATGCCTTAAGGTCTCTTATATCCAACTTTAAATTAATTGATACTTTTCGTAAACTGAACCCGTTATCGAAAAGTTATACATGGCATAGAAACACACTAGACCCCTCAATACCACTTTTAGCAAGTCGACTAGACAGAATATATGTTTCAAAAAACATAGCAGATTTTATCCTTAATTCGACAATTGTAAACTTTACTCAATCTGATCATGATGCGGCAATTTTAAGTATAACTTCCAACTCATTAATATCTTATGGTGCTGGTTACTGGAAATGCAATAACTCGCTTTTATACCACAACAATTTAAAAACACTTATTACGGTCTTAATACAGAGAGAACTGAAACATCATAATCTCACGTTAGAATATTGGGATGAACTAAAACTCAAATTGAAAGAAGAGATCATTCGATATTCAAAAGAATTCTCAAGAATGAAAAACTTTGAAATTAAATCGTTGAGAAACAAATACCAATCTATAAGACAACAATATGATTTAACCAATAAAGAGGAACTTCACTTACAACTACAAGAACTCAGGATGGCTATTAAAGAATTGCAAAACGAAAAGTATATAGGATCAGTTATTAGAAGTAAGGCTAAAATTTTAGACAACAATGAAAAACCGAGCCAATTCTTTTTCCAATTAGAAAATAAAAAGGGTTAAAAAAAAACTATTAATGAAATTGAATATAATAACGTGACCTATAATTCTAGTGGTGATATTTTAAAATGTTTCGAAAAATTTTATTTAAATCTATTTACGTCGGAATCCATTGAAGAAGATTTATTTAATGAATTTTTAAATGGATTGCCTCAGTTAAATGCTGAAGATAATCATACCCTTATCCAACCTATTACTAAACCAGAAATTTGGAAGGCCTTAAATAAGATGAAATCTAATAAATCACCGGGACCTGACGGTCTCACAAAAGAATTTTACGTCACGTTCTTCGAAATTTTAGGCGACACATTAGTCCGCTTATATAATTTGATCTTCGAATCGAACACTATGTCCGATTCCCAAAAATCATCCTATATTACTTTATTATGTAAGGATCCTCAAAATTCAAATAATATGAAAAATTGGAGACCTATCTCCCTATTAAATGTGGATTACAAAATTTTATCAAAGATTATTACTAATAGACTTGGAAATGTCATGTCCAAAATAATACACATGGATCAAACATGTGGAGTTAAAGGTCGATCTATTTTTGACAACGGTCACCTTATAAGAAACATATGTGACTATATAGAACAAAAACAATTATCATGTGCGTTTATATCCCTAGATCAAGAAAAAGCATTCGATAGGGTAAACTATAAATTTATGTTAAAAACTTTAGAGTCTTTTGGTTTTCATCCAGACTTTATTAAATGGATCAAAATTTTTTATACTGATATTTGTTCATCAGTAATAGTCAATAATTTTATCTCGGCCCCCTTTTTAATCTCAAGAGGAGTCCGTCAGGGTTGCAGTCTTTCCCCCCTTTTATATGTAATAGTGTATGAACCTTTCGCAATCAAAATTCGAAACGACCCAGAAATTATAGGTATTAAGGTGCCAGGTGCAACAGAGGCCTGTAAGATCTCCCTTTATGCGGATGATAGTACAGGCTTCTGTTGCACGGACAAGTCGATCGAGCGGTATTTATTTTGGTCTCGCATGTACGATCGTACTTCTGGTGCTAAGGTAAATTATAGTAAATCAAACGGTATGTTCATGGGAAAATGGCATAACCGCAGTGATCACCCCTTTGGCATTTCTTGGATTGATAAGGCAAAAATTGTAGGTTTTCTTTTCGGTAACAATTTAAGTAAAGATGATTACTGGAACAAAAATGTTAATAAACTTACAAATACACTATTACTATGGAAACGAAGAAATTTATCTCTCATCTCTAAGTCCCACATTATAAATCTTTTAGCGTACAGCAAAATTTGGTATACTGCAACCGTGACTGACCTACCTAAACATTACGAATGTTTAATAAATAGAAGTATTTTCACTTTTTTGTGGAACTCAAAATTTGAACCCCTTGCTAGGGCAGTAAGTGTCAATCCCCTTTGTGATGGGGGTTTGAATATTATACATCTGAAATGTAAAATACAATCAATACGTATACAACATATACAAAAACTGCTCGATGATGAATTTTCAGCCAAGTGGAAAGATTTTGCAAGATATTGGATAGGTTTACAATTAAGATTTTTCAACCCCAATTTAGGCCTTAATAAATTTACTCATACGCTTCATGTACCTGAATTTTATAAAAACTGCATAACCATTTTTAAAACTTTTCATCAAAATAATCCTGATCTTTGTTTTGGCAAAGTTCCTACAAACATTTTTTACCAACGACAATTACGAAATTATACCCTTAAGCCCAAAATAACTAAATTATATGATTTAAATTTTGACAATATATGGAAAAACTTGCACAATAAATTTTTAGACCCCATCACTCGTGATGTATGTTTTAAAACCATACATGATATTTTACCAGTAAATTACAACATGTTCTTAAAGAAAATTTCTAGATCAAAGTTATGCAGTTTTTGCGGGGGGATAGAAACCACCGATCATTTATTTTTTTAGTGTAAATTAATACTTCCTTTACAGCATTTGATTATTAAATGGTTGAAAAAACTCTCAAGAAACTCTTTCAATACCTTTTACACTTTCCTTAAATTCGGTCTTATCCCGAATGGGGCCTCTTTCTCGGAACCTGAATTCGAGGACTTGTGCCTTTTATTATGTGCTGAATATAAATATGCTATATGGATTAAACGTATACAAGCATATTTCCATAAAGAAGTGGTAACCAGTAACACCTTGTTATCCTTCTTCTTATCCCGTTTAAAATGTAGAATCAAAACTGACTTTTATAGACTTAATATCGTTCATTTTATAGACAAATGGTGTTTAGCCGGACTATTTTGTTCCCTTTATAATTTTGAACTAGTAATAGATATAAGCTTAGACTAACGTTATATTACTTTTCTCTTTGATAAATCCAGTTACACATAATCCTTGAATCTCCGTATATCGCTATTTTTAATCCACGTCTGCCGGTCTTCACGGTGCCTCAGGCTGCACGTGCTACCTTTCTCTCTCTTGTTTTTGCTCGGCTTCAATATTATAATTAAACAATAATTTCAATAACTTTTCAAATTGTATCCATTTATTGTATGTTTTTGCAAACAAAATGTGTATATCATTTTTGTATTCTAATACTATGTACTTTTGTGCGAATGTGAAGTGGTGTGCATATATATTCTTGCATTATAATTAATAGATAATTTCAATATTTTCTTACTCATATATCTTTATTATATGTTTCTACTATTATGTGTAAATATAAGTGTTTTTTAAATGTCTGTATGTAGTGAGTGTGGTGAAAATGTGTGTATGAGTGACGGGTGCTGGTGGGGGTTTTGACTATCATTTGTATAATTTAATATGTAAATATTGAATAAAGATTTTATGAAAAATAAAAAAAAAAAAAAAAAAAGGACAGCAAGAGTAGAATGCCTTGCATTGAGTCACATAAAAGACTATAAAGATCTAGGACAGCAAGAGTAGAATGCCTTGCACTGAGTCACATAAGACTATAAATTTCTAGGACAGCAAGAGTAGAGTGCCTTGCACTGAGTCACACAAAAGACTATAAAGTGTCTAGACAGTGGGAGTAGAATGCCTTGCATTGAGTCACACAAAAGACTATAAAGTACTAGGACAGCAAGAGTAAAATGCCTTGCACTGAGTCACACAAAAGACTATAAAGTGTCTAGACAGCAAGAGTAGAATGCCTTGCATTGAGTCACACAAAAGACTATAAAGTACTAGGACAGCAAGAGTAAAATGCCTTGCACTGAGTCACACAAAAGACTATAAAGTGTCTAGACAGTGGGAGTAGAATGCCTTGCATTGAGTCACACAAAAGACTATAAAGTGTCTAGACAGTGGGAGTAGAATGCCTTGCATTGAGTCACATAAAAGACTATAAAGTACTAGGACAGCAAGAGTAGAGTGCCTTGCACTGAGTCACATAAAAGACTATAAAGTGTCTAGACAGTGAGATTAGAGTGCCTTGCCTTGAGTCACACAAAAGACTAAGTGTCAAGACAGTGGGATTAGAGTGCCTTGTCTTGAGTCATATAAAAGACTAAAGTGTCTAGACAGTGGTAGTAGAGTTCCTTGCCTCACATAAAAGACTATAAAGTGTCTAGACAGTGTGAGTAGAGTGCCTTGCATCGAGTCACACATAATAGCAGCTTCCTCAGACCAAGAGAAAACCATTACCCATAGATGGTCAACCACTTATGTTCACTTGTGCTAAGTCTGTGGATCAAACTCGTCACTGCAGAGGCCCCAAATAAATTCATTATGCAAGGTATCATGTTAAGAAGGCGTATTCTTTTATTCCTGGTATATGTAATACAGCTTGTCCCAGTGAGAAAGATGATGAATACAACTATTCCACAGGAATACACTGTAGGTGGTGTTATTATGTTTATGATGTTATAAATGACTGCAGTGCTTTGTTTTGAAGGCCATTGCATTAATTGAGCGCTACCAGGCTTGAGTTGAAAAGATACCCCGATTCTGAAGGTGAAGTCTGAGAAGAGTGGTCGGCTCTTGGATAGACATATTGGCCCCAAATCCCATGTATTCATAAGTTACTACTTTCCCTCATTCTAGGGAGCATGCTCTTTGAACCCGACAGGCTGGTTTACCGGCCTGTTGTAACGGTGTATATACCCAAAAGGCCGGTATACCGGCCTCGCTATCTACCGTCATAACCCGACAGGCCGGTATACCGGCCAGTGTTATGTTATTCGCTAGATTCCCTATAAAAATGTTAAAATTTGCCGGGGAGGCTCGGGTTAGGGTGCCGAAATATGGGAGAGATTAGGGTTCAAAGGGTTAAAGACCTTGCAAAACTAATATCCACTTATGCCTATTCACCATTGGAGTGATTATGAAGAATTTTCTCTCGCAGGGGAGAATACTTCAGCTGTATTTCTATTTCTTACAGAGGGAAGTTGACACCAGCTGTATTTCTGTCAGTGTCTCACACAATAAGTATGTGTACTGTACAACCTCAACTAATAGTCACCATTACTAAACAGTCCCATGTTCACAACTACATTCTAATTTCCCCCTTGCAAATTTCCTCAAGGTCAAGGTCACAATAAGTGATAATGTAAAGTCAATGGCTTTTAAACTCTCAGTGGAGAAAAAGATAATGTGTACATCTTGTACCTTTTTGGGTCATTTATTTTATTTGCAGACCATTTGCTTTTCTGATTACACAACTGTTCCTGTGCACTTTGAAAACGAACTTGAAGTGGCAGAGATCACACCAACCTTACCTGTTCTTTAAATATGAAAATGACATATATATATATATATAAAAAAAAACCAAATCACCAATTATGTGATAACAGACGTGAAGAGCCAGCAGTCTTCTGAAAGATGCACATTAGAAGCAAGCTCCAGTAAGTATTCTTAAATCAACATCAACTCTCACCATTCTGACATCAGAATGAAGAAAATGTTCTTTACTCTCTCCACAAGATATACACATTCCTGGGATTAGCAGTGGGTATGATCGAGGGAATATATTTGAACCCTATGAAAAATAGCGAAACCATTTGGGAAAATCTGGTGAAATATTCATTACACTCTGAATCCTATGTAAAAGTGTGACCCTCCAGAACAGAACCTAACCAGTTTTCCAGCACTGAGTGGCACATACAGATTTTGATGGGATGGGTGGATGGATAAATATGAACCCCAGATAGTCCGACATGTACAAGATCTTTGTCAAATCCCTGACCCTATTCATCATGGGAGTGTATGTAAAACAGACACCTGACATTGTTCATCATTGTGATGTATGTAAAACAGATGCCTGACCATATTCATCATTTTTGTGAATGTACAACAGATGCCTGCCCATATTCATCACTTTTGTGCATGTACAACAGATGCCTGACCATATTCATCATTGTGGTATATGTAAAACAGATGCCTGACCATATTCATCATTTTTGTGTATGTAAGAAAAAGAGATGCCTGCCCATATTCATCATTTTGTGCATGTATAACAGATGCCTGACCATATTCATCATTGTGGTGTATGTAAAACAGGTGCCTGACCATATTCATCATTGTGATGTATGTAAAAAAGGTGCCTGACCATATTCATTATTTTTGTGTATGTAAAACAGATGCCTGGCAATATTCATCATTTTTGTGTATGTAAAAAAACAAACTGATGCCTGACCATATTCATCATTTTGTGCATGTATAACAGATGCCTGACCATATTGATCATTTTTGTGTATGTAAAACAGTTGCCTGGCCATATTCATCATTTTTGTGCATGTAAAACAGATGCCTGACGATATTCATCATTGTGGTGTATGTAAAACAGATGCCTAACCATATTCATCATTGCGGTGTATGTAAAACAGATGCCTGACCATATTCATCATTGTGGTGTATGTAAAACAGATGCCTGACCATATTCATCATTGTGGTGTATGTAAAACAGATGCCTGACCATATTCATCATTGTGGTGTATGTAAAACAGATGCCTAACCATATTCATCGTTGTGGTGTATGTAAAACAGATGCCTGGCTATATTCATCATTGTGGTGCATGTAAAACAGACACCTGACATTGTTCATCATTGTGATGTATGTAAAACAGATGCCTAACCATATTCATCATTGTGGTATATGTAAAACAGATGCCTTACCATGTTCATCATTGTGGTGTATGTAAAACAGATGAGAAAATTATATGATAAAAACTTTATTATATACAAGTCCAACAAATTCTGAGTAATTCTCAAAACATAAATAATAGAAAGGCGTGTGCAAATAACATTATTATAATGGGTTGTTACTCTTTCCATGTAAAACAAAGCTTATTGGCAGAGGGAGGAACAAAATGCATCCTGACAACCAATAATTCTACCTCATCGCTGTAAACAAGATTCAATTGACATTTTCAGTAGATTTTTTGGGTTGATGGGAGAAAACACAGTTATTCCAGAACTGATGATATTCAATGAAAGCTAGTATGACAAGAGACACGTAAATAGGTTGTCTTCATCAACAACTTCTTAACAAGAAAAAAACTAATGTAACTGAGGTGACATGATCAGAAACCAAAGTGGCTCAATGGTTAACATGCAAAATCCTAACCAGAAGGCATAAACAGCTGAAGCCTGGCCACGTCTCTCTGGACCAGGTCATACACCATGGTGTGTTATCCCTGGGTCGGATCATCCAGTGTGCTGCATCTCTGGGACAGGTCAAGGGTGTGTCTTGCTGTGAGAAAATATCTTCCTTGCCCTAGTATAACCTGTCATGTCTTGGTTTGGTTGACGGCAAGATTAGAAGACAAAAATCTATTAACATGCCTTGCCCATTAGTATGCACCAAGGTACCTTATGCAATGTAGGGATTTAGCCTGCATCTTCTGGTCATGGGTCAAATGCCTTAACTTAAAGAATAATCAGTCAGTGAACAATATTTCCTTCGTGAAAACCAGTACTGGTAACTGTGAAAGCTAAAGCATTTGATTTTGAATCTAACAATGGAGGGTTTGAGCCAACATAAAGGTAATGCTTTGATCCCCTTGCCTTACAAATCGACATATACTGTACTGAAGAAAAGGTAAACCAAGCTCAAAGTCGCAGCAATTAAATGCTCACATTTTATTCTGTACACATATTTGTCAGTTTGTGCGAGTTGTTTCAATTTCTTTACCATAGTAACAATAAATGTTGGTTTGTTGTTTTATGGTATGGCAACATAAAAAGCTATTTAATACCAAGTCCAGAGCCCTGTCTAATGACACAACATGGCAGCTAGTCCAGACTGATCCAAGCATAAGAATTGAACCCACACCCGGTCTGATACATTAACCACTGAACCACTTCACAATAAGTGATGGTACATCAGTAATTTAGACTAAACACTTTTTCCTTAACATATTTTAATAAATGTGTAATAAAATTTGAAAAAAAGTGAGTTGTTGTTACAAAATGTATAAAAGGGAGTTTCTTCACAGTGATGAGGTATTACTAAGAATGGAGATCTGTGCAACCTATTACAAATAAAATGAAGTAACTCTGACATAAACAAATTACCTCCTTTATGAGAGGAGTGCTTCATGCTCAAGATTTAGTGGAAACAATATTATAAAGATGCTTCAAAGAATGAATAATAAATTCTGACAAAGCTTAGCATGCAAAATATATTAATATAGCTCAAGTTTATAACGTCTCCGATGACCCCTATCAATGACAGCCAGTAACAAAGTAAAATTATTTGTCTTGTGAATGGAAAAATACAACAAATGAGAACAATGCACTTGATCATTTTAAAGTTTTACACAGACACTCAATATATTTCATATCCCAAAACATTTCATGTAAATACATGGGAAACAAATACCTAACTGACAACCCTTTGACACAAACCCCATTTCTTGACTTGCATGTTAAATACCTAGATGAGGACACCTTGGCACTGAGGATTTATCTCTATTTGCATGCTAAATACCTAACTGGGGATCCCTTGCACTGACCATATTTTTTTCAATTAATCAAATACCTAGCTGAGGCCCTCTTTGCACTTTTTTTATTTGTACACTAAATGCCTAGCTGAGGACCTTCACACTGATTTGTATGCCAAATATTTAGCTGAGGACCTTCACACTGATCATGTTTTTCCTGATTTGTGCTAAATGCATAGCTGAGGGCAACTTGGCACTACTAAATACTAAGCTGAGGACACCTTCACACTGATCATGTTTCTTGATTTCTATGCTAAAAGCCTAGCTGAGGACCCCTTGGCAATGATCATATGTTTCTGGTTTTGTATGCTTTTAATTTTATGTCATTAAAAAAATCAGATCTGTCATTATCAAGGTCCAAAGTCAGCACGGACGAGCTTCATCTTAATTACTTAAGCATACTTAGGTAAAAAAATAAAATCTAACTCAAACCTTCCGACCTCTTGAGGAAGTAAAGGCATCGTGAGAATATATTGGAGAGCCAAAAGGGAAGCATTTCAGATCAACTTCGTGAAAAGCCACACAAACAAGTGTTGATCCTGGTTGATGTTTTTCTTCTTACAAAATGATTTGCATCACAGCTGCACTTATTCCGGCATTATAAATAATATAATAAACAAATGTAAACAAAATACTGAAAATGCATACTGAAGGTATTGAGCTGTAGAAAAGTTTGTATTTTAAGTTCATTCACAACCCTATCATTGTACAAATCATTCAAACATTGTGAAACATTTTTATTGGCCATACTATGCAATAAAGGCCTTGAATGTGTCACGGTTCTTGTAATGGCCCTCCCATGTACCTAAGATAATTGATAGACCCTAAAATATTTCATAGTTCTTGTATTGGCCTTCCCATGTACCAAAGATAATTGATAGACCCTGAAATATTTCATAGTTCTTGTATTAGCCTTCCCATGTATCAAAGATAATTGATTGTCCCTGTAATGTGTCATGTTTCTTGTATTGCCCCCCCCCCCCCCCCCCACCGTACCAAAGGTAATTGATTGACCCTGTAATGTGTTGTGTTCTTGTATTGGCCCTCCATGAACTAAAGGTACTTGATTGACTATGTAAAGTGTCATGGTTTTTATAAGGCATCATGGAGCATTTACTAGCCCTAGCCTTTTAATGTATCAAGAAACATTTGTAAAATGTATCAAGAAGCATTTGTAAGCCCAGTAATACATCATGGACACATTTACTAGCCCTTAATGTATAATGGCACATTTACTAGCCTTGTAATGTATCATGGAGCATTTACTAGAAATGTAATGGGGCATTTAATATGATTGTTAAAAATCAGTACATGCAGGGGATTTTTTCAAAGCTTTTCACAATATTCAGTAAAAGTACACAAATAAAACAGAAATACCCTTTTTGAAAGGATTACAAGGGAAACAATAAGGTATCAATGATACCAATTATTATTTTAAAAAATGAAATGGTATAGAAAATTATTTAAAAAATAAGGCATAAATAATATAATTACAAGAGAAATATCTCAATTTCTGTTATATGGTCTGTACCCTCCAACAGTTTCAGCCTCTTACAATTTTTATTGCTTGTATTTTTCTCTTTTAATGCAGTTGATAAAATGTTTCATCCACAAGTTTCATTCATTTATGCATGTGTTTTCCTTTCTTACCAAACAAAAAAAAAACACTCAACATTTCCATTAATAAATGTTACAACCAACTTGGAAATTATTGGGAGATTGATAAATCAGCTATTTGATTGGTCAGAATATTTCTGCAAAAGATGTGGAGTCCTGTAAAGTGGATTAACCACAGAACTTCAGATAAAATTACTCTTTAAAGTAAGTATTCATAATAGCGGAATTTGTGCCAGGGATCTTCATTTATCAGAAGTCTGGTAGCCTCATATTTAACATGAAATGTAAAAACTAACTTGTGAAAAAACTAAGTAAATGCTGTAAAGTGTTTGATGTGTGTGTGTAACTTAGACAAATCCTATGCATATGCAATGATATTTTGATTTCGTTAAAGGTGTGGAAATGGAAGGAAATGTAACTGTGTGAATAATCAACGGAAAGAATATATTGCATACAATCATAAAAAAAAATACCATTAATAAACCAACTAAAAAACGATTTGGTATACTATGGTACCAATATAAACAAAAACTGATTGCTAAAAATTAATTGTACAATAATAATATACAATTGGAAATTCTTAAACATTACATCAAAACACTTGAAAATCACTTTCTTTTGGTAGTCCATGTTAAATATTGCATGATGAAACCTAACATACAAGTAGCAGAAGCTCCATCAAATCTAAAGTCTACTTGAATTTCACTGTCCCTACTGTTTCTGGAAGGAATATTTCCTGTGGAAGCCATTTAGTGATACAGTCCTACCCGTTTATATCGACATCGCTTATCTTGACAAGCCGCCTATGTCGACAAAAAAGCAAAGTCCCGGTCCCATGGTCTACTATTACTATCAAATTGTCATGCCCATGTCGATATAAAAGAAAAACGTAGATGTCGACAGAAGCCCTTGGTCCCAGCTTGAACAAATCCTTTGTTTTCAAAACGTTTATGTCGCCAAGCTGCCAATTAAGACCAATACTTTGTTCAACAATTAGTTGATCTTGCCGCCAGGCTTTAATGTCGCGGTCGGAAAAAAAAAAAAAAAAAAAAACCATAGCAGCACATTTTCTCACCACTCTGCAGCTAGTTAAGTCTTTGATCTTGCTGCCTAGCTTGTGGGTCATGTTCTTTAAATGTACTCTTACAATGACAGCATTTACATTTGTGGGTCTTTCAGCCACTGAATTTTCTGATTGTAAATATATCAGCACAGCGAAAAGTATAAATTGATGAATGCATTTCCCAATCAACAGGTGGTCGAAGCAGAACTAGCAAGCCCTTAAATTTGCCGTCCAGGAAATTGATGCATACAAATAACTCCTGTATACGTGATTTTCTGAATCCCATATATAAAAAATGTGTGAAAATACGGGTTTCCGATACCTCTGAAAGTGATCGGTGATTTTCGCTGTTAAAGTTTCGTTTTTAACTTTATTTACATTTACGATGGCTACCGACAGAAGGGTAAAACGCAAATTAAATTTACAGTCTTTGGAAACTATATATCTGGCTGTCAATGAAGTTAAGGAATGAACATCTCGCAAAGAGGTCTGTGAAATTTTTTCATTTAAAAATAACACGTCCAGGAAGGATGAAAGCTGCAGAGTCTATAAAGAAAGACTAAGTTGGATGTAACTGCACTCCCCAAAGGAAGAAGCAAGACTGCTACATTTGAAGACGTGGAGGAAGCATCTAAACGATTCAATGAAGCATTATCGAAAAAGCGGAGAACTTCGCTGCAACAAGTGATTGGTGCAGTCGCTTTAATGTTCGTCATAACATCGGATACAAAAGTATTTGTGGAGAATACATGTATTGTTGACAGTTTTTCATTTCCTTGTGAATAGCCCTATCCCCTTGGTAGCCTCAATAAGATGGGAACAGACTGACCAAAATCAAGGCCAATTTAAGTACATGTACATGAAACATGTAACTGACAACTTTTCTCAACCATGTGTTAATGCCGACGCTGAATATCTAATGTTGTCCGTATCAGAATGTGATCAATGCAATATTTTTATTTGGATTTTATTACACAAAGGTAACCAAAATGTTTGTTTGTTTGTTTAGGATTTTTAACGTAGCTTTAACAATTTTTCAGTCATATCGCTACGATGTCTGCATTGAGGCAGTTTATAGTGATGTCTACCACTGGGGCATCATGCCGCAGACATGTAGCATGATGTCCCGCCCAGTCACATTATCCTGACACCAGGCCGACCAGTCCTAACACTAACCTCTTAATGTAACCAAAATGTAATTTGTCAATATACAAGTGCATACATGCCAACCCCTGACGAGGAAATGGCGTAATCCAAGTGGTCAAAAAGCGGAATCCAGGCAGAAAAAGCGTAATCCACATATAACATGCTAAAATTTCAAAAAACAACGATTATTTGCCCTTCTCATCCTTTACTGTTTCAAGTTTTCATATGTAGCACTTTTAGCTTTACACACATCGACTAGAAACCTTCTGAAGACGTTTAGCGCTAAATTTTAAAATTCTTTCCACACGGCCGGAAATAGATGTCACGTGATGCTGTACTCTTTTTTTTTTTTTTTTTTTTTCCCTTAATATTTAGAGGATTCTGTTATATTTCGTTTCGGAGGTTTTCGAATGTCTTTTTCTAATTTATCTGGGAAATTTTTGAAAGCGGATATTTTTGCTCACATAAATGCAGAGAGTAAAATAAAATATACTTTTTAAGCGCTAAAATATATTTAGACTGGTTCTGCAAGAAATATGAATTAGAATATGGAATCTACTAGTAAAGATTAAATTTGGAAAACCAGTCTGCTATCTCCTCACATCGCATGCTGATTCTATAAATAGAATCGAGGTAAACAGTAGAACCAGGTTAGCTATAAATAGAACATGATACTGTTACGAAAGTCCACGGTCTAGCGTACTCTTATATTGTAGTTACGTAAAAGCCGTCTTTTCTAAAATACGGTCTGTGGGATTAATGGAATTTTAATAATAACGAGAAAAAAAAATAATTGATTTTTTTTGGGAGGTGGATATACCGAAAGAGCGTAATCCATATACGTTTAAGCGTAACACGTAATTTAGTGACAAAAAGCGTAATGATTACGCCAAAAGCGTAATGGTTGGCATGTATGCAAGTGTATTTCACACTGATTCTGTCTTCATGTACTCAAAATTTCCAATTTTTTTTCTCATTGTAAATGCTATTCACTGAAGACGGGTCACCCTTTGCTGACGAATTTTAAATTTTATCTTTTTTTCAGCCCCCCCCCTCAACACTTATCTCAACATCCGCCTATGTCGACAATATTTCCTCAGGCCCAAGGATGTCGAGATAAACGGGTAGTACTGTATTATATCCAGAACATTGTTTTTTTTAAAAATATATTAACATTTCAAAGCAAACCTGCACAGCTATACAGAAAGCTTATGCCAAGTTATGTTCCACCAGTTTGTTTCTCTATGTGTAACATTAGGACTGTGAGGATATAGCTAGAAACAACAGAAGTTCTCGCATCTATCCATCCAGGTAGTGAAGAGGGACATGAGAAGCTTAAGAAATGAATATGTACTGAAAAAGCAGTCATTGGACATGATCAAAGTTAAATAATCTGACATTGGTAAATTGCCATGTAAAATTTTAATGAATAAAAATTATGTATGTTTACTTCTTGAACCTGTGCAGTTTTGGTAGTATGAACAGCCTGCCAAAAAGGCAGAGGGAGGCAAACTGCCCTCAGCAAAACATTTGTAAAATAAACATTTCCAGTGACAAGAATAATTTGGGAAACAAGTCCAGATTTTGACACAATTATGTTGCATATGTGCAAGGTCAATGAAAATAATTTATTTGACAAATCAGTGAGGATGGCAAATTATACTTGTCCAAACAAGCAGGAACAAAATCATACTTGTCAAAACAGTGGGACAAATCTCCTTGTTCAGTTCTGCTACAATATCCTTGACTGGCTTAAAATATTAACTTTGTTGTTGGTGTTGTAGGGTTTAGTGCCATTTTTCAGGACCAACCCATGAGAAGCTACTGACAGGTTTTCTCACATGCACATGTTAGCTGAGCCTGAGACTCAAACCCACTCAGTCATAGGTGAGATGGTTCTGGTATGGTGAGTGCTTTAGACCACTCAGGGACCCTTTTTGTATATAATCGCTTATCTTCAGAAACTGAAGTCTCCTAACCAAATGTTTAACTGTTGCAAGGAAGTGAGAAATTTTATAAAACAGAAAAACAGTACTCTCCTTAACACAAATGCATCTCATGGTAGCAGATATTTCATTGAACATATATTGCACAAATGAGTAAACGACTGCAACCATGTGCATAAATACATCAGTAATTCATGATGAATATAAAATTGGGTATCTGCAAAAAAATTAATTGAACTGTTTGATACACTAATACACACAAAATGTGATATAATTTAATGGCTCTAAATTTAATGGCCTACCAAAATGGCGCATTTTCACAATTGCCTTGTTTGATCCAAGATGACTAAGAAACGAATTTGGTCATGTAAAGAAAACTCACTGATGGTTGCCGTTACAATAAAATTTCAACCTATGACCATCTTTAAAAGCGCAGCACGTATTTCAAAATTGTTTCATAGTAGAGGGTGATGACTCATCACAAGTAGATCCACATCACACACGCATCCTGAAATTATTTGCCAGTGAGGCCGTCCTGACCACACATCTGTAACCATGGCAACAACATTGACATTGAGAATGACCATGGCTGCAGAATATGGAAAATCAAAAAGCAAAGACTATTAAAGCAAGTAACTAGATGTCTATACTGCTTTGTGGTTGTAGTCGTGTGCTCCGCGGAGATGCGTGAACCCTCTCCTTAGATTCATTTCTGTAACTTCTATCTCCTCGCTCCCTTCTGGAGTCCCTAATACCACCTTCTATATTTTTTGCTTTATGAACATCTATATTAGATTTGTAGTCTTGAGACCCTCTCAAGTCCCGGTGTTGTGAATGATCATATGAACTATCTGTATCATGGTCATGCATGTGACGTTCATGAGACTTATGAATATATTCACTTTGTCCACGAGAATGTCTGTCCAAAGGATCATGGCTATCCTTTTCTAAACTGTGGCTGTGGTGTGTGGGTCCAAGAGTATTATGCCGGGCAAGTGGTGTTGGCGAGGACAGGTCATGTGGAGAGCGTGGTGACTGAGGGCTCATACTAGGGGGATGGGTTGCTCTCCAATACGCCTCCATGAATTCACCCAGATGCTCACAAGCATCTTCCAACTGATTTTCATCCAGAATCACATCAAAAAATTCCTACAAAGTAAAAACAAGTTTTAGTATTAGCTAAATTTGTGTTCAATAATTTATCACAAAGAAATATTCATCACTGTCTAACCATGTATTTTTCTTATAAAAAAAACTTTACCCCCATTAGGAGAAAATGTTAAAAACCTGAAAAGATAAAACAGGCTTCAGTCTAGGATGGCTGCATCTTTGTGCCAGTAACCCTTATTGGTCATCCTTGGTGCAAGAAAGTTCTCTTCATGGTGCCCATTGGGTGCAAAAAATAAGGCCCAATAAAATTAAGAATCATAATGGTTGATTTTATACTGAACTGAGTGCATACTTAGCTTCCAAGACAGAGTGGGCATACTGCCAAACAAGCATGAGGTGATCAATCTCATTGGCGAACAGAAGTCTTACTGATTTGATTGGCTGACAGAACTGTCTTGCTGGTTTTGATTAGTCTGGGCAGCAAGAGCATTTGCTTTGCAATCAATGATAGAAAATAGAAAGAAACACTGCTGTATTTATTTCCATTGTAATGTACAATAAAGAATCTGATGTCCAAATAAAATTTCTAGAGAGGAAATGTTAATTGAGCATGAGGAATTCAAATCCCAATATGGAAAACTTTTAACAGGAAATGCTGATAATAATTACAAGCACTCGGGTCATGAAAATATTCATTTCAGCAATACAATTTACAGTAGAATAGGTTAATTGTTATTTGTATGTTTTCCAATGACCCCACTTTTGTACAGATAATGGCCATTGGGTCCCACTTTATCCAATTTTGAAATGAACATTGCTAATCAACAAAGAAGATAATTCCCCAATCTGATGACTAGTATGGAGTTAGGCATGATCATGCAGATGTTTTGCATTACAAAATATGTGCAGTTTAAAGTATCCAAGATACTCCTGTAAAGTTACTCTGGTTTCCTGACCAACTCTGCTTCATCTAATATGAAACCTAGATCCAAATCAAACACTGACAGGCCATGATCTGATTTTACCAAAATCATATTTCTGCAATTTGTACTTTTATTTCATAAATCCATATTTTAAGGGTCATTTTAATAAGACTTGTTGCAAAATCGTAAGGGTTGGCAGGTATGTGATTCACACCATTAAACCCGCCCAAGCCAGATTCCATGTTATTTAGCCTTTAATTACTGCTAAGACATAAACATCAAAAACCAACATCAATTACCTCTATTAGTTATCATGGGCGTTTTCATTCAAATTGGTGCATGGTTATTTTTTTTATTAAATTCAAATACTTTTACATTTTTTTTGGGGGGGGGGTGTCTTGAGGACTTTATATATATGAGGAAATTTCTGTACCATGGTGTTAAAGCAAGCCGATAGTTTGATGTGAATATTCCAACCTGTTAAAACTATGTAAAAGTGCTAATCATATTGAACATAATCAAACAGATTTAATTTATCATCAACATTTTTGAAAGATAAAATTAAAATTCCACAATGTGTAGAAATCTATACATGGAATTAATTTAGTGTCTTCATGGTTAGATATTCTCACTTGTGAAATATCAAAATGAACAAGAGCTATCAGACAAGTAATGTAGTCATTGTGATCTGGTTATTGTTTCAGATGCTTTATGTAAGTATAAAGATAAATGACAATTTGAGAAAGATTAAAATTCTACAAGGGTTAACATGAGATTGCCTCACGAGTCCATTGCTCTATGGGCAATATAGAATTTCTGAAAATATTAAATGACCTTTTCTTCATTTTAATGACTGTTCTAGTGTCTAGAGCATCCGCCTTGGATGTGGGAGGTCATGGGCTCAATCACCGGAGGAATCATACCAAAAACTTACAAAAATGGTACTAACAGCTGCCTTGCTTGGCACTCGGCATTAAGAGGTTAGTATTAGGACTGGTCAGCCTGGTGTCAGGATAATGTGACTGGGTGGGGCATCATGTGAGAAGGAAAAATATTAATTTGATGTCTTTATGATATAAGCTTATATTTGGAACATAAATATGACCTCCATAGTGAGAACAAGCTACAGCTGATATATTGATGTACAATACACAACAGATGCATAATCATAAGCTCAGGTGAGAAAGGAAACCAGGTGAGAAAGGAAATCAGGTGAGAAAGGGAAAAAAATATTATATATACCAAAGTTACATGACCAAATATGAGCATATACTATTAAAAGTTTCTCTGAGACAATATGATAAATGTTTTAAAATGTGTATTTTGACCATTGAGAACCATGAAGGTCATTTACGCATGTGCAATACTTCCTGGAATACTTAGTGCACATGGAAGTCTTGTTTTTTTAACTCACCGGGCTACACTGCGCCAGTTTGTCTGCTGCAACCATCTGTACATTCATGTTACGACTCTGTGATTTGCCTCGAGATTTGATTAAACGCTGCATTACCTGTTGAAAATACAAAAGAGGTTTTAAAATGATTCATTTATAAAAGTAATTCATGGAAAGATGACAAAGTAATTCATGAAGAGATGCCTAACTGATTCCAGTCATACAGATTACTAACATATCATGGTACAGATGACTCGCATATCAATATACAGATGAGAAGGAAAACTATCATATCAGAGTACAGACATGACAAAAAAGTAGTATATCATGGAACAGATGAGAAGGAAAACTCTAGTATATCAGGGATAAGTAAAAAAAAATATCATATTGGTGTACTGATGAGAAAGGAAAACTCTAGTATATCAGGGTACAGACATGACAAAAAAGTAGTATATCAGGGTACAGATGAGAAGGAATACTCCAGGATATCAGGCTACAGAAAAGGAAACCTCGAGCATATCAAAAGACAAGAAAAACTCATTCATAGCGGTGAACAGATGAGAAGAAAAATTCTAGTATATCCGGGTACAGATAAGCATATCAGGGTAGAGATGAGAAGGAAAACTCTAGTATATCCGGGTACAGATTAGCATATCAGGGTAGAGATGAGAAGGAAAACTCTAGTATATCCAGGTACAGATAAGCATATCAGGGTAGAGATGAGAAGGAAAACTCTAGTATATCCAGGTATAGATAAGCATATCAGGGTAGAGATGAGAAGGAAAACTCTAGTATATCCGGGTATAGATAAGCACATCAGGATAGAGATGAGAAGGAAAATTCTAGTATATCCAGGTATAGATAAGCATATCAGGGTAGAGATGAGAAGGAAAACTCTAGTATATCCGGGTATAGATAAGCATATCAGGGTAGAGATGAGAAGGAAAACTCTAGTATATCCGGGTATAGATAAGCATATCAGGGTAGAAATGAGAAGGAAAACTCTAGTATATCCGGGTATAGATAAGCAATCCGGGTAGAGATGAGAAGGAAAACTCTAGTATATCCGGGTATACATAAGCATATCAGGGTAGAGATGAGAAGGAAAACTCTAGTAATCTGAGTCCAGATGAGAAGGAAAACTCTAGTAATCTGAGTCCAGATGAGAAAGAAAACTCTAGCAATCTGAGTCCAGATGAGAAAGAAAACTTGAGTTTATCAACAGAGATACAAACTCCATTTTATATTTCATTAGTATGTTTTTTCATCAATGTTTAATCCTTATTTGTTCACGTTTATGACCATTATCAAACTTTACGTTTATGCCCATTATCAAACTTTACGTTTATGACCATTATCAAACTTTACGTTTATGACCATTATCAAACTTTACGTTTATGACCATTATCAAACTTTACGTTTATGACCATTATCAAACTTTACGTTTATGACCATTATCAAACTTTACATTTATGACCATTATCAAACTTTACGTTTATGACCATTATCAAACTTTACGTTTATGACCATTATCAAACTTTACGTTTATGACCATTATCAAACTTTACGTTTATGACCATTATCAAACTTTACGTTTATGACCATTATCAAACTTTACGTTTATGACCATTATCAAACTTTACGTTTATGACCATTATCAAACTTTACGTTTATGACCATTATCAAACTTTACGTTTATGACCATTATCAAACTTTACGCTTATGACCATTATCAAACTTTACGTTTATGACCATTATCTAACTTTACGTTTATGACCATTATCAAACTTTACGTCTATGACCATTATCAAACTTTACGTTTATGACCATTATCAAACTTTACGTTTATGACCATTATCAAACTTTTTCAGGTCAATATGAACACAAGGCTGCTGTGATTTTTGATTTGTGAATATTTTAAAAAATTTGTAATACCAGAAAATGAGTACACTTCACAAATTACGAGATATTGCAATCAATTCAATTATCTACATTGATCCGGGTTTAAGTTGTAAAATTTACACATCACTTTTATAGAATTCTTATTGGACAGTAAAATTTAATGGTGTAATTTTAGGCCAAAATTGAGATGGATTCTGCAAAAGACAGTATGGTTGATATCTCTGTACAAGTGTACAAACATTAGATATGCCTATAACAAAAGAACCCATTCTAGCAAAAATCTCTATCAAGGCAAAAAAATTCAGTATGCATACAATAGACCACCCTTCTGCCAACAATCTGTATCAGGGTACAAAAATTAGGTATGCGTACAATAAAACCCAACTCTTCTGCCAACAATCTATATCAGGGTACAACCGTTTGGTATGCATAATATAACAGACATAAACCACATCTTCTTCCAGTTATCTGTATCAGGGTACAAACATTAGGTATGCATACAGTGAACGCACCCCTTCTGAACCCAAACTATATCAATATTTATTGGCAATAACTGCTTTAACATTCACACCTGATCCCAGTGTCAAAACATTGACAGACAATAGCAAAATCTAAACATTTACAGATGATACCTGTCTCAAAATTTACCGACAATAGCAATGTCAAAACATTCACATATGATATTAATGAGTTGACATTTACAGCAAAACTGTATAATCAGATAAAGACTACTTGACTCACATTATCAGACACACACACACCCTACGCTATGTATTTGGGTTAACCCCCTCCTTCCTCCATGCATACCGTATTTTCCGGCCTATAGGTCGATGCGGAGTATAAGTCGAATTGAACAATTTTGTAAATTTTCCATCCTTCGTCCATATATAAGTCGATTCGGAGTATAAGACGAGGCCAGGTCAATAACTTGGCTTTGTATTTTATACTACCGGTAGTAACTTCCGGTTGCATGAATATTGATGGTATCGTCGTATGATATTCCATATTACCGGCAATATCCATTGCAACAAGAGCTATGATCATTCCTTCCAGTTGAAAGTTTAAACCTACGGTAATTTATTTGAGAAACTTTGTCAAATACAATTACGGTACTTTATTCAGAGAACCATGCATTGGTACATACACGTGTACTAATTTATATATACATGTATAATCTATTGCATGAAAAGAGTATCAACACCGTGTACTCACCAGCGAATCTTGTAACATACATTGAATCCATAATACAAATATTTCCATCGAAAATATCCACACACGGATGCAAAATATTAAATAATTTTGTCACAGATCATTATTTGACTGAATTCAATGAAAAGAAAATAACAAAAATTACGTAACGGGTGTATGTAACGAATGATGAAATAGTACTTGTTCGTATATTAAATAATGGAAGTTAAAGTGTATTCTTATAATAACTATATGTACGTCTCAGGATCTTTGTCTCTGAATTCAGTCATTGTAATTTTCAGCACTTTTTCCCACCCAAGCTGCTAGTCAAAGTCCTTTGAACTTGCCGCCCAGCTAGCCCAGCTATTGCGTCATGTTCTTTTGATGTACTCTAATAAATACAGCAGGCAGAACTGGTTGTATTTTAACCTGTACTAAAGCAATGAAAGCAATGCCCATGGCTATATTCATTACATGTATTTACATCTAGAGAAGGGAGTGGGAATCATTTATTGCTGTACTTAATCCCATTGATATTAAACACGAGTAGCGTAATTGATGCGGATTAATGATAAAGAACAATGGGGTACCGGCAATATGGTAACTAGTATCGGTAGCTAAAGCTAATATCAAGGTCGAAACAATTGCGGCAACTGGCTTTGATTGTTGTTGGAAACCAAATACAAATTTATCAACAACCGGTATAATCAAAGAGAGACACCGAAAACGTCAGCTGGTTAAGAATGAATATAGGTGAAGTGTTGACATTACAATTTGCTTTAAACTGAATTGCGAAACTAAAAATCATGGATCACTGATGATCTATTAGTACTGGTAGTCCATCTATATAACTGATTTTAGTGTAGTTTAAACCTACGGTAATTTATTTGAGAAACTTTGTCAAATACAATTAGAAACATATGATTAGGGGGATTCAGTAGAATGCATGATCTACATTATTTTATAAATAATTATAGAACGCTCGAGTTACTATGGATTACATCCCTTTGTAGGATCAATTGGATCAATAAAAAAGTTATGCCGGTAATTGCTCACGTGTGTCCAACATTATAGTGGAAAATCAAATATTAATGGATCAGTTATTTCATATCTTTTTTTTTTAGGAACAAACAATATGCTTTGAATTAGTACAGTACACTATAGAGTATAGACCGTAAGTGTGCTATGCGGCCCGGTGAAGTTTTTACCGGTAATTGTTTTCTTTTATTTTATGTTTGAGAAATAAGAAAAAACACGCAAAATGCAAAATAAATAATGACAAAACTTACAAATATAAATGCAGTCATATTATTTTATGACAATTTATTGACATAGTAATTTAACATGAATTTGTACTTCTATGTGACCTGTTTTCGATTATACCGATTATAGAGCAATATCAATAGCATACCGGATACTGTAATCCATATATAAGTCGATGCAATTTCAATGACAAAATCCATATATAAGTCGATTCGGAGTATAAGACGAAGACCGAATTTTCAAGTCAAAAAGTCTCGACTTATAGGCCGGAAAATACGGTACATATTAAATAGAGAGCCCCCAAGTGTACCAGGTTGACTGGTTTAAATGTTATGGTCAATAAATGAAAAAAATATAGACGCACAAACTGAGAGATGGATTACAGAGAAACAGCTACATCAAACATATAACACGAGGCAAAGGAATTTTTAAAAAATCGGGTAAAACTTAGCTGCAAAATTACCCCAAACATTACATAGTATACGATTACATAGTATACGTAAGTTTACTTACCTTGGGGGAAGCTATCTTGACATAAACTACAATAGGGGCTAGTGATGTCTTGGCCAACTGAGAGGGGTGATTGATAGTGTCACAGTCCAGGACTACCAGTTGAAGGGATCGAGCCAGCTCAAAAATCCTTTCAATCTCAGTCTGGACTTCTGCTGTAAATAAAACAGTTTAATCAAATACAGGGCTGACCTATGGCCTGATCTGAGATTATCCTAGATCATTTAATACAGGGGCTGACCTATAGCAAGATTTGAGATTATCCTAGATCATCAAATACAGGGCTGACCTATAGCTTGATCTGAGATTATCCTAGATCATCAATTACTGGGCTGACCTATATAGCAAAATCTGAGATTATCCTAGATCATCGAATACAGGGCTGACCTACAGCAGATTTGAGATTATCACAGCCAATCATTACCAAATCATTTTCAATCCCGTTTATATTTAAAAAGTTCCACCACAATTTGGATATAAATGTTTTGATTTGTACTGAATATTTCATACAATTCAAAGTCATTCATTTCAACTCACAAAACATATGTCACTGTCTTTTAACCTTTTTTTGGTCACATTTCATTATCTTTTACTATTTTTTAATCATATATCATACCCTGTGCTGAAGGACACTAAATATTTTGATCATATCATCTGAAAATACACTTTAAAATCTTATGGACTGGTAAACCCACAATTGAACAAGCTACCAGCAATCAATAAACTATGAAGTATCGGAATCTTAACACTCATGTACATGTATTATGTTTATATCAAAGCATTTTTATCACTTTGGTCAGTAAAGAGGTTGGTCTGAAACCCAAAGGGTCATCTCTTAAATTTAAAATTCTCATGTCTAATTTAACTGTTATCTAATACAGCAAAACTGCCAATATTCAAAATGATGTCACCAAGACTACCATCACTGTTAAAAGCAATATCTACGTCTGACAATCTGCTAATAATGGGATGACAATAAGACAAATATCTCACCCAAACCCGAAGAACGGCTGTTAGCCCTCTCCATTAATGCCCGGTTGGTTGGCTTGTTGAGAAGAGACCGCTTGGCCAGAGAAATATCTGCGGTTACTCGTGTTATTATAATCCTGCATCAAACAAAACAAAGCTAATTTAAATATTAAATACATTGCAATAAATATCAGAAATAAACAAAAGGTGACAATTCCAAATTATAGCACTTTTTAAAAGATTCTCTCAAAGTGACTGACACTTTAGTGGTTTAAAAGAATTTCCAGGATCTCCAAATACGACCATTTCTTCATTTTAACTGCTGAGTATTGAATGAATCTCAGATATTCTTCAGAAATAACAAGATTTTCAAAATTAACCCCTCTGGTACACAAACTGAATGTCAACCTATCACCATTTTCATTTTGGAGAGACTCTTTTGGTGAATCCCACCCCATAATGATCAGGGGAGTAGAAACAAAACAATTTTTAAAACTGTCATCATCGCAACCACATTGTATGTACATTTGGCACCATTTTTATAAACATCCAACCAGATATTGTAAAAAGTCTGTTGGTGAAATCCATTGGTGATACAGCCCTTTCTTTGGAGAAGAGTTGTTGTTGTAGGGTTTAACGCCATTTTTCAGCACATGATAGGCTTTAAATGGCAGCCAGTATTAATGGTGGAGGAAAAACCCAGGAAAACCCCCCAGAAAAAAACCATCAACCAACAAGAAGCTACAGACATGCTTTCTCACACTGGCCGAATCTGAGACTCAATCCCATGCTGACAGAGGTGAGATGGCAGTGATCTGATCACCGAGATCGTTTTAGAACACTCAGCCGCTCTGGGCCCCTTGGAGAGGAGTTTGATTTTAACAATATTTTCAAGATGTGAATTTCTCTTTAGGAGCAGTAGCAATAACAAGATTTTCAAGATGACAGCTATGGTGGCCATACTGGACATCCGATAGTCACAATTTTTATTCAAAACCTAATGGCAATATGACTTTATGTTTACATAGAGCTGTCATAAGAAATCTTCTGGTAAAAACCCAATGCCAATATGACTTTTTCTTTACGGAGAGCTGTTATTAGAAATCTTCTGTGAAAACTCAATATCAATATGACTTTCTGTTTATGTAGAGCTGCCATAAGAAATCTTCTGCGAAAACCCTATGTCAATATGACTTTTTGTTTACGTAGAGCTTTCATAAGATTTTAAAGATCAGCAACCATTTTATCAAGGACCAACTAGACATCGTAAGAAGTATTTCAGTGATATTCCCATCAGTGTTTGTGATAACCAGGTTTCCAAGATGTACAAGGTGGAGGCCATAGCATAAGTCCAAGTAGCACCATTTTAATTTAGGACAACCAGACCATGGGATGAATGTGTGCATAAAGTTTCAAGTCAATCCTCCAGGTAGTTTGTTTTGTTTCTATGGTTTAACGCCATTTTTCAGCACAAGATAGGCTATACATGGCAGCCAGTATTAATGGTGGAGGAAGAACCCAGAAAAGCCCCGAAAGAACCACCGACCCACGAGAAGCTACTGGCAAGCTTTCTCACATACCCACATTGGCCGAATCCTAGACTCAAACCCATGCAGACAGAGGTGAGATGGCAGTGATCCGTAACGGACAGCGCTTTAGACCACTCTGCCACTCTGGGCCCCTCCAGGTAGTTTCTGAGGAGTAGCCATAACAAGCTTGTGCTATTGATAGACCACAGACAACAGACCATCCCATAAGTTCTTCTGGTTTATGATAACCAGTCAAATTAATAAAATTGCAACTGTTCTCACCCTGATAACCAGTCAAGTTAATAAAATTGCAAATTGTTCATAAATTGTAACTGTTCTCACCATGATAACAGTCATGTCAATAAAATTGCAACTGTTCTCACCATGATAACAAGTTAATAAAATTGCAACTGTTCTCACCATGATAACCAGTCATGTTCATAAATTGTAACTGTTCTCACCATGATAACAGTCATGTTAAAATAAAATTGCAACTGTTCTCACCAAGATAACAAGTTAATAAAATTGCAACTGTTCTCACCATGATAACAGTCATGTTAATACAATTGCAACTGTTCTCACCATAATAACAGTCATGTTAATAAAATTTCAACTGTTCTCACCATGATAACCAATCATGTTAATAAAATTGCAACTGTTCTCACCATAAGTTAATAAAATTGCAACTGTTCTCACCATGATAACCAGTCAAGTTAATAAAATTGCAACTGTTCTCACCATGATAACCAGTCATGTTAATAAAATTAAAACTGTTCTCACCATGATAAGTTAATAAAATTGCAACTGTCCTCACCATGATAACCAGTCAAGTTAATAAAATTGCAACTGTTCTCACCATGATAACCAGTCGAGTTAATAAAATTGCAACTGTTCTCACCATGATAACAAGTTAATAAAATTGCAACTGTTCTCACCATGATAACCAGTCAAGTTAATAAAATTGCAACTGTTCTCACCATGATAACTAGTCAAGTTAATAAAATTGCAACTGTTCTCACCATGATAACCAGTCATGTTCATAAATTGTAACTGTTCTCACCATGATAACCAATCAAGTTAATAAAATTGCAACTGTTCTCACCATGATAACCAGTCCTGTTAATAAAATTGCAACTGTTCTCACCATGATAACAAGTTAATAAAATTGCAACTGTTCTCACCATGATAACCAGTCAAGTTAATAAAATTGCAACTGTTCTCACCATGATAACCAGTCGAGTTAATAAAATTGCAACTGTTCTCACAATAACTAGTCAAGTTAATAAAATTGCAACTGTTCTCACCATGATAACCAGTCCTGTTAATAAAATTGCAACTGTTCTCACCATGATAACCAGTCAAGTTAATAAAATTGCAACTGTTCTCACCATGATAACCAGTCGAGTTAATAAAATTGCAACTGTTCTCACCATGATAACAAGTTAATAAAATTGCAACTGTTCTAACCATGATAACCAGTCATCTTCATAAATTGTATCTGTTCTCACCATGATAAAAGTCATGTTAATAAAATTGCAACTGTTCTCACCATGATAACAAGTTAATAAAATTGCAACTGTTCTCAACATGATAACCAGTCAAGTTAATAAAATTGCAAATTGTTCATAAATTGTAACTGTTCTCACCATGATAACAGTCATGTTAATACAATTGCAACTGTTCTCACCATGATAACCAGTCATGTTAATACAATTGCAACTGTTCTCACCATTATAACAGTCATGTTAATAAAATTGCAACTGTTCACACCATGATAACCAGTCATGTTCATAAAATTGCAACTGTCCTCACCATGATAACAAGTTAATAAAATTGCAACTGTTCTCACCATGATAACCAGTCAAGTTAATAAAATTGCAACTGTTCTCACCATGATAACCAGTCAAGTTTATAAAATTGCAACTGTTCTCACCATGATAACCAGTCGAGTTAATAAAATTGCAACTGTTCTCACCATGATAACTAGTGAAGTTAATAAAATTGCAACTGTTCTCACCATGATAACCAGTCATCTTCATAAATTGTAACTGTTCTCACCATGATAACCAATCAAGTTAATAAAAATTGCAACTGTTCTCACCATGATAACCAGTCCTGTTAATAAAATTGCAACTGTTCTCACCATGATAACAAGTTAATAAAATTGCAACTGTTCTCACCATGATAACCAGTCAAGTTAATAAAATTGCAACTGTTCTCACCATGATAACCAGTCGAGATAATAAAATTGCAACTGTTCTCACCATAACTAGTCAAGTTAATAAAATTGCAACTGTTCTCACCATGATAACCAGTCAAGTTAATAAAATTGCAACTGTTCTCACTATGATAAACAGTCAAGTTAATAAAATTGCAACTGTTCTCACCATGATAACCAGTCGAGTTAATAAAATTGCAACTGTTCTCACCATGATAACAAGTTAATAAAATTGCAACTGTTCTCACCATGATAACCAGTCAAGTTAATAAAATTGCAACTGTTCTCACCATGATAACCAGTCGAGTTAATAAAATTGCAACTGTTCTCACCATGTTAACAAGTTAATAAAATTGCAACTGTTCTCACCATAATAACCAGTCATCTTCATAAATTGTATCTGTTCTCACCATGATAAAAGTCATGTTAATAAAATTGCAACTGTTCTCACCATGATAACAGTCATGTTAATAAAATTGCAACTGTTCTCACCATGATAACAAGTTAATAAAATTGCAACTGTTCTCACCATGATAACCAGTCATGTTCATAAATTGTAACTGTTCTCACCATGATAACAGTCATGTTAATAAAATTGCAACTGTTCTCACCATGATAACAAGTTAATAAAATTGCAACTTTTCTCACCATGATAACCAGTCATGTTAATAAAATTGCAACTGTTCTCACCATGATAAGTTAATAAAATTGCAACTGTTCTCACCATGATAACCAGTCAAGTTAATAAAATTGCAACTGTTCTCACCATGATAACCAGTCGAGTTAATAAAATTGCAACTGTTCTCACCATAACAAGTTAATAAAATTGCAACTGTTCTCACCATGATAACCAGTCAAGTTAATAAAATTGCAAATTGTTCATAAATTGTAACTGTTCTCACCATGATAACAGTCATGTTAATAAAATTGCAACTGTTCTCACCATGATAACAAGTTAATAAAATTGCAACTGTTCTCACCATGATAACCAGTCATGTTCATAAATTGTAACAGTTCTCACCATGATAACAGTCATGTTAATAAAATTGAAACTGTTCTCACCATGATAACAAGTTAATAAAATTGCAACTGTTCTCACCATGATAACCAGTCATGTTAATAAAATTGCAACTGTTCTCACCATAAGTTAATAAAATTGCAACTGTTCTCACCATGATAACCAGTCAAGTTAATAAAATTGCAACTGTTCTCACCATGATAACCAGTCGAGTTAATAAAATTGCAACTGTTCTCACCATGATAAGTTAATAAAATTGCAACTGTTCTCACCATGATAACCAGTCAAGTTAATAAAATTGCAACTGTTCTCACCATGATAACCAGTCAAGTTAATAAAATTGCAACTGTTCTCACCATGATAACAAGTTAATAAAATTGCAACTGTTCTCACCATGATAACCAGTCAAGTTAATAAAATTGCAACTGTTCTCACCATGATAACCAGTCAAGTTAATAAAATTGCAACTGTTCTCACCATGATAACCAGTCGAGTTAATAAAATTGCAACTGTTCTCACCATGATAACAAGTTAATAAAATTGCAACTGTTCTAACCATGATAACCAGTCATCTTCATAAATTGTATCTGTTCTCACCATGATAAAAGTCATGTTAATAAAATTGCAACTGTTCTCACCATGATAACAAGTTAATAAAATTGCAACTGTTCTCACCATGATAACCAGTCAAGTTAATAAAATTGCAAATTGTTCATAAATTGTAACTGTTCTCACCATGATAACAGTCATGTTAATACAATTGCAACTGTTCTCACCATTATAACAGTCATGTTAATAAAATTGCAACTGTTCACACCATGATAACCAGTCATGTTAATAAAATTGCAACTGTTCTCACCATGATAACAAGTTAATAAAATTGCAACTGTTCTCACCATGATAACCAGTCAAGTTAATAAAATTGCAACTGTTCTCACCATGATAACCAGTCAAGTTTATAAAATTGCAACTGTTCTCACCATGATAACCAGTCGAGTTAATAAAATTGCAACTGTTCTCACCATGATAACTAGTGAAGTTAATAAAATTGCAACTGTTCTCACCATGATAACCAGTCATCTTCATAAATTGTAACTGTTCTCACCATGATAACCAATCAAGTTAATAAAATTGCAACTGTTCTCACCATGATAACAATCCTGTTAATAAAATTGCAACTGTTCTCACCATGATAACAAGTTAATAAAATTGCAACTGTTCTCACCATGATAACCAGTCAAGTTAATAAAATTGCAACTGTTCTCACCATGATAACCAGTCGAGTTAATAAAATTGCAGCTGTTCTCACCATAACTAGTCAAGTTAATAAAATTGCAACTGTTCTCACCATGATAACCAGTCAAGTTAATAAAATTGCAACTGTTCTCACCATGATAATCAGTCAAGTTAATAAAATTGCAACTGTTCTCACCATGATAACCAGTCGAGTTAATAAAATTGCAACTGTTCTCACCATGATAACATGTTAACAAAATTGCAACTGTTCTCACCATGATAACCAGTCAAGTTAATAAAATTGCAACTGTTCTCACCATGATAACAAGTTAATAAAATTGCAACTGTTCTCAACATAACTAGTCAAGTTAATAAAATTGCAACTGTTCTCACCATGATAACCAGTCAAGTTAATAAAATTGCAACTGTTCTCACCATGATAAACAGTCAAGTTAATAAAATTGCAACTGTTCTCACCATGATAACAAGTTAACAAAATTGCAACTGTTCTCACCATGATAACAGTCATGTTAATAAAATTGCAACTGTTCTCACCATGATAACAAGTTAATAAAATTCCAACTGTTCTCACCATGATAACCAGTCATGTTCATAAATTGTAAGTGTTCTCACCATGATAACAGTCATGTTAATAAAATTGCAACTGTTCTCACCATGATAACAAATTAATAAAATTGCAACTGTTCTCACCATGATAACCAGTCATGTTAATAAAATTGCAACTGTTCTCACCATGATAAGTTAATAAAATTGCAACTGTTCTCACCATGGTAACCAGTCAAGTTAATAAAATTGCAACTGTTCTCACCATGATAACCAGTCGAGTTAATAAAATTGCAACTGTTCTCACCATAACAAGTTAATAAAATTGCAACTGTTCTCACTATGATAACCAGTCATGTTCATAAATTGTAACTGTTCTCACCATGATAACAGTCATGTTAATAAAATTGCAACTATTCTCACCATGATAACAAGTTAATAAAATTGCAACTGTTCTCACCATGATAACCAGTCATGTTCATAAATTGTAACAGTTCTCACCATGATAACAGTCATGTTAATAAAATTGCAACTGTTCTCACCATGATAACAAGTTAATAAAATTGCAACTGTTCTCACCATGACAACCAGTCATGTTAATAAAATTGCAACTGTTCTCACCATAAGTTAATAAAATTGCAACTGTTCTCACCATGATAACCAGTCAAGTTAATAAAATTGCAACTGTTCTCACCATGATAACCAGTCGAGTTAATAAAATTGCAACTGTTCTCACCATGATAAGTTAATAAAATTGCAACTGTTCTCACCATGATAACCAGTCAAGTTAATAAAATTGCAACTGTTCTCACCATGATAACCAGTCAAGTTAATAAATTGCAACTGTTCTCACCATGATAACCAGTCGAGTTAATAAAATTGCAACTGTTCTCACCATGATAACCAGTCAAGTTAATAAAATTGCAACTGTTCTCACCATGATAACCAGTCAAGTTAATAAAATTGCAACTGTTCTCACCATGATAACAAGTTAATAAAATTGCAACTGTTCTCACCATGATAACCAGTCGAGTTAATAAAATTGCAACTGTTCTCACCATGATAACAAGTTAATAAAATTGCAACTGTTCTAACCATGATAACCAGTCATCTTCATAAATTGTATCTGTTCTCACCATGATAAAAGTCATGTTAATAAAATTGCAACTGTTCTCACCATGATAACAAGTTAATAAAATTGCAACTGTTCTCACCATGATAACCAGTCAAGTTAATAAAATTGCAAATTGTTCATAAATTGTAACTGTTCTCACCATGATAACAGTCATGTTAATACAATTGCAACTGTTCTCACCATGATAACCAGTCATGTTAATACAATTGCAACTGTTCTCACCATTATAACAGTCATGTTAATAAAATTGCAACTGTTCACACCATGATAACCAGTCATGTTAATAAAATTGTAACTGTTCTCACCATGATAACAAGTTAATAAAATTGCAACTGTTCTCACCATGATAACCAGTCAAGTTTATAAAATTGCAACTGTTCTAACCATGATAACCAGTCGAGTTAATAAAATTGCAACTGTTCTCACCATGATAACTAGTGAAGTTAATAAAATTGCAACTGTTCTCACCATGATAACCAGTCCTGTTAATAAAATTGCAACTGTTCTCACCATGATAACAAGTTAATAAAATTGCAACTGTTCTCACCATGATAACCAGTCAAGTTAATAAAATTGCAACTGTTCTCACCATGATAACCAGTCGAGTTAATAAAATTGCAACTGTTCTCACCATAACTAGTCAAGTTAATAAAATTGCAACTGTTCTCACCATGATAACCAGTCAAGTTAATAAAATTGCAACTGCTCTCACCATGATAATCAGTCAAGTTAATAAAATTGCAACTGTTCTCACCATGATAACCAGTCGAGTTAATAAAATTGCAACTGTTCTCACCATGATAACAAGTTAACAAAATTGCAACTGTTCTCACCATGATAACCAGTCAAGTTAATAAAATTGCAACTGTTCTCACCATGATAACAAGTTAATAAAATTGCAACTGTTCTCACCATAACTAGTCAAGTTAATAAAATTGCAACTGTTCTCACCATGATAACCAGTCAAGTTAATAAAATTGCAACTGTTCTCATCATGATAAACAGTCAAGTTAATAAAATTGCAACTGTTCTCACCATGATAACCAGTCGAGTTAATAAAATTGCAACTGTTCTCACCATCATAACAAGTTAATAAAATTGCAACTGTTCTCACCATGATAACCAGTCAAGTTAATAAAATTGCAACTGTTCTAACCATGATAACCAGTCGAGTTAATAAAATTGCAACTGTTCTCACCATGTTAACAAGTTAATAAAATTGCAACTGTTCTCACCATGATAACCAGTCTTCACAAATTGTATCTGTTCTCACCATGATAAAAGTCATGTTAATAAAATTGCAACTGTTCTCACCATGATAACAGTCATGTTAATAAAATTGCAACTGTTCTCACCATGATAACAAGTTAATAAAATTGCAACTGTTCTCACCATAATAACCAGTCATGTTCATAAATTGTAACTGTTCTCACCATGATAACAGTCATGTTAATAAAATTGCAACTGTTCTCACCATGATAACAGGTTAATAAAATTGCAACTGTTCTCACCATGATAACCAGTCATGTTAATAAAATTGCAACTGTTCTCACCATGATAAGTTAATAAAATTGCAACTGTTCTCACCATGATAACCAGTCAAGTTAATAAAATTGCAACTGTTCTCACCATGATCACCAGTCGAGTTAATAAAATTGCAACTGTTCTCACCATGATAACAAGTTAATAAAATTGCAACTGTTCTCACTATGACAACCAGTCATGTTCATAAATTGTAACTGTTCTCACCATGATAACAGTCATGTTAATAAAATTGCAACTGTTCTCACCATGATAACCAGTCATCTTCATAAATTGTAACTGTTCTCACCATGATAACCAATCAAGTTAATAAAATTGCAACTGTTCTCACCATGATAACCAGTCCTGTTAATAAAATTGCAACTGTTCTCACCATGATAACAAGTTAATAAAATTGCAACTGTTCTCACCATGATAACCAGTCAAGTTAATAAAATTGCAACTGTTCTCACCATGATAACCAGTCCTGTTAATAAAATTGCAACTGTTCTCACCATGATAAGTTAATAAAATTGCAACTGTTCTCACCATGATAACCAGTCAAGTTAATAAAATTGCAAATTGTTCATAAATTGTAACTGTTCTCACCATGATAAGTCATGTTAATAAAATTGCAACTGTTCTCACCATGATAACCAGTCATCTTCATAAATTGTATCTGTTCTCACCATGATAAAAGTCATGTTAATAAAATTGCAACTGTTCTCACCATGATAACAAGTTAATAAAATTGCAACTGTTCTCACCATGATAACCAGTCAAGTTAATAAAATTGCAAATTGTTCATAAATTGTAACTGTTCTCACCATGATAAGAGTCATGTTAATACAATTGCAACTGTTCTCACCATGATAACCAGTCATGTTAATACAATTGCAACTGTTCTCACCATTATAACAGTCATGTTAATAAAATTGCAACTGTTCACACCATGATAACCAGTCATGTTAATAAAATTGCAACTGTTCTCACCATGATAACAAGTTAATAAAATTGCAACTGTTCTCACCATGATAACAAGTCAAGTTAATAAAATTGCAACTGTTCTCACCATGATAACCAGTCAAGTTTATAAAATTGCAACTGTTCTCACCATGATAACCAGTCGAGTTAATAAAATTGCAACTGTTCTCACCATGATAACTAGTGAAGTTAATAAAATTGCAACTGTTCTCACCATGATAACCAGTCATGTTCATAAATTGTAACTGTTCTCACCATGATAACCAATCAAGTTAATAAAATTGCAACTGTTCTCACCATGATAACCAGTCCTGTTAATAAAATTGCAACTGTTCTCACCATGATAACAAGTTTATAAAATTGCAACTGTTCTCACCATGATAACCAGTCAAGTTAATAAAATTGCAACTGTTCTCACCATGATAACCAGTCGAGTTAATAAAATTGCAACTGTTCTCACCATAACTAGTCAAGTTAATAAAATTGCAACTGTTCTCACCATGATAACCAGTCAAGTTAATAAAATTGCAACTGTTCTCACCAGTTTAAACAGTCAAGTTAATAAAATTGCAACTGTTCTCACCATGATAACCAGTCGAGTTAATAAAATTGCAACTGTTCTCACCATGATAACAAGTTAATAAAATTGCAACTGTTCTCACCATGATAACCAGTCAAGTTAATAAAATTGCAACTGTTCTCACCATGATAATCAGTCGAGTTAATAAAATTGCAACTGTTCTCACCATGTTAACAAGTTAATAAAATTGCAACTGTTCTCACCATGATAACCAGTCATCTTCATAAATTGTATCTGTTCTCACCATGATAAAAGTCATGTTAATAAAATTGCAACTGTTCTCACCATGATAACAAAATAATAAAATTGCAACTGTTCTCACCATGATAACCAGTCAAGTTAATAAAATTGCAAATTGTTCATAAATTGTAACTGTTCTCACCATGATAACAGTCATGTTAATAAAATTGCAACTGTTCTCAACATGATAACAAGTTAATAAAATTGCAACTGTTCTCACCATGATAACCAGCCATGTTCATAAATTGTAACTGTTCTCACCATGATAACAGTCATGTGAATAAAATTGCAACTGTTCTCACCATGATAACAAGTTAATAAAATTGCAACTGTTCTCACCATGATAACCAGTCATGTTAATAAAATTGCAACTGTTCTCACCATGATAAGTTAATAAAATTGCAACTGTTCCCACCATGATAACCAGTCAAGTTAATAAAATTGCAACTGTTCTCACCATGATACCAGTCGAGTTAATAAAATTGCAACTGTTCTCACCATGATAACAAGTTAATAAAATTGCAACTGTTCTCACCATGATAACCAGTCAAGTTAATAAAATTGCAACTGTTCTCACCATGATAACCAGTCAAGTTAATAAAATTGCAACTGTTCTCACCATGATAACCAGTCAAGTTAATAAAATTGCAACTGTTCTCACCATCATAACCAGTCAAGTTAATAAAATTGAAACTGTTCTAACCATGATAACCAGTCAAGTTAATAAAATTGCAACTGTTCTCACCATGATAACCAGTCAAGTTAATACAATTGCAACTGTTCTCACCATGATAACAAATTAATAAAATTGCAACTGTTCTCACCATGATAACCAGTCAAGTTAATAAAATTGCAACTGTTCTCACCATGATAACCAGTAAAGTTAATAAAATTGCAACTGTTCTCACCATGATAACCAGTCAAGTTCATAAAATTGCAACTGTTCTCACCATGATAACAAGTTAATAAAATTGCAACTGTTCTCACCATGATAACCAGTCATCTTCATAAATTGTAACTGTTCTCACCATGATAACAGTCATGTTAATAAAATTGCAACTGTTCTCACCATGATAACAAGTTAATAAAATTGCAACTGTTCTCACCATGATAACCAGTCATGTTAATACAATTGCAACTGTTCTCACCATAATAACAGTCATGTTAATACAATTGCAACTGTTCTCACCATGATAACCAGTCATGTTAATAAAATTGCAACTGTTCTCACAATGATAACGAGTCAAGTTAATAAAATTGCAACTGTTCTCACCATGATAACCAGTCAAGTTTATAAAATTACAACTGTTCTCACCATGATAACCAGTTGAGTTAATAAAATTGCAACTGTTCTCACCATGATAACCAGTCAAGTTAATAAATTGAAACTGTTCTCACCATGATAACCAGTCAAGTTAATAAAATTGCAACTGTTCTCACCATGATAACCAGTCATGTTCATAAATTGTAACTGTTCTCACCATGATAACCAATCAAGTTAATAAAATTGCAACTGTTCTCACCATGATAACCAGTCCTGTTAATAAAATTGCAACTGTTCTCACCATGATAACCAGTAGAGTTAATAAAATTGCAACTGTTCTCACCATGATAACCAGTCATGTTCATAAATTGTAACTGTTCTCACCATGATAACAGTCATGTTAATACAATTGCAACTGTTCTCACCATGATAACCAGTCGAGTCAATAAAATTGCAACTGTTCTCACCATGATAACCAGTCATGTTAATAAAATTGCAATTGTTCTCACCATGATAACCAGTCATGTTAATACAATTGCAACTGTTCTCCCCATGATAACAGTGTTACGTATATTTGATTTAAAGCTTGTGCTATTGATAGACAGACCACAGACAACAGACCATCCCATAAGTTCTTCTGGTTTATGATAACCAGTCAAGTTAATAAAATTGCAACTGTTCTCACCATGATAACCAGTCGAGTTAATAAAATTGCAACTGTTCTCACGATGATAACTAGTCAAGTTAATAAAATTGCAACTGTTCTCACCATGATAACCAGTCATGTTAATAAAATTGCAGCTATTCTCCACATGATAACCAGTCATGTTAATAAAATTGCAACTGTTCTCACCGTGATAAAAAGTTAATAAAATTGCAACTGTTCTCACCATGATAACCAGTCAAGTTAATAAAATTGCAACTGTTCTCACCATGATAACCAGTCAAGTTTATAAAATTGCAACTGTTCTCACCATGATAACCAGTAGAGTTAATAAAATTGCAACTGTTCTCACCATGATAACTAGTGAAGTTAATAAAATTGCAACTGTTCTCACCATGATAACCAGTCATCTTCATAAATTGTAACTGTTCTCACCATGATAACCAATCAAGTTAATAAAATTGCAACTGTTCTCACCATGATAACCAGTCCTGTTAATAAAATTGCAACTGTTCTCACCATGATAACAAGTTAATAAAATTGCAACTGTTCTCACCATGATAACCAGTCAAGTTAATAAAATTGCAACTGTTCTCACCATGATAACCAGTCGAGTTAATAAAATTGCAACTGTTCTCACCATAACTAGTCAAGTTAATAAAATTGCAACTGTTCTCACCATGATAACCAGTCAAGTTAATAAAATTGCAACTGTTCTCACCAGGATAAACAGTCAAGTTAATAAAATTGCAACTGTTCTCACCATGATAACAAGTTAATAAAATTGCAACTGTTCTCACCATAATAACCAGTCAAGTTAATAAAATTGCAACTGTTCTCACCATGATAATCAGTCGAGTTAATAAAATTGCAACTGTTCTCACCATGTTAACAAGTTAATAAAATTGCAACTGTTCTCACCATGATAACCAGTCATCTTCATAAATTGTATCTGTTCTCACCATGATAAAAGTCATGTTAATAAAATTGCAACTGTTTTCACCATGATAACAAGTTAATAAAATTGCAACTGTTCTCACCATGATAACCAGTCAAGTTAATAAAATTGCAAATTGTTCATAAATTGTAACTGTTCTCACCATGATAACAGTCATGTTAATAAAATTGCAACTGTTCTCACCATGATAACAAGTTAATAAAATTGCAACTGTTCTCACCATGATAACCAGTCATGTTAATAAAATTGCAACTGTTCTCACCATGATAACAAGTTAATAAAATTGCAACTGTTCTCACCATGATAACCAGTCATGTTAATAAAATTGCAACTGTTCTCACCATGATAAGTTAATAAAATTGCAACTGTTCTCACCATGATAACCAGTCAAGTTAATAAAATTGCAACTGTTCTCACCATGATACCAGTCGAGTTAATAAAATTGCAACTGTTCTCACCATGATAACCAGTCAAGTGAATAAAATTGCAACTGTTTTCACCATGATAACCAGTCAAGTGAATAAAATTGCAACTGTTCTCACGATGATAACTAGTCAAGTTAATAAAATTGCAACTGTTCTCACCATGATAACCAGTCATGTTAATAAAATTGCAGCTATTCTCCACATGATAACCAGTCATGTTAATAAAATTGCAACTGTTCTCACCGTGATAACAAGTTAATAAAATTGCAACTGTTCTCACCATGATAACCAGTCAAGTTAATAAAATTGCAACTGTTCTCACCATGATAACCAGTCAAGTTTATAAAATTGCAACTCTTCTCACCATGATAACCAGTCGAGTTAATAAAATTGCAACTGTTCTCACCATGATAACTAGTGAAGTTAATAAAATTGCAACTGTTCTCACCATGATAACCAGTCATCTTCATAAATTGTAACTGTTCTCACCATGTTAACCAATCAAGTTAATAAAATTGCAACTGTTCTCACCATGATAACCAGTCCTGTTAATAAAAATGCAACTGTTCTCACCATGATAACAAGTTAATAAAATTGCAACTGTTCTCACCATGATAACCATTCAAGTTAATAAAATTGCAACTGTTCTCACCATGATAACCAGTCGAGTTAATAAAATTGCAACTGTTCTCACCATAACTAGTCAAGTTAATAAAATTGCAACTGTTCTCACCATGATAACCAGTCAAGTTAATAAAATTGCAACTGTTCTCACCAGGATAAACAGTCAAGTTAATAAAATTGCAACTGTTCTCACCATGATAACAAGTTAATAAAATTGCAACTGTTCTCACCATGATAACCAGTCAAGTTAATAAAATTGCAACTGTTCTCACCATGATAATCAGTCGAGTTAATAAAATTGCAACTGTTCTCACCATGTTAACAAGTTAATAAAATTGCAACTGTTCTCACCATGATAACCAGTCATCTTCATAAATTGTATCTGTTCTCACCATGATAAAAGTCATGTTAATAAAATTGCAACTGTTCTCACCATGATAACAAGTTAATAAAATTGCAACTATTCTCACAATGATAACCAGTCAAGTTAATAAAATTGCAAATTGTTCATAAATTGTAACTGTTCTCACGATGATAACAGTCATGTTAATAAAATTGCAACTGTTCTCACCATGATAACAAGTTAATAAAATTGCAACTGTTCTCACCATGATAACCAGTCATGTTCATAAATTGTAACTGTTCTCACCATGATAACAGTCATGTTAATAAAATTCCAACTGTTCTCACCATGATAACAAGTTAATAAAATTGCAACTGTTCTCACCATGATAACCAGTCATGTTAATAAAATTGCAACTGTTCTCACCATGATAAGTTAATAAAATTGCAACTGTTCTCACCATGATAACCAGTCAAGTTAATAAAATTGCAACTGTTCTCACCATGATACCAGTCGAGTTAATAAAATTGCAACTGTTCTTAACATGATAACAAGTTCATAAAATTGCAGCTGTTCTCACCATGATAACCAGTCAAGTTAATAAAATTGCAACTGTTCTCACCATGATAACAAGTTAATAAAATTGCAACTGTTCTCACCATGATAACCAGTCATCTTCATAAATTGTAACTGTTCTCACCATGATAACAGTCATGTTAATAAAATTGCAACTGTTCTCACCATGATAACAAGTTAATAAAATTGCAACTGTTCTCACCATGATAACCAGTCATGTTAATACAATTGCAACTGTTCTCACCATAATAACAGTCATGTTAATACAATTGCAACTGTTCTCACCATGATAACCAGTCATGTTAATAAAATTGCAACTGTTCTCACAATGATAACCAGTCAAGTCAATAAAATTGCAACTGTTCTCACCATGATAACCAGTCAAGTTTATAAAATTACAACTGTTCTCACCATGATAACCAGTTGAGTTAATAAAATTGCAACTGTTCTCACCATGATAACCAGTCAAGTTAATAAATTCAAACTGTTCTCACCATGATAACCAGTCAAGTTAATAAAATTGCAACTGTTCTCACCATGATAACCAGTCATGTTAATAAATTGTAACTGTTCTCACCATGATAACCAATCAAGTTAATAAAATTGCAACTGTTCTCACCATGATAACCAGTCCTGTTAATAAAATTACAACTGTTCTCACCATGATACCAGTCGAGTTAATAAAATTGCAACAGTTCTCACCATGATAACAAGTTAATAAAATTGCAACTGTTCTCACCATGATAACCAGTCAAGTTAATAAAATTGCAACTGTTCTCACCATGATAACCAGTCAAGTTAATAAAATTGCAACTGTTCTCACCATGATAACCAGTCAAGTTAATAAAATTGCAACTGTTCTCACCATGATAACCAGTCAAGTTAATAAAATTGCAACTGTTCTCACCATGATAACCAGTCAAGTTAATAAAATTGCAACTGTTCTCACCATGATAACCAGTCAAGTTAATAAAATTGCAACTGTTCTCACCATGATAACCAGTCAAGTTAATACAATTGCAACTGTTCTCACCATGATAACAAATTAATAAAATTGCAACTGTTCTCACCATGATAACCAGTCAAGTTAATAAAATTGCAACTGTTCTCACCATGATAACCAGTAAAGTTAATAAAATTGCAGCTGTTCTCACCATGATAACCAGTCAAGTTAATAAAATTGCAACTGTTCTCACCATGATAACAAGTTAATAAAATTGCAACTGTTCTCACCATGATAACCAGTCATCTTCATAAATTGTAACTGTTCTCACCATGATAACAGTCATGTTAATAAAATTGCAACTGTTCTCACCATGATAACAAGTTAATAAAATTGCAACTGTTCTCACCATGATAACCAGTCATGTTAATACAATTGCAACTGTTCTCACCATAATAACAGTCATGTTAATACAATTGCAACTGTTCTCACCATGATAACCAGTCATGTTAATAAAATTGCAACTGTTCTCACAATGATAACGAGTCAAGTTAATAAAATTGCAACTGTTCTCACCATGATAACCAGTCAAGTTTATAAAATTACAACTGTTCTCACCATGATAACCAGTTGAGTTAATAAAATTGCAACTGTTCTCACCATGATAACCAGTCAAGTTAATAAATTGAAACTGTTCTCACCATGATAACCAGTCATGTTAATAAAATTGCAACTGTTCTCACCATGATAACCAGTCATGTTCATAAATTGTAACTGTTCTCACCATGATAACCAATCAAGTTAATAAAATTGCAACTGTTCTCACCATGATAACCAGTCCTGTTAATAAAATTGCAACTGTTCTCACCATGATAACCAGTAGAGTTAATAAAATTGCAACTGTTCTCACCATGATAACCAGTCATGTTCATAAATTGTAACTGTTCTCACCATGATAACAGTCATGTTAATACAATTGCAACTGTTCTCACCATGATAACCAGTCATGTTAATACAATTGCAACTGTTCTCCCCATGATAACAGTGTTACGTATATTTGATTTAAAGCTTGTGCTATTGATAGACAGACCACAGACAACAGACCATCCCATAAGTTCTTCTGGTTTATGATAACCAGTCAAGTTAATAAAATTGCAACTGTTCTCACCATGATAACCAGTCGAGTTAATAAAATTGCAACTGTTCTCACCATGATAACAAGTTAATAAAATTGCAACTGTTCTCACCATGATAACCAGTCAAGTTAATAAAATTGCAACTGTTTTCACCATGATAACCAGTCAAGTGAATAAAATTGCAACTGTTCTCACGATGATAACTAGTCAAGTTAATAAAATTGCAACTGTTCTCACCATGATAACCAGTCATGTTAATAAAATTGCAGCTATTCTCCACATGATAACCAGTCATGTTAATAAAATTGCAACTGTTCTCACCGTGATAACAAGTTAATAAAATTGCAACTGTTCTCACCATGATAACCAGTCAAGTTAATAAAATTGCAACTGTTCTCACCATGATAACCAGTCAAGTTTATAAAATTGCAACTGTTCTCACCATGATAACCAGTCGAGTTAATAAAATTGCAACTGTTCTCACCATGATAACTAGTGAAGTTAATAAAATTGCAACTGTTCTCACCATGATAACCAGTCATCTTCATAAATTGTAACTGTTCTCACCATGATAACCAATCAAGTTAATAAAATTGCAACTGTTCTCACCATGATAACCAGTCCTGTTAATAAAATTGCAACTGTTCTCACCATGATAACAAGTTAATAAAATTGCAACTGTTCTCACCATGATAACCAGTAAAGTTAATAAAATTGCAACTGTTCTCACCATGATAACCAGTCGAGTTAATAAAATTGCAACTGTTCTCACCATAACTAGTCAAGTTAATAAAATTGCAACTGTTCTCACCATGATAACCAGTCAAGTTAATAAAATTGCAACTGTTCTCACCAGGATAAACAGTCAAGTTAATAAAATTGCAACTGTTCTCACCATGATAACAAGTTAATAAAATTGCAACTGTTCTCACCATGATAACCAGTCAAGTTAATAAAATTGCAACTGTTCTCACCATGATAATCAGTCGAGTTAATAAAATTGCAACTGTTCTCACCATGTTAACAAGTTAATAAAATTGCAACTGTTCTCACCATGATAACCAGTCATCTTCATAAATTGTATCTGTTCTCACCATGATAAAAGTCATGTTAATAAAATTGCAACTGTTCTCACCATGATAACAAGTTAATAAAATTGCAACTGTTCTCACCATGATAACCAGTCAAGTTAATAAAATTGCAAATTGTTCATAAATTGTAACTGTTCTCACCATGATAACAGTCATGTTAATAAAATTGCAACTGTTCTCACCATGATAACAAGTTAATAAAATTGCAACTGTTCTCACCATGATAACCAGTCATGTTCATAAATTGTAACTGTTCTCACCATGATAACAGTCATGTTAATAAAATTGCAACTGTTCTCACCATGATAACAAGTTAATAAAATTGCAACTGTTCTCACCATGATAACCAGTCATGTTAATAAAATTGCAACTGTTCTCACCATGATAAGTTAATAAAATTGCAACTGTTCTCACCATGATAACCAGTCAAGTTAATAAAATTGCAACTGTTCTCACCATGATACCAGTCGAGTTAATAAAATTGCAACTGTTCTCACCATGATAACAAGTTCATAAAATTGCAACTGTTCTCACCATGATAACCAGTCAAGTTAATAAAATTGCAACTGTTCTCACCATGATAACAAGTTAATAAAATTGCAACTGTTCTCACCATGATAACCAGTCATCTTCATAAATTGTAACTGTTCTCACCATGATAACAGTCATGTTAATAAAATTGCAACTGTTCTCACCATGATAACAAGTTAATAAAATTGCAACTGTTCTCACCATGATAACCAGTCATGTTAATACAATTGCAACTGTTCTCACCATAATAACAGTCATGTTAATACAATTGCAACTGTTCTCACCATGATAACCAGTCATGTTAATAAAATTGCAACTGTTCTCACAATGATAACCAGTCAAGTTAATAAAATTGCAACTGTTCTCACCATGATAACCAGTCAAGTTTATAAAATTACAACTGTTCTCACCATGATAACCAGTTGAGTTAATAAAATTGCAACTGTTCTCACCATGATAACCAGTCAAGTTAATAAATTGAAACTGTTCTCACCATGATAACCAGTCAAGTTAATAAAATTGCAACTGTTCTCACCATGATAACCAGTCATGTTAATAAATTGTAACTGTTCTCACCATGATAACCAATCAAGTGAATAAAATTGCAACTGTTCTCACCATGATAACCAGTCATGTTAATAAAATTGCAACTGTTCTCACCATGATAACAGTCATGTTAATAAAATTGCAACTGTTCTCACCATGAAAACAAGTTAATAAAATTGCAACTGTTCTCACCATGATAACCAGTCATGTTAATAAAATTGCAACTGTTCTCACTATGATAAGTTAATAAAATTGCAACTGTTCTCACCATGATAACCAGTCATGTTAATAAAATTGCAACTGTTCTCACCATGATAACCAGTCATGTTCATAAATTGTAACTGTTCTCACCATGATAACCAGTCATGTTCATAAATTGTAACTGTTCTCACCATGATAACAGTCATGTTAATACAACTGCAACTGTTCTCACCATGATAACCAGTCAAGTTAATAAAATTGCAACTGTTCTCACCATGATAACCAGTCATGTTAATAAAATTGCAACTGTTCTCACTATGATAAGTTAATAAAATTGCAACTGTTCTCACCATGATAACCAGTCATGTTAATAAAATTGCAACTGTTCTCACCATGATAACCAGTCTTGTTCATAAATTGTAACTGTTCTCACCATGATAACCAGTCATGTTCATAAATTGTAACTGTTCTCACCATGATAACAGTCATGTTAATACAACTGCAACTGTTCTCACCATGATAACCAGTCAAGTTAATAAAATTGCAACTGTTCTCACCATGATAACCAGTCGAGTTAATAAAATTGCAACTGTTCTCACCATGATAACCAGTCATGTTAATACAATTGCAACTGTTCTCACCATGATAACCAGTGTTACATATATTTGATTTAAATAATTTATTTATTTTTGTGAGATACAAATTTGACATTTTGGATTAAAAATTCATTCATTGGGAAATTTTTCTAGAAATTTTCTCTCTACAAGTAAACAACAGATGTTAACCTCATTTTCTGACCTTGCTTCAGAGTGTAAACAAGCTTCTAAAATGATTGGTTGATTCCAAGAACATCTTTCTAGATCATACTGTATACATGACTTTGCAAGCATTGGTTCATTCTGTGACCTTCTAGAAAATCATGTGACCTCTTCCTGTTTACGAGAGAATCAGTATATAGCTGTGTTTTAGAAACTAACGGTTCAGTAGTTAGTCTGGGCTTTGGAATACAAAGATGTGTGTTTTATTGTTTGAGTGTAAATTAATTCAATTCGTTTGGGATCAAGAGGAATTTATTGTGTTATTTATCTAGAAATTACTTGTGCTCATTTGAATTATTATAAAACAAAAACTGACTTCATCATGTGACATCATATTGGATTACATCGTCAAGATTCGAACCGGGAACTATAAGGACATTTTATTATCAGGACTCTTGCAATTCCACTAGCTTGTTATTTTCACTTCTTTCTATGTTGCTGCTTATTCGAGCCTAAGCACGTAACACCAGTCATGTTAATAAAAGTACAACTGTTCTCACCATGATAACATGTCGAATTAATAAAATTGCAACTGTTCTCACCATGACTCTGGGAGCTCACAATGACTGAGAAACTAAAACAAAACTTATCCACAAGTCAATGAAGTATAAAATCTAGGTCACAGTAACATAATTTGGTTTAATGATATTGTAATGACTAGTACAAATCTACCAAGCTGTTTGACTCTTCTGTTAACAGTGCCTGAGGTACAAGCCTAAATGCAAATTTTAACCAAGGTCTGACAGATGGGCATGAGTAAGATTATATGCCTACATACTAAAGCTATATGACCCTGCAGCCAAAAGTACAGGAAAAACTGACCTAGTTAAAATAATTTATCCAAGACATGATGGACAGATGAACACAGTAACATTATATGCCTACATACTAGAACTATATGACCCTGCAGCCAAAAATATATGAAAAGTTAAATAATTTATCCAAGACATGATGGACAGATGGATGAAAATATGAAAAGAAGCACTAAATTCTTCTGGAAGATATTTTTCTACATTATGTGCTACAAGTTTTCACAACCTAATTGCAGGATGCCACATAATGCTATTATGAGGCTACAAATTTGTACAACCCAATTGCAGGACACCTTGTAAAAAATATAATGAGGCAAATAGTTTTCATGACCTAATTGCAGAACACTTTGTAATAATATAATAAGGCAAAAAGTTTTCATGACCTAATTGCAGGACACCTTGTAAAAAATATAATGAGGATAAAGTTTTCATGACCTAATTGCAGGACACCTTGTAAAAATATGAGGCAACAAGTTTTCATGACCTAATTGAAGGACACCTTGTAAAAATATGAAGAGGCAACAAGTTTTCATGACCTAATTGCAGGACACTTTGTAATAATATAATGAGGCAAAAAGTTTTCATGACCTAATTGCAGGACACCTTGTAAAAAATATAATGAGGCAAATAGTTTTCATGACCTAATTGCAGGACACTTTGTAATAATATAATGAGGCAAAAAGTTTTCATGACCTAATTGCAGGACACCTTGTAAAAATATGATGAGGATAAAGTTTTCATGACCTAATTGAAGGACACCTTGTAAAAATATGATGAGGATAAAGTTTTCATGACCTAATTGAAGGACACCTTGTAAAAATATGATGAGGCTAAAATTTTCATGACCTAATTGAAGGACACCTTGTAAAAATATGAGGAGGCAACAAGTTGTCATGACCTAATTGCAGGACACCTTGTAATAATATGATGAGGCTAAAATTTTCATGACCTAATTGAAGGACACCTTGTAAAAATATGAGGCAACAAGTTTTCATGACCTAATTGCAGGACACCTTGTAATAAGATGATGAGGCTAAAGTTTTCATAACCATAGCCCAAATATAAGAATATATGTTTCCAGGTGCACTGGTAATAAAATTAAGGAATGCAGGTTGTTCTTTTTAACATGATATATATTTAATAATTACTTTTTTTTATCATGGAGGAAAAAGTGCTAGCATTGGCAATAAAAAACAGGAACAGTCAGCTAACTGGAAACACAAATACTGGAAGGGGTGGGTGGTGGGAGGCCTAATTGCAGGCCACCGTGTTCCTTGTATATACTAACCTCCCTTCAAATTTGTGCTTGAGAAAATCAAAAAGTGCTTTCTGCATCATATCCGTTACTTCATATCCTTTAAGTGAAGGTCCTATTAGAACGACTGGTCGCATGGAAGGCACAACTTCATAAGGAGGTATATTTTCTGACTGAAAAAGATATTAATAAATTTAGTTAACAACATATTTTTAAAATAATTACAATATCTGATCACAAATGGCAAGCTGTTGATCCTGTATAAATTTCTTGAAGTATAATATAATCACAACACCAAGTGTCGAAAGATGTTTATATAAAAATGTGACATTCTTATTGCTTCAATAGATTTGCTGTGGAATTACAATCATTGCGTATTTTGAAATTAAGTGTATTTTATGTATATTGATATATTTTATTTTGTGGCAATTTTCTGGAAAATTTGCTATCCTGCTTTTTATGTATAAGACCCAAGAGGAGGAGAATTTTTTTTATATACCTTTTTAAAGAATGGCTTTCTTTTCTCTTTAGCTGTGGCTGTGGTGCTGGTAGGTGTGGTGCTAGTTTTGCTTGTTTTGGATCCAGAATTCCCCAAACTGTCACTATCCTCAACACTGTCCATGCCATTTTCCTGTTCAATCCCTGAAAAGAATTTTTTAAAAACACATTAACCCTTGCAGGTGTTTGCTGTTTTCACATGAAATGCAAGTAGGAAGCACATTTTGGGGACTATTTCTGAATACATCCTAATACATCAACTTGGAAGTAATTTTTCAATAGCCTAATGCCTTGTTGTGTTAAAAACATTGTTTTCCATTGGTTATTTTGCTTGCGCATGAGCATAAGGGAAAAAGTTGTATGGAGACCACTCTTTATTAAAAATGCCCACATTATCCTACTTTTTGCACAGGTTCACCTGTGTGCAGTTCAGACTCGTCTGCCTTAGATCTCCGGCCAAAAAGTCTCAAATCTGGACACAAAATCAAATTCCGACAACACAGGCGAATTTAGGGTGAAAAAAAAGTAATTTTTTTTAGGTTTTCCCTCCATATTTTCATGTGCAACTAAAATGTCCAGATTATTTTATATCATTGTAGACCTAAATCTGTCTACTTTCCTATAATACCACCCACTTTAGTGTAACATAACCTTGATGCTACAGAGCTTGGCAGTAGGCTACTAAATGTGGCACCAGGGGTTAATGTGTTTAAGTGGCTCAAGTGGTCATGAGATTGTAGACCTGGCTGCAAAATGCCTAATGGCCCAGTGCAATACCAATTGGCCAAAAAATCTGTTAGTGGGAGGCTTTCTGTAGAAATCTATGTCAGTAGGAGGCTTTCTGTAGAAATTCATGTCATTAGGAGGCTTTCTGTGGAAATCTATGTCAATAGGAAACTTTCTGTAGAAATTTAGTTTGATGCTGTTCATTGCAAATGTTATGAAAACAACCATTTAAACCTTTATTCAGTTTTTGCATCTTCATCCATACCTAATAGTACATTAGTCCTAAAATGTAAGATCCACACCCTGATATTTATGTTTTGGGGATCAAGATCCTACAACATAAATAACAGTACTGTGATGCCTGTTCCGACAACGACTAACATCGGAATGAGAATTCAAATTTGCCCATTATGACACTTTTCAACAAAAAAAAAAGTCATAATATTTTAGTTTGACTTTACTTAATCTTATTTCTTTTCTCTAATAAATTCAAATTCTCCACACAAAAAACAAATATATTTGTTTTAAAGTTCCATTGGCCTACATTTCAGTTGGCTTGAATGTGATGGAAGCTGGGAATGCCAAAATTGGTTAAAATGATGATAAATACCTTGAACGAAACGAAGCTATCTAAACACTTTCTTCAATATTAATATTTTTATTTGTTTTGTTAAAGAAATATAGTAAACTTAATCCAATTTTGCCATTACTGGCTTCCACTGCTTTCCAGCCAATGGAACGAATAAATCTCCATTTATTTTTTTGTTTTTATGGTTTAACGCCATTTTGCAGCACAAGATAGGCTATACATAGCAGCCAGTATTAATGGAAAACCCAGGAAAGAACCACCGATCCATAACCTACTGGCAAGCTTTCTCACATACCCACATTGGCCAAACCCGAGACTCGAACCCACGCAGACAGAGGTGAGATGGCAGTGATCCGTAACGGACAGTGCTTTAGACCACTTGGCCACTCGGGCCCCTTCTCCGTTTGCAATTTGTAGAAAAGCATTAACATGAGGTGCCTATTATATGAGATATTCCTGAAAATGTGACTTCTCATTCCAATTTTAGGACTAATGGTATTAAGCATCAGTGTAGGACTAATGGTACTAATCATCACTGTAGGACTAATGGTACTAAGCATCACTGTAGGATTAATGGTACCAAGCATCACTGTAGGACTAACGCTACCAAGCATCACTGTAGGACTAACGGTACCAAGCATCACTGTAGGACTAATGGTACTAAGCATCAATGTAGGACTAATGGTACTAAGCATCACTGTAGGATTAATGGTACCAAGCATCAATGTAGGACTAATGGTACCAAGCATCACTGTAGGACTAATGGTACTATGTAACACTGTAGGACTAATGGTACTAAACATCACTGTAGGACTAATGGTACTAAGCATCACTGAAGGACTAATGGTACCAAACATCACTGTAGGACTAACACTACCAAGCATCACTGTAGGACTAACACTACCAAGCATCACTGTAAGACTAACACTACCAAGCATCACTGTAGGACTAACGGTACCAAGCATCACTGTAGGACTAATGGTACTAAGCATCACTGTAGGACTAATGGTACCAAGCATCACTGTAGGACTAATGGTACCAAGCATCACTGTAGGACTAATGGTACTAAGAATTACACTGTAGGACTAATGGTACTAAGCATCACTGTAGGATTTATGGTACCAAGCATCACTGTAGGATTAATGGTACTAATCATCACTGTAGGACGAATGGTACTAAGCATCACTGTAGGACTAATGGTACTAAGCATCACTGGTCCATGATATGCTAAGGCCTTGATGCCAGATTGCTTCTTGCAAAAGTTGGTTTAATTCTGTTGAGCATTTTTCAAAAATAACCATCAAAATATTTTTTAATTTTATGTTATTATAGTATTTGATGGTGAATCCTCTAAATAAAAATGAAATGCCTTATTGCTTGTACACTGTATATCAAATTTGGTCAAATTTTGCTGAACATTTTTGTTAAAATACACTTAAGTTTGCTATCTATTTTTAGTAACAGCAGTCTTTTTGACGGTATATCAATAACATCTAAATACATACATGCCAACCCCTGACGAGGAAAAAGTGTAATCCAAGTGGTCAAAAAGAGGAATCCAAGCAGAAAAAGAGTAATCCACATATAACATACTACAATTACAATTAACAATGATTTATTTGCTTTTCTCGTCTTTTATCATTCATTAATGGTTCAAGTGTTCATATGTAGCACTTTTAGCTTTAGAAAGCAACAGATTATCATATTGCATTTCAAAACATTTTGTACCAGCTGAGGCCATGAATGTTTTGCATACCAGTAGAGCACTCAGTACCGGGTTACTTAGCCTGGACCTGAATTCAGTTTTATTTTTGTTAACAACACTGAACAATCTCTCACAGTCAGCATTAGAATGGTAAAGAACCAATATTCCTTTCATAACCTGACAAAGAAGAGGAAATTTATTTCTTCCAGTGATAGAGTCTTTTAGCTGGGAAATGAGGTGCCATTGCACATCAACTCTATCTGCATTAAGTATATTGTCGGGTAGAATCCCAACTTGATACTTCAGGAATTCTTCTTCCAGATGATCCAAGTTAGACAAGGGTTGCAATAGAAAGGGATATCTCTTGACAAAGAATCTAACACTTTTGAAGCTTTTTGACTGTCTCTCATTTACATAAGCAACTGAAGCATTTAAAAGCAGTTCATCTCCATATGGGAATTTATGGAGCATGAAATCACAGGCTGTAGCATAATAATCTCTAACATTATCATAGAACATCTTCACAGGAAGAGTAGAATTGTGTTCTATGAATTCTCTTGCTTCTGCACCAATAGCTAGATCTTCATTATCTTTCTGGTTTGCATGGTCATGAAAGTCAATATCAGTTAAAAGTTTGGCTGATGCGATGATTTCTGGCTTAATAAACCTTATTAGCAAATCTGACAACTGGTTTGACAGAATCTTGTGCATAATATGAATGCATGGTTCTTCTTTCTGCACGACAACATTTGCTGCATCAAACAATGGAATGGCACTCTTCATAAACAAGCAGTACAGTTTTGTAACTGGATCATTAAGCTTTTTGTAAACCATCTCACATTTAGAGTCTTCAAAGCAGTGAACAGATTCTTTTTCTTTCTGTGCCATCTTAGTATCCACTTTGCTAGTTTTGCCCTTGGAATTATGAGAAGATCCAGTATGCTTTTTAACAGATTTATACTCTGAAGAACCTGATCCAGATGGCTGATGAAATTTTATGTCAAAAGATTTATCTTTCACAGTCATGGTCTGAGCCTGGAGGCCCTCTAGCTGGATAGATAGAGGCCTCTCAAATAAAAATTCCATGGATTTAAATTTCTTTCTTTCTGCTACACCAATCTCTTTATTGTTAGTATGTCTGTCTATTCTTTCATCTCTTGTTCTCTTCTGACTTGCAATAACAGATTCTGCTTTTGTACCACTCTTCTTCACTTTTCCACCACGTTTTCTCTGTATAGATTCACTTTCAGTTTGAAAGAATGCTTGTAGTGCATCCCAAAGCTCAAGTAAACGGCTAACACATTTGTCAAGGGATAACCATCTTGTACACACATGCTTTATAACTTTATAGTCTTCAAGATCAAACTGATCTTGTAACAACTTTAGATCCTGTTTCCTTTTACTACTTTTCTCCAAAAAATAGTAGATATCTATTAATAAATGGCCAATATCTACTTCTAATTTATCAGCAGCCTTACCAGCAGCAAGGTGCATCAAATGACAGGGGCAACCTGTTATGAACACTGATGGAGACATTTTCAAAATATAGGATGCAACTTTTTTATGAATTCCAGTCATCACTGATGCATTATCAGCTGCAAACCCCATACAGTTCTGCCAACTTATGTCATGTTTCTTCAAAACATTGTCAAGCAAATCAAAAATGTTTTGTCCAGTGGAATCTACTGTTAATTCTGGTAAAGAGAGAAGAACACTCATGACTTTGCCTTTTTCACTGTCAAAGTATCTAACACATACTGGGTACAACTTTTTATCATCATAATCACAACTCCCGTCTGTGGCAACACTAAACGGCCCAATTTTCATTGCTTCTGCAATTTTAAGTGAAGTATCTTCTGCTAGGCACCGAACAATGTGAGATGATTTTGTTCTTGCACAAGCATATTTTCCGCAATTTTCGAATCAGGAAACATTCGCTTGAACAAGGGACCAACGTGGTCTGCTACCGCTAAGGGTAGTCCGTGTTCTATTAAAAACTCGGTAAATAACACCTCAGCATTTATAGTATTCAAGTCTGCACTTGAGCTCTGCTGTAAATAAGAAGTTACCTTATTATTTGAGTTCGTAGGGCGAGCTAATTCGATGTGTTTCCTTGTTTTCATGTGTTTTTCCACATCAAATTTACCACCTTGACCGACCGCTCCGGTGGCCTAGTGGTTAGAGCGTCCGCCCCGGAAGCGGGAGGTCGTGGGTTCGATCCCCGGCCGAGTCATACCAAAGACTTACAAAAATGGTACTAACAGCTGCCTCGCTTGATGTTCAGCATTAAGAGGTTAGTGTTAGGACTGGTCGGCCTGGTGTCAGGATAATGTGACTGGGCGGGACATCATGCTACATGTCTGCGGCATGATGCCCCAGTGGTAGACATCACTATAAACTGCCTCACTGCAGACATCGTAGCGATATGACTGAAAAATTGTTAAAGCTACGTTAAAAATCCTAAACAAACAAACAAACAAACAAAAACACCTTGACCAATGCTAAAATCGTTTCTGCAGTCTGCAATGAGCATGATGCTGTCATAGAATGGAACGCTGTATTATGTCATTCATATATTCATCTTTGAATCTTTGGAGGACTCGTTGTTTTGCTTTTTTCTGATCCATCTGCGAAATTCTTGGGGGAAAAAAAATGTGCTCTAACATACACAAAGACTAGAATCCATCTTAACATCTGAAGCCATTTAGCGCCAACGATTAGACGTCACGTGATGATGCCCTCGTCGTGTTTGGAGGATTGATTACATTTTGCTTTGTTTATTATTGACTTTTTCTAACCCATCTGTGAAATTTTTTAAGAGATATTTTTTGCACTCATAAACGCATTGAGAATTTTTTAATACTTTTTAGCGCAAAAAAAACTTTTAGACTGGTTCTGCACTATACAAAATTAGAACAAAGAGTATGTGCAAAATGATTTAAACAAAATAGAAACCAGTCTGTTCTCTCCTCACTAAGCCGCTATAAATAGAATATGAGGTCGAAAGTTTGAAAGTATCTTAGTAACATGATAGTTGCTATAAATAGAACATGAATATTAGGAAAGTCCTCGGACAAGTATACTCGTATATCGTAGTTATGTAGAAGCGGGGTATTTATTAATTAAAAATAAAACAGTATGTAAAAAATAAAGTAATGCCAATAAAAACGAAAAAAAAAATATTTTTTTTGCAAGATGGATATATCGAAAAAGCGTAATCTATAAACTTTAACGCGTAACGCGGAATTTAGTGGCAAAAAGCGTAATGATTACGCCAAAAGCGTAATGGTTGGCATGTATGTAAATAAACTTGAAAGCTCTTCTCAAATAAATGTTACCTGTCAAAGTGGGTGATATCTGCCAAGTAGTTTTGAGAAGATGTTTATATGTTTATCTATTTCTAGCAATGATATATGGATGGTTATAATTAGAGTTGTTAAAGTGTTGACGAGCGCAGAAAAATCTTATGCATGATCACCACACTAATATTGGATAAATTAATTAGTTTGAATGTAACAGTACTCCTTTCAGATCTTGATGATATAAGCCATATCAGTGCCGGTCTTACGCCAATTCTAATCAATTCCTGAGCATGAGTAATTTGTAAAAATGTGTGTGTGATTAGGATTTTTAACGTAGCTTTAACAATTTTTCAGTCATATCGCAATGATATCTGCAGTGAGGCAGTTTATAGTGATGTCTAGCACTGGGACATCATGTCGCACACATGTAGCATGATGTTCCACCCAGTCACATTATCCTGACACCAGGCCAACCAGTCCTAACACTAACCTCTTAATGCTGAGCGCCAAGCGAGGTAGCTGTTAGTACCATTTTTGTAAGTCTTTGGTATGACTCGGCTGGGGATCGATCACCCGCTTCCACAGCGGACACTCTAACCACTAGGCCACCGGAGCTGTTTGTAAAAATATATCTAAAAGATAAAATGATTTTGAAAGTGAAATATTGAAGAAAGAAAGCAACTTTTAAGCATGATTTCCAAATGGTGAATTCCCATTCACAATGGGAAAGTTCAAAAGCAAGATGAGAGGGAAGTGTCAGATTATGAAAATATTTAGCAGTTTTAAGATAATACAGTTAATTTAAAATGAGAAAAGACATTTGGAGAGGCAATGTAATGTGCTTGTGGGTGACGGTGATGATGAGGAAGAGAATTTAGAAGGTTTTGAAACACAGGAAGTAAAAGCGCCATGTGTTTTTTTTATTCTGGATATGCAAATTTTAGTGAATTAGTCATCCAATTTAGTTTTTAACCTTTATTTTGACACCTAAACCAGCCAGATAACTTTAAAATTGGTAAGTTTTGTTACTTCAAAATCCACAAGTCATTTTGCTTTACAACTCCAAAGTTACTTAGTGTTGAGGGCTTTGTGCCTACAAAGTTAATTGAAGGGTCAAAAGTTTATTCCCAAATGCTGTACTCACAGGAGGCTCTGTGTTTAACACCAGGAAGCCATGTCAAAAAGATCCAAAATGGGCACTGCATTTGCTAAGGCCATTCCTAAGCCTTATGTACTGAGCTTGATCAAAACCAAGTAAAAAATTGCCAAGAAGCACAGTCAAATCATTGCAAAATCAAAAAAATAGGAGTAAATCTCATGACTGGATTTATTACTGGACATCTTGATGATAAAAGCCTATTTAAGAAGTCTGATCATAACGAGATCAGAAATACAGACCCTACAGTGGTAACAACCTCAGCCAAGCATATGCATGTTCCTATGGTAGTACAGTAGAACCTGTCTTGAAAGACCACCCTATCTGCCAAAAAATAATGGTCTTTCAAGACAGGTGGTCTCTCATAACAAGTCATAACACTATATAATGAATCAATCTGTGCATGGAGATTCTGGTCTCTCTAGACAGGTGGTCTCTAATAGCAGTGATCTCTCAAGACAGGTTTTACTGTAACAGCCTCAGCCAATCAGATGCATGATCCTACAGTGGTAACAGCCTCAGCCAATCAGATGTATGATCCAACAGTGGTAATAATCTCTCAGCCAATCAGATGCATTATCCTACAGTTGTAACATCCTCAGCCAATCAAATGCATTATCCCACAGTGGAAACATCCTCAGCCAATCAGATACATTATCCTGCAGTGGTAACAACCTCAGCCAATCAAATGCAAGATATGAGGATCTTGCTCATTATCTAACAAATCCAAGAGCTTAATTATATCAGGTTATAAAGTCTGATGAGAAGTGCCACTCTCAGAGTTGTAATGATCTCAGATTGGATGCAAAGTTACCAAATCAGAAATATTGCTTCACAAAAAGGTAACAAGCAATAGTTGATGGATGGTCAATAACTGGACATTGTGCCTTACCAAACGCACAATTTGAATGCAAAAATTGAGAGTTTGAGTTTGGGGTGAATAAAATGTCTTCAAACTCACTTTGAAAACTTACCTGGTGTAGGTGGTGTAGAACCTCTAGATGTGGAACGTAATAAGCTCTCAACTGGGATGTTTGAGGAAGATCCTTTCCTAAAATAATTAAGAAAGAAAACAATAATGGAAAATTAATATGCCATGCTGCAATTTAACATTGCTTTTGGGATTCATAACAAGATTAAATTAAGATACTAATGAGATTTTTACCCCCCAATGTTCGCATCATCATTGAAAATATCCATTAGAAAACTCTAAATGAAAACCCTATTTAGACACCATTAGAAAACTCTTTTAATGAAAACCCCATTTAGACACCATTAGAAAACTCTTTTAATGAAAACCCCATTTAGACACCATTTGAAAACTCTTTTAATGAAAACACCATTTAGACACCATTAGAAAACTCTTTTAATGAAAACCCCATTTAGACACCATTAGAAAACTCTTTTGATGAAAACCCCATTTAGACACCATTAGAAAACTCTTTTAATGAAAACACCATTTAGACACCATTAGAAAACTCTTTTGATGAAAACCCCATTTAGACACCATTAGAAAACTCTTTTGATGAAAACCCCATTTAGACACCATTAGAAAACTTTTGATGAAAACCCCATTTAGACACCATTAGAAAACTTTTGATGAAAACCCCATTTAGACACCATTAGAAAACTCTTTAAATGAAAACCCCATTTAGACACCATTAGAAAACTCTTTTGATGAAAACCCCATTTAGACACCATTAGAAAACTCTTTAAATGAAAACCCCATTTAGACACCATTAGAAAACTCTTTTGATGAAAACCCCATTTAGACACCATTAGAAAACTCTTTAAATGAAAACCCCATTTAAACACCATTAGAAAACTCTTTTAATGAAAACCCCATTTAGACACCATTAGAAAACTCTTTTAATGAAAACCCCATTTAGACACCATTAGAAAACTCTTTTGATGAAAACCCCATTTAGACGCCATTAGAAAACTCTTAATGAAAACCCCATGACAATATAACCAATCTATTAATGTGAATTAGTGACAAGATTTTCAATATCTTTATTGTGGCAGCCATACTGGATAGTCTGTGAGATACAATTTTATTTTAGGCCATATGGAATGTCAGATCTGAACCTAAGATTTGCAGGATGGCTGCCACAGCAATAACGGAATTTTCAAGATGGCACCTATATTGATATGTGACTGGAACCATTTTCATTTAAGATCAACTAAACACCTTACGAAGTCTTCTGGTGAAAATCCCATATTCATTTAGAAGAAATAGCAGGAACAATATTTTCAAAGATTACTGTGGCAGCCATATGTGATGTCCAAGCAACCCCATTTTGATTTAGGGTATTTTTTAAAAACTTTACAGGAGACATAATGAATAAAGAACTGTCAGTACCATACTTGACTTCTATTTGATACATGCCCATAAACCAGAAACTGCAGTCTTAAAGCTATGATTGTATGTGTATGTTCCAAGAATCACCTATATTAGTAATCTTTCAATTAACCCTTGGCTCATCAGGGATAATTAACATCTCTGGTACCTTACAAACGACTGCTAACTTTATTTTAATGCTAATAAGATATGAAAACTAACTAAATAAAAAGACAGAGGAATCATGATTCTTAATGTATTTATTACAATAAAGATTTTTGTATCGAGAGTAGAAATACATGTATAAGAGGCTCAATAGGAGTTTGTCTTGTGTGCACACCAAGGCAAGTAGCAATATAAGCATGATTATTAATTATTATTAATATTGTTAATCATAAAATTAGTGGGATTTCTTTGACAGTTGTATTTGGTAGTAATAGGCAGACACCTGGATTTCGTTAAAGGTGCACCAGATGTACCCAAATAATAGAGCATCCACAATCACTGTGCATTATCTATTATTGTCTGCTTATAAAGCAAAGAGGTTCATTAGCTGAAAAACTTGGTAAATAATGCTTCAGGAATAATCCATTTGTTTTGTTGTACAGTACCAATGAAATCACTAAGCCACAGCGACTCTCTCATGTATTGTCTAATGAGTTAAATCGGAGATCATAATTTCTAATTAAAGCCATAACTATCACACCTGCCTGAATTGGTTTGTGTGTAACAATTTCCACATTGACAGCTTATCATATTTTTAACTGAATCAAGCTACCAGTGTTAAAATAACAGAAACAGTGATAAATAATTAACCAAAAATGTTATAATTATCAAACAGTTCATTTGATATAATTATCAAAAAATTAATTTGATATAATTATCAAATTAATTAAATAATTAACTAAAAATGATATAATTATCAAATACTTCATTTGATATAATTATTAAATTAATTAAATAATTATCCAAAAATTATATAATGTATCAAATACTTAATTTGATATAATTAACAAGGTAATTAAATAATTATTCAAAAATGATGAAATTATCAAATAGTTAATTTGATATAATTATCAAATTAATTAAATTATCCAAAAATGATATAATGCTCAATAATTAATTTGACATAGTTATCAAATTAATTAAATAATTATCCAAAAATGATGAAATTATCAAATAATTAATTTGATATAGTTATATAATAAATTAAATAATTATCCAAAAATAATATAATTATCAAATAATTAATTTGATATAGTTATCAAATTAATTAAATAATTATCCAAAAATGATATTAATTATCAAATAATTAATTTGAAATAATTATCAAATAAATTAAATAATTATCCAAAAATGATATAATTATCAAATAATTAATTTGATATTGTTATCAAATTAATTAAATAATTATCCAAAAATGATATAATTATCAAATAATTAATTTGAAATAATTATCAAATAAATTAAATAATTATCCAAAAATGATATAATTATCAAATAATTAATTTGATATAATTATCAAATTAATAAAATAATTATCCAATTTGATATGCATGGAAAACTTACACTTTAAAGTATAAAAAGGATACAAATTATGCTAGTTTATTCTTTCTAGAAATTTAAAGCAATACCACAGTTAAAATAAATAGTGGCGGAAATAAAAGTGTTTTGCTTATGATGCAGCTTTCAAATTTAAATATATTTAATACCAAAAGAAAATAAAAACTCGGCTGCAGCACTTGCCAGTCACAATCTGACCCCTCGATGACTCCAGTCTAATTTTCCAATACTATCTGCACATTCAGTCACTTATAATGTACACCACTGTAAAGAAGACACTTCACACCATTCATCTATTACCATTTAAGCAACCTTACTGATTCTTGAAGGGCCAATATTTTGAAAAGTGTATCTGTTGCTTCGTGTCTTGCATACACAGGTGACCATTCCAAAGATCAACTTCCAGGCTACTTCAGAGTGAATCCCATTTGATCATGATTGCTTCAGTGATTGGTTCTTTCATTGAACGAGTCTTTTCAAACTTTGCTTTGAATTGCTAAATCTCGACTTAATCTGGCAAATATGCAATCAGAAGATCCACAATATTTTCTGTCAAGTCATTTCATTGTTCCAATCATTACATGAGCTCAAGACTATGTGACATTTGCTGGGAAAATGTTTAACAACATTTCTTGACATGTTAATTACAGTGAATGTTTCTTAGTACTTTCTGAACAGCTATATAGGTCATCTCTGGTTGTGTGTGAAGAAAGATGTTTTAAAAATTGCAGGTTTATTTAAACAGGTCTCATTGTAGAGCTAAATCTGTCTACATTTCTGTAATACCACCCACTTTAGTGTATCAAGCATGACCTCGACACTACAGACCTTGGAAGTAGGCTACTACCTCATGCCCTGTAAACTCGGCGCTAAGGGTTAATGTGTTAAGATATCATCTTGTATGTATAGGTAATTTTACCATTTTAGTTTGGTGGGTTGGCTTACATGCAAACAGGTTCCTACACAAACAGCCTTATACACGAGTATATACAGTATTTGACAGTCTATTTATATATGTATACAATTGTGATACATGTCATATTGAAGACAGTAGACATCAAACCTACAACATTGTTTCCAATACCCAGTGTTAAATAACATGTCAGCAGAGCTGTATCTATGTTGTTATCAGTCAGGGATATGTTATATATGGGGGTAAATATTGTAACAATTTCACTACAATACATACACAAATAAATATCGTACAAATTACACGAATGAAAGATGTAGCAAAACAATACTTGAGACTGCACAAATTAAAGATGTAGCAAATCAATTCTTGAGATTGCATGAATGAAATACATAAATCAATTCTTGAAATTGCATGAATGAAAGATGTAGCAATCAATTATTGAGATTGCATGAATGAAATAAGTAGCAAATCAATTCTTGAGATTTCATGAATGAAAGATGTAGCAATCAATTCTTGAGATTGCATGAATGAAGGATGTAGCAAATCAATTATTGAGTATATACAGTATTTGAATGAATTCATGTAATTCTTGTGACTACATGAATGAAGGATGTAGCAAAACAATTCTTGAGACTGCACAAATTAAAGATGTAGCAAATCAATTGTTGAGATTGCATGAATGAAATACGTAGCAAATCAGTTCTTGAGACTTCATGAATGAAAGATGTAGCAATCAATTATTGAGATTGTATGAATCAAAGATCAATTCTTGAGACTGCATGAATGAAATAAGTAGCAAATCAGTCCTTGAGACTTCATGAATGAAAGATGTAGCAATCAATTATTGAGATTGTATGAATGAAAGATCAATTCTTGAGACTGTATGAATGAAATAAGTAGCAAATCAGTTCTTGAGACTGCATGAATGAAAGATGTAACAAATAAATTAATCAGCATATACAGTATTTGAATGAATTCTTGTAATTCTTGAGACTACATGAATGAAGGATGTAGCAAAACAATTCTTGAGACTGCACAAATTAAAGATGTAGCAAATCAATTGTTGAGATTGCATGAATGAAATATGTAGCAAATCAGTTCTTGAGGCTTCATGAATGAAAGATGTAGCAATCAATTATTGAGATTGTATGAATCAAAGATCAATTCTTGAGACTGCATGAATGAAATAAGTAGCAAATCAGTTCTTGAGACTTCATGAATGAAAGATGTAGCAATCAATTATTGAGATTGTATGAATGAAAGATCAATTCTTGAGACTGCATGAATGAAATAAGTAGCAAATCAGTTCTTGAGACTGCATGAATGAAGGATGTAGCAAAACAATTCTTGTGATTGCATGAATGAAAGATGTAGCAAATCAATTTTTGACACTGCTTGAATGAAAGATGTAGCAAATCAATTCTTGAGATTGCATGAATGAAAGATGTAGCAATCAATTCTTGAGATTGCATGAATGAAATAAGTAGCAAATCAGTTCTTGAGATTGCATGAATGAGAGATGAAGTAAAGCAATTCTTGCGATTGCATTAATGAAAGATGTAGCAAATCAATTCTTGAGTATATACAGCATTTCAATGAATTCTTTGAATTCTTATGATTGCATGAATGAAAGATGTAACAAAGCAATTCTTGAGACTGCACAAATTAAAGATGTAGCAAATCAATTCTTGAGATTGCATGAAAGAATGATGTAGCAATCAATTCTTGAGATTGCATGAATGAAAGATGTAACAAAGCAATTCTTGAGATTGCATGAATGAAAGATGTAGCAAATCAATTCTTGAGATTGCATGAATGAAAGATGTAGCAAATCAATTCTCGAGATTGCACGAATGAAAGATGTAGCAAATCAATTCTTGAGATTGCATGAATGAGAGATGTAGCAAATGAATTCTTGAGATTGCATGAATGAAATAAGTAGCAAATCAGTTCTTGAGATTGCATGAATGAGAGATGAAGTAAAGCCATTCTTGCGATTGCATTAATGAAAGATGTAGCAAATCAATTCTTGAGATTGCACAAATGAAAGATATAGCAAATCAATTCTTGAGATTGCATGAAAGAATGATGTAGCAATCAATTCTTGAGATTGCATGAATGAAAGATGTAGCAAATCAATTCTTGATATTGCATGAATGAAAGATGCAACAAAGCAATTCTTGAGATAATACAGTATTTCAATGAATTCTTGTAATTCTTGAATTGCATGAATGAAAGAAGTAGCAAATCTATTCTTGATATTGCATGAATGAAAGATGTAACAAGGCAATTCTTGAGTATATACAGTATTTGAATGAATTCTTGTAATTCTCGAGATTGCATGAAATGAAAGATGTAGCAAATCAATTCTTGAGATTGCATGAATGAAAGATGTAGCAAATCAATTCTTGAGATTGCATGAATGAGAGATGTAGCAAAGCAATTCTTGAGATTACATGAATGAAAGATGTAGCAAATCAATTCTTGAGATTACATGAATGAAAGATGTAACAAATCAATTCTTGAGATTACATGAATGAAAGATGTAGCAAATCAATTCTTGAGATTGCATGAATGAAAGATGTAACAAATCAATTCTTGAGATTACATGAATGAAAGATGTAGCAAATCAATTCTTGAGATTACATGAATGAAAGATGTAGCAAATCTATTCTTGAGATTGCACGAATGAAAGATGTAGCAATCAATTCTTGAGATTACATGAATGAGAGATTTAGCAGAATAAAAGATATAGCAAATTCTTGAGTATATACAGCATTTCAATGAATTCTTTGAATTCTTGTGTTTGCATGAATGAAAGATGTAACAAATCAATTCTTGAGATTGCATGAATGAAAGATGTAGCAAATCAATTCTTGTGATTGCATGAATGAGAGATGAAGCAAAGCAATTCTTGTGATTGCATGAATGAGAGATGTAGCAAATCAATTCTTGTGATTGCATGAATGAGAGATGTAGCAAAGCAATTCTTGTGATTGCATGAATGAGAGATATAGCAAAGCAATTCTTGTGATTGCATGAATGAGAGATGTAGCAAATCAATTATTGTGATTGCATGAAAGAATGATGTAGCAAATCAATTCTTGTGATTGCATGAATGAGACGTAGCAAATCAATTCTTGTGATTGCATGAAAGAATGATGTAACAATCAATTCTTGTGATTGCATGAATGAGAGATGTAGCAAATTCTTGTGATTGCATGAATGAAATATATAGCAAAGCAATTCTTGAGATTGCATAAAAGAATGATGTAGCAATCAATTCTTGAGATTTCATGAATGAAAGATGAGATTACATGAATGAAAGATGTAGCAAAGCAATTCTTGAGTAAATACAGTATTTCAATGATTTATTGTAATTCTTGAATTGCATGAATGAAAAATGTAGCAAATCTATTCTTGATATTGCATGAATGAAAGATGTAGCAAATCAGTTCTTGAGATTACATGAATGAGAGATGTCATTTCTTGAGTATATACAGTATTTTAATGAAATCTTGTCATTCTTGCGACTACATGAATGAAAGATGTAGCAAATCAATTCTTGAGACTACATCAATGAAACAAGTAGCAAATCAATTCAAGACATCATATGTGTGAAGGATGTTACAAATCAATTCAAGCGAATGCATCAATGAAGGATGTAGCAAATCAATACAAGTGATTACATGAAGGACATTTTAAGCGCACTTTTCAGCCTAAGCATAATTGCTCATATTAAGGCCAATTTCAAGAGGAATTCCAGCAGATTCTTATGCAGATTGGTTGTCCAAAGATAATATTTATAATTTTAAAAAATCGACTAAGATTTCCTCCTGTAATAATATTCTACCCAAAGAATACCCCGCATGAAATTTCCACCTGAAATAAAAAATTCCTCCTAAGGTTTCTGTCTAAGAAAAGGCGGCCTAAAATATCTAAATAAATATCATCCAATACAAAATCTGATACTTCACACTTGTTATACTTCTTACTTCTTTTTACAATTTTTGTTGTTGTTGTTGTTGTTGTACATTTGTTTAACTTCAATTGGATTTAACTGCCCTCAAACAAGACTGTTTTCTTGTTTTCCACTTTAGAGCGGAATTTTGCTTTTTTCTTGACCTGAATATGATTTCCCTCGATATGGACCCTTTTGTTAAACATCGTCTCCAAAACTGTTTTTAAATTATTTATTAATTTTTTATATATATAATGCTCTATCCATCCATTCCCATTCTGCTGTTTGTTTGTTTACTTGAATTTTAACGGCGTACAAGCACTTTTAGGCTATTTAGCGCCATACAATAAGTTAGCTGTTCAAAAACAAGAAAGGTTTAACATCGACCAGCGATATATATAAAAAAAACATAATAGTTAAATATAAAATGGTAAGATGTTGGTAACAGGAAAATATGAAGCTTCCCAATCAACGGGAGATGTAAATGGTGTATGTTGATGATAAGATGTTGTAAATAAAAGGTGATATTTGCATTAGATAAAAATATTCTACGTGATGGCATACAAGTTATAGTTTAAAATAGAGATTTACTTCCTTTAGGAAATCTAAAATACAAGTGATTTGTATTGTATCAAAAAGTTCCTTCATGTCATGTACATTATAGTATTTAACACGCGTAGGTTGCAGGTCAGAACACTCGGTCATAAAGTGTTTAACAGTGAATGGCTCATTGCAAGAAACTCTGGTGGATCTTCACCTTTCAGTATGTGGGAGTGGGTAATGTATGTATGACCGATTCTGATTCTTGCAATGACAACCTCCTCCCTACGGATAGCTCTGTAGGAAGGAGTCCATTCTCCCAGGGTTGGTTTGATGGCATGAAGTTTGTTATTGACTGCATTATCCCATGACGCCTGCCACTTCTGACGTAGGTACTTTTTGATACAAGGTTTAAAATCAGTAAAAGGTAATTTAAAATCCGATGGTTCTTGGGATAGAGCCATCTTAGCAGCCCGGTCTGCTTCTTCATTACCTCTAATACCAATATGGCTAGGTAGCCAACAGTATACTATGTTGTAGGACTTACTAAGCTCAGAGTTTTTGACGAGAATATCGACTAGTAATGGATTATCCAGTTTTCTATGGTGTAGCGACTGAAGTACTGACAGAGAGTCACAGAAAATAATGCTATTTAAAATGCGCTTTTGTTCAATAAATTTCAGAGCAAGGTCTATTGCTCTGATTTCCGCTGAAAATATGGACGCATCGTTTCGCAAGCGCACTTTGGTTATGTGCTTGCCACTAACAAAGGCTGCAGCAGCCTTGTCATCAACTTTTGATCCATCAGCAAAAATTTTTGTGTAGTTTTTAAAATCGTTGAGGAGTTCATGATAAGAGTTCTGGAAAACGGCAGGATTCGTCTCAGATTTTCTCCCATCGTGCAACATAAAAATCACTTTGGGTTGCTTAAGGAGCCAAGGTGGTGTTTTCGAGACAAACGTGTTCTGAACTGTAGGGAGATTAATTTTGATAGTGTCAAAACTGGATGATATTCTGATGCCAAATGAAGGTATGGCATTTGGTTTGTTTTCGTACAAAGTTTTGTATTTTGGTTGAAAAACAGCCGAAAAAGCAGGGTTCAGAGGATTTGATCTTAACCTAAGAGCGTACTGTATAGAAAGCATTTCTCTGCGGTGCGATAAGGGTGGTTCATTCGCTTCCGCGAGAAGGCTTTCGGATGGAGATGTCTTGAATGCTCCTAGAGCAAGTCTTATTCCCTGATGATGAATTGGGTCAAGCATTTTCAAATAAGACTTCCTAGCTGAACCATAAACAATGCATCCATAGTCTAGTATAGAACGGATAAATGTTCTTTACAAATTGAGGAGGACTTTTTTATCAGCACCCCAGTCAGTGTGCGCAATTACTTTTAGTAAATTTAAAGCTTTTAAGCATTTAGCTTTTAAATTCTTGATGTGTGGTATAAAAGTCAGTTTTCTGTCGAAGATAATACCCAAAAACTTTGTTTCCCATTCTGCAATGAGCTTTCTAATAAGTATTTGTAACATATATAACAGATGATCACTGTAAAGAGCTTCTGATTGGTCAAAGTTATGTACTTGCCCATTGAATTGTTGTGTAACAGAAACTGATGGGAAAGAATATACATGCTAAACATGGTGATTAGAATTTTCAAGTGGGATATGAGTTTGAATAACCATTTGAAAACTGTGCGCCAATGATAATAGCTTGAATTCAAAGTGAGTGGGAATGTAATTGATCATACTGTATGAAAACTGAATGCCAGGACTAGCATTCTCCTTTTGTGCCATAAAGAGCTTTATAGTAGTGGCTAACATGCTAAACATGTCAAGGAATTGAACCAGGATGATTTCGAAGTTATAAAACTCCAAACTGATTAACTTCCAGAATTTAAGGAGGGACAACATATAGATCACTGTTGGGAATCATTGATATTGTTGTCAGATACCCGTGTGTATCAAAGATAGTCGTATCTTTCCAGAGTTTTCTTGACTCACAAGTAGAATCATCTTTTAATATCGTGAGTGGTACTAATATTATTGTGTATATTATCAAAATATTCAAGGTGTGATAGAATTCAGTGTAAAATAAGAGTAATTATATATGATTAACGTTTGTCAGGGCTGCTTATAAAACAAGGACTAATTCAAGAGATCACAACAGCATCATAGTTTGTTGTAGTAGTAGGGTTTAACGCCACTTTTCAGCACAAGATAGGCCATACGTGGCAGCCAGTAATAATGGTGGAGGAAGAACTAGCAAGCTTTCACACATACCCATATTGGCAGAATCAGAGACTTGAACTCACGCAGACAGAGGTGAGATGGCAGTGATCCGTAATGGAGAGCACTTTCGGTCACTCAAGGCCCCCGTCATAGTTTGTACATTAATCAAAAATCAAATCAGGGTTGCTTATGGAACAAGGACTAATTTAACGGACGAGGTTTTTGTCTTGGGAGAAAGACAAAGTTTAGCGCTAGAATGCACAAGTTCTAAAGTTAAGAGTATTAAGTTTTCACAGAGAGAGAGAGAGAGAGAGAGAGTCTGAAGATCGAGGTCTGGAAAACAAGAGACAGGATGAGTGAAGTCTGATGAAAAAAAAGAGAAGTGACAAGTCAGATCCGGAAGAATGAGGCAGTCGGATTTGAAAGCATGAAGGAAAAAGGAAACGTTGGAACATGGTTGAGAGGAAGGTGATGCAATCAGTTGTGGACATTGCACTCTTTTCACCACTCATTATGATGATGAAATAAATCCAAGTTAGACACTGCTATTAAATCCTGTTGATATAACTTAAGTTGAACTGAAATTACCACTATTAATTGGTTTGATTCAATTTGTTAATTTTCTTATCAAAGGGAGCTTATATTGCATTATTTCTTCCCAATAATCTTGCAAAGTTCTCTTGATATTCAATCATACCGGATCATAATATCGAGGGGGGTCATTCTATAGATAATGTAGCTAAATCAAATTAACTACTAAGAGGGTGCTGTCACCACAAGGAAAGAAGTTATTGTTCACAAAATGAACAAGTCAATTACAGCTATCAGAAACAGGAAATATAAATGTTGCTGAAAATCATTCAAAATTTACAAGAAACAACAACAAAAAATGTGAAAAAATAACACAGATTTCACTGAAATTTCAGTCACATTTTCACTAGGGTATTATTTTTACAGAGCATATTTTAATAGGAAGCAAAAAAACAATAATTTTTTTAGTAAACATGTTTTTTTCTATAAACTTCAAAATTAAGCCAAACATTTCTACTCAAATCAGTCTAAGTCCAAAATCCATCTTAAAGTAGCGAAATAAAAGGGACAATCAGAACTTTTCCGTCTAAAGGTTATCCTTTAAAAGGAATATAAGAGACAGTACACATAACTATTAGACAGATTCAGTCTGTCACCTTAGCAGTGTTCCCAGTCCGCCCAAAGTCCATCTGAAATTTGGGTCTATTAGGTGGAATACACCTAAAATCCAGGCGGAATCTGCCTAAATTTTTGGTAAAGGAATGAAGTTTAATCAAAAAATTTCTGTCATATGCACAAAATGAGTTTGAGCAAACCAGAGTATTTGAGCTAACCCACGTTCCAGCTAAGAAGATGCTACTGTTTATATCTGGCATATGAAAAAGTAAATTACATACGCTGGATTACTTTTCGTTCGGCTACCACTCGGCACTTGTCTACTGCTCTCTAGCTTGGCAGGGCTTGGAATAAAACCTACATCACAACCTTCCTTCACCAGTCGCCCTATCCACCAGTCATTACTGAATTTCTGTAACACAAAAAAATTCAAACTCAAAACAGGGACACATGCAATTTACATAATAGTAATATTCTATCTTTATAACAAGAAGAAATATTGCAAGAAATGTCAAATAATAAACAACTTTAATATTAATATATTAAAGAACATCTCTTGCTGGACCTTTTATGGCTCAGTAAAAAGCTATAAATCAGACAGTCTGCACTGAATTAATTTCCTAAGGATCAATAATATTCTGAGAAACTGTCAAGATGAAGAATGATATCCATATTTTCACAAGAGCAAAGAGTTCACATACAAATTATGATTCATCCTCAACAAAGATGGTGGTTTTGAATCATCAAATGTTTTTCTTTCATAAAATATTATATGTATGTTTTGTTAATATTCCAATAAATTGTTAATTCCACCTTATTATTCAGTGAAAATGGAATGTTAATACTACCAGTGCTTTCTCCAGGCTGTGACCCTGCGCCTTTAAGACAGAGTAAAATTCAATCGAGTCGAGTGTAAGTACACATGGGCAGAACATCATAAAAAGGGCATTGAAAATAACTGTATATTTCATCAGCCCAATCTACCAGGTTAACAAGCTTCTCACTGATCAAGATTACCTCACGCTCTAATGTAGCACTAAGCATGTGAATCAAATATAAAGATTTAAAGAATATCTGCCGTTTTCTTTACACTGAATACTTAAGTCAGTAATGGTCCGACACAAATGGGTTAAATGTATTTTCAGATATCTGATAAGACCATTTCTCTTCCATGTAACTGGTAAGTGTTCAAACTATCTGATATTTTCCAGCAATATATTTTTAATATAGCTGCTGTGATGGACATATTTGATGTCAGATGAGCACCATTTTCATTTAAGGTCATGTGATATGATAGAAAATAAAATCATCACACTTGTAATTATTTAATAAAAATACCAGGTGTGATAATCTGGCCAATCAAGGTCATGTGATATGATAGAAAATAAAATCATCACACTTATAATTATCTAATACAAATACCAGGATTGATAATCTGGCCAATCAAGGCCATGGGATATGATAGAAAATAAAATCATTAAACTTCTAATCATTTGACACAAACACCAGGAGTGATAATTTGGCCAATCAAACTGAAGGGATTTACTAGAAAATATAATCCTTATAATTCTGATCATCTGAGTTATTTAAAGAATTTTCCTCTTTTTCTTAAAAAAAAATAACTGCCCTCTTTGAAGGTTGATCAGTGTAATTTGTGTTAGTTTTAAAGTTCTTAATGCAGAGAGATTTTCAATCAATTTTAGTCAAACTGTAGAGCAGTGTTCGGGGGACAAAGTCATTTATAATAATTATTATAATTTGTATTATTATTATTATTATTATTGTTATTATTATTATTATTATTATTATTATTATTATTATTATAGAGACAATCTAAAATTTGTGGCATTACAAAGAAACTTTTGTTTCTTCAGATATTCTTCATATTTGGCCTTTCAATTTGTATAAACTGCCAAATGGTTTGACAAGGTGAATCATGCAAAATTAACGGTACCTCTTTGATGTGCAGATAATCCTTCACACCAAAAGACACTGCTTGTCCTGGTACAGGGCAGTCATCTTCATATGTTCCATCGTATGACACATTTGTCCTTACTGAAAAGGCCACTGGCTTTGTCTGTGGATAATAATTTAAAAAAACAATAACATTAGCACTACTTTAAAATACATGTGCCATAATGTGAACTGTGTGATCCAGATTTGCCATTATATAAAATACCTGCAGATGTGGGTCTATCCAACAATATGGTTTATTCTACAATATAAAACTGATTATTTTGACAATAATTATCAAGATTATATAGCAGAACACTAATTAAAAGAACAATGGAGACTTTGGAGATATGGAGACTTTGTTCTATACTAGAATCCTGATTATATTTAAAATGATCATTGTGACTTTTCTAAAACAGAACACTGATTATATGGACGAAGATTATGGAGACTGTTCTACAGTAGAACACTGATTATATGGACGAAGATTATGGAAGTTCTACAGTAGAACACTGATTATATGGATGAAGATTATGGAGACTGTTCTACAGTAGAAAAACTATTATATGGATGAAGATTATGGAAGTTCTACAGTAGAACACTGATTAAATGGATGAAGATTACGGAGACTGTTCTACAGTAGAACACTGATTATATGGACGAAGATTATGGAAGTTCTACAGTAGAACACTGATTAAATGGATGAAGATTACGGAGACTGTTCTACAGTAGAACACTGATTATATAGATGAAGATTATGGAAGTTCTACAGTAGAACACTGATTAAATGGATGAAGATTATGGAGACTGTTCTACAGTAGAACACTGATTAAATGGATGAAGATTACGGAGACTGTTCTACAGTAGAACACTGATTAAATGGATGAAGATTACGGAGACTGTTCTACAGTAGAACACTGATTATATGAACGAAGATTATGGAGACTGTTCTACAGTAGAACACTGATTATACAGACAATGATTAAAGACTTATATGGACGATTATGAACTGTTCTAGTATAGAACACTGATTATACAGAGCAATAATTATGGCAACAGTTTGTTCAACTAGACACTGATAATGTGGACAATAATTATGGAGACGGTTAGTTCTATAGTAGAACACTGATTATACAGACAATAAGTATGCATACTGTTCAAGTGTACAATCTTACCAATGTTACAAAATATGTTAAACCCTGTTTTATTAACACCATTATCCAGGGAAAAAAAAACATTTTCTAGGCAAAATCAATTTCATGTTTGGTTCGGATTATCAACATTCTACTAAATGTATATCCCAGCCAATAGTATACACCCTGATATGCCATGTGTGTGTGCGTGTGTGTGTGTCTGTGTGTGTGTGTATCTGTGTCTCTGTGTGTGTGTGTGTGTGTGTGCTGCTGGTCTTGCATATGTCAATCTATCTGCTTGTACCATGGGTAACTGTTTAAAACAACAACCTCTATTTAAAGGCTAAATATTATTTCACTTTAAAGAAATTTTTTAGATTATAGTTATTAGATGGTTTTTAACAGCTTTTGATTATGGTTATTGGATGGTTTTTAACAGCTTTTGATTATTGTTATTAGATGGTTTTTAACAGCTTTTGATTATTGTTATTAGATGGTTTTTAACAGCTTTTGATTACTGTTATTGGATGGTTTCTAACAGCTTTTGGTTACTGTTATTGGATGGTTTCTAACAGCTTTTGATTACTGTTATTGGATGGTTTCTAACAGCTTTTGATTACATGTACTGTTGTTGGATGGTTTCTAACAGCTTTTGATTACTGTTATTGGATGGTTTCTAACAGCTTTTGATTACTGTTATTGGATGGTTTCTAACAGCTTTTGATTACTGTTATTGGATTGTTTCTAACAGCTTTTGATTACTGTTATTGGATGGTTTCTAACAGCTTTAGTGCATAATATTAGCATTATCAGGTTGACCCAGGTTAGCAAGAACCTACAACCCTTGGATTACTGGACAATGCACAACAAACTAAGCTGTAGCAGACCCCATATACCGGTATCAAATTTATTTGTATATTATTTGAACAAATGTACTAAAACTGGTATATCATACATCCATCCATGTTTAATAGTCCTTAATGTAGGCACAAGAAGGACATGGATGACCCTGGAGATTATTTAAAAAAAAAAGGTCTAGAGACATTTAGTATGTAGTCTCAGATTAAACATGGTGTTCCCAAACCATTTTTATTACCATGACCTTGACGTCAGACTTCAGACCCCAGTTTCATATTACCCAAAACACAACCCATCCACTAAGTAGTACTAACATAGATTAATCTGATAAGTTAGACTTTCTGGTTAAACATCATAATGAGGCATTTACAAAGGAAAGGAACAAATTCCACAACAAAAAATTCTGTGCAAAAGCCCCATTGTTCTTTGAGCCATGATCACCTTGACCTTTGCCATTTTCTCCCCAATCAAACAGTAAATAGTGCCTAGTAATTTGTCATTTTATTAATCAAGGTTATTTGTAGAGATTTGCCTTGTATGTTATATGTTGCTGTGTTCTTAAGACAGATCACCGTGATCCCATGTTTTGTCCCACCTTCATGCATTATTATCGCTGGCCAGTATTTTCTGCAGGACTAATAATTGTGCAAACCTACCTCCATATTTAATAAATCTCACCACCTCTTTGAAAATGAACAAGCACATAAAAGTCACAAAATGTAATATTGCCATTAACTTAACAAAATCTTTGAGATTTATTAATCATCCAAGCTCAATCTAATTGAGTAAGTGCTTGATTTCAATATCAAAGAGAAAACAAAGTGCTTACTAAATGATCCTTTGTAAATGAGTAACAAGATGCTTTCATTACTTATCTAGGAATTATAAGCATTTTACTAACTCAACTGGGTAAGGTTTTAAAATGTCAAGCATGCAGTTACCGGCATTCACTGGTAAAGTCTCTTATGTTACATGCCATTCCAATGCAAGCAACATTATTGTACCGTTATCATTACACAAGATTATTTACACAGAAGTTATCAAACACAAATTACTACTGTTGTGGGTCCATTCATAGTTACTGACTGAATTTAATAAATTCCATTAAAAACTGAAATTCACCCATATGAAAATACCAACATGGAAATAGACCAGAGAGGTATTTCCACTTTGAAAATCCTGGATATATCACTGCTTGGTGTCAGGAATTATCAGAGGCCTGTTAGTTGCAAATCTTGATATTTTACTGCTTGGTGTCAGGGATAACCAGTGGCCAATTAACTGAAAAATCTTGATACATCACTGCTTGGTGTCAGGGTTAACCAGTGGTCTATTAACTAGTTAAGCTTTGTAATTGAGTCAATGTCCTGAATTAATAAGGATCTTTATAGTTTCAGATTTGACTCTGGACCAATATATACATCCCTATATGTGAAGCATCAGGGAATACAGGCACCTGGTCTTATATCCCCATCCCTGTGCTATGCATCAAGAAAGTAATGCAGACACCTAGGCAAACATACCCATCCCTATGCTATGCATCTAGGAAGTAATGCAGACACCTAGGCAAACAAACCAAACCCTATCCTATGCATCAAGGAAGTAATGCAGATATCTAGGCAAACATACCCATCCCTATGCTATGCATCAAGGAAGTAATGCAGACACCTAGGCAAACATATCCATCCCTATCCTATGCATCAAGGAAGTAATGCAGACACCTAGGCAAACATACCCATCCCTATGCTATGCATCTAGGAAGTAATGCAGACACCTAGGCAAACATACCCATCCCTATGCTATGCATCAAGGAAGAAATGCAGACACCTAGGCAAACATACCCATCCATATGCTATGCATCTAGGAAGTAATGCAGACACCTAGGCAAACATACCCATCCCTATGCTATGCATCAAGGAAGTAATGCAGATACCTAGGCAAACATACCCATCCCTATGCTATGCATAAAGGAAGTAATGCAGACACCTAGGCAAACATACCCATCCCTATGCTATGCATCAAGGAAATAATGCAGACACAAACATACCCATCCCTATCCTATGCATCAAGGAAGAAATGCAGACACCTAGGCAAACATACCCATCCCTATGCTATGCATCTAGGAAGTAATGCAGACACCTAGGCAAACATACCCATCCCTATGCTATGCATCAAGGAAGTAATGCAGATACCTAGGCAAACATACCCATCCCTATGCTATGCATCAAGGAAGTAATGCAGACACCTAGGCAAACATATCCATCCCTATCCTATGCATCAAGGAAGTAATGCAGACACCTAGGCAAACATACCCATCCCTATGCTATGCATCTAGGAAGTAATGCAGACACCTAGGCAAACATACCCATCCCTATGCTATGCATCAAGGAAGAAATGCAGACACCTAGGCAAACATACCCATCCATATGCTATGCATCTAGGAAGTAATGCAGACACCTAGGCAAACATACCCATCCCTATGCTATGCATCAAGGAAGTAATGCAGATACCTAGGCAAACATACCCATCCCTATGCTATGCATAAAGGAAGTAATGCAGACACCTAGGCAAACATACCCATCCCTATGCTATGCATCAAGGAAGTAATGCAGACACCTAGGCAAACATACCCATCCCTATGCTATGCATCAAGGAAATAATGCAGACACCTAGGCAAACATACCCATCCCTATGCTATGCATCAAGGAAGTAATGCAGACACCTAGGCAAACATACCCATCCCTATGCATCAAGGAAGAAATGCAGACACCTAGGCAAACATACCCATCCCTATGCTATGCATCAAGGAAGTAATGCAGACACCTAGAAGGAAGTAATACAGACACCTAGGCAAACATACCCATCCCTATGCTATGCATCAAGGAAGTAATGCAGACACCTAGGCAAACATACCCATCCCTATGCTATGCATCAAGGAAGTAATGCAGATACCTAGGCAAACATACCCATCCCTATGCTATGCATCAAGGAAGTAATACAGACACCTAGGTAAACATAACTATCCCTATGCTATGCATCAAGGAAGTAATGCAGACACCTAGAAGGAAGTAATACAGACACCTAGGCAAACATACCCATCCCTATGCTATGCATCAAGGAAATAATGCAGACACCTAGGCAAACATACCCATCCCTATGCTATGCATCAAGGAAGTAATGCAGACACCTAGGCAAACATACCCATCCCTATGCTATGCATCAAGGAAGTAATGCAGACACCTAGGCAAACATACCCATCCCTATGCATCAAGGAAGAAATGCAGACACCTAGGCAAACATACCCATCCCTATGCTATGCATCAAGGAAGTAATGCAGACACCTAGGCAAACATACCCATCCCTATGCTATGCATCAAGGAAGTAATGCAGACACCTAGGCAAACATACCCATCCCTATGCTATGCATCTAGGAAGTAATGCAGACACCTAGGCAAACATACCCAGCCCTATGCTATGCATCAAGGAAGTAATGCAGACAACTAGGCAAACATACCCATCCCTATGCTATGTATCAAGGAAGTAATACAGACACCTAGGTAAACATAACTATCCCTATGCTATGCATCAAGGAAGTAATACAGACACCTAGGCAAACATAACTATCCCTATGCTATGCATCAAGGAAGTAATGCAGACACCTAGAAGGAAGTAATACAGACACCTAGGCAAACATACCCATCCCTATGCTATGCATCAAGGAAATAATGCAGACACAAACATACCCATCCCTATGCTATGCATCAAGGAAGTAATACAGACACCTTAGCAAACATACCCATCCCTATGCTATGCATCTAGGAAGTAATGCAGACACCTAGGCAAACAAACCAAACCCTATCCTATGCATCAAGGAAGTAATGCAGACACCTAGGCAAACATACCCATCCCTATGTCATGCATCCAGGAAGTAACGCAGACACCTAGGCAAACATACCCATCCCTATGCTATTCATCAAGGAAGTAATGCAGACACCTAGAAGGAATTAATACAGACACCTAGGCAAACATACCCATCCCTATGCTATGCATCAAGGAAGTAATGCAGACACCTAGAAGGAAATAATGCAGACACCTAGGCAAACATACCCATCCCTATGCTATGCATCAAGGAAGTAATGCAGACACCTATGTAAACATAACTATCCCTATGCTATGCATCAAGGAAATAATGCAGACACCTAGGCAAACATACCCATCCCTATGCTATGCATCAAGGAAGTAATGCAGACACCTAGGTAAACATAACTATCCCTATGCTATGCATCAAGGAAGTAATGCAGACACCTAGGCAAACATAACTATCCCTATGCTATGCATCAAGGAAGTAATGCAGACACCTAGAAGGAAGTAATACAGACACCTAGGCAAACATACCCATCCCTATGCTATGCATCAAGGAAATAATGCAGACACAAACATACCCATCCCTATGCTATGCATCAAGGAAGTAATACAGACACCTTAGCAAACATACCCATCCCTATGCTATGCATCTAGGAAGTAATGCAGACACCTAGGCAAACAAACCAAACCCTATCCTATGCATCAAGGAAGTAATGCAGACACCTAGGCAAACATACCCATCCCTATGCTATGCATCAAGGAAGTAATGCAGACACCTAGGCAAACATACCCATCCCTATGCATCAAGGAAGAAATGCAGACACCTAGGCAAACATACCCATCCCTATGATATGCATCAATGAAGTAATGCAGACACCTAGAAGGAAGTAATACAGACACCTAGGCAAACATACCCATCCCTATGCTATGCATCAAGAAAATAATGCAGACACAAACATACCCATCCCTATGCTATGCATCAAGGAAGAAAAGCAGACACCTAGGCAAACATATCCATCCCTATGCTATGCATCAAGAAAGTAATACAGACACCTAGGCAAACATACCCATCCCTATGCTATGCATCAAGGAAGTAATGCAGACACCTAGGCAAACATACCCATCCCTATGCTATGCATCAAGGAAGTAATACAGACACCTAGGTAAACATACCCATCCCTATGCTATGCATCAAGGAAGTAATACAGACACCTTGGCAAACACACCCATCCCTATGCTATGCATCTAGGAAGTAATGCAGACACCTAGGCAAACAAACCAAACCCTATCCTATGCATCAAGGAAGTAATGCAGACACCTAGGCAAACATACCCATCCCTATGCTATGCATCAAGGAAGTAATACAGACACCTAGGCAAACATACCCATCCCTATGCTATGCATTTAGGAAGTAACGCAGACACCTAGGCAAACATACCCATCCCTATGCTATGCATCAAGGAAGTAATGCAGACACCTAGGCAAACATACCCATCCCTATGCTATGCATCAAGGAAGTAATGCTGACACCTAGGCAAACAAACCAAACCCTATCCTATGCATCAAGGAAGTAATACAGACACCTAGGCAAACATACCCATCCCTATGCTATGCATCTAGGAAGTAACGCAGACACCTAGGCAAACATACCCATCCCTATGCTATGCATCAAGGAAGTAATGCAGACACCTAGGCAAACATACCCATCCCTATGCTATGCATCAAGGAAGTAATGCAGACACCTAGGCAAACATACCCAACCCTATGCTATGCATCAAGGAAGTAATGCAGACACCTAGGCAAACATACCCATCCCTATGCTATGCATCAAGGAAGTAATGCAGACACCTAGGTAAACATAACTATCCCTATGCTATGCATCAAGGAAGTAATGCAGACACCTAGAAGGAAGTACGTAATACAGACACCTAGGCAAACATACCCATCCCTATGCTATGCATCTAGGAAGTAACGCATTTATTATTAGTGGATCAGTGAGGGGGAGGTATAGGAATAAGATTTTAAAGATGGCTGCCAGGATGAAATAACTTATCAATATTTTAATGATGAATATATTCTTATGCTGTACGAATACATATATAGATACAAGTGATGGAAATTGATACAAAATTATACTTACCTTACACAAGTTGTTTTAATTGTCAACAGTCGTCAAAAATGTTATTAGTGTTTGCCTTCTTATTCTTTAAATAAAAAATTAATATGAGACAGCTGTTGCAGGCAAATGCACTCATATTCATTAGTTACAATGAAAGACTCTAAAACAATCGCTCACCATCTACAAATTAACACCAAGTGACATGGTTTATAATATTTCTCCCTGCCAATTCCATGGTTATTATTTTATTGCAACAGTTTGTTTGGCATAATAAAAGTAGTCTGAGTTTCCTCTGACACTTGCCACCCCATTTTTGATATAATGACATTTGATGATGGGTCAGAGCCAACTGTCTATAGAAAAGCTGGAATTCGCTGATACAATGCAGTGTTTGCATTATTCAGCCACTTACTAATCAGCGTAGCAAATTTGAATACTGTTGCATCAGGAAATACCTGCATTAATTTGATAGGAAGATTGTTTATTTTCTCAGAAATTGCAAGCATAACATTCGGAATATCTTTAATCTCTTGACAGATGAGAAACAAACTACAGCATTGATGGAATTTAACCTGGAACTCACCATTTACATTGTTAGTCACATGATATAAATGGTTGTTAAAATAATTATGATTGATTCGTTGTGCATCATGTTATGGTTTGAACATGTAAAGTTTTACAAATGTGTGTTTAAAATATCAGATACCGGTACCCAGAAAATCCCAAATGGCCAATTCATTCAGCAAATGTTGACTGGTTGTAGTCATGATGATAATAATTTTGAAAGTTAAAAAGTAAAGCAGACTACTCGAGCTGGTAAAAGTGTTAATGGAGATACCAGTGGGTGATTTTAAGCACAAAAATGGTGTTCAATATGAGCCTGATATACATGTTAGGTCGACAAAAATATATGGCATGTCTGTCAAGCCCTCTTTCAGCAAAATGCAGAAAATACCAAGCCAAATTAAAAAAAGAGACAACTTATAAGCACAATGCAATTTTAATTCTCTTTTTCTCAAACAATTTAGCCCTATGACAAAACTCCCCTATCGGGTAAGGTAAAAACTGAATAATATGAATGACAATAATAATAATAATAATAATAATAATAATAAAGACTTTATTTAGAGAAGGTAACTCAATTAGTTACAGAACTACCGGTAATCTACCTTGAGGCCTTCTATCTGTTATGTACAATATATACAATACATACAACATGATGTGAAGAGTCTGGCTCAATGCTAAATAATTAAGGAATTTTAAATTTCAAAGTATCAAGCCTGGAACACATGCACAGGCATCTGTAAAAACACAAATATATAAGAAACATAAAATATCATTCTGTGTTGAAACATTCAGCTTTGAAAATGATGCACAGAAAAACAACAGACAAGCAGGCAGTATATTGAAAACTTTTTTTTAAACAATTCCTTCTTTGGCCTTGGTATAATGTAATTTTTTCTTCTTATAGACCTTAAATTTGGAGTACCATCAGCATCTCTTTGGTGAAAGATATTGCTTAGATAGACAGGAATGGATTTTCTGGATACTTTATACATCAATTTGGCTTTTCTAAGAAATATTCTTTCGTGTATTGTTAAAATCTTTATATTATTCATTGCATCCTGAAAATTGTCTATACATTGCTCTAGAATTAAATGGCAAGCCCTCTTTTGGAGCCTTTTAAGTGTTGTTATGTTTGAATTAGAGGTATTACCCCAAATTACGTTACAGTAGTCCAGATATGGCTGAATATGACTTTTATAAAAGATGACCCTATACTGAAGAGGAATATATGTTTTGATTTTCCTCAGTAGCCAAAGATAAGAATTAACCTTTTTTGAAATGTGTTTAATGTGAATAGACCAAGTAAGATTGTTAAATGAAATTAAGAAGTAAAGATATTTATTTGATCTATATACATGTAAAGTGAGTCCTGCATCTGATCAAATGGCTTAACATTTCACTACAAATCACTGATAACTAACAGGGTGTCTGTTATCTCATAATGGATGAGAATGGCATATAAATATATACTAGGTATACATCTCTCTGTAATATGGATTCTGGAAATACAACCAGTAAATTACATTAAAGGAATTGAAGGTTCTTTGAATTATACCTAAGATATACAAGGTATTTTTAAAAGCCAGTATAACCAGTGAGGACACCCTATGCATAATAAGACACTGTGAGTGCCACCAAGAGTCAATAATGTATTGTAAACGTCTTTTCGTGAAAACCTCATGCTGATATAATCCGTGCAGGAGCAATGTGGTAGTCATGTTGGCAGTGCAGGCAGTGCTATCTTCATTTAGCACTACCTTGGCCATGGTTGTTTAGAAACATTAATAATCAAAACATCAAGTACTAATGGACAGATGGGCAATGCACAACATGACATCCTGAAACCTCTCCTGGTATATGACCAGTAAAACTCAAAAATTACAAATCCGGGTGTCCAAAGAGCAAAAAATTTTTAATTTGATATGGCCTAATGATGACAGTTTAATGTACTGTACCCTGGCTTTTTCAAGCTGAGCAAGAGCCTGTTTGGCCGTTTCCCTCCGTAGAGCCTCCCCTTCTTCGTCCAGGGACAGCTGGTCAGAGGAGGGTTGACTATAGTTGGAATCCTGGGAGCCCTGAAAAAGACAAATATTCCAAATGAATCTGGACTGATATTCTTCCTATAGCTATATAATTGAAACCAGACTTTCATTCATTAATACTCAACATTCCCCCAATAATAAAACAAGCTTGGAGTTATTTATTTTTGTGGATCCATGTAGTGCAGTATCATGTTGTTTTTTAAAATAAAATAAATGATAATGGTAATTTTATTTAATGAATGTGATATCAACAAAAACATGAGTCCCTTGATGGGGGTGACAAGAATTTAATGTAAGATCACTTCTTCCTTTTCACTGTTGAAAACTCATAAGCAACAAAGCAGTTTTCAAATTAACTGCTGTGGTCGACAAACTGGATGTCATTAGAACACCATTTCCATTCCGTACCAATATGGCAACATAACAAGTGTCCTAGTGGAAATCCCATTTTGTTGGTGGAGTAAATGGACCAAGATTGTCTCAATGGCTGCCACGGTGACCAAGTTAGCTACCAGCTTAGCACCATCTCAATTTAGGAATAACGAGAGATCCTAAAAGTCTTTTTACAAAAGCACAATGCTGATTTGACCAACCCTATAGGAAGCTTTGAAAAATAGCTATTGTGGCAATCATACTGCAAGTCAGATTAGAATGTTAAGGAGTCCAGTGAAGAGACTGATTCCAGGAATACATGACAAGACCATTTCTTTCTTTTAACTGCAGAATGTTGAAAGCATCTCTGATATTCTTCATTCAAATTAAGTGCCGTGGTGGACATACTGGATGTTAGATTGGTACCTTTCTCATTATGACCATTCAGACATTATAAAAAGTCTATCTTTGAAATCTCCATGCTAATATGACCATTCATTCCCGAGTAGTAGTGATAAGATTTTGTACATGGCCACTGTGGCAGCATATCTGAGCAGCACCTATTTCATTCCAGAAATTACTACTTACTCATGAGTACTAGTGATAACAAGATTTTTAAGAAGTCATTTTCATTTAGAACAAAGTAACACCCTAAAAACTCGGATCAATTTTCAAAATGACTTATCTTTAAATAAGAGCAGTTAAGCATGACTTTTAAGGGGGCCATATACTAATTATAAATCAACAAAAGATTACAAAGTCTTGCAGTGAAATATCCATTAAGATATAACCATTCATTCAGGAGAAGATTGATTGATTGATTGATTGATTGATTGATTGATTGATTGATTGATTGATTGATTGATTTTTAACGACGCACCAGCACTTTTAGGCTATTTAGTGCCATACAATAGGTTGTATTTATACATGGTTAAAAATACTAAAGGTTTAATATCAACTAGTGATATAAAAAAAAACAAATAGTTCAATATAAAATGATAAGTTGTTGGTAACAGTAAAATATGAAGCTTCCCAATCAATGGGAGATGTAAATGGTGTATGCTGATGAAAAGATGTTGAAAAATAATGGGCGGTATTTGTATTAGATAAAAATGCACTAGGTGATGACATACAAGTTAAAGTTTAAAATAAAGATTTACTTCTTCAGGAAATCTAAAATACAAGTGATAGATATAGTATCAAAAAGTTCCTTCATGTCATGTACATCATAGTAATTGTAGGTTGCAGGTCGGAACACTCAGTCATAAAGTTCTTAACAGTGAATGGTTCATTGCAAGTAACGCACACTGGTGGATCTTCACCTTTTACTATGTGGGAGTGGGTTATGTATGTATGACCGATTCTGATTCTTGAAATGACAACCCCCTCCCTATGGATAGTTCTGTAGGAACGAGTCCATTCACCCAGGAGAAGTAATCATGACAAGATTTGTTAAGCTGATTACTATGACAGCTGTATTTGCAAATATCCTCTAATTTAATGAATCTCCCTCGCTCTTCTTAAGAATGAACTAGTATGAAAATTGAATACAGTCAATTTGATATGAACATAATGAAATTCACTCCAATTAACAAAGCTCAGTCTGATCATCCACCTCCACAATCAAGTGCTTACCAAAATGGTGAGCAGTGAGACACTTTAATCATCTAATTACACCTGTTTTACCTAGTGGCACCTTCAAGCTGAGCAGTGAGAAATGTTTATTACCAGGTTATTACAGGTATTTTACCAAATGGCATTTTGCAACAGAGCAGTGGGGCATTTTTATTATCTAATTACATGTGTTTCACCAAGTTCCATGTTCCAGCAAAGAAGTTAGACAATTGTATCATCTAATTACCAATGTTTTACCTAGTGGCATTTTCCAACATAGCAGTTAGACAATTGTATCACCAATGTGTTACCAAGTGACATTTTCCAGCTGAGCAGTGAGATGCTTTTATTGATTATCTAGTTATTACAAGTGTTTTACCAACTGCACATGGCAATGATGCAGTGTTCATTCCAGAAAAAGAAAATGCAGGCCCCAACACATCCTACCATATTAAAATGTAGGAAGCTAGCATAAGCAGGGTTCATATAGTTACCTTATCTTGTTTACTGATGAATTTTAATAAAGACATATCAGTACTTCAAAAATGTTCACTTTTCTGCATTATATGCTTCAAATCAATTAATGTAGAGTCAAACTGAAGCATGGTTTTGTTTTCTTCAATGTCCTTGTTTGATAAAATAACAGGTTCCATTGTTCAGGTCATTATTATTCTAAGGAGAAGGAAGCAGGCTCTTTGAACCTGACATATTTTTGCTTTCACTTCAAAACAACTTTAGTTCCCAATACATGAGTAAGAATATTTCTTACAAGCTATTCACGGGCTGAATTTTTTTTATAGCCAAACCACAATCCCGACTCCCTTTTAAATGCTATCAGCTGACAAAGACACTGTAGTGTGAATGAACAACCAATGATTCAAAGCATATATTCACATAATGCTGAAAAAGTACAGCAAGTCTGGTATGTGCTGTTACCAAGTATTTGGGGGTTGGGGTATGGACCCTACAGGTGCCATGCAGGGAATTTTCATCCACCAAAAGGTGAAAAATAAGGATAAATGGCACAAAGGCACAGGCAAAAAGGAACAACATATTTAATAAAAGTTACTGTTGACCCCAATAAAAACTGAAAATCTACCATTCTAAAAAAATGGGGAATTATGCCCTGTGTGAAAATCCTGGGGAAAATCATTGCACGCAGACAGTGGAAAATCTACACAGGCGAAATATGGTTAATATTTAGTAAGTTATATTGTAGTAAATTTTGTAATTGATTTTTAAATTAGGCAGCAAATAAACCATAGACCAGAACAAATCTTGACATGTATCTAGATCAGTGTGTTAAGTTAAATACTTTTGATGTATTTTTCCCATAAAATTCATTATACACAATATTAAAATTAGAACTTTTTTTAAATTACAGAATGTCACACTGGTCCCTTTGAAGAATGCCATATATACCTGCTTAGAAGACAGAAGACAACTAATTGTATCACAGCTTGTGTATCATACAGCATGTACCTGCTTGGAAGACAGCAGACTCCTCACTTTATCATATCTTGTGGGACAAAACAAAATTCCACGCTATGCTAGGAGGCTACATCATTTCTAAGCAAATGAAATTCAACTTTGACTTTTAAAAAAATTAAATAAACTGAGTCTTTTAATATGAATTAAATCTGATAAAATATAAATACAGGGCTTCAAAAATCCACTTATCTGCTTGTCCAAACAAGTATTAGATACACACAAGTACATTTTATTTATGTTTATGAAATATGTATGCCCAAGTAACCCTAAAGTGCAAAAAAGTTTTAAAAATGAAATTAATTTTTTTATATATAATTGCATGAAAATGTAATCAAATCATTTGCCATGTATGTACACAAATATTCTTTGCACTTTTCTTTGCATTTAAAACCATGTCAGCATAAAAGTGGTTACATGGTGCCAATTAAAAGTAAAGTCATAAATAGGTGACAATAAAGAATTCTGCAAAAAAATTATTTCGGGAAAAACACCCTTCCATACAAATTTCCAGGCCTGCAGTAAAAAAAAATAATTAAGCAGTCAAAGTTACTCACTGCATCCACAATAGAAAGCATCACAAACGATTCACATTTTGATGTGCACTCTTAACATCCTGTCTTTGATGACTCAAATCAAGCAAGAGACAGGTAGACCATGTCTTAAGCTCACATGGCCATTGATGCCAACAAAAGTTTCAAATGCTTGTCATAGAAACATTCCAACCAAATTTGATGCTCAGCCATTGTTACAAAGTGACATGGACAGACAGATGTACCATGATAGATGCAGGGTCACGCCTTAAACTCATTTGGTCTTTGTCCAGGTGAACTTAAAAGACCGAGAAAAGGAATGATACAGAAAAGAAATAGTTCGATTAAAATAGATATATAATACAATATGCATCCTTAATAAAAAATTAAAGAAAAACAGAGTAATTGTCAGAAAAGAAACTGTTTAACCCTCCACATTCTATTTCTTGTACGTAAACATTTATGTGCTCATTTATACAACAAAATATACCCAAAGAACCAGATGCTAGTTGCATGCAGCCCTCATGTAAGACCCAAGAGAAGTTTCTTCTGGATTATTGATTTCTAGTTTTTGTTTTTAAATTAACCATCAAACTCTCTAAATATGTAACAGCAATGTGTTGTTAACAATGACAGTGATAAAAAGCAAGAGTGATTTTAACTGGATGCAGTGAACTGCATCTAATGAAATTCACAGAGCTGAAGTACTGATATATCAAACTAATCTGCAAAGTTGTTGATAGGTTAACAAATCGGAACCTTAGAGTGTTATTGTTGTTTTAGTGTTTAACACCATTTTTCAGTGCATGATTTGCTATACATAGCAGCCAGTATTAATAGTGGAGGAAGAACTCTGGAAAAAAAAACAGTAATGAACCACCGACTCACGAGAAGCTGCTGGCAAGCTTTCTCACATACCCACATTGGCTGCCTAAGCGAGTGAATATGGTAATCGCTATCATTGATAGAAAGTTCAACCTATGTCTCTGACAGCTAATTCAGGCAATTTAAAGATGTTTGGATTGGTCTAAGAATTTATACTGGTAAAGATATTATAGCAATGGGTAAAAGACAATCCGAAAAATCCCTTAGCTTACCGGTGATGAGGTGCTCTCCAAAAGTTTTTTTTCATCACCAAGAGCAACCAAGACAATCTTGCTGGTAGCTAAATCTTTGACTGGTTCTTATATCAAGTTTGCTGAATTGGTCCATTCAAAATCAAACTCTTGCAACAAGTCTGTTCATTTTCAATATGGAAAAGAATGTACAAGACCAACAAGAGAAAATGAAATTAAGTTATCCAGACCACAAGAACAAAATCCAAAAGTCTCTTGCTAACTTAAAAACACATCCCAAAATGAACCAACATTTCTTTCCTTATGTTAACCTTTTGACTTTCAAAATAACCTTTTGACTTGACCTATAACCTTTTGACTTGCAAAATAACCTCTTGAGTTGAAAAAGACCATAGATTTGTATGAAATACATAATTACAATGATACTGTACTTTCATCCAACACAGCAAAAGCATTGAAATGTCAACAACAGCACACCATAACCACTATAAATGATACATGATGCACCCACAAAATAGTAAATAAGTGTTTTTATACTTCTTGTATGTATATCCCTCCTTTATTGGTTAGCTACTCAGGTAACAAAATTGTATTGATTTGACTCGTGTACCATGTTACTGATGCTAAAGATTACAGGTGATAGACAAAAAAAATAAAAACTTGTTTTGTAGTCCTCAAGTTCTCTTATTTGGGAAGATCAGTGATTTATCAACTAAGCAAACTGTTGTTTTGTTCAATGTAATAAAAACATTTAGTAAAAATCCTATTTAAAGGTAACATCTCCTCATTATCTTAATTTTCATATCGTTTTCCCATTTTATTTATCCATTCTCCTATTTGTCTCTCTTTCCTCATATATTCAATTAGCATTCATTGATTGTTCATTCTTTCATATATTTTATTTTACTCTTCTACTTACTTGTATGCATATGCTTCTGTTTTTTATCTTTATTTATTCATTATTTATAACAAATTAAGAACTAAATGAATTAGGTTATTAATGGCAATCTTCATAATAATTATTTCAAAGAAATAGAAATAATCACATGGTTATCTTTTTAAACTGATTCAGCCATGGTGAAGGAATTCTTGAAGATTATTTGAGTTTTTATCAAACCCCAATAGTTAAATATAAAACCTCTAATGCATCAACTTTTTCCAACATAAAAAAGATTGTATGCACCAAGTTGGCATGGAAAGGAAAAACAGTCAACAAATTCTCTGTATTATAAAAAGAACAGAAGTCATTTGGAATGTTGAAAAATATCTTTGCAGAGAATGACCTCTTTACATTCATTTTAATTTTTCTGTTTAGATGTGCCAGCTATAAAGTATTTTGTAACTTCTGTTCCAGAAATAATTTACTAATGATTCATAAAGAATTTACCATGAGATAAAAGTGAAAAAATATTAAGAAGTGTTGTTAAGAGTGCCCACCTTTACAAAACTTGTTTAGTATGATTTCATCTCAAAATCCAATTTTTATACCATTTTTAAGCTAGACAACAACCTGTACTTAATGTCTGACAATTACACTATACAAGTACTGTCTTCTGGTGTTTTTTTGTTGTTTTCTTATGGTTTAACGCCATTTTTAAGCACAATATAGGCTATACATGGCGGCCAGTAATAATGGTGGAGGAAGAACCCGGAAAAACCCCTTGAAAGAACCACCGACCCACGAGAAGCTACTGGCAAACTTTCTCAAATAACTACATTAGCCAAATCTAAGACTCGAACCCACGCAGACAGAGGTGAGATGGCAGTGATCCGTAACGGACAGCGCTTTAGACAACTCGGCCACTCAGGGCCTCTTAAAGTAAGTCTTCTATAGTGACTATTTTTGTATATTTTATATAGGAAACTACCTTCAATGATTTAAATTTTTTTCAGTTTCCAAATTTAGGGATATAACATTGTAACCATCATTACAGCTGTACAATAGAATGACCATCTGTTAGACTTTAACATAATTTCATCCAGTGAATGCCATCTTTTAGTTAATACTTCTGAACCTTTGCTAACATGTTACAGAACCCCGAGTGGTCTAGTTGTCTAAAGTGCTCAACTATTTTGGATCACTGCCATCTCACCTCTGTCTGCGTAGGTTTGAGTCTTGGGTTCAGCCAATGTGGTATGTTAGAAAGCTTGCTGGTAGCTTCTTGTGGGTAGGCTGTTCTTTCCAGGCTTTTCCTGGGTTCTTCTTCCACCATTTATACTGGCCACCATGTATAGCCTATCTTATGCTTAAAAATGACTTTAAAGCCTATAAAAACAACAGTCAACACAGTCAGGTTTTTTTTGCATGAGGTCATTACACATTGAGTCATAACTGCCTAATATGTAACCTGTCTGATGTGCTACTTTTCGAACCCATGTATCTCTTGTGGCTGCAACATGTGAGACAAATTATACCCAAACAACTGGCACACAAATCTTATAATATTCTAATATTTGTAATAATAGTAATAAAACTTCAGTGGAATAAATAAAGAAACTGATGCAGAAGATATGTGCCTTAACACGCAACCATAATACAATTACTAATGCCTCTACCACCACAACAAAATTCCTAGGCCTCACCATTCACAAAAAAAAACAATTACTGGAACTAAACATGCCTGACTCTAAATCTGCCTTGGTGTTTACAATGGTATGTCCCTGACCAAAGCTTTTTATGATACAATTGCCTCAGTATCACATAACTTTAATCTGTTATATGATGCAAAACAACAATAACAAAAAAAAAAAAAACAAGAGTCCCTTGACAAGACTGAGGCTCTACTGGGTAAAAAGAATTTCCTGGAATTAATTAGTATTTTAATTGCAGAGTGCAGAAACCATCTCCGATATTTATCACTGATAACAAGGTTTTAAACTTAGCTTTTGTTGTGGACATACCAAGTACTACATTGTCAAATTGGCACAGTTGTCATTTCAGAAGAAGTAGACATCATCAGAAGTCTCTTGGTGTAAACCCTAAGACATAACAATGATCATTTTTTAAGGGGACTGCATAATAAGCATGGTTTCACAAAATTCCCACAATTTTTTAGAATGTCCCCAAAATTTTGACCCTATGTGCCCCTTGGGCAAGCCTTTTTGTCAGAAAAAAAATAAATATAAAATATACATGTTCAACTTTTAATTAGTAAATGTCCATCCATATTTCTGTCGGTGCTAACAATGACCAAAGCTGTGAAAGCTCATAAAAACTGTAATATGACAATGAAATATCTATTTTAAAAGCAAGCATATGGCAATGAAAACAGCCTAGGATTGTGGTAAACAGTAATGTGGATAGTTTTGCAATCATAAGTGTCACATATTTTTAAGGTTCAAGTGCCCTCAACCAATGTTCCCTCTAAGCAAATGGTAGATGTGCGCACAGTGCTCACTGCACTGCGCAAGCATGTCAGAGACAAGCAAAATTTAACGTGGGATTGAGCAAAAATTGACAATTCAGCTGTGCAGAGATGCCTGAGCAGCTGCGCACGCACATGTGCAGCTTAGTGGGAACGTTGCCCCCAACCATAAGAAATATTCAATTCATTTATGAAGGTTGAGATATTGACAAATGAGACAAAATCTGTGCAAATATAAAATTTGCCATTTCATTAATGATTTGTAAGTTCGGAATGAAAAGTAAATCAGAAAACAGGCCTTTAAAATGTAATAACTGCTGGTAAATAATGAGCATGCACAAACATGAGCAAGATTCAGAATGGAAAACTCCATTATGTGGCTTATATTAGGTTAGCTAGACATTAAACGTTGTTAATGTTTTCACGAGTTTACACGAACACATTATACAATTTTTATTACTGTAGTGTAAGCGCATAAGGAAAATATAGTACAGCACAAACTACTACATTAAAGTGGCAAAACATGCTGAAGCAATTATCTCATTTATACAGCACTATCAGTGTATTACATACAGAGTAATTATTTTCCTTTGTTCATCAAAAATGTTTATCCCTCAAATCTGAAGTGTCAGGGACTCCGTGTCTCAAGAGTTTCAAGATAGCCATTGTGGTGGCCATACTGGTCCCCCCACCCCACACAATCAGCATAATTTTTATTTAAGACCAACTAGACATCAAAAGAAGTTGTTTGGTGAAAACACCATGTTGATATGACCATCCATCCATTCAGAAATAGTAACAATAACAAGATTTTTCTTATCTAGGAGTAACATGACTGTGTGTGTACAGTTTCAGGGCAATAAATCAAGCAGTTTGGGAGAAGTAGTGATAATAAACATGTACTAATGGATGGATTGATGGATGACAGACAAAGGATGGTGATAGAGCTGTATTTTATAGAGGATTGTCAAGGATAATTATTAAATGCAGGTGGTGTTTTATTGTTATTCATATGGTCTAATGCATAATAAGCATGACTTTGTTTTTGAAGAAAACAGGATGTAGTTCATATTGTATCTTTATTTCCTTTTCAAAATATTGTTTGAAAAATTAAAAGTAAAATTACCATGCAGTAGAAAAAATATTTAATGTAACATTATGCCTGTATGCTTGATTGGCATTTTGTTCATCATTCCCCGTCCAACATTCCTACTCGATGATCAAAGTAACTATACTTGCCATGCCATGTTTCATTCCATTATGTGGTCAATAATTAGGCATTTCCATGCACCACATTGTAATAGGGAAGTTTTTATTGAATGTGTGGACACTCATGTATGACTCTGTAATGGGGGAAAGTGATGCATCTTGATAGGCAACAATGCTGATTGTAGAGCTGTTTGCTGCATGTCATTAAATGAAATTTTCTGTCTAAATTCTATTAGAAAGAAAAAATATATATGTGTAGGAAATAGGTTTTAGCTGTCACATTTCCCATCATTAATGATTTTGTTCAACAACAATTAAGGTTCTGATTAAAGCTTATATTTCCAACTCCAGTTATAGATTCTCATTCATATTTGGCCTGAATTGTTATGAAACTAAGACAACTCATTCAGTAGAAAGTATGTTTGTCCCAAATAACATAGAAGTCAAGGTCACTTTCATGGAAATATGAATTAAGGTTTTGTTTTCTTTTGCTTAATATTTCCTAAAATTGATTTTGTGCATACTTGGGATGAATAATTAGGGCTGATTTTGGGTTTATGGTGCATCAGCACTGTAAAGCTTTAAAAACACCTTTTATGATTTTGTTCATACTTAGAATGAATAATGCATGACACCTCTGACCTTGGGTCAAGGTCACAGTCCTCGATAATCTGTTGAGGAATTGATAAATGTTTTGCATTTCCATATATTTGCTTAACACATTAACCCCAAGCGACAACTTTATAAGGCACGAGGTAGTAGCCTACTTCCATGGTCTGTAGTGTTAAGGTCATGCATGATACACTAAAGTGGGTGGTCTTATATAAAGGTAGATGGATGTAGCTCTACAATGAAAGCAAATAATCTGGACATTTTAGTTGCACTACAAAATACAGAGGGAAAAAAATAAGGTTTTGGACCTGTTTTTTTTCCCACCCAAAATCTGCCCATGGTCAGAATCTGAATTTTGTCCAGATTTTAGACTTTATTGCCTCAAATCTACGTCAGACTGGTCTGAAGCGCACACAGACAGGTGAACCTGTGCAAAAAGTAAGATAAGGTGGACATTTTGAATAAAGAGTCTTCTCCATAGGAAAATTATGTGTTCGTGAAGCAAAAAAAAAAAAAAAAGAACTCCATTTTTTCACCTTTTGCTCATGCACCAGCAACCTAACCAATGAAAAACATTTTCTTAAGCACAACTAGCCATTGGTCTGATGGAATATTGCTTGGAAATCAATGTATTAGGATGTATTCAGAAATATTCCCCAAAATGTGTTTCCTACTCGCATTTCATGTGAAAACAGCAAAAACCTCCAGAGATTAATGTGTTAACACAATGTTGAAGTTCAAGAGGTTAATGTGTTAACACAATGTTGAAGTTCATATTTGGGATGAATCATCATAAAGCAAAGACAACACACTTGCTTGTCACTTTCACTTGGGTGTCAAGGTCACAGTGAAATAAAAAAATTTTGAGGTTTTCTTTAACATTCCTTTATTCTTATACCCCATGATGAATTTTTTAAATTTATTTAGATGAATCATTATGAATCTATGACAAATCATTTCTGCAACATTCTTGCTCAATCTTTTGACCCTGAGGTCAGAGGCACATTTACAGCCATACTTCATTTGTGGGCTCCACATGCAGTTACAGCCATTCTTGTTCAGATTAAATTTGCCTTCTTGTATTTGTTGTTTTCTTTCTTCTTCCCTACCTTCTTCCCACTCTGTCTGTCTGTCTGTCTCAGACATGCCTAATAGGCATTTATCTAGTAACATGTAATCTTTTTATCTTCCCATTAAGATATACCTAATAATGTTCACAAATTGTGGTAGTACTGTGGCAGGCATGCCTGATTTGCAACCAGAAAGGTTTGGGTTAAAATATGTGACAACAGACCATCCTGTAAGCTCATATGTGCTATTATTTCCAGGAAAAGCTAATCAGTTACAGGAGCTACCAATCCTATGTGTATATATGCCAATCTCATTGATGAAAATGTATGGAATCTTTCATATACCAAAAATATGAATAAATATCAATATCAAGCCCTATAAAGCCATGTACACTGACAGCTCATTGTGGAGCAGAAACTTCCAAAATCAATTTGCAAGGCTTGGCAATCCCAACTCATTGGGGAATTTGTCTACACTTCGCTCACTACAAAACCAATAACATCATGGCAATACTACAGCTTTCGTATTCCAAGCTTGTTTTCAGAACTGATAAACAATCTTTCTGACATATAATGGAATTTTTTCTGGCACTACATTACACAGAAAACTGCCACTTTTGAAAAATCTACAACACATATGCATGCAATACGAAGAATGGAAGCATCTTTAAAATGCAGGTCTGTGTTAATAGCATACAATTATTCTAACACATCGTACTTTCAGATTCAAACAAAAAATATAAGAAAATAAAGATCACACTTATTATTACTTGTTTTCACTGATCAGACAGAAATAACCTTTAAATTATCATAACGTTTCACTTTCACCTAACAAGTATATAATAATAGTATATTATTTTTTAACAAGAGTCCAATGAAGGGACTCAGATGCTCTATTGAGATAATATAATTTCCAGCAATTCAAGATAATATCATTTCTTCCTTTTAACCATCTCTTGATTTCTTTAACAATAACACTTTCTCTGGTACACATAGTGGATGTTAGCTTCACACCCTTTTCCTGTAGTACAAAATACAAATAGTCTTTTGGTGAAAACTCCCTGTCACAATGATCATCTATTCTGAGGGAGTCATGACAACACAGTTTTTATAACAGCTGGCATTGCACCCAAATTGGATGTACACATGGCAGCATATTAATTTTGGACTTGATCAAAAACAGATCAACATGATTACCCACCCATTCATCGCGTGTACTGACAGTCACTGTGGCAACCAATGTGGTTGCATAACTGGCACCAATTTCATTAGGACCAAGAAATCAATTTATTATTTATCAAAACACCCATTTAATATAGCCATTCATTTGGAGAGAAGAAGAGATAACAATATTTTGAATATATGACTTCCTATTCAGGAGGATTAATAACAATAACATGATTTTCAAGATGGTTGTCATGATGGCCATATTGGATTTCGGGTTGGCACCATTTTCATTTATGGCAAAGAAATTACAGTGGGGCCTTGACTTACGAGTGTCCCAACTAACGAGTTTTTTGAGATACGAGTTGTATCTCGGCTGACTTTTTGCTTTGAGTTGCGAGCTAAAATTCGGGTTACGAGTAGGGATGTTAATATCGGTTTTTTCCCAAAACCGATTATCGTTTGTAGAAATCCGATTTTAAACCGAACATCGGTTTTTGTCCTGCATTGAAAATTACAAGAAATATATTCTTATAATGCAAGTTAGTGAATGCCTCTTGCGAATAAAAGATATTCATTACATACCATAACGTATAGACGCGCATCGTCTGACGGCATGGAGGACGATATTGTGGCTCCATCAAATCACGGAAGGAATTGGATTCAGCAATCAAATTTGGTAGCATGTTTTCAGCGACAAACTTAGCTACAGCAGCAGTAACTTTTTCTTGATGACTATCAGGACAGTTTCGTTGTGTTCCAGTTGTTAATCGCGGCTGAACATTTGAAGGAGCCGCAATTCCGGGATATTTGCTACGCAAATGTGCATGCAATCCAGTAGTAGTACCACCGCTCCGACTTATTTGTTGTGAACATAGTTTACAGCGAGCCATGCTTGATGAAATTTTTTCAAAGTTTTCCCATACATCAGATTTATTTATACGACCAGCCATATTTGTAAACATGAAAGACACAACCAGCAGAGACCAGTCCTCAACGACAGAGACTGTAGCTATAAACAGTCTATTGTTGTCAATTTCGGACATCAAAGAACTTAGCGACCGGTCGGTCGACTAACTATTTACATCCTTCAACAATAAATGTATTCATTTACAAACACGCTGCATGGAGCGCTCACAAATTTTAAACAAACACACCTTATCTGTTGGCAATAATGTATTAAAATGTAAACACTAAACAAATGCATGAATTAATTTTTTTTCTGGCATTTTTTAAAAATTTCACTACAAAAATGGTAAAAAATATTGAATTTGATTATCGTTTTGTAAAAACAAAAACCGATAATCGTTTTCAAAACCGATAATCGGATTTCCGATTTTCGTTTAACAACCATAGTTACGAGCCAGCTTCAGATACCCCACCGCTAGTTGGCGCAGCAAACGTCACAGTGAACGCATCAACATCCGCCAATCATCCCGTGTCTCACTCGTTCACTTTAAGCAGTCAGCTCGCAGTGGAAGCATTCGTGTTGTGCTCGCATTTGTGCTTGCGGTTATTTTGCAAAGAAGCTGATGATATGCATTGAATTAAAGAAAGAAATTATGGAAAAACATGACCAAGGTGTGCGTGTAGTCGACTTGACGAAGCAGTACGAGCGTAGCACTTCCACGATCTGCACCATACTGAAGCCGAAGGAGTCAATAATGGCTATCACGCTAGCCAAGGGCGTTAAAATAATTAATAAACAGCTGACATATCTCCATGAAAATATGGAGAAGCTGCTGATGGTGGGTTGACGGAGAAGCAGCTCGCCGGAGATACCGTGACGGAGGCTATAATTTGCGAGAAGGCACGAGCTAAATACGCTGATTTGCTGCAGGTCCTCTACCTTCCACCCAACATCACCCCTATCCTGCAGCCCATGGACCAGCAGGTGATTTCTAATTTCAAGAAGCTCTTTACCAAGCACCTGTTCCGACGCGGATTTGAGGTGACGGAGAGCACAAACCTCAACCTTAGAGAGTTCTGGATGGACCACTATAACATCAGGATATGCTTCAGAATTATCGATATTGCGGTGGTTTTGGAGGTCCGGAACGGATTAATTCCATTTCAATTCATTTCAATGGGGAAAATGGATTTGAAATACGAGTAATTTGAGTTACGAGCTCCGTCACGGAACGAATTAAACTCGTAAGTCAAGGCCCCACTGTATACAAAATCTTTTAGTGAAAATTCTCAACGGAAATATGGCTACACACAAACTATATATCATGAAATTTTCAGTACAAGACACAATTACTTTATCAAAAAGTACTTTCATGTGCTGAGCATTGTAGAAAGAATCTTGTGTAAGTTGGAAATCAAAACAATCTATCACAAAGTGCTTCACAGTAAAGGGTCAACTGGAAGAAATGCACCCAGGTGGGGTTTTGGCCTTTAATATGTAAGAGTGGGCTATAAAAGTATGACCAATTCTAATTGTGCAATGACTTTGTAGCCTCATCCTTAAAGATAATCTCAGCATAAAGTAGGCCATTCCCCTAAAGTAGGCTTTGATCGAATGGAGCTTGTTATTGATGGCATCATTCCACAATGTAAAGACAACAGGCCATCCCATGGAGCTAACCTACAGAGATAATTTAAATCTTAAGAAAAAAAAACCATCAACTGTTTATGTCACCACAGGTGCTGGAAAATTAACCGTTATGTCTCAATACGAACATAATGCTGCTGATCATGTGTGTGTTTTGCATTTTTAACGTAGCTTTAACCATTTTTCAGTCATACCGCTATGATGTTTAGCACTGGGACATCATGCTGAAGCCCCGTTACGTGATGTCCCACTCAGTCACATTAATCTAACACCAGGCTGGCCAGTCATAACACTAACCTCTTAAGTTAATGCTGAGTACTGAGCGAGGCTATGACTGATCATAACAGTCAAATGGAACATTTAAAAGAGCAAATACTTTGACTATTTCTTCTATAACTGAGATTTATGACTAAAGCCAAACATGGCATGTTATCCAAATTCATACGATTTAGGATGTTGTGCAACATTATCCTGATGCATCATACTATAAATAACACAAACAAATCGAATGTGTGTGTGTGTGTGATGTTGGCTTTTAACATAGCTTCACCACTATGATGTTGGCAGTTTATAGTTATGTCTAGCACTGGGGCATTGTGCTGCAGGCATATAGAATTATGTCTCACCCAATCATATTATCCGGACACAAGTCTAGAATCAGTCCTAACACTAACCTCTTAATGCTGAGTGTCAAGAGAGCCAGCTGTTAGAAAGGCAGATGTTTTTTTATTTTTTATTTATAAGTCTTTGGTGTGACTCATCTGATGTTCAAACCCATGACCTCCTACATCTGTGGTGGATGCTGTAACCAACTCAACTGGAGGGGTCCCAAACTAATAATAATAGTCATGATGTGGTTGTTGGGTTTAATGCCACTTTTTTAGCACAAGATAGGCTATACATAGCAGCCACTATAAATGGCGGAAGAACCAGGGAGAACCAAGGAAAAAACTACTGACCCATGAGAAGCTACTGGCAAGCTTTCTCATGTACCAGCCTTGGCCGAGCCTGAGACTCAAAACCATGCAAAGGTGAGATGGCAGTGGTCCGTAACAGAGAGCGTTTAGACCAATTGGCCACTCGGGGCCCCCTTAGTAACAGGTAAATCCACCGACCCACGAAAAGTTAATGGAAAGATTTATGGGAAAAATTCAGTTTTCTTTATTATGGAAACAACTTTCTCCTTGTTAATTTGTCTCTGCATAGATACAAAAACGTAGTAGGGACAAAATAATATAACTAACTAATTAGCACCCCACTACAGCAAAAGGACACTTCTCCATATAGTCTTTTGAGCCATTTAATTTTGTGTACCGTATTTTCCGGGGTATAAGTCGCTACTTTTTTTCGTTTTTTTTCTTTCAAATGACGTGTGCGACTTATACGCAGGAGCGACTTATACGATAAATAATTTTTTTAACGACTGATATGACTGATGCGCAGTGATGCTGTGTTATAGCGAAATATATCTACAGTATACCGGCAAGCCAATTGCTCGAAACTTACATACACGTAAGTATTAGACTACAAGAATATCAAATTAAATAATCAAATAATATTTAGTTATAATATATATGTGTTAAAATTTGTTGTTATTAATTAAAAAAAATATTGAAATTACGATTGCCATTGTTTTTCTTTTATTATTCACCACGTGCTTCAAGCAAAGTGTTGGTCAGATGTCACTACAATATATGTATTTAAATGTACCGGTAGCGCTTCATAATTTACTTCAATAGTTTATAAAAAAAACTCTGGATTAACCCGAGACTGGCTTCATGGAGAGAACTCCAAAGTAATTAATAAAAATAACTGGAAGGCTGGCGAACAATTTCAGTTGTCGTATAAAATGCCTTTGAAGTTCGCTCTGGGTGTGGGATTGACCGGAATACCGAGACTGGCTTCATTGAGAGAACTTCAAAGTAATTAATAAAAAAAAACTGGAAGACTGGCGGACAACTTCAATTGTTTTATAAAGTGCCTTTGAAGTTCGCTCGGGTTGTGGAAATTGACCGGAATACCGAGACTGGCTTCATTGAGAGAACTTCAAAGTAATTAATAAAAAAAACTGGAAGGCTGGCGGACAACTTCAATTGTTTTATAAAGTGCCTTTGAAGTTTGCTCGGGTTGTGGAAATTGACTGGAATACCGAGACTGGCTTCATTGAGAGAACTTCAAAGTGATTAATAAAAAAAACTGGAAGGCTGGCGAACAACTTCAATTGTTTTATAAAGTGCATTTGAAGTTCGCTCGGGTTGTGGAATTGACCAGTATATAAATACAGACCATTCATACCATGGAGCATCAAAAAAAGATAGTTTCACAATAACGTTGTATGATTTAAAATTGTTATATTAGCGTAAGTCAATACAGTTTAATCATGGCACCTACAACTACCACGCGAAAAAGTTATGATGCAGAATTTAAGTTAAACGTCGTAGCATTTGCGAAAGAAAACGGAAATCGTTCAGCAGTAAGAAAATTCAACGTAAGCGAGAAGCTTGTGCGTGACTGGCGTAAAAAAAGAAGACGAGTGGCGCTATTATTTACTTAATAAACATTATTTATAAATCTTATTTGCTTATATTTCTATTTTTAAAATTTCAAACAAGAATATATGTACACGTTGTTGGAAATTACCAAGTCGTATGCAATGGCTGGCGGTATCAAAAATGTGATTACGGTTAGTGCGCAGGAGCGACTTATACGCAGGAGCGACTTATCTGTTGAATTTTCCAAAATTATCTGGATTTCCCCCTCCCGCGACTTATACCCAGGAGCGACTTATAGGGCGGAAAATACGGTAATTTTATTTATTTACTTTTTAGTTGTTTAAATGTAAATAAGAAAACAAACTACTGGCATATAAAAAGTGAGACATTTTATTCAATGTTAAAGTTATGTTGAGATAATTCAACTAGTTGAAAATTAAAGTTTTTCTACAAATTCAAGGATTTTTCAAAGATAAAACCAACATTTCAAATATCAAGGTATTTTCAAGGCAACCTCTCAATTTCAAGAAATTTTTTAGATCAGACCAAACTAAGTATAAAGTCAATTAAAAATCCATGGTGGCATTACCGAATGTAAGCTTAACACCATTTTCATTTTAGACCAACTAGAAATCACAAACACAAAGACTAGTTATTTTCCATGAGACTAACATGTCAATTAAAACTCCTTGTCCAAATAACCTTCCAATGAAGCAGCTATAACAAGATTTACAAGAAGGCCATCACAGTGATCAGATATCAGATTGGCACCATCTTCATTTTACCATACACCATAACAAATCTTCAGTGAAAGCATCACGTTGATAAAACTTTCAATCTAGAAGTAGCAAGTGCAAGATTTTCAACCTATTTGCTGTGGTTGTCATATTAGAGGTCAGATAATAATAATAATAATAATAATAATAATAATAATAATAATAATAATAATAATAATAATAATATTGATAATAATAATAATAATAATAATAATAATAATAATAATATTGATAATAATAATAATAATAATAATAATAATAATAATATTGATAATAATAATAATAATAATAATAATAATAATAATAATAATAATAATAATAATAATAATAATAATATTGATAATAATAATAATAATAATAATAATAATAATAATAATATTGATAATAATAATAATAATAATAATATTGATAATAATAATAATAATAATAATAATAATAATAATAATAATAATAATAATAATAATAATACTCTAAGTGCTGTACAACATGTTTAATGATATGACTACAGCACACAAAAAACCCACACCATGAAATTAGAAAACATAAAAAAACGCTGAAAATACTTAAGATAGGAAACATTTTTAGGTCTTTCACTTTGTTCTTGCAGTCGAAAAAGGTGAGTTTTAAGAGCATTCCTGAAAGGGATCACTGTCTTTATGTCTTAAGTTCAAAGAGTAATTGGTTCCATGTTTCTGTACCCTGATATGCAAAAGAACGTTGTCCATATTACTTTGTTTTCATAGTGAGAAAAATGAGTATATTAATATCAGAAGAGGAGTGCAAGTATCTTGTTGATGTGCACACAGGTGAGGTCAGATAGGTATGTTGGACTGGAGTCCGTCAGTGAAACGTAGCACACAGAACAAATTTAGTGTACAGAGCAGCGGGAGGTGTGCTCTGATCATGGTACTCTAAGGATGCTTAGAGCAGCTGTGTTTTAACTTTTTGAAGTTTCTGGAGCAGATATTGAGATGAGCCAGATAGAATCAAGTTACAATAGTCCAATCTTCAAACTACTAATGAACACACAAGTGTATTAGTGGCATCAACTGAAAGATATTTATGAATGGAGCTGATGCATCTCAGCTCATTATATGTAGCCTTGCATATGTTCATGACATGTTGGTGCAATGTGAGAGTACTATCTAGAGTAACACCTAGGTTTCATACTGACTGAATTTAATGTTGGTGTTGCTGATATTTATTGTTTGAGGTGAACCATGTAAATGAGAAAGTTTTTATGTTGTGATCAGAATGGCCTCAGTTTTATCATCATTCATCTGCAGCTTGTTACATGTCATCCATGATTTCACATCAGATATGAACCTCTCTACTCCTTGGATGGTAGCATCAACTTCAGTTGAGTGGCTAGATTTGTATATTTGGGTGTCATCCGCGTACAATTGGTGAGACACTGGATGATGATCTATGGCACTTGAAAGTGGCTGAGTGTATAGAATGAAGACAACAGGTCCAAGAATAGACCACTGTGGAACACCACAATATAGATCAACTGGGCTGGAGTGTATTCCATTTACAGATACAATTTGTGTCCTGTTGACTAAATAAGACTTGAATCACAGTAAGGCTGTATTGTGAAAGCCAAATACATGCTGGAGACAGTGAAGTAATATATCATGGCATATTGTGTCAAATGCTGCAGACAAATCAAGGACAGTGGGAGCTGTAATCTTTCCGCTATGTCATTAACTACTTTCCGAAGAATAGTTTCAGTACTCTGGCAAGGGTGATATGCCGACTGTACATTGTTAAAAAGACTTTGAATTCAGATGAGATAAAAGTTGGGTTAAAACAACTTTTTCTAAGATTTTTTTTATATAAATGGGAGACTGGAAACTGAGCGGTAGTTTTTTAAATTATGGTAGAGTGTTGGTTTCTACAGCATAGGCTTTACAACAGCAGTTTTTAAAAATGATGAGAATTCCACACATGAGAGGTATTAACAACATCAGTTAGTGAAAGCAATATTGGATCGAAGCACTCAAGCAGCAGTGATGTTGGAATTGGATTGAGCTCACATGACTTTGGTACAGTCTTCATCATGATTATACACAATAAAACCCTAGAAACATTTTCAAATGCTGCTTACTGTTGCCACTGAAATTCTGTATCACAACTATATGCTCATGAGTGGCAGGGGAATGAATTGATGGAGTAACTGGTGGGTGTTAGATCTGCGCACTTGGGCTCAATGTTTTTAGCCATGTTTCTGTCAGGAAAAAGACGTTGATATTCTGATCGTTCATAAAATTAACTATTTCTGTGTGCTTTTCCGGTGGTCCTACTAACTGGGTATTGAATAAACAGTATCATTTTCATTTAGATGCCAGTACACATCATAAGAAAGTCATGTGGTGATAACTAACGTTCCATCTAAGCGAATGGTAGATGTGCGCGCAGTGCTCACTGCACTGCGCAAGCATTACGGAGACGAGCAAAATTTAACGTTGGATTGAGCAAAAATTGACAATTCAGCTGCACCGGGATGCCTTAGCAGCTGTGCGCGAGCGCACATGCACAGCTTAGAGGGAACGTTGGTGATAACCAGATATCATCCAGTAACAGCAACAACAAGATTTTCAAGATGGCAACTATGGTGGCCACAGTGCAATCAACATCATATTCATTTAAAAGCCCAGATAGAAATGAATATCCATTCAGGACAAGTAACAATGGAAAGACTTTCAAGATAGCCACTGCAATGGCCGTAACGGAGGTCAGTTCAATACCATTTTCATTAGGACCAACTTGAAGCCAGCTTGTGAAAACCTCCAAGTCAATATTAATTTTTGTTGTGGAGAAATATCATTAACAGATTTTTCAAGATGCCTGCCTAGGAGCCAAACTGGATATCAGATCAACACCATATTCATTCGGGACCAACTAGATGTCATAAAAAGATCGTTTGTAAAAAAAAACAAAAAAAAAACATGTTAATCATCTTTGATCCAATCGAACAGTTTAAGTAGCAATAACAAGAAAGTCAAGCTGTCCACAGTAGTTGCTCTAATGAAAGTCTGAGCAGTACTATGTTCAACAAAACACTAAGATAAACATATTTTGTAAAACTTCCTGGCAAAATTTGCACTACAGACTGACAGATGGTAAACAAGCATTCCATAACCAGTAGAGCTAAAAATGGGACTGATCACTGATGTCCCCAAGTATATATTTTTCTGAGTTTGTATTTAAGATAAAATGCTACATTCCTTTACAAATAAAAATGGAAAAATGCATCATTTTGACTGTTAGTTTACAAATCTGAGTGAAATAAGGGAATCAGGAAAGAAAATACTGGTGAAAATAGAGATGGATTAAATTCCCTAGTGCAGCTGGTTTTTAGTATTTTAGATAATCAAATAACTCGGTATTTTTCGGGGCAAATTTTTGCAACTGCTGGAGAAATTTAAGTGCCAACCTACTATTAGCTAATTTTGACGATGGAATACACTATACATGTTCTTCACAAAAATTGGGGGGGGGGGGCAGTGTGTGTGTATGTGTGTGCTAAGATTGCAGCCAATTGTGTTGATATATGCACATGACAAATGAACTTGGCACAATGTTACAGAAGATGTGACAATGAATCATCAGAACTTCTTTATCAAAATATGCATTACAAAGCCAAGTACATGGCAATATAGATCTTGAATATACAGGCTTCAAAAAACCAGTTTTCACAAATGAGATCTACAATCTTAAAGCATCATCTCTGAAGAGTTGTTTTTGTATATTTTTAATTCAGAGCTGCTGTGGCTGAGTGGTAAACATTCCAGATTGATGATCAAATGGGTCTGCATTTGAATCCTACCATATGATCAGACCAGGTCAGCTACCATGGTGTGTCCCGGTGTAAAGCCATTCAGTTTAATTAACTTAGCATGAAATAAATCTTATGTAAAATACCAAATGAAACCAAACCCTCACAAAATTTGCATACTCTGTGACAATTCCCCAACTATACATTATGTAAATAAAAAAAATTGCCTCATCAAAAACTATAATCCATCTGAACAGACTGTAAAAATTGCAAATAAGCTCTACACCAAATCAATATAATTAGCAATCCATTTCACAGCTATTGTATTTCCTTTACTAGATCCATTTTCCTGAATTAATATGCACACTCTAATTGAGAGCCCTCATTGACAATTTCCCGTCTGCTTGGTTCTATTGAATGATTTTCTAACCAAGATTCCTCCATAAATTCTTTTCAATCCTCTAATAAGACAAAGAATGCCCAAATTTCCTTGCATAAAGCAAATCAAGAAACAATCCGCTCACTTCTGCATTTAAAGATAATGTCAGATTTAGCCTCAGTTTTGATCTTATAGCTGTGGTTAAACCAATGCTATAATCAACACCTCTCCACGTACTGGACTTGTCTACCAATGTACTTTTCTGATCAATATTTGTGGCCGGATGCTAAACATACAACATGTGTACCACAATGAGGGACCCTTCTGAAATTCACTATTACATAGAACTACAAATGATTGCTTTATATCAACGAAATGGGTTTGGTCAGGATAAATCTGTTTTCAGGTGATTTTGCTTTGAGGAAATGGTTAGTATTGATTGACAGTGAGTATAAGGTTTCTTGCCTATGGAGACAGTTCATTGTGGCAATAGACAGGATCATCTATCAAAGATCAACAGATCAAAGACTGACGGGCAAATCATTGCTAGATAAGTAAAAAGGGAGATGGGGTGATAGGGGATGGGGTTGGTGGTAAAGCAGCAGAAGGTGAGGAATATATAAGATTTGCTTGCTGACCTTGCGAGCTTGACTAAACTTTCTGCTTTGTACGCACTTCATGGAATGGGCTCTGGGCTAAATTAATATTTTGAAATCAGGTGTCCTAAATAGGCCACTATACAATATCCTGACTTGTGATGAGGTTGGGTAGTCCAACAGGCCACTAAATGACATCATGACTTGCTTTAAAAAAAAGTAGCCCAATAGACAACTAAATGTTATCCTTACCTTTTTTGAAATCTGGTAGCCCATTGGGTCACTAATGTTATCCTGACCCGATAGCCCAAGAGGACACTATATGATATCATGAATTTGTCTATATCCAAACAAAATTATGAAAAACAAGATTTCCTCCAAGAGAACTGATGCTCTACTGAAACATTCCAGGAAACCACACATACCATTTAAATTCCCAGTGTTCATATTCTTCTGCGATAAAAAGATTTCAAAATAGCTGTTGTGCTGTTATACTGGATGTTTACACTGAATGAAAGGCCAACCATTATTAGGTGCAGAAGAAAAAAAAAAAACAGGATGGGGTGAAAAGGGATGGGATGGGGTCAGAAGAATGTCACATTTCAACTCATTTCAACTGTACAATCAAATATGGTCATAAATACTATTGTATGAATAATGTAAGTAAATTACCTTAAATTAACCAACTAATTTACAAATGTAGCCAAAGATTGCAAGGCAACCAAGAGAATGAGAACTTCATGAAATAAAAAGCTTTACTTTGCATTTCATTTTGGGGAAGCATGTTTCAGATTTGATAGTTAACTTTAACTTACTGAATTGAATAATTCCTTGTGAAAAGAAAGTCTTGATCATTTAGTGCCATTGTAGAGTTACATCTGTCTACTTTTTCTAATACCACCCACTTTAGTGTATCTTAAATGACCTTGACTCTACAGAGCTTGGAAGTAGGGTACTACCTCCCGAGGCTTAAATAGGGCGCCATGGGTTAATGAATTAAGGTCAAGTCAAGACATGCACCATGGGTCAATGAGTTAAAATCAGTTATGGGTCAACTAGAGACCATAAGTACATTGTACTGTAGTCTTTTAGTGATATTATATTTTTTTAAATAACCATTCTTTCAAGAGGAGCAGCAACAACAAGTTTAATTGTCCTCTATGACAACAGCAGTAAAATGCAAAGAAACCACTTCACATATTTTAAAGTTACAATGGGCCTGACCTTCACTCTTTTGACCCCAAACTCAGAAAGGTTGTCAGCTATTTTGAGATGTGTATTTTGCACTGTATCAAAGAAATTTTTTTTCAGATATCTGGACTGCAATATATTTGGTTGTAATCACTAAATGAAACATGTGAAACAAAAGAATGAAATCATAAGCAAACTGAGTGATGACCCACACACTGACCAATGACAAGAATGTCGACTATGATTTTCTATGAAAATAATTAATGGTTTTACAACTATTATGTGGTGAAAGCTGAATACAAACATCATACTCAATATAAACACATCAATAACTAATTACCAGTGAATCTAGATCACTGAGCCCAGAAAGAATTTTCCGCAGACGTCCCATCTTGCCTATATGAAGGTCATACATTATTTCTGATGCAAGTTCTTCACACCTGCCCATAAGGAACAATATACATGTGTCATATCCAACACGTCCTTTTGTCTAACATGCCTCCATCATGTATCTGCAGCCCAGCATAATGTCTCAAATTCATTTCATAGTCTATTCACATGAGAAGCAGACAGCATTAAAAAAAATCCTTCAATTTTCATTCTCAATAATCCAGGAAGATTGAGTTATTCACTTGTTTAAACTTTCTATTTCAAAATGGTTTCCAATTTTGCGCTAAAATATTGTCTATAATTTAAACTTTGTCCCAGTGGATTGATGATGATATTATTGATGTCCTAAGATGGCTGCTTCTAGATTACACTCTTTAATGCTGGCTGTGGCAATTCACATCCCCTCTTAACAGGCCTGATCAATAATATATACTGCCACACAAACAAAGGGGCTCAATGATATACAGTAGTGATGCCAGTGCAGAAATGGAAACAAATCCAATATATCTGCCATATAAAAAATTACCTCTCTTCATGCTTCTGCTTATTATAGTTCTTTTCTAAAATTTTTCATTCTGAAAATATTTTGGTTTTGCTATTTCAGTGGAAAGAAACAGAAGTACGTTATTTAGTGCAAAACCAATCTGAGCAAAGTTACTTACACATGCACATACCAAGGTATCATTCTACATGCATGCATTATTTATATTTAATTTAATTGTTTGTTAGTTAGGTTTTTTAAAGTTTTTTTTAAAAATTTCATTACATGCTATTGTAATGTAACACTATGCTGTATTTGACCTTGTCCAAAAATGAGTTCATTTCTGATTTCCCAAATTGACTTTAATTTATTTATTGTAAACAACTGTGAAATCAAGAATGGTTGTCTCAGATATAATTTGAGAGAAATTATTTATTATGGAATTACAAAGTACTAACTGCCTTTTTAGACTCAAACACTACTTTGGGATTATTTAAAATTCATTCAAAGATATTCTGGATTATATCATTGTGGTACATCAAAACATTCAAGCTTATAGGAATTAATTCAGAACATTCTATTCTTGCGCAATTCAGGAGATTGTTGCAGAATATTATGACACTGTAATTGTAATTATGTGCAGTAGGTATACTTCATTACTAGTACCGGTCTCGGAGCTTTGCCTCTCTCTATCACTAATTTCACTTCCAACTAAATCGAGCCTGGGTGGGACTTCTATAATAATGTTTTTTTAAATATTGGGAGCACTCCACTCCAACCATAATAACACACATACCACAGTGTTGGCATAACAAACCCAGCCACCTGCTACACAAAATATGTAGATTTTACAAACCTTTCTTCTCATTCTTTTCAATTACTTATTTTACTAAACTTTCTGTTACATAGTTTAAGACCATAACATTATAACAACATGAACAGTAGTCAATCAGAAACAGATACAAAGTAAAATGAGTGAATTATTTACCCTCATCCATGAATTTCACTTAAAGATGCCATGAATGCAAAGTTGACCTCACCTTGTCCATAACAGGCACCTACCCAATCCCCCTCGAATTTACATTCATATTGAGCTCAAAATGATGAGACGTGTGGAGTTTTAGTTATAAAATCAATTATATGGGTATAAAATAGCATCCTTAAAATCTCCTTTGTTTTCCTTCTAGTAGCTTCTATTGCCTTTAAGTACCGTTACACACCACCAACCATAGAAATGCAAAATCACCTTAAAGAACCTATGACTGGAATAAAAATATTGAGATTGATGAAGTTATCCAATATATTACCTTTAAAAACAGTGGAATCAGAGGCTGCATCATTTCATCTAATATGCAAAAAATACATGTCCACTCAAATGCACTCTTTAGAATATTACAAGTATGTTTATATAGTTTTTATTGGTGCATTTAAAAGAAGTTACACTTCATGTTTTATTGATCATGTGCTAATGGGTCTAGTTCTCAAATGAAATTTTGCTTGAACCTTTGGTTCATGGTAACTAATTTTATTATTCAGAATTTGATCTGTTTTTCTGCATGTTAATAATTAACAGATTATCTATTCTTTATACATGATATAATAACTATAAGAAATACATTTATTTAGGTATTTAAATATTTAGGTAGGACAAGCAAATAAAAGAACATAAATTTATATATCAACTATATAACACGGACATAGTATACATAACAGTTGCAATATATATATATATATATATATATATATATATATATATATATATATATATATATATATATATATATATATATATATATATATATATATATATATATAAAGTGATCAAAAAGGATGACCCATAAAAGTCAAAATATAATCAGCAAGGAATGCCATAAAACCCAGTATGGCTGCAATAAAATCCATGACAGACTTTTAATAAATCGAGTAGATTTCTGCTAGCCATGGGGGAAATCCACCAGTCATAGTGGGCACTTAATCCCTTGACCCTCTGTCCTCGCCCACCAGATTCAGTGGGCAATCCATAATCCACGATGTGTGTACTGTAACATTTATATAACACTGACACTACACATTACACTGTACATTAATAATTTTTAAAATTATTACAGACACGCATAATGAAAAGGGATGTACACAAAAGAATTTACAAAACTTATTTCTAATGGGGTCTGGAAGGATCAAGACATTGGGGCTGAGTATAATAAATGTATATTTGACTTTGCATTCTAGTAAATATCACTGGATTTTGTCCTCATCCACCTGATTGGATTGTATATATTATCTGAATATCTACAATGAAAACTGCCTTTCACAATGCAAAATTTGTATGTTTTTGTTTTGAAGACATTAATATTTGTTTCTGATCTAATTGCTTTGGGGTGTTCATTTCATAGAATAGCTCCCTGAATTAACTCCAACTCAATTTGAGCAACATCAAGTTAGCATGGTGCTTGCCCCTTGACAAAATCCAAAACAGTGAGAAATGGATACAAAAGAAATTTGATTTAATGTCTTTAGGTAAGAGATCCAAAACACTAGTTTTGTGAGAGCTATGTTACTGACATGGGGCCATATTCAATTCCTCATGCTTTATGTTCCACAATTTTAATACCCTGGAATCTCACACAGTACATTTATTGGCACTTTTATTTAGCATTTGTATGTAATGCATTCTTCTTCAACATAACTCACCAGTTTCAATCCAGAAGACCAAGTCAGTAAAGTTTGACCAATTTTCAGTAAGATGTAACAAAACTTCAGATAACGCCATTATAAAGTTGGAAAATCATAATTGTTGGCGTGTCTGTCTTCATCCAGTGTACGTATCATTTCCATCTTGTAGGCATTGTTAAGGTCAGAGTAAAAACATTTGCACTGATGTGACAATGTGAATATTTACTATTTACACAAATAAGGAATAAATATTTATGTTTTTACTTAGTAGTTACATTAAAATCAGAATTCACTGACATTCAGGTCCTCTGTTAGCCTCTGGCAGTTTGTCAGATTGCCAACTCGAAAAGATCTGCTTTTCAAATATTGTTTTGATGCATGTCAACAATATTCTGGTGAGTAGGTGTTAATTGTTAATAATACAATTCACTAGATTTCTTTTATGAGTGTATTTTATGAGTGTATCGGAAAATAAATTACATATATCTCTAACAATTAATGACCCGGAGGATTTCATTCAAAATGCAATCAACATCATGAAAATGTAGCACCCACCCACAGTGTTAATGTTGTTTACTTGGTAACTAAAAGAGACTGATAAAGTTTTAACACGACTATATTATATTGCTAAGTAAATGGAAAAAAATAAATGTTCATAAATCCATCAACTATGAATATAAGTATATCAGTACAGTTTTCTCTTTCCCCTTTCTCTCTTTCTTAGCAATCTATTTCCGAACCCTCTTCTACATTTCAATTTATCTATCTGTATACATGTCTGTCTGCTTTTTCTCTTCAACTATATCTGCATTCTCTATCTAATCTGTATATTTAACTTCATGCAACTTTTGCATATATAATTATTTTATAACTTTAATTAACAGCACATGGTCTTAAATTGCAAATAAAGATGAACAAATTTTACTTTAAATAAATATATCGATAATGTGATTTCCTTAAAATACCATATTTTGTTTCGTTCTTTTACTGATTTTGAGATATTATCTTCAGTGAAAGTGCAAATTTTTCATGGGCAAACTAAATTTTCCCATCAGTATACACCAAGCAAGCTAATTTATGGCAAATGTTTAAATCTCGAGTGTGTATGAATGTTCAGATGGGAAGTTGTTGCTGTTGTGAGGTTTAATGCCATTTTTCAGCACACGATAGGCTATGCATGGTGGCCAGTATTAATGGTGGAGGAAGAACCCAGGGAAAACCCCCGGAAAGAACCACCGACCCACAAGAAGCTACTGGCAAGTATTATGATGATTAAAGTTGAGGTATTCATCCAGACAACTCTTATTCCAATTAGCTACATATACATTTTATTAAGTCTATATGGAACTTGTGTCCAAATTTTATCAGCCGATTAGTTTTCTTACACTTTCATTTATATTATTTTTATAAAATTATAACATTATTTGATTAAAAGAGTGATGAAGAAAATCAAAATGTGCTTAGATTAAGATGTCAATACAGTCAAACACAATAAACAATTTCATCACTTTCAATCATTATTAGAAAGTAATGACATTCCCCATTATATTATTTAATATTTCTTATTGGTTCCCAACCAAAAAAAGATATAAAAAGATACATCAAATTTTGAATGCTTCCATTTTAATTTTCCATGCAACATTTATAGAAATAAAGTGTCCAGTCCATTTTGAATGGTTAATTAGAGAAGTCACAAGATTGTACTGAATGAAAGAGTGGAGGCAAATTAAGTCCATCATCAGTATCAGTGGAGGCAAATTAAATCCTTAGTCAATATCAGAGTGGAGGCAAATCAAATCATTAGTTAATTTCAGAGTGGAGGCAACTCAAATCATTAGTCAATATCAGAGTGGAGGCATATGAAATCTTTAGTCAATAACAGAGTGGAGGCAAATTAAATCCTTAGTCAATATCAGAGTGGAGGCAAATCAAATCCTTAGTCAATATCAGAGTGGAGGCAAATCAAATCTTATCAGAGTGGAGGCAAATCAAATCCTTAGTCAATATCAGAGTGGAGGCAAATCAAATCTTTAGTCAATATCAGAGTGGAGGCAACTCAAATCCTTAGTCAATAACAGAGTGGAGGCAAATCAAATCCAAAGTCAATATCAGAATGGAGGCAAATCAAATCATTAGTCAATAACAGAGAAACTGAAGGTTATAAAGTGATTGACGAATTTCATCACTTAATTTATCAAGTAAACATTTTTCTATGTATACTAATATACATCTTCCCCTAATATCAAAGGTTGATTCTGTGTGTTTTAACTCAGTTTGAGTACAATGTTTTGCTGTTGAATCAGATTATCTCCCTTGGCTGCTTATTAGTAATCTGCTATCAGGAACATCTATCCAAGGTGGTGGTGGTGGTGGTGGTGGGGTAATAGTATTAACAAACTCATGCAGCAGTTTTTCATACTTAAAAACGGGTATTTCATATTATCAAAATATTTGCTGAGTACATGTATTTATTCTTATCTTAATCTTATCTGACTTGCTTAGTCTGAGCAATGCCAATTTGATCATCTTTTTTACCATCATTGAATTTAGCTTCTAACTCACTTCAACCCAATTTAATATCTCTTTGCCCCATACAAACTGAAAGGATAATACCCTTTCCCCCAAATTTTAATCCAGGGTTACAGGTTAAACTTGTGTACTTGAAAAGTTTTGGTGTGCTTGATATATGTCCATGTTTCATAAAGAGCAGTCATTTGTGTACTTAAGCCACAAGGTTGTGTTTTATATGAGAATCACCAAGTCAATGCATATGCCACTACCCTTTGCTAAATAATTAACTATAAAGTAATTCAACACTATCAATACTGTTACACTTCATCATATGTCAAAACTAAATTAAAAACAAACAAACACAAAGACTAGTTATTTTCCATGACACACTAACATGTCAATTAGAATTATAAGGGGCCCTGAAGAAATATAAACATTTCATATACTGGCATTCGTATCTACATAATACACATAAAGGCATCACAAGCTTTGCTTCAGACATGAAAGTGTAAATTATAGATGTACATGGATGGATACATACAAAGTTTTCATTATTTAGGACTCAAGGCATTTTTTCAACGCAAGATAAACCATAAAATACATGATAGCCAATACAATTGGTGAAAGAAGAACCTGGGAAAACCACAGTAAGAACTACCAACACATGGGAAGCTACTGGCAAGCTTTCTCATGTACCACATTGGCTGAGCCAGACTCAAACAGATAGATGTGTGGTGGCAGTGATCGGTGAAGGTGAGCATTTTAGATCACTCTGCCACCCTGGGCCCCTGATAAATGCACAGTAACAAAATTAATATAAAATGAAAGTGGAAAAGGTATATATGGATGGATAAATGCACAGTAACATTAAAATGAAAGTGGGAAAGGCAGATGTATGGATGGATAAATGCACAGTAACATTAATATAAAATGAAAGTGGATAAGGTATATATGGATGGATAAATGCACAGTAAAACATTAATAGAAAATTAAAGTGGGAAAGGCAGATGCATGGATGGATAAATGCACAGTAACATTAATATAAAATGAAAGTGGATAAGGTATATATGGATGGATAAATGCACAGTAACATTAATATAAAATGAAAATGGGAAAAGAAGATATACATGGATGGATAAATGCACAGTAACATTAATTTAAAATTAAAATGGGAAAGGTAGATGTATGGATGGATAAATGAACAGTAACATTAATATAAAATGAAAATGGGAAAGGCAAATTTATGGATGGATAAATACACAGTAACATTAATTTAAAATTAAAATGGGAAAGGTAGCTGTATGGATGGATAAATGCACAGTAACAATATAAAATGAAAATGGGAAAGGTAGATGTATGATGAATAAATGCAGAGTAACATTAATATAAGATGAAACTGGGAAGGAAGCTGTATAGATGGATAAATGCACGCCATACTGAAATTGCAAACTTGTAAATACAAGTCCAAAATACAAAAGCAGAATATTTTCAAATTTTATGATACAACTTTTACACCTTTTCATTGGAAATAATCTGTCCTGTTAAACTCTGTGGACAGTTCCATTAAGAAACCTACCTAATAAATAATAATAAATAATAAATTAATATAAGACACACAAGTTCTTATAAATTACTCTGATAAAATAAAAAATCAGTTAAAGAAATGACCAATATGAGTATAACCCTGTACATAATTCTTAACTGAAATAAATAGGCCAACTCACGACTTGCAAGATAATGTATTTTTGAGGCATGAACATACTTAAAACATGATTACTACCACATCCTATTACCCCAGCATTTAAGCATTTCCGAGAAGCAATGTCATCTTGTGTCATCTGAGTGACCTCATATATAAGCATATACTCCAGGCGTTCAGTTGCATATACTCCAGACGTTCAGTTGGCCATCAAGTTCAAGTTTCCCAAAAACATGTACACACTTTAAATAAGTGCTCAAATTTCAATCATATTGTGACATTATCCAGACCAATTCCTTGTTTGTAACAAACCTTCAGCTTGATGATTTAAAACCATGCAAGTGCATCCATTATAGGCCTATCTGAATCCTTAGAAAACCTGTATTTTCATGTGATATACATCTTCAGTAGAAACAATAACAATCTGAATGAACAATACCTGCCCAAATGAAGAACAGTAAAAAGATCCAAGGTATGTGTGACTGTATGTCTGTCTGTCTGTCAGTGGTTGTGTGTGTCTGTCAGTGTGTATGTCTGTATGTGTGTGAATCTGTCAGTGGGTATGTCTGTATGTGTGTCTATCAGTGTGTATGTCTATCATGTATGTCTGTCAGTATGTATGTATGTCTGTCAGTATGTATGTATGTATGTATGTATGTATGTATGTATGTATGTATGTATGTATGTATGTATGTATGTATGTATGTATGTATGTAAGTGTGTGAGAGAGAGAGATATTTTGACAAGTCAATATCTAGCATGGTTTCTTTGATCTCTTAAATTTATTCTTTAATAAATATCTCAATGTAGTTCATAAAATTGAATACAAATTTAAAAAAAAACATTTTTAAAAAATTCTTAATTTTGAGTCAAATCTATGGATATCGGCTATACTTTCCATATTTAATGACTGTAACTGGGAATCATTTGCTGCTAATTCACTGCAAAATTAGATCATCATGATAGTGCCTGAGAATGATGGTCAGATTCATGGTTGTTGTTGTTGTTGTTGTAGTTTTTAAATAGTGCCTGAGAATGATGGTCAGATTCACGGTTGTTGTTGTTGTTGTAGTTTTTAACGCCTTTTTTCAGCACACAATAGGCTATGCATGGCGACCAGTATTAATGGTGGAGGAAGAACCCAGGAAAATCCCCAGAAAGAACTATACAGACCCACAAGAAGCTACTGACAAGTTTTCTCACATACCCACATTGGCCAAATCTGAAACTCAAACCATGCAAACAGCTAGAGGTGAAATGGCAGTGATCTGTAACTGAGAGCACTTTAGACCACTCTGCCACTTGGGGCCCCCACCAGACTCAAGGTCAAGTATCATATAATCTCAAAGGTAAATCTGCCAGCATACCACAAATATGGCTGTTGATGATGTCATTCAGTAATTATCAATTCAGTTTTAGTGGCCACTCGCTAAAAATATTAAATAATATCAACTGGACAGCAATATTCATTTACCAGTATGACTGTTTTTCTTTCATAAATATCAACATAGGTATCTGCAAATCTACTCTTAAAAAGATATTGGTTTGAACTGTGGTTAGATGGTTATCATCAATTTCTATGCAAAATATGAATAAACTGGCATCAGGCAGTTTACCAATTTAGATAAAGAATTTACTGACAAAAAGGCGTGTGACAAAAAGGTCGAGTCATTAAGAGTATGAGACAAAAGTCAATTCCTGTGAAGTCGCAGCACCTTCTTTGACGTCTTCGACAAATTTTTTAACTTTGATCTTGATGATGTGAGTCACATGGTTATGTGTTGACTTCTTGACAACTATTCCATCTTCCATATGATAACAAGCTGTACATCTTGCCTTTATGTATTCTGTACATTTCAATATCATCTTATCTTCAACTCATTCAGCACAGATCCCATCAATATACGTGATCCACTTTCTGCATTCAATGGCCAATCCCACCAATAGTCTAAGTTTGTTGACTGCATTCAATGGCCGATTCCGTCTTTTGTCGCTTTGAATGTGTTAGATAAAACGTCTCTGATTGGTTACATATGTTTTCTTTTCCAAGAATCAGACCAATATTAACCAATCAGAAATGATTTTACTTTTCTTTCTGTGCAAATTTGAATTGTTCAGAAACCAAGGGTTACTAATAGAGGACAGTTTTACCACACATGTTCATGAAAAATCATAAATGATGGCAGACAAGACTTGATGATGGTGATAGCAAAAATGAGGAGTTACTCAGGTTTAATCTAAAAAAAAAATAGAGCAAGCAAAAGAAAAATATGTTCAGCAGTTATTGCAAGATTTAGATTCGGACATAGAAGTTTCTGCTGATGATAGAGTTCTTGCAGTTCTAGCAGATTGTAGTGATCGTGGTGATTTTGTAAATAGTGTATAAATAAGTTGTGAAAGACTTAGACAAATAGAAGAAAAAAATACATCACTGTGAAGACAAATTCATTTGGAATAATTGGTGAAAACTTCATGGATTATTATTGAATTTACGAAGAGAAATTAAGGTAAGAGTGAATCACTGAATGCATGTGCATGATATTTACAAAACTGTCTAAACAGGTCAAACTATATGGGGCACAAGCGCAGCTTTAAGACACTGCTTAGTGCTGCTGGGGCAGAGCAGCAATATTACTGATAACAGTGCTGCGGCTGAATGAGTTCATCTGTTTTTCATTCCCAAAAGTGCATCCATTCAAAACCAATAAATCCTGTCCTTTGTGACTCTTGATAAATTCCAGTGCCATGACAGCAAATTCAACTGAATTTTTACATGTGGGAATTTAGATATCTAGTGAAGCCATTTATCAATAAACTTTCTTGTCTACTCATGCCTGGCTGAGTAATGTATATGTTTCATATTTTCTTTTGCCACTCTCCTTTCTGTCCCTATGCTCTTTTGTCATGTGTTCTAACTTACTTGACCGTCTTCGTCATGCCTTCTTACTGATCTGCCCTTTTGCACATCTTGCAATACCTAGAAGGCTAGATATACAAATTCTCATCAACATAACAGGTAAAGGGCCAAGTTCACAAACAGAAACATGAAGGGCATGGAGACGTGCAATACATGTATATGCATGAATCATTTTGACGCAAGGTAGCATATATCAGCAACCTTTTTAGGATTGTTCTGTTATGTCTGCTTTGTTGAGTGATGCATGCCAAGTCATATTATTCCCCTTAATTTAATTATCATCTTTAGTACACACAATACAAAACAACATTTTATATCATTAGCCTTTACAAAGAGACATGCCACTGTTGGCACACATGATGTATGTTGCTTACACCTGCCCTACAGTCCTTCATATCTGAGTGGGCCATTGAAAATATTTTTACAGTTTACATTAAAACATTCTTTGAAATTCTTCATTATTAAAGAATGTAAAGTGCAGATATGAACAGTCTGATATTAAAATAGATGAGAAGAACTTGTGAGATGATTCACAGTGGTATCAATACGTACAATTATTTTGATGCTTTGATACATAGATGTATCTATGTTTGATACATAGATCTGTACACAAGTTTCATAATTAATATAACTGATACTGCCAGTCATTTGTAATTGTACTACCCAGCATTTACTCTGTTAATTAAGCTTGGACCAAGTAAGCAAGTGACTGGTGGTCAGTTTCCAGAATAAACTTTTGCCCACACAAATAGAGCTGAAATTTAGAGATCACAAAGATAATCACTAGGCATTCTCTTTTGATAACAAAATAATTACACTCAGCTGGCAACAACTTCCTGCTACCATAAGCAACCAGGAAAAAGTTCCAATCCTGCTCCTGCAGTAAAAATGCACCAAGACCCCTGTCTGAAGTGTCGGTGTGTAAGACAAAGCCCTTTATCACATCCAGTAGTCTCTCACATCGATATCTGATGTCAACCTGTCCTTCTGTACCAAAACAACCATTGAATTATATGCAGATTTGTCTGGTTCAATGACCCCAATGTCAAGCATAGTTCTAATTTCATCCTGAACAGTTTCTAACTTCGCACGAGGTAGTTGATATGGTTTCAGTTTCACAGGCGTTTCATCCAGCAACTTCAAACTGAACTCCATAAAATCCATCATGCCTGGTCTTTCTGTCAAGACACTTGAATAGTCATGGAGTATCTTCCCAACCTCTTCACATTGTTCTGACCTTAACGTTACATCAAGGACGATGTCGACGTAAGTCTCAAAGGACAACTAAGAAGTACTTCCACCACTCCTCTGCTGTCAAAGGGTTCGTCAGTTACATCTGTAGCAACCATGTGCTCAGTGGGGGTGGTTCCTAATGACATACACACCTTACATCCTCATACACATCAAGCCAGTAGAATTCCCTTACTAATCTATCTCTCATCCTTACCACACCCATATGACTACCAAGTAGACTATCATGTGTAAGCCTATTTACTTCTCTCTTGAATCGAGGTACAATCACTTGCTTATACCTCTTGGATCTTTCTTGGATGTATTGATAAAAGATACCCCACTTTAGAGCAAGCTCTACCTCACCATCTGGCAAGTCTTCACAGACTTCTCCCCTGCATACCCACATATCCTGTGTTATGGGTAGAATCTACCTCTTGAAGTCTCCTTAATTCACCAGGTAGCAAACTGTCTATAGGCGAAGTCGAGGGGTTCAGTGGTTTCGACCCTGACCTTCACTTCACAAGCTTCATATCAAAATGGACCCCACGTGTATAGGTGTAAACGTCATAGTATTAGAGTGTGGCAATATATACATGCGAAATCCTGACAAGCACACTGCTTGAATTCACCCTTTAACATACAGCGAATCAAGGCTGATGAAGACAACCAAAAGAGAATCTTTAGTCCTATTAGCAAATTTGACTTCCACTGTCTCACCTGTATAATCAGCAGGTTTGACAAAGTTTCTATCCACCAATATATTTGGAGTCAGTCAATACTAATGGTATTGCAAATATGCTGTCATGAATCTGTTGTTTCTAAGCTTAATTTGTTCTTATCTATATGTCAGCAGTGTTGTGTGCCAAGAATCCCCCTTTTCATGGCCTGCTGTCTGATTTAGCATATACATTATACATGTAGCTATTTTGCCAACCAGAACAAGTTGGGAAACTTCTTTATGGTTGTTATGTACAATTTAAATAGATATCATTCCTTGGTAGGTATAGGACATGAAAATTGAAATAACAGTTTTTGCAAGGAAATCAAGCTATTTTTCAATGGAGGTGCATCCAAGAATGATAAAAATTTAGTCTCAACTGTCTCTGTGATGCAGCGTGGCATACTTTTGTGACATGAAAGGAGTGGGTGGTGGACAATTCTCAAAATGCAATTAGGTCAATTTTTAGAAAAACATGGTCCTAATTAATTTCATGAAAATGAACAGAGTCTACAACTCTGGATTGTGCCAGAAAATATATGTATAGCTTCAGTTTTAATTAGGACAAAGAATGAAAGCTATACCAAATCACACATCAGCCTGCTGACTATGGTAATATGCATGATTCCGTTTATCTTTTCCATAATGGCGAATTAGGGTTTCAAATCCATCAATGCACTAGTGTCTTTTTTCAAACAGATATTTTTACCCAAATACGTATCTTTACTTTTAATTTCATATTTAATTCTGATTTATTCATTTTATATTAATTCTATATAATTTTGCAGCAGATGATCTCACAGGGCTAAATTATTTGAAAAAAGAAATTAAAATTGGGCTCAACTTTCAAACTGTCCGCATTTTAATTAGACTTGTATTCTGCCTTTTATACACTTAATTGTAGAAAAAGAGCTGAAAGAACAGTTGACCTGCAAACCATCTGTTGTGAACATCCAGAGTCGGACATATATTCAAGATAATTTTCAATTTTAAAAATCAATCACTGCTATCTTCATTAACAATTTCTCAACTCCAATGAGCTTGATGATAACTTTAAAACTTTAAAAATCATTGTCATCATCACAATCATCCACAAAATCATCATCTGACTATTATGCTGGCATATATGCAGAAGGGTAAAAATTTCTTTCGGTTGTTTTTGCTTATTGGATCCATAATTTTCATGTCCAGGACACTTTTTACTCCAAATCTTAAACTCGTCCTAATTTTGGCAAAGGTTCACCCATCCATGTGCAGATCAAACCAGTAAGTCTTTTAATCTCTGACCAAAAAATCTAAATTCTGGACCTGATAGCGAATTTTTGGTGTAAAAGTACCACATATAAAGAATTATGCTTTTTGCTCTATACTTTGTAATGCAAATGCAGATACCAGATTATTTGGTATCACTGTAGACTGTAGAGTTACATCTGTCTACTTTTTACCAACCACTTTGACACTGATGCTATTGCTCAGAAGTAGAGTTCGGCCTCATGATATAAATGTATCATTAAGGGTTTATGAGTTAAAGGTTAATGCTTAATTAAAAATTGTATACTATGAAGAGAACATGAGTAGCTTGAAACTAATTTACTGGAGTTTTCACCTATTCTTCAAGTGTATGAATTTGTAATAATGTTGCATAATGTGTTTGTCTGTTTAGGATTTTTAATGTAGCTTTAACAATTTTTCAGTCATATCGCTACGATGTCTGCAGTGAGGCAGTTTATAGTGATGTCTAGCACTGAGGCATCATGCCGCAGACATTCAGCATGATGTCCCACCCAGTCACATTATCCTGACACCAGGCCGACCAGTCCTAACACTAAATGCTGTTAGTACCATTTTTGTAAGTCTTTTGTATGACTCGGCCGGGAAATCGAACCCATGACCTCCTGCCAGAGATCAAGCCCATGACCTCCTGCTTCCACTGTGGACGCTCTAACCACTAGGTCACTGGAGCGGTTTTGCATAATTTGCACAGAGTAGCAGCATCTCTGGTGATGTGTGTCCTGCATCTTCATTAGAGGCAGTCAAAACACATCATATTCTGTGTTTTTAGATCTTGAAAAACACTCCATCATTAATATCCAAGGTAGACATGGAGTATGCCACCTTATAGTCAGACTGCCTTACATGTATAATGAAGTACATGATACAGTACTCACTCATTATAACACTGTCCATATAGTCATGGATTATGCCACCTTATAGTCAGACTGCCTGATAAAGAAGTACATGATACAGTACTCCATCATTTTAACACTGTCCATAAAGTCATAGAGTATGATACCTTATAGACAGACTGCCTTACATGTATAATGAAGTACATGATACAGTACTCCATCATTATAACACTGTCCATATAGTCATAGAGTAGGATACCTTATAGACAGACTGCCTTACATGTATAATGAAGTACATGATACAGTACTCCCTCATTATAACATTGTCTATGGAAGTCATGGGGTATACCTACTTTCAGTCAGACAGCCTTAAGATGAATTATGTAATACATAATCTATCATTATAACCTGGTACATGGTAGTCATGGAATATGCCACCTTGTTGTCAAATTACTTTATACTGAAATACATGACACAATATACCCTCAATATAACACTATCTTTGGTAACCATGGAGTATTCCACCTAAAAGTTAGACAGCCTTATAATGAATTACATAATACAGTACTGTCATTATAACAATCCATGGTAAGCTACCTTGTAGTCAAACTGCTTTATAATGAAAAATATGACACGATACACCTTCATTATAACAATGCCCAAGGCAGTCATGGTCTTATAATGAAGTGCATGATACATATAATTTTATTACTGCATAATAGAAATGTCATCCATGACCAAACACACCCTGTAAAGAGATGAGTGCAACTTCTAATGAAGGGCCCTACAATGTATTAAATCAATATTCCTGTACCACATATTGATATGAAGGACCTATAGTGTCTGGTTACACAATGCACCTGTGCCATATATCAATATGAAGGAACCAATAGTGAGAAAGAACTGCGTGTATAGATTCATGTGTTATGCATATTTAATTTATTGTTTTTATTATTTTTTATAATTTCATTACATGTTATTGTAATGTAAGACTGTGTGTTGTATTTGACCTTATCAAAAACTGGAGTTCATTTCTGCTTGACCCAAATTAACTTTTTTTAATTTTATTGTGTGTAAACAACTAATACATAACTAAATTATTCCCTATATGTATGGATTGAGAATCAGAACTATTATTATAGAAGTAAATATGTTTAGTTGGGTCTAGGTCTAGGTTTTGGAATTTACTAATTGAATTTTATGTTGTCCAAGCTTATGTTTGTTTTTTTGTAAACATCAGGATGATTCTTGAACGTCATTTACCATTAGGTAATAGTTTTTTTCTCCAGAAAATGCTAATTATGACTCAATATAAAGTAGAGATCTATACAATCTTGTGACTTGAGAAGATTTTTCAGTCATGCTTTAAGATCTAGCACTTTGAAGTTTTATTATATGTTGTGTCCAGTTCAGCTTAATTTTTTTTCTTCAAAGGACTGAATTCAAATGATTATGTTGTCTGGAAATACAAAATGCTCTGATAAAATTTTGGATTAAGACAAACTTGGAATTGTATTATTGCGCTTCAACAAAAGACTTTTGACACATAACAATCAATAAGCTGCCACGTACAGACGCATCATCCCCTTCAGCTGGACTTTAAATTACTAGGACTTTGTAAATTTTGGGGGATTATTTTTGGGATTTCTCTAAATACTGTGTTCTTTGTTCTCATTTTCACTTTGTATTTTAGAAAATAATTTATTTGTTGAAATTTACTATGCTTGTTGCATTTCACTCTTCTCTGTTACTTATTTTAAGAGCATGTACTCGCAAGACATGGCACAAAGAAACCATTTTACCTTTACCAATAAACATTATCTACCGGTAGCAGCTTTTTTGCAGGCAGGGATTTAAAAAAAACAGGTTCCTGAACTACATGTACTAAATAATCAAATTGCCAATACATGTGTATATCACATTGCACTAGCATCTGCTACTGCACACACATTCCAGATTTTTCATTTACTCTTGTTGGGAGCCCTGACGCAGATCTGCAAGCAATCAGAGACTTTGAAAATGATTTACATGAATTTAGGTGCAGCTGGTAACACCAGACTGCAAATTAAATATGTTATTCTTCTACTTTTTAACCAGATATTGTTTTAATTGGCCCAAACAAATATACATGAGAATAATGATGTTGAAATGTTTTAAACATAAAACAACTGTTTTAATTTAGCCAAATTCTGTTATGCTTTTTTCTCAGGACACCTTCTGTCAATTAGTTTCTGTTAAGCAGTTTGGTTTTCTTTTTTTAAGCAATGGGGATTTGACCACAGATCCATATAATTTATTTTGAGGTTAAAAGCCTTCAAGTGAGGATGTTTTGTCAGATTTGTGGATACATAATAATTCATCGATTCACATCAGTATCACCGTGTTCTTTCAGCCGATCCATGCACTGGATGAAGTCAGCAATTTTTGTTTCACTGCAGTACAGCAAAACTGAGATTTATGCATAAATATATCTAAAACAACAGCACATTGTGATAAGAAAGAAACAGAAATTACCCCACATATGACAAATTCTTTCCTCATTTTTTCATAAGCAGTAAATATATCTACATACATGTAGCAGTAATCGAGTTACAAGAGTACTGTAGCACTGTACAAGACTGGTTCCCAACCAATTTTTGCTGCAACCTATATTAGTCACCCTCAAGCTTATGATATATATGATTTTAAACCTTTCTTCTTATATCTTTAGTAGGGCCACCTGCCATTCCTGATTTAGGTACGGTAATAATATGAGGTTGGGAAAACCTGCTCTCTGAAGATTATGAACCAGTTTAGCATCTTAAAATTTCCACTAGTAACCAGTCTAGCATCTTTAAATTTCCACTAATAAATAGTCTACCATCTTCAAATTTCCACTAGTTTTGGTCATCCCCAAGGTTGGCAATGCTTGCAGACTCTGAAATTTGCTGCAATGGATGATGTGCCATGAAGCAGACCGTATTTTGATGCCTCTGATCAACACATTTGGACAAATTTTGTTCAGTGGCATTTCAGAGCTTAATAAACATTTTCTATTTTTAGTAATGGAAACCATCTTTTGGTATCGATGTGTATCCTGCCAGTTTCCAAAAGTCATTATATATCTTGTACAGTATAAATATCATTTTATTTTATATTTCCTAATTTCTATTTCTATACTGCACATTTCATGTCTGTATTCGGTTTAGTGGCATTTCACAAGTTAAAAGATTTTGTCATTTAGTGACGGCAGCATTGTTTGATGCCACACCGGTAATGCTGGTAAAATTTTGAAGCCCTTGACCACAACGTCTCAAGCTTGGTCAAATTCTGTTCAGATTTCAGTTATTTACTGGTTTGTCAAGTTTAGTCAACACAGCCATATCAATGGAGAGTTGGCATCATATAAAGTGTTGAAAAGGTGTTCAAGTCAGAAAGCTGGTCAAATTTTGTTAAGTGATTTTAGACGAGAAATTATTTCAAAGTTTTTCTTGTTTTCAGTAATGCTGCACATACTGGCTGGCATCCTGACACTGATTAAAAAGTAAAAGACTTTGTCATGAGAATCATCCCTGTAAATCAATAAACAAAATGGTTGCATGGTTTTCAAGACATAATTAATAACTGTTCTTGGATGATGCACAAAGGACAATGGATGATGTACAGTGGATACAGAATTATACTGTAAGATTGCTTGGCCTTATGTCCAATTACCAAATTGTTTAGATTATGTGTCTACAACTAGATTTGATAATTCTATGGTAATCAAACAGTTCATTTTGGTTCTCAGTAAACACCAACAAAGCCCTGAAGAGGCTAACAAAATACTCAAATATTGCTGACATTGCTTAAAACATACTCAAATAGTACTAACAATGCTATAAAAAATATTCAAATAGTACTCACAATGCTAAACAATACTCAAATAGTACTCACAATGCTAAACAATACTCAAATAGTACAATGCTAAACAATACTCAAATAGTACTCACAATGCTATCCTGGCTCCTTAAGTTTGAAAACTTTCCTTTCATCCTGGTCATCAGCACTGCTTATTACTTCCAGTGAGAAATCAATAATCTCCAATTTGGGTTGGGATATTTACTAAACTGGAAAGCCACAAGATGCAGTAATAATTGCAAAATGAGCACGTTTCCCTTTCTTTTGCTTTTTTAAGCAATGAGCCAAACTTATGTCAGGTTACTGGTAAGAGTTCAAGTATAATCCTTGGGGTCTCTAGCAGGTTCTTTGAAAGTCCTATGCCACTTTGAATTTAGTTGATATTGCACACGGTACATGTATTATCAAATTTATATAATGGGTAATATATTCAAGCTATAAAAAAAAAAAGTTTATGCTCCTGCAAGAACAATGAAGTGTCTTCACTCGAGTTATCCAATAAAAGTAAAAACACAAAGGCAAACTGTTACCCTAATCTTAGAGCACACAATCATAAAAGTATATAGTAATGACGCAAATCCTAACTAGTTATGGATGTATACTGATACATATAATCCAAGGAATCCATTCAAGAACTTCTGGAATTCCTAAAGAATGCTGTGTAAACACAATCCACTGCAAGGTGAAGCCATGTTATTGTTTAACATTGCTAAGCAACAGGTTATATGGTGTATAGGTGAAGAAGGAGGGAGCTCTATCCAATAGGTGCAGGCCAAATTTTCCCTTGCAATTAATACAGTAATGTATGTGTTTACTGAACCCAAGGGAAAATGTATCTGGACTGTAGTATGTACCTGCATCCAAGCAATAATCAAAGCAAGCAAGCATGTAAAAATGTTCCATCTATTATTAATTATTAATAATTTGCATCAGTATCCAGGCACACCAAATTATCAGGCTGAAAATAAATACTGGTACCATATATCAAGGCTGAAACTGTACACTGATGCCAAATGAAATGACTTCACACATACAAAATGAGTTCTAGAACTGATCCATACATTAAAGGCGTTCATGGTACAAGTTCATTGTCAAAATTTAAATATTAAATGGTTCCAGTTGGAGATATATGGTCAGTATAATACACATCTTTTTTTAAATACCAGTGATGGTAGTGGTTGTAACCTCCATATAGCTGGTAGGTATATTGCATGTCTTTCTTTTGTGAGTACTAAGAATGGTAGTGGTTGCAATCTCCATATATCTGGTTAACATGTCGTTTTTTAGTACATGGGATGAGAGAGTAATCTCCATATATTTGGTTAGTTAACACCTTAACCCCTGGAGGTTTTTGCTGTTTTCGCATGAAATGTGAGTAGGAAACACATTTTGGGGACTATTTCTAAATACACCCTAATACATTGAATTCCAAGAGTTATATTCCATTAGACAAATGGCTAGTTGTGCTAAAGAAAATGTTTTTCATTGGTTAGTTTGCTGATGCATAAGCAAAAGGTGAAAATTTGGACTCCTTTTTTTTTTTTTGCTTAATGGACCCATAATTTTCCTACGGAGAAGATTCTTTAATCAAAATGTCCACCTTATCCTACTTTTTGCACAGGTTCACCTGTCTGTGTGTGCTTCAGACCAGTCTGCCATAGATCTGAGGCCATAAAGTCTCATATCTGGACACAAATTCAGATTCCGACCATGGGCAAAGTTTGGGTGAGAGAAAAAAAACGGGTCCAAAAACTTGGGTTTTTCCCTCTGTAATTTGTAGTGCAACTAAAATATTAGTATCATTGTAGAACTAAATCTGTCTACATTTCTATAATACCACCCACTTTAGCATATCATGCATGACCTTGACGCTACAGGCCTTGGAAGTAGGCTACTACATCATGCCTCGTAAAGTCATCACTAGGGGTTAATGTGTTAAAACATGTCTATTTTTTGTACAAAGGATGACAGAGTAATCTCCATATATTTGGTTAGTTAAAACATCTTTTTCTTAGTACTAGGGATGACAGAGTAATCTCCATATATTATTTGGTTAGTATATTGCATGTCCTTTTTTAGTACGAGGGATGACAAGGTTATTAACCTCCACATATTATCTGGAAAGTATGATGCATGTCTTTTTTCAGTACTAGTTATGGTAGTGGTTGCAATCTCCATATATATGGTCAGTATAATGCACATTGTTTTTGAGTACTAGGGATGACAGATTAATCTTCATATATTTGGTTAGTATAGTGCATGTCTTTTTTAGTACTAGGGATGACAGATTAATCTCCAAATATATGGTTAGTATAATGCATTTCTTTTTGAGTACTAGAGATGACAGATTAATCTTCATATATTTGGCTAGTATAGTGCATGTCTTTTTTAGTACTAGGGATGACAGATTAATCTTCATATATTTGTTAGTATAATGCATGTCCTTTTTTTAGTACTAGGAATGACAGATTAATCTTCATATATTTGATAGTATAATACATGTCCATTTTTGAGTACTAGGGATGACAGATTAATCTTCATATATTTTGTTAGTATAATGCATGTCTTTTTTAGTACTAGAGATGACAGATTAATCTTCATATATTTGATAGTATAATACATGTCCATTTTTGAGTACTGGGGATGACAGATTAATCTTCATATATTTGGTTAGTATAATGCATTTCTTTTTTAGTACGAGGGATGACAGATTAATCTTCATATATTTGGTTAGTATAATGCATGTCCTTTTTTTAGTACTAGGGATGACAGATTAATCTTCATATATTTGTTAGTATAATGCATGTCTTTTTTGAGTACTAGTGATGGTAGTAACTGTAATCTCCACTGGTTCTATACAACAGAATAAATTATGAATTTAACTTAACTGACATGAACCAGGTATTAATATGTAGTTGGTATTGCCTCTAATTTATTTGGTCTGTAACATCTGTAACTTAAGAAATTGCAAACAAGTTTCGCATCATTTTTAAAAACACACAACCGTCTGCTAAAAATTGGACTCATTTTCAACTACATGTATTATATTTATTTCTGTTAAATTAATTTTTGTATTTAGCGGAGTTTTGTAGCAAGCATAAACCTTTTCTATTAAAAACATTTTATGAGATATTGGAGTGACATAATGGTAATGCTTTTTTCATTTATCATTCAACTACTAAGACATTACTACCTTATATATTCACATTAAAGATCCTGATATGTCATAGCATAATGTGCCTAAGGATCAAGGTCTATGTTATTTTTGTTTTACCAATCCTAACAAACTGCATAAACCAAGATCTAACAGTGCATAATGCAATGGCAGATTGTGATCTGTCCTGTTTGAAGTTGGACTTACACACATGTATACCTTACAAGGCAGATATTAGTTATCAATGTACATGTATATTTTACATATAGTTTTAAAACTATATGTTTAGTTCATATGTACATTGGTATATTTATATAGAACCCTGTCAAAGTCACTAGAATGTTTATTTAGGAAATGAAACATGTTTTCTCAGATAATATTTTGCTACTATGTTTTGTCTAATTTTCCTACATAAATAAAACGGGCAAAGTAATTAGAATATATGTATCTGTCTATGTTTTCAGAATAATAACAGGTAGTCACTAGGGCATAACCGATTAGCATTTTTCTACCGATTTCCGATTCCGGGCATGAAATCTTTCCGATTCCGGATACGATTCGATTAATCGGAAATGCTAAATCCGTATTTGTTTCCAAAAAAATTTCATCTTCCGTTTCCGGGTTTCTGGTATCTGGTTTTGCCGTGTCTAGCATGTTACTTAGTACTTTACCATATCCGGCTTCATTTCCGGTTTTCACCCGTCGGTTCAAATAGATTGTCTCACAGCGTGATTGTGTTGACCATACTGGACTTTTCTGACTTCTTATTTAACTTTATTAACGCACTATCGAATGACACGCAGTGTTAGACACGGTGCTTTAGAAATTCAACTTTATTATTTTTATTATCTGAATCGGTCGTTCCTGCCTTGTCCGACTCCGATTAATCGGAAGTTCATACTATCCGGTGGAATCCGATTTCCGGATCAAAAGTCGGTTATGCCCTAGTAGTCACAGTTCATATTTTACATATACACTGTATTTGTATATTCATTTAGAGAGATTTCAGTCCATAGAAAAGTGTCATGTTACTGTATGAAATATAACACATTTAATTTTTTAAAATCAAAATAGCATTCTGCTCATTAAAATATGCCTCAAATATGGAAACTCATGTATTTACTTTTGCTATCAGATCAGAATGATAATTTTCAAGTGCAATATTAAATTTAATTAAAACTGCAGTAAATATCAATTGTTTACATAGAAATTAATGGTGATGTGTATTAAGTAGACCTAACATTAATTGTGATTGAAGGAAAGTTAATTACTACACAAGTCCCATACAGTTAATACTTGGATACATTACTAGCCTCTGTAACCTCTAACAACTAATCTCCAGATCTGACTGCTCTTGGTCTGGACAGGCCAGTGTGATAGACCGGGCAGTAGCAGATAAATTTGAGTCTGACCTTGCCCTGGTCAATCTTTCACATAATAGCAATACTGTTCAGGGTTCAACTGGCTGTTTCAGTTCACACTGTGGATACTGAGGAAACATAATGGCGCTTGTATTTTTTACCTCTTTGATATGTCACACGCAGTGACATCAGTTTCTAAAAATAGCTTTTTGGACAAGGCGAACTAGCGTAATGACTACCAGTAATACTTTCCGTATTAATTGGTCTTAATTAAAACGATGTACAGGCGCTTAATTTATTCATCCGAATATAGATGAGCATTCTAATATTCAATTACAGCGATGTTTAGAATGTCGAGGCCTGACCAAGAACGGGAAAAGAAGCATACTGCTTAAAAGGTGAGTAAAAACAAATAACATACATGTTGGAACCTAGTGTATTTTTTGTTTTGCTGGCTACGATCGTTATAGTTTCTTGTGTCGTGCATTTTGTATCTTGTATTTTTAATACTCTTTTGTATGCAAAGTCTTGTAAATAACAGAAATTTTGATTTTTTCCTGTCTGTGGTATTTTTATATCTATACATTAATCATCCAAACCAGAAGTGACTTTGACATGTGTTTGATTTATAACTGTACATTCTTGTATGGTTATGTACCGTTTGAAATAACAAGGCACCCCATTACACCCACCAATATGGTAAGATTCAAATTTACGAGTGCAATTTATTATTGTTGTTATTATTGTTCCAGTGCATATATTATCCTTTCAGTATTGATATTATTTTAATCTTAAATGATCCCAGTAATGTTGTCATAATTGAATGGAAATATAAGTAATAAACGTTGCTGTTATCTGGTTGTTTTTTCCTATTGCTATTCCTCAACTCATTATTATTATTGGAAATAATCCCAGTAATTTTGACATAATTTATCTAAATATAAGTAATAAAAGTTGCTGTTATCTGGTGGGTTTTTTCCTACTGTTATTCCTCTACTCATTATTATTATTGGAAATAATCCCGGTAATTTTGACATAATTGCATGGGTATGTAATTAATTAAAGTAACTGTTATATGTTACGAATTGTTTTTGCTATTGTTATTCTTCTAATAATAAATTATTAATTGTATTATTGTTCTTGACAGACTCCAAGACTATCAAGGCAGGGAAAGACAGGAATATCAGTTTCATTACCAATACATATGTCCTGAATACTTCGAGATAAAAATTCCAAGGGAACTGCACCAAATTAAATTATCTCAATAAAATGTTGTTATATGTGATTAAACATGTAAAGAAAGAGGAATGTACATGTAAGATAGATACTATTAATATTTTGCTTTGTGTATCAATTTAAATTCTGCTTAGTGAATGTTTCGTAATGCATACAGGTATAAAAGGTTTAATTTAAATATGGCTCTTGCATCATTCTACAAAACTTATATATATTCAAGATATTTAATTTATTCAAGAAATATATCAATGTAGGTTGTTTTGGTAATATGCATTAGTGATTCCATTACCTTTTTTCTGAGTCTCATGTCTAATATGGTAACAAAGTTTTAAAAAAATGAGGAAATTTATGTTTATTTTCATGTCATATATTTATGCTATGTGCATAACAGATTTTCTTAATTAAAAAAGTGTATAATTTTTGTCTGGCATTATAATTGTCTGAATGTACTGATAGAAACAGTAATACAAAAACAGCTGTTTTTAACGATGATAGCTAGCTTTAAAATGATAAATCATGTTGGCCTTTCTCTCTCATTGTCAGGCTTTGGAAAACCGTTTCCAAAACAAATGAACCAAACAACATCTTTCTGGTATCTCAAATCACTTGTACATGAGCAATAGCAACAATGCTTAGTAGTCACCATATTAAAAAATAATTATTTTTCCAAAAGAATATATAGCTTGATTATAACTTTCAAAATGCTGCCAGCATCAGTGTTACTTTGCGTCTCTAGCAGCTTTGTCCGAAAACAATGACATCATGGTTTATTTTTAGCACAAAGCTGAATTAAGTACAAGCGCCATTGGCATTTTGTTTCTGTTTTTGAAGATATGGAGGACAACTGACACAAAATTGCAGTAAACCCACAACCCCGTTATTCAAGGTGCAAAACTGATGGATCTAAATAATGGGGGTATATATCTTAAGTTAGAAAAAGTATAGCTTGGAAATTATGTGATAAGTTTACATTCAGTTTATGTTTTAGTGTCATTTTGAATATACAGAAACTACTTGGATGAACTGCAATATCGCATTAACCCTGGTGTGTGTGTGTATGTACCTGTGTTTTATGGAACCTTAGCACAATTGTGGCTATATCACACCATCTAATGGAAATCTTCAAATATTTAAAATGATCTGCACACAAATTTAAAAAAATCAAACCTTCCAAATAAATGTAGGGATGATGTACAACAACATAAAATATAAAACTATGTTAAATTCAGTACAAATTAAATGACAAATATAAAAATTTTAAAATCCATAAAACATCTAACTAATGAAAATGGAATTAATACATATCACTTAAGTGCATCCCTTAGCAGTGCAAGACTGAGAGTCAAAAATCTCCTTGGTGTCAAAACTGGGGGTAAGACTGGCTAAAAAACTAACTTGGGTATCAAAATAAAACTTTGGGGGTCTCTGAAGCGCAAATGAGGGTAAAGGTAAACACTGGTCACTCACCGTCACACTTTTTCACCATCATATAGAGCAACATATGAGATGTTTGTTAACTGTGTATGCATATTGCGTGTGTGTTAAGTCCTCAAGAAAGATTCAATTCTCCTTGTGTTTAGCATGGTATTTTTATTTTAGTATCACAAATACTGTCACATACCATCTTTGGTTGAAAAGCATTAAAAAATTATGTGGAAAAGACAGTGGACAAGTCCAACAATAAGGGCCTTAACTCATCTAATTGCTGAAAATCTAAATCAACGATACAGACAATTTCACACAACCAGGGTTTCTTCAGTACCAAATTTACTTGAAATCAAATAACACAGGAAACCTCACAAAACTCGCTACATTATAACACAAATTACAAAATAACATGCTTGTGGTGGCATGGTTTCCATAAATGTACAACCAACTCACCATTATTTTCTGATTATCTTTGAATTATTACAAAGTTTTATTTTGAGTGAGAGTGTAATTAGTTAATCTTACAAGACATAATGTCTCAGCACATTTTCTTCACAAAAAACACCTTCAAGTACACATGGTTTGTTCACATTGTCAGCCAATCAACCTACCAGCAGCTGAAAATCAATTAGTTCTGAGAAAAACAATAAATTCACTCCCCAAAGTATATTCCTAAAAAATGGCAGATATTTTATGCATGCATATAATATGGTATAAGCTAGCAGATAAATTAGGTAGTCAGATTAGAATGGAATTTATCAAAGAACATTCTAAAAGCTTTAATATTATGTAGACACTGCTCAGCAATATTGATAAATATAAATGTGCACAATGAAATGTATTTGTGCTATATCTTTCTTACCAAAAGATTATTTTCTTGTGCATTGAAATCAGACATATCATGTCCTATGGGACAGTGGTTTTTGTGGATTCTTCATCCATAAGTTATACTGGTCACCATGTATACTGTATTTTCAGGCATATAAGTTGATGCAGAGTTTAAGTCAAATTTAATAATTTTGTAAATTTTCCATTCTTCATCCATATGTAAGTCAATTCTGAGTACAAGACAAGACCAGATCAATAACTTCACTTTGTATTGTACACTAGTAACTTCCAGCTTCATGAATAATGATGGCATCACTTTATGATATTCCATATTACGGGCAATCGCAAAATTATGCTATGTACATGTTAATTAAAGGTCTAAAGCTTTAACCTGATTATTGCAGTTGAAACCAGTCTTGAGTGCAAGATTCAACTGATGAAGCTAACAATAGCAAAATGAGGTTATCCATAGGGAAATCATAAATATGCAGAAAATTAAGAGACAGAAAAAAGAAAAGTTACAAATGAAAAAAAAATACTTTTTAATATACTTTAACATATCTGCAATGCAGTATCAAATTTACACAAATAAACAGTTTTATAATACACATTATTTAACATTTCAATTTTAACTGAAAGCACATCAATGTTATAATACATTTTATTACAAGTACTAGAACTGTTCCACATTCTAATTAAGAAAATAATGATTAGGACTTCACTTAATAATCTCCAATATCTGTAAATCCCTCGAAGCCTTCATCTTCTGTATCAGAATGAAAAAATGGCGGCTATCTTAGAGCTCAGATCATTGGAAATGTTTTTATTTTCATCTGTCTCCATTTCTTTCCCAATATGTGGTGCGTTGTGTTTCTAATTTATCTTCAATATTAATCCATCTTGCATTGCAGCCACGATTTGCTTTCTTTGTTTTTGTTTCTTTGTAGTGCATAATGCAACCTTAGCTTTACACCAATCCATTACATATTTTTTACTGACACCATATTTCCTGTAAGCAATCATATTCCCGCCTTTCTCTTCCGCGAACTTTACAACTTCCCTGTTGAAAGTTTGCTGTGTAAGACTTACGTGATTTGACCGGAGGTATTTTTGTGAGATAAGTTGTATGATTTGTATTGGGATATTTAAATGAATGATAATGACTGAAAAGATTGATCAAAACATACCTAACTCCTAAAAATGTGCCAACAAATGAAAATAATGGCCACAGCTAAATTCATTATTTACGTCTAGAGATGGGAGTGGGCATCATTTCCTGTGGTTCTTAATCCACTAGATATTAAAAACTGGCAGCGTAATTGATGCATATTAATGACAAAGAACAATGGGGTACTGGCAGTAGGGTAACTAGTATTGGTAGCCAAAGCCAATTTCAGGGTTTAAACAAATCGCGGCAACTGGCTTTGATTGTTGTTGGAAACCAAAGACCAATTTATCAACTACTGGTATAATCAAAGAGAGACAATGAAACAACAGCTAGTTAAGAATGAATATAGGTGATGTGTCGACATTACAATGGGTCATTGATGATCTACGAGTAGTAATTTTTTTATATCTCATTTTAGTTAGTTTAAACCATATTTATTTCAGAAACTTTGTCAAATTGAATTATAAACGTATGATTTGGGGGATTCAGTAGAAAGCATAATCTATGGTATTTTATAAATAATCATAGAATGCTCATGTTAATATGGATTACATCCCTTTGTAGTATCAATTAGATCAATGAAAAAGCTATACCGGTAATCGCTCGTGTGTGTCCAACAGTATACTGGAAAATCAAATATCAATGAACCAGTAAATAAAATGAGCTCAGGAAGAATGAGGTATGGTTAAAAAGGATGAATAACAAAATTATTTCAAAATTTGCATATCATTTTTTTTTTTAGGAAACAAGCAAATTAGTACCGTACACTAAAGAGTATAGACCCTAACTGTGCTATGCAGCCCTGTGAAGTTTTTACCGGTAATTGTTTTAATTTATTTCATGTTTGAGAAATAAGAACATATACAAGCAGATTGCAAACTAAATATAGACAAAATGTATAAATATAAATGCAGTCATATTAGTTTACAACAATTTATTGACATAGTAATTAACAAGAATTAATACTTCTATGTGGCCTGTTTTTGATTATGCTGATTATGTAACAATTTTAATAGCATACCGGGTACCATAATCCATATACAAGTCGATGCAATTTTGATTCTGAGTACCATATTTTCCAGCCTATAATTAGATACATTTTGACTTGAAAGTCAGGGCTTTGTCTTGTACTCCGAATTGACATATATATGAATTGTGTCGTTTAATGTTTATACAAGTTACATTCGTAACTACAGGTAATAAAATGAAATACAACATGGATGTGCTTTCAATTATAACAAAACAAGCATGGACTGTTTATTCAGCTATGTCAATTGATAACAGAATATAACAGTGATTTGTTCAGAAGTAAAATCACAAGCATGTTAGCATCATCAATAATGCAATTTCATGATTGCCGGTAATATGGAATATCATACAACGATACCATTTTGGTGTAAAATATGAAGCCAAGATATTGATCTAGCCTTTTCTTATACTCCGAATCGACTTATATATGGACGAAGGATGGAAAGTTAGTCGAATTGGTGAATTCGACTTTTACTCCACATCGACTTATAGGCCGGAAAATACTATATTAGATGAAGACCTGACTTTCAAGTGAAAAAGTATCTACTTAAGTTATGGCCAGAAAAATATGGTAGTCTATCATGTATGGAAAAATGGTATTAAACCCACAATAGCAACAAACAACAGACACATCATGTCCCATGGGTTGGTGGGTCTTTTCTGAGTTCTTCCTCCACATCTATACTGGCTGCCATGTATAGCCTATCATGTGCTGAAAAATGACATTATTCAACCCACAACAACAACAAGCCGCACCATGATCAATACTGAGATGTTTAAAAGGCATCCTTTTATTGCTGATTTTGAATGGAAGTATTACCATTACAGAAAAATTAAATATTAAATGTGTAATCAGGTACACTATCTCTTGGCAAAAGATCTAGTGTAGTGGTTGCCGGAATCTTATTGAACGGAGATGAGAAATGGTTACATAAGTTTCAAGTTGGCACTTTGTCAGTAGTTCTGCTTTCACATGCAACACCCACATAATAATGCAGCCAAGATCCTGTATATTTACAACCAAAACAGCCGAAGAATTAAAACATTAAGTTTACCTACAATGCAGAAACAGAATGACAAGAAATGGTTGAGACGTAGTAGTGAAACATTGAGTCACTTGAATTTATTTATATATGCACTTTGGCAGATTTTTTATGTGATCAGTTCATCCATTTTTCTGGATCACTAATTAAGAGAACTATTGCAAGCTCAAGGATGCATCAGGCATTGTGTTGGGGAGGGGTTTTTCCTCCAAAATTTCAAAGAGCACAAACACAAAATCCTGTCTATTTATTCCAAATGTGCATAATACCCAATCAATGTGCACATGAATAAAATGGTCAAACTTCAAGTGACTATATTTCTGTGTGTATGGAGTTGGGGGTGGGAGGTTACCTGGGGGTGACAGTCTTGGATACCTCAGACACCCCCACCCTCCCATCTCTGGCTGGCCCTGAAACCATGTGTAAAATGTGAATATCATCACAGATCCCGGATGAATTTAGTTTTGACATTGTAAATTAATTCACTTCCCTTCATTTTCATTCTTGGTTAATAAGAACTAATTATGTGTTTGTTATTAAATGTCCTATTTCTGTGGTTCTGTGTACAACATACCTCAATATAAATTATTGGTACCTCACCCATCGCATGCTGGGGTTTAAAAATAATGAATTGTCTAACACCATTGCAGTAACGTCTCAACTTGTTGGTACACCTTTTTCAGGTGCACAATTAACCACTGTGTATAATGTACTTTTAAGTCAAAAGTAAAAATGTGACCTATATCAAGAAAAAACGTTAATAATGTCAGCTGATTCATGTCTTGAAAAACCTGTCTTAGCACAACTCTATAAATAACAACAGTTTCATGAAAGGCAACATTTACTAGCTCCTTTTCATACATTAACTTATATTTTCCACCTGTCCATAAATAATCATATTTTATAGTCCCCTAAATATTCTTTACAGATGGATTTCGTTGTTCATGACGGAACATTTAATTATGGATTGGAGTGGATTTCACATATCCTGCACTATTTTATACAAATTTGCTTAAATCTGGTCACTGTATATCACTATCAAAGTGATACTTTGTTGGTTTGTTCACAACTTGCTACATATACTTACGTAATGGTTGAATCCAATCGCTAACTGCATCGGTGAAGATCTTCTGTCAGGCAATGTGCCAGCAGATATGGGTCTATTCAGTTTTGTTAGGAGTAATCAGTAGAACAAACAACATAGACCCTGGCCTTCTGGCCCATTATGGCTGAGTAGGGTCTATGCCAGATACGACTTATAGGTGACTATACCCCTCCCTCAATAACTCGTGAATCCTCATATAACAAGGGGTCATGTGTGAACCTAATTTTTTAAACTAGAAAATACAAAAAAATATTAGCGGTATTTGTTGGACCTGAAGAAAATCATGATCAAAACTGGTAAATGAAACATTGATGTATTATTGCTTGTTCAATTGTCAAAAATGGAAGATTGGACCTGGAAATTTTAATCACCATAAAATCAGAAGTCGTATATTTTATTACACGTTCTTCCCAAATGTCCTTGTTAGTGCACAATATTCAATGAAATTTTGATCAATGATAATGTCATTAAGACCTGCTGAAGGCCTTACATATCAATTAAATAATTTTTTATCCTGCAAAATTTTAGTACTTTCAGTTTGCTTTAAAGTATAATCATCATAAATGCAATGTACCCTCTTGTATTCAAACATAAAATGCATCAATCGACAGTAACAGCTATGTCTGCAAGTGTTTTGCTGAGAACTTAAGTGCCAACTGTGTTTTCATACCTGACTTAAGGAAGCATTTGTTGTATGGTTGCACTGAATTAAAGCTGGCTTCTTTTGTATTATCACATTAATTAATCTTTTGTAACAAATTAAGGATGTTAAATAAAAGAAAAGCTAAAAGACATGCATACGGCAAAATCTAGCGACCTTGGTCATCAATCGATTAAACTCATTCCAATTGATCAATTGAACACAGTTATAAATATTACTGTGTATGTAATATAATAATGAAACTACCTTAAATTAACTTACATTTTCATAAATGTCATCAATAATAGCAAGGCAACCAAGCAAAATGAATACTTTGTCAAAAAAAAGAGGTTTGTCTTAGATGGGATTATTGTGAAGAAGCGAGAATTCCTGAATTGGCACTTTGAGATATAGCAAAATGAATACTTTGTCAAAAAAAAAGAGCTTTGTCTTAGATGGGATCATTGTGAAGAAGCAAGAATTCCTGAATTGGCACTTTGAGATATCCTCAAGGATGAGAAGCATCACTAATATTTCCAGTGAAATTATTTTACTAAACAATACAAAATTTCAATATTAATGCAGATGGCTGTTTCATGAAAAAAATGTTGCAAGTTTTTGGAAAAAGGAATCTTGTTTCGTGGTGTATCAACAGTTAGTCAGAGATTACCTACTTTGAACATTGTAGTCACTTACGAAGCAGGAAGCCTAACTAATAAAAAAACAACAAAAATCAATGATGTAATACACAATGTTCTCGTAGAGATGAATGTTGCCTGAACCGCGGTTGGAATGTTAACAAACTTTCAGATGTTGGGCATCTTGAAAATAAATGTAATTAATACCAATTTTTTTTAAAAATAATTAGAAAAAGTGCTTTATTGCCAAGTATTTTCGACACAATTGTAAACTAAGCTACCAGATATTAAACCTTTAGCTAAAACTATTGTATCTAAGTGTCTTCTGTAAATAGCTCCTGAACCCCACTGACACGTATACTCAGTGCTGATAAGCCTAGTTTACTACTCCAGTGTCGCTTATGTGCAAAATGTTCAGCAGTACTGAAAACCCATGTCACTTATGTGCAGACAATCCCGCTATGTTAACTAAACATTGATTGGTTGAAAGTACTGAAGTTTACACATTTCTGATTATCATAACCAATGAGAGGATTGTTTACCGGTACTCAACATTTTGATACAAGTTTGAGAGCTGAGAGGTTAAATTTAGACACACTGTAAAGGATTATCGATGTTTTACACAATACATGTAGTTGAGATAAACAAAGATGGATTCCAATTCAAGCGACTTTAAAGGGTTCAGTGCAAGTTATATCAAGAGTATAATGGATCATTCTTAGAAACTGGATCAGATATTCATGTTAGTCCCATTTAAACACCAGATGCAAGTGATTTTTATTCGGATGACGAGGTGGACTAAGTCCAACTTGCACAATGAAGTAATGACCTCGCCGTCTTAAAGAGATCTTTGATTTTGATTATCATGTTGGTTCAACAATCAAGCTTCGACCAGTAATCAATGAGAAAGATATTTATTTCACGTTTTTTCCTGAATATCTCATGGAAAAGCTTGTGAAAGAAACAAACGATTTTGCCAAGAAAATAGGGAACTAAAAGCAATACATGAAATGGTATGAAATCAGCATCACGGAGATGTGGGCATATCTTGGAATATACATCAACATTTATGTGTTGATAATGAATGTTTTGAGAGGTACCACTCTCAACTTTATAATTTGAGTGTGGATTTCATTCATGTTTTTATACGTACATATGTAAATATTGGATTTATTTTATGGGATTCAAAACAGTTTACATAAATGGGATTTCTTGTATGATGGGATGTAGGAGTATATAAAGTGGAAATATATGAATAACAGACACTTTATGTACTCCTCATCCCATCATGCAAGAAATCCCAGTCATGTAAACTGTTTTTTATTTCACTGAAATCCAGCAAAAACTAATGAAATTAAGAATATAAATGTAACCATGTTTTTATTGTCAGCTTTGATGATGCTCTAGTATTCAGACTAGCAATCAGCCTCAGTAGTCCGAGTAACTGATATGATAGCACTTAGCAGTAGTGAAACTGCACATAAGCTAAAGTAGCTAAAGGGTTAAACAATACACTTACCCCACCAACACTATCGTTCAATGTCCCGCAGTGGTGGATCTCTTACAATTTGTAGGTCTCTCAGTAACATGTGCCCTCATTTATAGTGCAGTTTTGGGAGTTATAAAGGGAGAGGTATATATACAGTATCAAAACATATCAAGCATAAAATAATGGGAAGTTGACTAATAATAATGACTATTATACATTTTATGGGTATATAGTCAGTGTTTTAACTACCTATGTGTCATGTGTCAAATACGCAGATGTTTCAGATTGAACACAAAAGTAGTCGAAAATACGTAAATTTGAGGCACCCCATGGTAATGTTTTGCTGATTAACACAAAAGTTGGAAACTAACATTTGGTCTATATATCATTGCCGTTATGTAAATTGATGCACCCCAATGTTTTGCATTGCCTATTAACACAAAAAAAAAGGTTTGCTCTAATTACGTTATAGGCTAGATTACAACTTTCCCAAACAGGGAAAACGTGCCTATCAGCTTCTTACACTGATGTTATCATAATATATAGGGTTTCAAGTGAAAGTGGAGCCTGGAGCTGACCTTATGTGACCTGTAAAAGTCACATCATTTGTAGCGAAAGAATGATAGACCCTTATAATCACCACACACAAGAAAGATGTGATGATATCCACTTTTACAGGCGTGTTTTAAAGTACTCAGCATAACTTCATCCCTAGGTAAAAAGAATAAACAAAAATACAGTGCTTATTACCGGATAAACTTGTTCTTCTGACTGAACAACCACCCATGTTATGTTGTCATCACCCATAAAAACCATTGTTGTGTCAAAATAAGTCAAGTTTTTCGCAGTATCAACCTGAACATAAGATGTTGTCTTCCAACCTCCTTTTCTGTCTGACTTTTCTTCTGCACCCTTTCACTGTGTCTAATAAAAGACAGTTTTTGTAAGTTTAAATGATCATAAGACATGAACGTACTTCAGTCTTCTTTTTTTTTTCAATGGTCAGTAGAAATTCATAGGGTCTTGTGCCTCAATGGATCTTATGATGGGCTTCTTTATTGGTTACTTGGTCAATGTACAAGATGCCTAAGATCAAATGTATGACTCCTGATCTTTAATCTCCTGTGAACGTCCATGTTTCACAAGCATCCAGTAAAAATTAATAGGACAATAGAGTGCATCAGCTTTATTTTATTATACTTCCATATTGGTCTCAACTCTGTTATTGCTGCTGTTGTCTGGGCAATTCATAAGTAGTTCTGGTTTAAACAATATCACACGAAGACAACTAGGGAATATTAAGATTAAAAACAAAAATGTGCTGAATTTAACTGTGCAAGTTTCTGCGGTTCAGAACGATGTTGCACATTTGTGCATGCTAAACTTTAATTCAGATGGGACTAAAGTAGGGCCTAACCAGAAATCGCCTCGAATATTCGCTTCGGCCGAATACCTGGTTTTTCGGTACTATTTGGAAGTATTCACCTCGGCAAATAATATGCGCACAAATGGTTACAAGTAAAAACATTCAATAAATATCAAACTTTTTAAGTTTTTTTAATACATAATAATTTTAGTTAATAATAAAAATTTTCATCTTATAGGTGATATATACGGTATATACAGTACACGAAAAGTTTGAGATTCGCATGCGATAAAGAAACAAACGGTTCTCTCCGGAGTCGCACCTGCTACTCGGTTCATGCCTGGATCTGGCAAATAGTACATCCAAATACTCGGATTCGGTACTTGGCAAAAATTAACTACTCGGTTAGGCCCTAGACTAAAGACTTTTTTAAAACCAATTCTAATTCATACCTAACTAAATGGCAACAAAACATAAATTAATTATTGATTTTTAAATTTTACTTTATTCAATTCAAATTAATCCAAAAATCTTTCTTTGTAAAAATTAGAATGAGCAATTATGAGTATTTTATGACAACTGTTGATTTAACTCATGAAATAAATTCCTTTCATTTACAAATATGCTGATGCAGTACATGTACCTATGATCTAATTAGATTATTTAATTAAACCGAGGATATTTAATATTCTTACTTCATTTATTCATTAAATCAATTTTTATCTATATATCTCAAACATTAAAATTATACATTTGCTTTCGTTACTTTTTGTCGATTTTAACATCAGTTGTTAACTGAAGTTTTAATATATACTACAGTTAAATTGATGAAGAAAAAATGAAATTATATTATGATGTGAAATGAACCGAAATAAGTGTACCATGAATGGCATGTTACATGCCCAACCCATATTTAATAATTCTTTATTTGGATAATTGAAATGCCTGTACAGAAATAATTTGCTTTCAGAGATCATGGCCTCTTTGCCCTAAAAATGAGCCTTTTCATGTACCCAATATGTAATTAGACATCCATCTGAATCATGTCTGTTATGTGGAGCTAATGTTACCATGCAGAAAACATCTTATTGTTTTTAGTCACTTACCCTGACCTCTGACATGCTTCTAACCCCCAAAATCAATAACAGGGATTTACAAATTTAATAAAAGTCATCTTGCTCAGGGCATGCTGACTGGAAAACTGAACTTGCCATTGGAAAACTGAACTTGACCTTGGAAAATCTGAATTTGCCTTTGGAAAATTTGAGCTTGCGCCTAATGCAATATACAAGCATGGGTAAAGCAGTGAGACAAAATAGGGTATATTCTAAGAATATTGCATTATATATACTGATTCTTTTTTCCTTTTGTATCCCTGATGGCACCTTACAACCATATGCAGCTAATTAATGCTATCTAAAAATATATATGTAAATAATATTTAGCAGACTCGTATGTAGATTATAAAGATTTCAACTGTAGTTGGAAGATAAAAGGCAGATTTGTATACATTTATAGACAGACAGGAAGTAAAGATTTTGGAAATGGCTACATTTCAAGACAGAGCAAGACTGTAATATTTATTTGAAGTCACAAGTTTTTAACACTTATCCATTTATTTAACTATTATCATACAGCCACCTTCAAATCAGTGACATGCATCAACATATTTGAGAAGTGAGAATAATTGGATGGATAACAATTATATCTGCTCTAACAATATTTATTCTTTCAAACACAGTAATTGACTTGACTTTTTGAGTTTTTAAGTTCAAAATCAACTGGATTTTTCCTTATATAAAGTTCAAGCACTCCAGAAAGTTATGGAACCCTACATGATGGAAAAACCAAATTATTCTGTACAAATGTTCTACCTTCTTTTAATGACCTTGATATTTTTGGCCCCACAAAATGATTCTTCCTTACCCCAAGTGCAAGCTATTGACAGATTTTGTCACAGTAGATGGTCAAGAACTTAAGATATTATATAGAAACCATTTTTCTCCTTTCAGTCACTATAACCTAGCACAAACTATCCACAATGTTTGACAACTATAGATTATAGAAAACTTAAAGTATTGTGCAGAAGCCATTGTCCTTCTTGTAATCAGTGACCTTGACATTATAAGCAGAAACCAGTTTTATCCTTTGTCACAGTGACCTCAATTTTTGATTCCACAATTAACTTCCTTACATGATGTGATAGTCATCCACACAGTCTGGCAACTGTAGATGGTGGTTAACTAAATTTCTTGTGAAGAAATAAAATTGTCAACAAACAAGTCAACATTATAACAATATGCTTTACTTTATAGCAGGTATATAAAAAGATACTTAATTGTTATTGCAAGACACAATTCTTCATAATTAAAACAAATTTTAAATACATCTTGCTCTTTTCTCCTTACAAGAAATTTATGCATGTATATATTTATAGTAACATCCGAAAGATGAGGTATTAATTATGTTTTAGCTTAACCATGTAATTTGGTTTCAACCATTTTTAAAATATATTTGATGAAGAAAGTGCAATGGCACTCAGCACTGAAAGATTAATGCTAGGACTGGCTAGTCTGATGTCATGATAATGTGACTGGGTGGGATATGATGCTAAAGTCTATGGCATGATTTCCCAGTGCAAGACATCACAATAAATGCCACACTGCAGACATCATAGGGATATGACTCAAAAAAGTTAATGCTACATTACAAATTATAATGACACAAATCACACACATCTAATTCTGCTAATAAATGTCAGGCTCGATGAACTATTTTGTTAGTCAGAAGATGGAAACAAAATGGATTATTCTGTCAATTCAAATTACATGTATAAACCTGAACAGTTTGAAAATCAATGCACTGAATTTATTGTGCTTCAAATCTTAAAGGAGAACTGTGCAATTACATCACTCTCGACAAAAATCGTCAGACAGAAAAAATGCCAAATGTAATAGATGTCGCCAGTATACTAATATAATCAAGCTTTTCAAAGTATACCAGTGTTAAAAACTATCATGCACTTCTGATGAAATGAGTAAACATTAGTCATTCCTAAGTTTGTAAAATGTCAAAGTGGCATTACACAACAAGCCTGAGATATTACAGACAAAATCCCCAGTGTACTATGAATGGCATTTCAATTTTGATATGAAGACAATTCCCAAACTAGCGCAGATGAATAAAATTCATTGCTGGGCGTGCAAAATGTCATGTAAGTATCCCAATTTTCACATACAAAACACAAATATTTTAAGTTTTGACAATGTCTTCCCCATATCAACATTGTTGTACTAGGAGAACACAACTGGAAATTGATGTACATATAAGATTTATACAATGGTCATGAAGCCTATAGTGTGTATTACTGGAATTAAATAATAAAATGTACTTGCACATAATAAGTTGCATAATCTATTATTCAAGTAAATTTTCTGTAATAGTAGGATACCACTGAGCACTGATATGCAACATGATGCTCCTGTAAACATTACTGTCAACACATGAATCCACATCATCTACAGGCATAATGATTTGCCTCTTGTCCCATGGTCTGGAGTGAATAACTGAATTTCCAGTATGCACTTGAGTGAAATCAAAAAAAAAAATTGTATTCCAACTACTAAAACATATTTTATCCTTGCAAATTTTTCAGTTCTTCATTCAGAATGTATGTAGAAACAAACAAATTCCATCAGAAATGTATTTACAACTATTCAGAATCCAGTCCCTTGACTTCCTGTAAATAACATGGTAGTCATTCTGTCTTTATCAGGTGTCAGATGTGAGATTACTCTCAAGAAAGATGTATACCTTAAAGTGTTGGCAGCAATTAGTGACATTCTTCTCATTGACGAATTACTCAATTCTAGTTTCTGTGATTTACTTTGGTCAGAATTCTGTGATACACTACTACTGGTTTGTTTTTTACCCTACGCACAGGCAAGTGAGAAACAAGTGAAATGTATCCCATTCTGATATGACTTTTCATCAAACTTCATCCAAGATATGCAAGCTACTATGTATATAACATAGTAATTTAAGGTCAATCCATCTTTGCGAACTTACCATACAAAAATATTTTGAGAGACTAAGACACACATACATGTCGAGTTTTATAGTATTATGCTAGGTCATTCCACGCAGCATGGTCAATTTTATCCTATATGCAGGGGCCCTGAGTGGCCGAATGGTCTAAAGCATTTTCCGTTACGGATCACTGCCATCTCACCTCTGTCTGCGTAGGTCGAGTCTAAGATTCGGCTAATGTAGTTGTGTGAAAAAGTTTGCCAGTAGCTTCTCATGGGTCGATGGTTCTTTCCGGGGGTTTTCCGGTTTCTTCCATCACCATTAATACTGGCCACCATGTATAGCCTATATTGTGAGGAAAATGGCATTACATTAAACCCTAAAAAACAAAACAATCCTATATGCAGCCCTAGCTCAGTATATTTTCAGGTCCGTCATTAAATGTAGCTAAAGCAACCAATACTTCATGTAAAATAAATTATATATAATTAGCTACATTTAATGATGCTGACCTGAAAATTGACGGCTACAGATACAATAAACTTCCCAATGTTGTGTGAAATGAACTACGACAGAAAACACTGATCCATGAACATAGACCATAGGCCTATATACACTTCATATCCTACCAACTCTGTTAATAACTACAGAAAACTAAGAAACAGCCAGAAATGTATTATGTCAAACAGGTTTTAATCTAATTTTCTTACGCCTCTCCATTGTGTCTCAGTTGAATAAAAAATATACCTAAAATAACTAATGACAAATTATGCACTTACCAGCCAGAAGGAATCACTTATCCGTCAACACACTAATCCATAAGCAAATTCATTGTAGCACTAGCCATATTTCCAAGACAGAAACAATATTTTTTCAAAGAATCCGTGAACATGTAAGATTAGCACATGGTTACCCACTAGGGTCTGTATTTGAAGGGTCTTTTATACACTGGGGTAATTTCTTCAAAATTGGAACTGATGAAATGAAACAGTTTCTTGTAATAAATATTAATTATTTATTGTCAGTTTCAAATAACATCCATATGATAAATATAACAATACCTCATTATTATGCAATGATTTTTGTTACTGTTCTTTGCTCATGCGTACAAACTGTGTTCTGTGGATACAATGATCACACACCACAGCCCTCATTAACATATTTGTATGCGCTGTATGTAAACATTGGGACATGAAGAGTTCTTTTTAACTTTTCAATATATATATACATATATATAAAGAATACAAATCATATAGCAAATAACAATCCTTTCAAGTGCACTGGATCCAGCACAAGGGATCACGTGTGTCAGGGAATGATTATAATAAATGCAATAACCTGACATTGAACAGTGCAAAACTAGTATCTAACTAGCCTGAGTGCTTTCGACTCTTTTTCAAAGGCAAATACAAAACATAGACAAAACAAAAAAAATAAAACAGATAAAAAACTGTTGTGTTTGCAAAACGTTACATGGCTGTTTCTATGAGAATAATTAAACCTTCAAATTTATTATGTTTCAATGAGTCTTTTCGACTTGTTGAGGATGCTGGAAAATATTTTTTTTGAACTAGGAATCGATGAGCCATGACCACATCTGATATACACACACACACACACACACACACACACACACACACAATTCCATAACAGAATTCACAACTCAGAAAGGTTCGGAATCTGTTCTATAATCTATAATCATCATTTTAAAAAAAGCTTAAGAAATGACTCTAAAAAATGCACAAAGGAACACACTCCTGGACTTGTGAAAGAATGATAATCAGTCTAGAAATAGGTGAACATGAAACAGAATATATATGGATTTGGCTAGCCAGAAATAGTTGATGAAGAAAGTAAAATTTTAGTGAAAAGAATCTTTTAGAATATATGCTTAATTTTGGCCCCTTAAAAAAAATTATGAACCAAACTGATTCAGATTTGCTTTGTTTCATTAATAAATAACATAAATAGTAATAGACCTAAAATTGACCCTTGTGGTACTCCATATCTTGATATGTGACCAAAGTAGCAAGGAAACTTAAGCAACAGATTAAAAAATAATCTCCCAGTCTTGGCAAAAACAGACAGACAGACAGACAGACAGAGAGAGATTTTATTTCAACTGGGATTCAGTAATGAAACGTCACACTTTATCCCTTGAAATCATGTTGCATACCTGCCATTTCCCAGACACTGTTTAGAAGTTGCTGAGATTGAAAAATTGCTTTTAGGTCTAAAGAGGAGGTAAGGTTGTGTGAGCCACACAAAATCAACGTCAAATTGAGAATAAGATATCTTTTCACATTGGCCAATAGAAAATGACGGGAATTTCAAATCAGAATAAAATTAATGTCTGTTTTCTTCTGAGCAATTGATATACTTACAGGCTTGCAATTAACTTAGCATTGTCAAATACCAATGCCATACTTATGTGCAAACATTCACATAATAACCAATACACTACATTATATAAAAACAAACATGAATTTTCTGTCCTAAAACCAAATGAATGGCAAAACATATCCTTAACTTGATGCAGTCATTGCTGCTATCAACAGTTCAATAGGAGATTCAATGATTAAATGTTGTTGTAGGGTTTAACGCCATTTTTCAGTTCACGATAGGCTATACATGGCAGCCAGTATTAATGGTGGAGGAAGAACACAGGAATCACCCGGAAAGAATCACCAACCCACGAGAAGCTACTGGCAAACTTTCTCAAATACCAACATTGGCTGAATCTTAGACTTGAGCCCACGCAGACAGAGGTGAGATGATGGTGATCTGTAACGTAGAGTGCTTTAGACCACTAGGGGCCCCCCAAAGATAATGTAAATGTAATTTTCACATGGAGAAGACTTTTTATTAAAAATGTCCTCCTTATAATACTTTTTGCACAGGTTCCCCTGTCTGTGTGCACTTCAGACTGGTCTGCCATAGATCTGAGGCCATAAAGTCTAAAATCTGGACACAAATTCAGAATTCATGTGCAATTTTTGGGTGAAAAAAACAAACGGTTTTAAAGCTTAAGTTTTTCCCTCTGTAATATGTAGTACAACTAAAACTAAAATGTGCAACTAAAATGTCCAGATTATTTGCTATTATTATAGAGCTACATCTGTCTATCGTTCTATAATACCACCCACATTAGTGTATTATGCATGACCATGACGCTACAGACCTTGGAAGTAGGCTACTACCTCATGCCCCATAAAGTCATCGCTAGGGTTTAATGTGTTAACACATTAACCCCTAGCGATGACTTTATGGGGCATGAGGGTAATTTTATTGAGAACTGCTGTGCCAAATTTTAGCTTAAATAAAGGAATGTAAAAATTAAAAAATAACAGGGATACAGGCACTGGTAAAGCTAACACTGCTCTAGGTAGTAGCCTACTTCCAAGGTCACATTAACCCCTGCCGCCTCGATAACTCGTCGCACTTTACCTCCCTCATCTCCCGAGTGCCTCGATAACGGGGCTGAGTTTGCATAGTTAAATCCTGAGCACATGGTTTGAGTGGCAGTATTTTACTGTGCCTTTATTCCAAACGATGAGTTAAATCGGCACAAAACTGAAGCCATTTCCTAATTATGCAGGCATTTTAACCATTAAAATGTTAGCTTATATAGAGTGCATACTGAAGAAAGTGGAAACAAAATTGACTTCAATAGTGGCAAAATTAGTGAAAATATTTAGATAAGAAAATGAAGATTATTACGAGAATCAGCAGCTGGAAGTAGACTTTTACTTGGCAGACTGAAGAAGGTTTAGTTTGCAAAAGAGATGACAAGTTAAATTTGCATGTACATCAAATGGAGTGAATTTCACGTGCTGATGTGTTAATTATTCTGTGTGAATTCATCATGGATTTTTCTGGATTATTCATGGCAAGAGAAATAAATTGGTATGAAAATCATTTTATCTTGATGTGTCAGTTTTAATTCTGCAATTAGTTCGAAATTTGCATACCATTTTTGTACGTAATTTTATTGAGAACTGCTGTGCCAAATTTTAGCTTAAATAAAGGAATGTAAAAATTAAAAAATAACAGGGATACAGGCACTGGTAAAGCTAACACTGCTCTAGGCGATCTCTGCAAGTATGCTGTCGGGGACTGCCTAGCTGTTTGGCTCAGGGGCTAATGTGTTAACATGAGCATTATTCCATTAGACAAATGGCTAGTCATGCTAAAGAAAATGTTTTTCATTGGTTAGTTTGCTGGCGCATGAGCAGAAGGTGAACAAATGGACTTTTTTTGTTTAATGGACCCATAATTTTGCTATGGAGAAGACTCTTTATTTTAAATGTCAACCTTGTAATACTTTTTGCACAGGTTCACCTGTCTGTGTGCGCTTCAGACCAGTCTGACGTAGATCTGAGGCCATAAAGTCTAAAATCTGGACACAAATTCGGAATCTGACCATGGGCGATTTTTGGGTGAAAAATAAACGGGTCCAAAAGCTTAGGTTTTTCCCTCTGTATTTTGTAGTGCAACTAAAATGTCCAGATTATTCACTATCATTGTACAGCAACATCTGTCTACCTTTCTATAATACCACCCACAATAGTGTATCATGCATGATCTTGATGCTACTGACATTGGAAGTAGGCTACTTCCTCATGCCTCATAGTTAGTGTTGTTCCGATTATCGATTATAATCGATCATCAGTTGGTTGAGCAGATAATCGATTGTGAATTCCATAATCAATTGTGTGTAAAGGGAGACTACTTTTTAGGTGTATGCAAATCATAAAGGTTAGTAAAACTCCAAGCCACTAAAGTTGACCTGAAATTTATTAATTCCCTTCACAACTACAAATATGAAACCTTATGATTCATAATTAGGAACATAGTCATTATTACATGGTCAAGTTGTTAAATTGTTGAGTTAATACATTTAAACACATTTTGTTGATTTGTTTCAGTCAAATTGCAACATGTTTTTTGTAGTATTTATAAACAATGACAAACAAGAAAAACATGACCTTCTATACTTTAAATTATAGACACATCACATGTGAACAAAATATTTTTGGGGGATTGTAGCAGTTATATATTTCAGTTACATATGACAGATCAGCCATAAAGAATGAGTTCATTTAACAAAGTTGTAGAACAAAAGTAACACATAATGTAACATTATTGTCAGATTAAAATATACATTTCATTAATTAAAAGAGATTACTCCTGTACATTTATAAACATACTGAACACTTGATCAAAGATATAACTGTTTAACAAAAATTAAAGTTTGCTCTTAACCGATTATAATCGATGATCAGTTGGTTAAGGGGAACCGATTATCAATTATGAATTTCTGACCGATTCTCATCACTACCCATAGTCATCATTAGGGATTAATGTGTTAACAGTTGCAAAAACCTTCTTTACAAAATCTACCCAAAATTATTCTGTATATTGTGAATTAGGAAGGACTCCCATGTAGATCAATGGATATTACTACATTTTGAAACACTGGGCTAAGATTATCTCTGCAGATAACATAAAATATACATCTTTAATATATAATCTAATGTTTACTGAAAGCCATCATGGGATAAAAAATTGGGCATTGTCAGGAATTTATTAAATAGTCTCGATCTGGGGAAAGTGGATAAATCACAATGTTGGGAACATACACGTTTTCTCATCTTATGATGACCACAATGTTAGCATTATCAGAACTGTATCTGATGCAGTTTGACATGTGTGGCCCTTTGACCATGAGATACATGCTTGGCCTTTGATCATGAGATACACATTTGTTCCTTTGACTGTAAGATACATGTTTGGCAATTCGACCATAAGATACATGTTTGGCCCTTTTACTATGAGATACACATTTGGCCTTTTTACTATGAGATACACATTTGGCCCTTTGACCACGAGATACACGTTTGGTCCTTTGACCATAAGATACATGTTTGGTCCATTGACCATAATATACATGTTTGGTCCTTTGATCATGAGATACACGTTTGTAACTCACCATTTCAGTGGGGAAATGGGGAGAACATAATATTTAAAGTTTAATGCAGTAATGCATGCCTTGGTCCAGTTCAGGTGTTAATATTATATCAACTCAGATCAGCAGTACAAACGTGTGTGCTTATTATTTCAGTCAATCTATTTTATGGATAAAGTCATCCTGAAAAGCATGGCTCAAACTGATTGTATTTGAAAAAGATAAGAAATAATAACAGAACTAATCCGAATGTTCAATTGAGAATGTTGAATATGCTACATACAGGTGGTGCTTCTATTTCAACAGATGACGTACCCTTGTGTCTATATGTTGTTTGCAGTATGTGCTAGGAATTAAATGTTTCCCCTTGTTGCCATGTTTGACAAAGTTATTTTCACTAGAGTTTGCTGATAGCATGCTGCTTCCTGAATCACACTCTTCAAAAATGATTCAGACTTTTGCACAATCTCAACGACTAAATTAATAATGTTTTGCATTTTATATATGGAATAAAAATCCAAATTTCAAAGACTGATCACAAACATTAAAGTTGGCTTCACCATCATCGTTCAATGCAATGATATATATTACATCAGTGTTCTTTAGCACGTCTTCAAACAAACTGGGTTGTACTACTATGTGTACTTCACCTATGCAAATTAGCTAAATGGACTTTCCTACAGCAGAATTTGACATAACACATCAACCGAACTATTACTATTGGTGGCCAATTAAGTAATCTCTGAATGGTGGTTGTTTATTTCTGACCCCATTACCATTTAAATGCCACTATATCAGCTGTATGTTCTGTGGATGGATTTCGCCAAACTTTGAGCAGGATTGTTTACTGTTCATAGAAGCTATATTACTGATTACAGGCATATATCATCATGGTCAAGAAATTACAGGAGAGCTTTTTTGTTGTTAAAAACATTTCGAGGTTAATATTCCTGAAAATCATGTTTTTCAAGACACAATCATTTAAGGGGTTTTGGAGTCTAAAATTGTGTGTTTGTTTTTACATGTCATGTGACAGGTGATACTTTCAAAGTATTTTGTACATAATTTAACATCAGCCTTATGTCTTCTGCATCTCTACTGATACTTTCAAATGTCAACATCATCTTATATATATATATATATATATATATATATATATATATATATATATATATATATATATATATATATATATATGCAAAACATATTTGTCTAATTCACATACACTGTGTGTGAGAGAGAGAGAGCATTTTTTTTATTTTTCTTAAAAGCCTGACAAGAAAACAATATCTCTTGAAATTTTCCCCATGTTCCTTGACCTTGACACATGGTGTATAACTGTGACATGTTACATTGCATCTAATCATGATATACAGATAAATAAAGCTTCATTAAAATATTTTTTGTTTAGTTTCAAAATTTATACTCTGAACAAGGACGTAAAGTCACTCACGTACATGTATATACTTCCTTGCCATGACCTTGCAACAAACCTCAAAGCCCCCACACATATGTGGTCAACATTTTGCCAATTTATCTTCAGCTGTGAAAAACATAAACAAGGATGCAAGTCATTAATTTACATTTCCCCTAGCTGTGACCTTGACTTTGAGGCTACAGGTACGGCTGTATTTCAGAATACATCATCAACATCTACACTCTACAGTAATAAAATAAATCCAACTTATGTTTCATCACAATATACTCTACATTAAAAAACTCTGGTCCAAAGAAATCTTCATACACCCATGACTTTTCACCAGGGAATTCGACTGACATACATGACCATAACCTTTTACTGCCGTCCATGACCATGACCTTTTACATGGAAATTTTTACTGTTGTACACAGTAACACAACCATGACCTTTCACCTGGGAATGTGACCACCCTACACAGCCATAACCTTTCATCTGTCAATCTGACTGCCACACACCATCTAGCCATCACCTGTTCTAACATTTATCAATATCTCTCCAGCAAGTTTTGAGCAGGACATGAACATGTTAACATACAGAGAGACAAATGGACTTGCAAACAGACAGACATATGGACAATGACAACATAATATGAACAACATACAATGGACATATGAAAACAGAATAACTGAAAAATAACCATACATTTTTCGGGATCATAATTCTATGTCATAATTACTACTTTTTGGGGGAAAAAAATGTGTATCATATATGCAGAACCAGATATGGAAAGCAATGCTCAAATCATATATACTTACAACTGTTTCCAGTAAGAATCGTTCTTCCATTGGCATGAGATGATATTATGACTGACTACAGAATCAGAAGCCTACAAAATACATGGTATTCTACATCAAAGTCTGACATCAGGTATGCAAGACAGAATAAACTACAGTTAGAAAAACACTGACGGAATAGCATCACCACTTCATCAATACCATATACTACCTAATGCATACAAACCATTCAATGCTTTCATACTGCACTGATGTAATCAAACACCAATCACAAACATATTCCTCTCCAGTCTTATTGAACCTATAAATACAAGTAGGTCTGTCATTAAAAACTAGTGATAACACGGCTGTATAATTTTAAACTTTATTTAGCACTGACTGCACACCAATTTGTAACATCTCATGCAACATGTTCTTAATTGTTTCATACCAGCCAGCCTTCCAGACTGAGTGTTCTACTCAGAAGTGTTTGGTTGGACAAAAATGTTAGTGCACATGACCCAAAGAAATGACTTCATACAGTTGAAAATAAGTAATCTTTTCATATAAGAATATTGAAAATGGTTGGAAATTTAATTCAGAAAAAAAAAGAAAAGAAAATCTTTTTTCTGTGTTAACTACATGTACAAGTAAACTCCATCAAGGATTCAACTTTATGAAAGATCAGGGAAAAATGGGGACAAAATTGAGCAATCCTTTGATAAGCTATACTTTGGAAGCCAAAATGAACAGAACTTGGATGGGAAATCATATCTCTAAGAATGCTGTTAATTAAACTCATTCAATATCTCATTATAAAGTTGAATGTCAGAAATGTTTCCAAAACCAAACATCCAAGATGACATACAAACAAGGCCCATAACTCACCGTCAACAAAATGTGGAATGCTTAAGAGTAAAGTCATTTGGGCACCTCAAAAGAGGTCTGCATGTAATCAACCTAAATATTCAACACATCCTCCCAAAACTGAATGAGATAAAGTTAATATTACAGCAAACCAGATCAGTCAGTATTCTAGGTCTATGTGAAACCTTTCTTTCCGATGATACTGATGATTTGGCTCTCCAAATTTGAAAGAAAAGATCGAGACTCCATGGGTGGTGGGGGTATTCTTCTCTATGTAGACAGTTCCATTAGTTATAACAGACGTGTTTGATCTAGAGTCTATTGGGGTAGAGAGTATCTCGATCGAAGTAACCCTTGCCCAATCAAAGCCAATACTCTTATGTTCAGTTTACAGGCCACCTAGTTCCACAGCTGATTGGATTCATATATTTGAGGCTCAAATTCAAAAAGCATTACTAAAGGAAGATTTAGAAACTATCATATTAGGTGATTTTAACATTAACTATATGAAAACTCCACCATTAACATGGAAAAGTAACTTTAAAACTTACAACTTTACACAATTAATTAACACCCCAACTATAGTAACAGATAAAAGTGCTACATGTACTGTCATTGATCATGTCTATACAATAAACCTGAAAACATAAGTGAAATAAATGTGCCAGTGTATGCACTGAGTGACCACTACCCAGTCTGTATAACTTGACATGTTCCGAAATCATCTAAAAATGGGCAACACATTGAAATACAATAAAGGGACATTAAACAGTTTGATGAGGAAATGTTCTTAAATGATTAAGTATGCAAACCCTTTCAATCAGTCTGCAATATAGCTGATGTCAACACTGCTTTAGATAAATGGTATCAGATATTCAATGCAGCTTTAGACAAGCATGCCCCAATTAAAACAAAAAGGTTTAAACACCAAATTACACCCAAGTGGATTACCCCTGAGATCAATGAGGCAAGGCACATAAGAGATGTCCAAAAGAAAAAAAGACATGAAAAGCTATAGAAAGTGGAGGAATAAAAACTAAGCATCTGATAACTAAGGAAAAAGAGAACTACTATAAACAGGCTATTAATGAAAGAAGAGTACCAAAACATTGTGGAAGCATCTAAAAGAGCTGAACCCACCCAAGAACAGTTGTCTTCACCCTAGACTTATGCAAAATGATGATATAGCAACATCTGTACTAGACATTGTGGATATGTTCAACAATTTCTTCATAACCATCTCCAGTAACAGTATTCAGAACCAGACTAATATCCAAATTGAACTTGATGCTCTACAGTTATTTATAAGAGCTAAAATTCCTAAGATAATTATTTTTCAATAGCTAATGTCAGTGAAGCGGGCGTTTTTGATATGCTAATTAAGTTGAATATTAATAAATCCTCTGGATTGGATGGTATTAGTCCACGAATCCTTAAAATTGCTGCACCAGTAATAACAAAGTCACTAATATTATAAATTTAAGTATAATGAGTGGTAATTTTCCAGAAAAACTTAAATGAGCAAAGGTTACACCTATCTTTAAGAAAGGAGAAAAGGAGGATCCAGTAAATTACAGACCAATATCAATTATACCTGTATTGTCAAAACTGTTTGAAAAGCATGTAGCCATTCAGGTCTATACATTTTTTGAAACAAACTCTCGATTTCATAAAGCACAATCAGGATTTAGAAAGTACTACTCGTGCCAAACAGAACTTTCCAAATTAATTGATCTTTGGCTGAAGGAAATGGATAATGGGCATATGACTGGGATTGTTTTCCTTGACTTCAAGAAAGCTTTTGATCTTGTTGATCATGAAATTCTGCTGCAAAAGTTGAACTGTTACAGGTTTGACAATCCTTCTTTAAACTGGTTTAGATCATACCTAAAGCAAAGGTCTCAACAAGTAAGCATTGGCAATATTAGCTCTCAAACTCGCACTATTGATTCAGGAGTCCCTCAAGGCTCAGTTTTGGGCCCTCTCCTCTTCCTTATCTATATCTATGATCTACCATTAAATAATGAATCCACCAATACAGATTTGTTTGCAGATGAGGCAACCTTGTATACATCTAGTTCTGATACTGAAGTTTTCCAAACAAGATTAAACTCAGACCTTATTAGAGTCCAAAACTGGGCACAACAAAATAGGATGGTAATTAATGAAGGTAAAACAAAATGTATGATTCTGGGGATGACACAAAAGCTAAACAAGTCAGGGAACCCAAAACTATCTCTTGCAATAAATAATCATCCATTAGAAAATGTCAATCATGAAAGGCTTGTAGGTGTGTCCAAAGATAAAAATTTATTATGGAATGACCATATTGATAAGCTATGTAAAACACTGTCATCCAAAATTGCCCTTCTCAGCAGAATCAAGAAATATTTAACTGTGGAAACTCGCAATCTATACTACAAGACGTATATTCTTCCAACAATGGATTACTGTTCTAATGTATGGGGAAACAGTACTAAATCTGAGCTTGACAGGATTTATAAACTCCAGAAACAAGCAGCACGTGTAAGTTTAGATACATCTGTTGACCATCCCTCAAAAGCATTATTTACAGAACTCAAATGGTTCACAATATATGACAGGATAGATTTTCACAAGGAAGTTCTTTTATATAAATGTCTACATGGAACTGCACCAGAGTATCTTCAGGACTTATTCAGGCCTTTTTCAACACAATACCAGTTGAGATCAATCTCACATGGAAACCTTCTAGTACCAAAACCAAGAACAGAGCAATTCAAAAAGAGTTTTCAATACTCTGGTACAGTTCTGTGGAATAAGCTTCCACTACATGTAAAATCGGCTGAAAATATTTAAAGTATTTAAGAAGAGATATATTGAGCATGCATGTGTTTCTAATACATAATGGAATTTAGTATTTTAATACGAAACATGCTAATACAAGCACTAATTATTGCTTCTTCATACAAGGTGCATTTGTTATACTCTCATTAAGAGGGTCTCAAGGGAGAATAGTCCTTAACTAATGAGTCACCGTCTATAAATAAAGCATTAGTATTATTATTATTATTATTTAATGTGTCATATATATATATATATATATACATGTTTATATATGAGTCACTGTCTATAAATAAAGCATTAGTATTATTATTATTATTATTATTTAATGTGTCATATATATATATATATATATATATATATATATATATATATATATATATATATATATATATCATGTTTGCCGAAATATTTGGTTTTGAAAACCAACCATCTTTTAATTGCTGCAGTAATTAAATTTGGGAGAAAAGAAGAACAGGAGCCATACCCTCAGTAAAAATCACTTAACACATTAACCCCTAGCGACGACTTTACGGGGTATGAGGTAGTAGCCTACTTCCATGGTATGTAGCGTCAAGGTCATACAAGATACACTAAAGTGGGTGGTATCATTGAAAAGTAGACAGATGTAGCTTTACAATGATAGCAAGTAATCTGGACATTTTAATTGCATTACAAAATACAGAGGGAAAAACCGAAGTTTTTGGACCTGTTTTTTTTTCATCCAAAAATCGCCCATGGTCGGATTCCGAATTTGTGTCCAGATTTTAGACTTTATGACCTCAGATCTACGGAAGACCAGTCTGAGACGCACACAGACAGGTGAACCTGTGCAAAAAGTAGGATAAGGTGGACATTTTGAATAGTCTTCTACATACGAAAATTATGGGTCCGTTAAGCAAAAAAATAAAAAAAATAAAAAAGGAGTCCGATTTTTGCCCTTCTGCTCATGCGCCAGCAAACTAGCCAATGAAAAACATTTCCTGTATCATTAGCAAATATTTGTCTAACGGATTATTGATTGGAAATCGATGTATTCCGAAATAGTCCCCAAAATGTGTTTCCTACTCGCATTTCATGCGAAAACAGCAAAAACCTCCAGGGGTTAATGTGTTAAGAGAAGTCTTAAGCTGCAGATACTAAATTTTGGCAGATCTCAGGCCATAACTCATGTAAATGAGGTAGCAGGATGCAGGATATTGATTTTACCCAAGTTCCTATCAATAGAAGCTGCATGCTAAATCCAACAATCCTTGAGAATAATAATAATAATAATAATAATAATAATAATAATAATAATAATAATGATAATAATAATAAAATAATAATAATAATAATAATGATAATAATAATAATAATAATGATAATAATAATAAAATAATAATAATAATAATAATAATGATAATAATAATAAAATAATAATAATAATAATAATAATAATAATAATAATAATAATAATAATAATAATAATAATGACTTTATATAAAGAGGGTAATGAAATAAGCTGAAGAACTAATCTACCTTGAGCCTCTCTTGCAAAGGAATGTATTTACATACACACATGCATACCTATACATAGAAGCATGAACATGTATGTATACATACATTACATTATAATTACTTTCTTTCCTTTCACCAAATGGATATTTGCCCAAACATATTGAAGCCACATAGTCAATATACATGCAATATGTAATTAGTGACAGAGTAGAATACTTAATGATGTCCAGAGGCATTTATCAATACAAATATAGTTATTTCCAGCATTTTTAATCTCAGCTGGAATACTGTTCCAGAGCCAAGTTCTACAGTAATGGAAACTTTTTCTAAATAATTCCTTTTTGGTTTGGGAATATTTTTGTTTGGTAGACAAAGATCACAGGTAGGGTGAATTACCAAATGGCCAATACAAGAATAGTGATTGTAAATATTCATGAGTAATTGGATATCCTGTACATTATTAATTTGGCTTTTCTCAACCAGATTCGCTCTATAATAGTTATATTTTTAATTTGCAAAGCTAAATTTTCTTTCCTTTCTTTTGGGATTGATATTAGCCCAATTGCTCATTTTTCAAGATCTGCAAGCTTTGCTGTTTTCATCATGGAATTACCCCATACTGTATTACACTAATCTAAATAGGCTTGTATCTAAGTGTTATAAAATAGTTTTCTGTGCAATTCAAGGATAAAATGTCTTATCCTACTGAGAAACCATAAACTTGAATTAACTTTCTTATTGATGTTTGATATGTTTAGTCCATGTTAGGTTATTATCTACCAAAACACCTAGTAGTCTATCATGACAGACCATTTGCAAAGTTTTATCCTTCCATATCAGACAGTTCGTCACAATCAAGATTTATTCTTTTTTGCCATGTTGAGATAAGTAATATTTTAATTTTACCAGCATTTACCCCCAATTCAATGCATGTGCACCAGTTGTCCATGATGTATAAGGCATCCTGTAAAAGTTTCCAGTTCACACTTTGTGTTTTCGGATTTCTGACCATATTGTGTCAACTACATAGAGATCTTTAGATGAAAATAGGTCCCCTAGTAAAAGTGGTAGGTCATTAATAAATAACATAAATAGTAATAGACCTAAAATTGACCCTTGTGGCACTCCATATCTTATTGTTCCAGGTTTAAACAGTACATTATTTATACATGTATACATGTTGTGTTCTCTCACTTCAGAATTAAGTAAACCATCTAATTGTTAGTACCAATTTTGTAAGTCTTTGGTATGACTCGGCCGGAGATCAAACCCATGACCTCCCGCTTCCATGGCAGATGCTCTTACCATTAGGCCACCGGAGCAGTAGACAACTATACAAAGTGGTTCTTGTAGCACTACTGTGGACAACACAGCCCTTTCCCTGCGTTTTGTGACAAATTGTTTATCAATCATACATTGTTCCACATATTCGCTTCCTTCTGACCTTGCCTCAGGATCCACTCAAAGAACATCAACAGCAGAAAACCTGGCTAGCTGTGTTTTGCTTATCGGGAAAGCCATAAAGGCACATCAAGACAAGCTGCCAGTGTCAAATTCAACTCATGGAGAGAATCTATAAGGAAACAATATTGGACACATCTCCAGAAATGGTTGCACTTTTCAGTTGGGAAGCATATTGATCCCTTTGATCCACCAGTAAATTTGGTCCTGGCTTTCCTGACAGAGCCGTTTGACTCTGGTTTAGGTTACAGCTCCATCAACACTTCCAGATCTTCTATATCTAGTTTAATTAAATTGAGTAGTAATCTTGACCTAGGTAATAATGTGCTCATACAAAGATTTTTGAGGAGCTTTTATACATAGGCCATGTTGCCAAGATATGAAACAACCTGTTATTAAACCTATTATGTCAGAACTGTGCTTCAGCATCTGGAAAAATTGAAACAAGTGACTCAGAAACTAGTGATCCTGTTAGCCTTACTAAGTGACCTGATATACCAAACTTTGCATGTCATAAATATTGATATTACTATTTTTTCAGAGTTGTTGTCAGAATTAGGGACCTTTTGAAACAAAGTAAGCCTAGTCAACATATCTATCACAGATGCCTTTTTCTACGAATCATGATAAAAGACTATGTATAGTTGAAAACTTAAAAGAATACATCAGTAAAACTTCTTTCTTCAGGGAAATGAGAAATAATTATTGATAACTACACTAAAAGCACAATAGCTAGATGGATCAACACTGTTATGAAGCAGGCAGGGATAAATACATCCATTTTTGGGACCCACAGCACTAGAGCTGCATAGAGCATTGCTGCAGCTAGAATGAAACTGTCTTTGCATACTATTATTAAGACTGTAGGATGGAGTAATGACTGCAATTTCTGTTAAACCTGCATCGGAGAGCTTAGATTTCAGCAGTGCTGTGCTTGGGAAGACCCAGCTAAAAAATGTTTAGATTCAATCTCAGATGCTTTATATTGTTCTTTATAGTTTTATCTAGTATCACAAATATACATTTTACTTTATTTTGCCTTCATTGTTGTGTTTGGATGCATAAACTCTGAAATCTCATGCGATCCCAAAGCACTTAAGAGGGGAAATAAAATTTCACAATTAAACAATACTTACCAAAGGTGCAGTTTGATTGGGATTTTATGAACCTGTAAGTGCCTGAGGGATCACATGCCCATCCATATACAAATTAATTATCTTCATGCATATCCTACCCTATTGTTGTTCTCTGAGGCATCCATGATGATCATGCTCTAAAGACCATCTCATCACATGACCAATTCCATCTCATGTGATCTATCAGGCACTTTTAGGTTCATAAAATTCCAATTAAACTGCGCCTCTGGTAAGTCTTGTTTATTTGTGAAATTATTCTACCTTGATCAAGTGCATGAAGCCATTAATCAGTTAGTGAGATCAAGACAGTCTCTAAAAAGAAATCTGGTTAAAACTGAACCATTCCCTGTAAAATTATCAGCTGTTCAGACAGATTACAATAGGGGTATCTAATTACAATAGGGGTATCTAATTGATCTATTCAATAGGAAAAATGTATACCCATCATACTTATTTATTGATCAATTAAAATTTGTATAAGTGTTTTCAACAAAATCATAAAAACTGCATGTATCATGTACACAGGATAAATGAAGCAACCATATCTAAGCTAATAAACATGGATTAAATTTGAAGACCATTATAGCAAGGTAAAATGTCATTGATACATGCAATATAATGCGCTAGTGAATGAACCAACTTCTGGAATACCTGACTATGGGTCTACAAGGCAAACAGAAATTATTCCAACAACTGCCAAAAATTTGCTACATTATTCAAACCATATGTGCTGTGAGCCATGCTTTTGGGGACTTGAACTGCTCCACTTTGTTGCTGAATCGAACATATCCAGTCCCCAGAGAGTTCATGGATAAATTACCATAAGCATTATGCCATACCGTATCTATCCATGTGAAATGCATATACATTTGCATATAAAATTGCATGTGGACCACATTCCATCACTGCATGATGCACAAAAGAGCAAGTTATTGATTAATCATTCTACTTATTCCAGGGAATCAGTTAGAAAGTTAGAATCGTACTGAGGTAAAATCCGAAGATGAGTGCAACATTATCAACCAATATGGTGTTCAAGCTATAAAAGTCCAGATCCAAGATTAAGAAATGGATAAGGTTGTTGGTGTTGTTGGGTTTAATGCCATTTTTCAGCACACAATAGGCTATACATGGCAGCCAGTATTAATGGTGGAGGAAGAACCCAGGAATAACTTGTGGTGCTCTATAGTTATAACTTGTGGTGCTCTATAGTTATAACTTGTGGTGCTCTGCAGTTTCATATCTTGCATAGGGTTAGAATTTTAAAGAAAAAGAAGTTCCTAGAATTTCTTCACTAGTTATGCTATATAAGACTATATCTTAGGTGTTGTTAGAAGAACTTTTAATTCCCTTTATTTTAATGTATGATTCATGGGTGTAATTTAGGTTCTAGAGTATACAGTTTGGGATCACTTAAGATGTGCTTGTATAATAAAAAAAAAAAAACTGCTAGCTCCGCATGGTCATTTTCACTTCCTGGACATCAGAAGTACATGTAAATTGCAGAAAAAAAAAGAAATGATATTTTACTTTTCAGATATTCTGTAATTCGTTCATTGCACTTTCAGAAGCTGCTATTGCCTACTTCAGCAAAATTCGTCTTCCCTATTTGAATAACTGCTAAAGCTAGTATATTTTTTAAATATTAATTCTGGTTAATTTGTCAAGCACATGGGAGCATCCAATTTGCTATACCATGTACAATTTCCACAAGTACAAAATCCAAAGAAATGTCAGCCACATTACATCAAAGTAGCATGGAGATATGCCAACATTATCTCTATTGTGCATGTTACAAATGCAGACAACTTGACTTTACATCACTCTGAAAAGTACATAATAACCTAAGTGACTTTAAAGGGTTCAGTGCAAATGACATCGAAGAGTTTAATTTATTTGTTTGATTAGGATTTTTAACATAGCTTTAACAATTTTTCAGAAATATTGCTACGATGTCTGCAGTGAGGCAGTTTATAGTGATGTCTAGCACTGGGGCATCAAGCCGCAGACATGTAGCATGATATCCCACCCAGTCACATTATCCTGACACCAGGCCAACCAGTCCTAACACTAACCTCTTAATGCTGAGCATCAAGCGAGGCAGCAGTTAGTACCATTTTTGTAAGTCTTTAGTATGACCTGGCCGGGGATTGAACCCACTACCTCCTGCTTCCATGGCGGATGCTCTAACCACTAGGCCACTGGAGCAGTTGAAGAAGAGTTTAATGGATCATTCTTAGACAATGGATTATTGATGTTAGTCCCATTTGCACAATGGAGTGATGACCTCACCGTGTTAGAGATCAATAATTTTGATTCTCATGTCGGTTCAACAATCGAGCTTCGACCACTAAGCAATGCAAAAGATTTTTTTCTCAAGTTTTTTCCTGACTATCTGGTGCAAAAGCTTGGGAAAGAAACAAATGATTTTGCCAAGAAAATCGGTGACCAAAAGAAAGACATGAAATGATATGAAATCAGCATTACGTAGATGTGGACATATCTTGAAATATACATCGTCATGTATGTCTGGATAATTACTGTTTTGAGAGGTACCACTCTCAACATTGTAAATAGTGTATTTCGTTTATGTTTATATGTACATATGTAAACATTTGATTTATTTTGTGGGATTCAAAACAGTTTACATGATTGGGATTTTTTGTATGATGGGATGTTGGAGTATATTGAGTGGAAATATATGAATAAGAGACACTATAAAAGGTAAGCTGTATTTTATTTCACTGAAATCCAGCAAAAACTAATGAAATAATGAATATAAATGTAACCATGTTTTTATTGTCAGTTTCTGTAGTCAGCTTTGATGATGCTCTAGTATTCAGCCTGGCAACCAGCCTCTTTAGTCTCAGTAACTGATATGATGGCACTAGTAATGAAACTGCACAACAGTTATAGTAGCTAAAGGATTAACAGATGAACATTGAAAGCATCTCTGATATTTTTATTCTAATGACTAAAAGCACAAGAGTACAGTGATATGGACTTCATCCTAGTTTTACCAACTTCACTGCAATTCATAAAACCTACAGTGCCGAGTTCACATGACTTTGCCATCCAATACATTCACTTAAAAGATGAACAACGGGCAATAAGTCAAACAAAACATAAGGTAAGACAGAAATTAATCAAAATACATATGTTCAAAAGATGGCCATAATCTGTAACAAGCTTCATGGCAATCCAATGAAAACTACTAGACTACTTGTGTTCACCAGATTCAGTCCTATACTACGTCAGATTTCATGTTAAAAAGGGTAAAAACTCCAACAAAATTAGCAGGAATTTACAGACTTACCAAAATGTCTATTATATCATGACCACAACATTTGCCATGTTTTATGCCTAACCACTAAAATCCACATGACTAGTTGCATTCCCAAGCTATTAATATATAGCTACATCCAGAAGCAAGTCAAAAATTACAATGAAAAACAAGCTATTAATATATGGCTACATCCAGAAGCAATTCAAAAATTACAATGAAAAACAAGGTTGCATGAACAGTGACTAACCAATGGACTTTTGATGATCATATTACACCTCTCCCACAAAAAATTGCACACAAGAAACATCTACTGCACAAGCAAGGAGGCGATTTACTAAAGGTCGGATAAAAAACTAAAATTGGGATGGAAATCAATGAAGGGAGACGAAAGTAGAGAATGATGGCAGGTTACATTGCTGAATACTGCTTTTATAATCATGTTGAAATTAACTGAATAAGTATCTTTTAAATGAATGTACTATAATAATAATAATATTAATAATAATAATAATAATAATAATAATAATAATAATAATAATAATAATAATAATAATAATAAGACTTTATTTAGAAAAGGCTACTCAATTAGTTACAAAACTAATAATCTACCTTGAGGCCTTAATGGTATGTACAATATATACAACATGATGTGAAGAATCTGGATTGACATTAGATATTAATTAAGTGTTTTTAAAAATCAAAGTATCAAGCCTGGAACACATAAACATATTAAATATTATCCTGCATTGAAAAATTAAACTGTGAAAATGATGAAAAATTATAGAAAAGCAGGTGGTATTTATTGTTCATTCATTTGAGACATTGATTATGAAAAGAAGAAATGCTAGGAGCCTGCCATGTGTTACTGGGAGTGTTGTTCGATACTACTGGACCAGTATATTGAAAACTTTCTTTTAAACAATTTCTTCTTTGGCATTAGTATAATGTAATTTATACTTCTTATAGACCTTAAATTGGGAGTACAATCAGCATCTCTTTGGTGAAAGACATTACTTAGATATACATGAATGGCTTTTCGGGATACTTTATATATCAATCTGGCCTTTTTAAGAAATATCTTTTCATTTATTGTTAAAATCTTTATATTATTCATTGCATCCTGAAAATTGTCTATGCAATGATCTAGAATGAAATGGCAAGTAATAGAGTACTAAAAGTGTTTGAATTAGTTAATTAATTATTACTCCAAATTACATTACAATAGTCCAGAAATGGCTGAACTGATGACAATTTTATACAGTTTATTATAAGTCATATTTTATGTATGCAGCAGCTCATTTTCATTTGGGACCAACAAGATATCATTGGAATTCTTTTGATGAAAACCACACATCACCATGACCACACATTCAGAAGGATTTTCAAAATTCAAGATGGCTCAAATGCTGACATTGGATATCAGATCAGCATAATTTTCAATCAGGACCAACCAGACACTATAACAAGTTTTCTGGTTGGTCTCACAAGAACACATCTCATTTGAGCGCCAATCAGTAAGGCGCTGAAATCTCTTCTCATTAGGGATAATCCCATTAGGGCGCAAAAAATCTCATTAGAGCGCATTCACAATAGGGTGCATAAGTTAATAAAATGCAAAAATCAATAAGCAACCTCAGAACGAGAATAATAAATACTTTTTTTCTTTAAAATTCTTTTGAATAGTTACAGAAAAACAAACACTCACACTATGGGGGATACGGAAACTCGTCAAGACTTCATTGTAATAATTCATAAAAATTGGTCAAGGCATTCCGAGTTCCATGGCGAGGCTACTTTTCATTCATGATTTTGTTATTGTGATGGTTTACTTACCTGGTGGGCATGATTGGTGCAGGAGGTGATTGAAGTTTTGAAAAGACAAAATTAATTCTTAAATTTGATGTGTGCTCAACATTTAGAAAATTTATTATATAATTCATGTTTTGTTTTACAAATTAGAATTTTTGAATACACAAATATTACTTTCAAATAGCATCATGAATGATATAGTAGTAATGAAAGGGGCAAAAGTTCCACCGTTACACGACTGCAAATCACTGCAGGACAAGAAGAGGTACGTCCAAATAAGAAATATTTGGACATTAAAAAACATATTCAGAGACTGATGGTAATGTACAACAATGGTAGCATTGATGATATTGAACTGACAACAGGTATTAGTCATATACTGAATCAACCCATTTAAAACAAATATGAAGTTATAGTTAATAAATGTGTTTTTCATTGTTCATGCTTTAATGGGATGCGCCTTAATAATATTAGCTCTAGTGTGATAAGCTCTAACGAGACATTACCAGTTTTCTATTTTGACATTACTTGAGAAGAGCATCTGCATCTCATTATTGTCAGAACAAAATACAAGTACATAAATTTGTCTTCAGATGAAAACCTTCAATCAATACAACTTTCCATTTATTTGAAGCAGCAATAAGATTCTCAAGATGAATCTTACACTAGCATTATTTTTATTTAGTACCAAGCAGACACCATAGAAAGACCTCTTGTTAAGCATGATGTCCATGTGACTTCCATTTACGAGTGTCAAAAAGGTTTCTTTAGATAGTCACTGCACAACAATATTGGATATCAGATTGGGATTGGTTTTGTAGTTGTAGGGTTTAACGCCATTTTTCAGCACACGATAGGCTATACATGGCGGCCAGTATTATTGGAGGAGGAAGAACCCAGGAAAACGCCCGGAAAGAACCACTGACCCACATGAAGCTACTAGCAAGCTTTCTCACATAACTACATTAGCCAAATCTTACACTCTTGCAGACAGAGGTGAGACGGCAGTGATCCGTAACAGAAAGCAATTTAGACCACTTGGCCACTCTGGGCCCCTCAGATTGGCATAATTTGTGTGCAAGACCAACTACCATAAGAAGTTTTACAGAGAAAATCCCATGTTTTGTCTTTTGGTTCAGGAAGGGTGCAATGCACCTTGATAGATCACACAAAGGAGTCCAAAAATGAGGACTGCACTCTCCGTTTGGGTACACAAGTTATCAAGAGACCTTAAAAAATAGTGCAGTGCAAGCAGCTAAGATTTACATGCCTTTTAACTTTCCTTAGATTAATTAGATAATACAAAGCATGTCTTCTTTTAAACGAGTGTAAATATACAACAAATACTTCCAAAGTTCTCACTGAGACTCTCATCGACATAGCTGTGATGGTATTTTCCCTTTCGAACACAAGAGGGCATATTGTGTTTATGATCATGACACTGCAGATGACAAAATATTAAAAGCAGAGAATTTCGTAATTCTGATCACATTTCTGGTACTAATCACTATTTTTTTAATAATAAAATGAGGATATACCCAAATTTCATTTACCAATTTTATCTCAATTTCCTTCACATTCAAAAAAAAAAGCACCCCTCCCAAAAAAAAAAATGGGGAGGGGATTTCTAGTGTGATCTATGCCTGACCCTGCAATGAAAGTGGATTCACATGTTATCCAGATGAGTTACTGAGGGAGTGTTGTAACAAGAATTTCATTATGCCTGCCACAGTGGCCATATTTTTGTCAGATCAATAACACTGTCATTTAGGACCAACTTGATATCATAATAAGCCTTTTACTAAAAACACAAGGTCGATATGGCATTCATTTTAATAGCATAGCATTTCAAGCTGACCACTGGCTATATTGGATTTGTTGGCAACGTTTTTATTTAGGACCAATAAGACATCATAAGCAGTCTTCCAGTGAAAATTCCATGTTGACATAACCATCGATTCCGCAGGAGTATCAATACAATAATTTATTTTCAAGATGGCTACTATGGAAGCCATACTGAATGTCTAAGGAACACCATTTTCATTTAGGACCAACTAGACTTAAGGATGATTTGCTGTTGTTGTTGTTGTTGTTGTTGTTGGATTTAACGCCATTTTTTTAGCACACGATAGGCTATACATGGCGGCCAGTATTAATGATGGAGGAAGAACCCGGGGTAATCCCCCCGAAAGAACCACCGACCGACCAGAAGCTACTAGCAAGCTTTCTCACATACCCACATTGGCCAAATCTGAGACTCGAACCCACATAGACTGAGGTGAGATGGCAATGATCCATAGCACAGAGCGCTTTAGACCACTCGACCACTCTGGTTCCCTTCTTAAGGATGAACGATTGTCAAGTTTCATGGGAAACCTACAAGTATTTTTTATGAGGAGTAGTGATAACACGTTTGTGCCAATGGTATAACAAATGTTTAAAAACAAAGGACAATAAGCCATACTATAATCCCTTCTGGTCTTAAAATAGTGGAGCTAATAATTGTGTGACCTTAGTGATTAGCTGATATGCACATTCTCATGCGATCATCATAATCTTTAACAGCTTTATAGGAAATCCATGGAAACCTATGGGGCAAGTTGCATTCATAAGACTATGATGACCAGAATGACAGACACTTATAATTCCTACAAACGTCCTCCACTTTGGCAGGGGTGCTCCTGTAACAACATATATCTGACAACTGAACATTTTTGAGTTTCTGCCTAAAAACTCTTGCCTTCAAGTTACTTATGACCGCTAGCATAAAAAATTTCTAAAGTTTGTAAAAGCTTTGCAAATGAATAAACATTTAAATACAAACACATGCATACATTAGCAATAAATCAAAACTGCATTGATCTGAAAACAAATGTTTCACACAAACTGAAAGAAACACAAAAGAAAATATGTGCTAATAATGGATAATGACTGAAGCTGAACAAGAGCCAAATTCATAATAGAAAATTTCAGTGTTGTTCTTTTCTTGTAAACTTGATAATCATAAACACATTTTTCTGAATAAAATTTGGCAACTAGTTTGAAAATTATGGCATCAACAATTTTCTAGTAAATGCTACCAGTTCTAAAATAAAAGAATTGTTTACTTTGCAAGAAATAGCTGCAACAATGAGATACCAGGAATGTGTACAACAATCCCCACTACAATATCCTCAGATGGGGCTCCAGAAAAGGGAGTTTGTATTCAAAATTTAAGAAGACTGGCATTGTTGCTAAGAGCCCTCAACAATTTCCTCATATGGGGGTTCATACAAGAGAGTTTGTATTCAAAACTTCAGAAGACTGGTGTTAATGCTAAGAGCCCTCACAACAATTTTCTCAGATGGGGGTTCATACAAGAGAGTTTGTATTCAAAACTTCAGAAGACTGGCGTTAATGCTAAGAGCCCTCACAACAATTTCCTCATATGGGGGTCTATACAAGAGAGTATGTAGTCAAAACTTATGATGACTGGCATTGTTGCCAAAAGCCCTCACAAAAATTTCCTCATATGGTGGTCCATACAAGAGAGTTTGTAGTAAATACTTATGAAGACTGGTACTGTTGATCAAATGATACCCTATAAAGCCGCCATGGCAGTCATCTTGAAAATCTTGTTATTGTTAATCCTCCAGAATAGCTCATATAAAACGTCTCTCAATGATGACATGAAATACTGCAAGTTAAACTCCTCAATATAAAGCATCATACAAAATGTGGACAAAATTAAATAATCCTTGTTAACATAATACTGCACTGAACAAAGCATTCAGAGTAAGGGCAATTATCAGGAGCCTTCACTATCCTAATTGATCTTGTGGAACACAGAAATGAATTATCAAGGTCACATCAATATATGTGATGCTGCTGATGCCAAAGTGAAGAGGACTGAACAAAATCTATCTTTTTTTTCTTCCTTACTGGCAAATACACTTTCATTCTTTTGACCCTCAAAAGTTTGACCTTCTCAAATTTGCAGTTTTATACATATCCTTCACATCTATATGTAGACAGACAGAAAAACATGAGTAGGACTATATGATACACACTTTTATTTAATACAAAAAAACATGGAGATAATATAATTGCTTCTGGGGATGACAAATATTTCAGAGTCATAGCCAAGAGTTATGTCCACTACCCCCCAAAAATGTAAAAATTGTTATATAGACATTATGCAAAGTGAATCTAACACTCATTTCCACCTGGAGACTCGGGGATGTAGAACTGGCAATGGAGGATGACTAATGAAGGCAAGAAAATTGTGGCAATTCAGTGGTTACTGTGACAGACTCCTGACTAAAGGGCTGTGGGTTCAATTCTTATCATCGGAATATGCCAGGTTGGCTACCATGGTGTCTCAATGGGACAATGTATATGAACATACTTAAGTAGACATACCATTAAATAAACATTATTTCTAAATTCTATTTATCATTACCAATAATGTAGAGGATTTTTTAAAAATGAATTTACTAAGGAGAATAAAAAAAAAACAAGGTCCCTGTTTTTCAAATTAATACAGTATAGCAGGACAAAAATATCACATATCAAGTACAAAGAAGCTTAAAACCAAGCACCTGCTGACAAATCAATATTTTCTGCAATGTAACGAAATGTATGTTCTATGCTTTAAAAATCAATGGTCAAAAAATAAATGTAATGAGGGTAAGGGTGGGAGTGAATAGTAATGAAATGAAACACAAATATAAGGGATTTGTATTCTTAATTAAAATTTTCACTCATTCCAACATGAGTCTAGACATTTTTAGCTAAGAAACAACTCAGATCAAGTTTGCAAGTTGCTGCTGAAATTCTAGAAGTGCATAATCAATGAGGTTCTGCTACAAGAGCAAGATAGAAGAATTACACATACAACCTTGAAAACTCTCAAATAGTGATACCTTATTGCCATCAATATTCAGAAAAACAGGCCTGAAGAATGCAATGCCAAAAAACAGAGACACATGTCTGTCACTCCCAGATAATTCACAAACAATTTACTGCAATTTGCTGCCTACCATTAAGCAACAGAGCACAATTTAACATCTTGTCCAATTAGTGCATTATAAAAATTAATCACAAGCTGGCTGATAATACAAACTCAATTTCCCAAAGACAGTACTATGGTGGATTTTGAAAATGGAGGTCTACAACTCCCACATAAAAGGTCAAAAAAACATTCCAGTAAATTTCAAAACTATGGAGCAAATCTGGAAGGTTTATAATACTTCTGTCCCCTAAAGATGGCTGTGCATGGATCATGAAAAAATTGAATTGTTGAAAATAAGTAATGGTGTCCTAAAAGTTGTAGTGTCCTGTTTTCATGACCAATAAAAGCTAGAACAAGAAGTCTTGGGAAAATTGGACAACTTTTTTATCTACTCATAGCTCAGCAAATTTCAATTATTATATGTTATTTATATTTAAAGAAATAATTCATGGCTGCTAAGAGACTATCTTTATGAATTATCAGATGGAATTATCACATTAAGTTTTGAAAAATCAATAAATATATTTAATTTCCTGTTTTCTTATTATTTCTATCTATAATTCCATCAGATAATTACATGCTTTGTTTAATCATTACTATTTTTGTTAAGGACAAACTAGATATCATTGGTGAAAACTCCATACCAATGTTACGGCTATTGGATTTAATTTTATTTATTTTTAATTGTTAAATCCAAATTTATCATTTAGGGATTAATATCCATTAATTGGGAAATTGTTCTAGAAAGTTTAGCTTAACCACTTTAATTGTAAACAAGTTTTGACCTTGGCTTACAGTGGTCTAGTTCCTGACCTTGCTTTGAACATTGTCAACAGGTCTTCAATTTCATTGGTTAATTTTAGGGACAACATTCTATTTTTAGTTCTTAGGGGTAAGAAAATCTAGAGTATGTGATTTTTAGGGAAGGCAGTGACCTTCCATGACCTTCTATCAATTTCTAGAAAAGCGTGTGATCACTTGTTTACTTCAGAAAAACAATATATATAGCTGTATTTTAGAAGCTGACAGTAGTAGATGTTTGGGCTTTAAGATAAGTTGTGTATTATCTGTTTGAGTTAAATTATTCTGGACTTGTGTCAATTCGTTGGAAAAGAAGAATTATCTGGAAAAAGGACATATGTTTATGATATTCAATTGGATGATTAAAAACAAGAACTGTACCACGTGACATTGTCAGCCATTTTGGATTACATCGTCAAGATTCGAACCTGGAACTATTAGAACATTTATTTATTAGGACTTGCAATTCCATTAGTGGATTATTTTGTGAATTCTAAATTTGTTGGATTTGATTCTCTAAAACTGTAAGTTCAATTGTTTTATTTAAATAATTGTACTTAATAAATTCATTGTTAAAGTTATACAAGCTTGTTAGTTTTCACTCTTTCTGTGTTGCTGCTTATTCGAGCCTAAGCACGTAACACCAATATGAACATCCTTTCCATGAAACCTGGGGCTCCGAGTAGCCAAGTGATCTAAAGCACTCACCGCTACAATTCACTGCCCTCTCACCTGTATCTGCGTGGATCCAGATCTCAGGCTCTGCCAATGTGGGTACATAAGAAAGCTTGCCAGTAACTTCTTGTGGGTCGGTGGTTCTTTCATGGGGTTTTCCCAGATTCTTAATCTACCATTTATAACGGTTGCCATGTATAACCTATATTGTGCTGAAAACTGGCATTAAACCCCATATCAACATTAATGAAACCTCATATTAATATGACATCTGTTCGTAAAAAGTAACTAAAACAGGATTTTCAAGATGGCTGCTGTTGTGGCCATAACGGATGTCAGATCAGCACCGTTTTATTTAGGAATAACTAGACACCTTAAAAAGATTTTTTAGTAAAAAACCAACACTGAAATGTTCATCCAATCATAAGGAGAAGCAATAACAAAATTTTCAAACTGGCTGATGTGACGGGATGTAATTTGTGGTGATAGCAAGCCGAGAAGGTAGCATGGGATTCTAAAATGCTGTGTTCATGACATTCTCCAAGGAAAAATGATTTAGTCAGGCACAAAGGCAGTGATCATGGGCTTCTTGTTTAATAATGGGTCTCATTTAGTAAGGGACTAGCGAGCTGGGTTTTTTTTGTGGTTACAATCCACCATGATTTGGTGGAAACCACAATTTTCCTGGAATCCTTAAGAAAAAGGAAAAGTTGTATCCAAGCTTCCCTTTTTTTTTCAAGGCATCAAGATAGAAAAAGTGTCCACAAGGTGAATACGACTCTGTTTGATCATCTCTAGCACTGGGGATCTCTTTACGAAGTAGAGCTACTAAAGAACGATTTCTGCTACAAATCCCTTTTGACAAAGAAACATGGATTTGTAAATTCCAATTAAACCAATTTTTAAAGACAAGGTGAGTACAGTAAACCCTATCTTTAGAGACCATCTGTCTTGAAAGACCAGAATATTCATGCACAGATTTATTCATTATATAGTGTTATGACCTGTTAAGAGACAACCTGTCTTGAGAGACCATTATTTTTTGGCAGAAGGGGTGGTCTTTCAAGACTAGTTCTACTTTAACAAAACAGTCTTGAGCATGAGGTATTGAAAATACCTTACTCAATGGTTCATAGTGAGTTTTGGTTAAACACCAAACAACACAAGATACGATTACATCTTGGCATAAGAGAGCAGGAGATGGGTCTCTAGGTCAGCAAGGTGCAAATCCAAACTGACTGTTGAGCCCTGAGAGAATTTAATTCTGTTGAAAATGGCAGTTCTATAGCCCATGATAGTCAATACTAGACATCTTTCATTCTTTTAATCCTGAAAAAAAAAAAAGATCAGCATCACAAGTTAAAGAGGGACATCTCAAATCAACATATTTCCTACTGTATCAATCACAGATCTTCAACCTGGCATCATAGCCTGAAAGATGCAGATGACAACCAAGCTCAAAAATTTGTTTGGGTCGACTGATCCAATGTTTGTTGGTTTGATATAGGAATAATAAACTATATGTGCAATAAAATATATGTGCATTCATGTAAAAATACTAAATTTGTAATAAATCATGTGTAAATAAACTGTATGTGTAATAAGTTATGTATTGAGATTTATTCCTAGTGAAAGTCTATTACTCATTTTGAAACCTTTTCTGATAGGAATAATAAAGTTCACATCAGGAAATATAAACCATTGAATGAATTCTCAACATAAATATGCAGGTCTGCAACTTCTAGGAAGGATTTAGCAAGCTGGTTATTTCTTGCAAGTAATTAGATATGTCAAATGCAATAAACACTATTTCAAAGGGCTTCTGTTCAGTGAAATGGCAACATTTAACTATAAAACAATGTACTTTCTTCCATGGCAACTAAGTGTGGTCATAATCTGTTAATTTTTCTTGGGCACAATTTCTACATTTCTGGGTAACTTGTAAAAATATTGACACAGCACAGTATCTTTTTCACCCTAGTTATCCCTTAGATAGTCTCTGTACACAGCAAAAAGTTCTTAATGAACTGAGGAGAAATGTTCCACAAAATCAAAATTCACTATTTTGTTCAGTTCTGCATTTTAAGTTTAAAAAATGTATTCAATAACCCATTGCAATCATGCAGCAGTTCATTGTTAGTCCTTGAAATATTTTAGTCTTTATTTTCTAAACTGAAATGTGCTTGCTACTCATTTCGAACTTTGATGCAGGTTAGGAAATACGATTTGGATTTTTCGGTTACATCACTTGGTACAAGTATAATAATTAAAAATGTATTTGGAGTCTAAATCAATCTTGATGACACATCACTTGGTGCAATTAGGTGTTTTGAATAATAAGTGAAGTTTAAGTTCCATTTAGATTTACATCATCTATAAGCAATGTTATTCATAGAATTTGTTATTTGTACATGTCCCACACACACACTGTGAAAAATCATGCAGTCTTCTAAAGATAAACAAGTTTCTGGGAATCAATCAATTCATTCATGGAATGAACATAAGATAGTGTGCTCCCCTCTTGAACAGTTTCCATAACTAGAGGCCAATCACTTTATACAGCCATAATCCTCAGATACCAAAGAGTTTGTGTTCAAAAACACCCATTAAAGATGGCCACCACTCTAACATCACCAGCAGATGGCATATTTCTGCATAAACTCTCAAATTTATCCTTTTGCAAGTGTAAAAATAATGGGTTTACAAATAAAAATCTCACAAATATTCATTGATTTCTAACTAAGGCACATTTATGATTGTTCAAATATTCCATAAAGTAACATTAATCCATGCAAAGAGGTAAGTTATCTAATAAGTATCTATACTGCTGTAATTCATCCAATAATTATCTATACTGCTGTAAGTCATCCAATAATTATATATAAGTCATCCAATAATTATCTATACTATTGTAAGTATTCCAATAATTATCTAGACTGCTGTAAGTCATCCAATAATTATATATGTCATCCAATAATTATCTATACTATTGTAAGTATTCCAATAATTATCTAGACTGCTGTAAGTCATCCAATAATTATCTATACTGCTGATGTCATCCAATAATTATCTGTACTGCCGATGTCATCCAATAATTATATATACTATTGTAAGTATTCCAATAATTATCTGGACTGCTGTAAGTCACCCAATAATTATCTAGACTGCTTTAAGTCATCCAATAATTATAATTATCTATACTGCTGTCATCCAATAATTATCTATACTGCTGATGTCATCCAATAATTATCTGTACTGCCAATGTCATCCAATAATTATATATACTATTGTAAGTATTCCAATAATTATCTAGACTGCTGTAAGTCAACCAATAATTATCTATACTGTTTAAGTCGTCCAATAATTATCTATACTGCTGATGTCATCCAATAATTATCTATACTGCTGATGTCATCCAATAATTATCTATACTGCTGATGTCATCCAATAATTATCTGTACTGCTGATGTCATCCAATAATTATATATACTATTGTAAGTATTCCAATAATTATCTAGACTGCTGTAAGTAATCCAATAGTTATCTATACTGTTGTAAGTCATCAAATATTTATCTTTTTAATAAAATTATGAGACGACAAAATCTAACTGCTTGCTCAGCTCTGTGTGACAACTGGTCACATGAAAGTAAAAATGGTATGTCAGCTATTGTGACTTTTCTCTCAGAGAACATAAAAGACCGACAGACTAAAATAGTCGATCACATGACAAGCTCATTTCCTCTGTAAACACAGAGCATCTTGTGTAAAAACTACAAATTGCCACTGAAGTAATAAGATGTTTCAAAAGGTACAATATGTGATCAGACATTCTCCGTTTAAAAGGAAAATAAAGCAGTTCAACTTAAACAGGAGTTTCCGACCTCAGGTTGCAATCCAAATTGAGGCTGTAGAGGTCCTCAGTGAGGAATCATTAGATGTATCATAAGCTTGAGAGGTAATAGGTCCTTTTGCTGACCACTTCAAAAAAGAAAACTTAACAAAGCCAGGAAGCCTTTTGGTCACATTTTGAGAAATTTATGCCTGCAAGACTTGTAAACACAACATCAATATACATTCTGATGCAATGTGAAAATAGAATCAAACGGTAAAAGTTGCAGCCAAATGTTTGTACACTAATTTTATCGACAAATAATTTTCCATCACAACTGGCAATTATTCATTTTAAAAAAATCCACTGATATAAGTTTTACTGTGCAGATTCCAGAACATTCTTATGATCTTTAAATGAAAATATTAAATATTTAAAATGTAGTTAAGCCTTCAATACAATGTATGTAGTTATTACTCACACATGTGTGCTACCCTTCTACACAGGACACACTTCTTATATGGACACTTTCCTGCTGCAGAAGAGTGGCAATATACAATGTGGACCACTGTACATCCCCACAACATAGTAAATGTTGATTTCAAGGGAAGTAACTTTGAATGCCTTACAATTTCAGAAGTAAACAATCTACATTCAGATCCAGAGTGGGTTTACTTTGCTTTCAAGAATTTTTAATTCAAGTCCAGTTAAATAGTTTTAAACAATTTTTAATTCAAGTCCAGTTAAATAGTTTTAAACAATTTTTAATTCAAGGCAAGGTTTAGCAAAAGATCACTACATATATTACAAGACAAGATTTATAGCAAAAAAAACTTCCTTCACATTTTATGTAGACCAGAAATTAAAAGTATCCTTTTATGCTTAATTAGACTAATGTTTATAAATTCAATTTTGTAGTCAGGTAGTGATTATATTGTGTGAAAGATACCATGACTCCATAAATTGCCAAGATTTTCAGAGTTTTGATTAGACGACAGATCACGTAGTCACATGACACAATACTAGCCAGTCCACAATATAAACAGAAACATGGCAAGTGAGACAGACAGGAGGACACCAGATTTGGGTTGAACATTCAAAAGTTGAATCTGTTTTTGAGATATGCTCATAACTGTCTGTTGAATTGTGTGTTAATATGTTTAAGACCTAACAGCAGAAAGGTACAGCAGTAAGAAGGTGCTCATGTTTCATATTTTGGAATTTAAAAAAGATATGAAATTTTAAAATAAATAATTATACATTGTGTGCTATGCAAAAATGTGATGGTGCCCAATGTAAAAATGAAAAATTTACCATAATGCAATAAATTAATTTAAGAAGGATGAGGCTCAATCGTATTATATACAAATGACATATTCATTACCTACCCTGAATGTGCACACACCACCTAAGTACTGATATCTTGAAAATACATCAAGCACTAAAACACTGAGAGATAATACTGAATTCTGGATCAAGAGACAGGGACAACATGTGTGTGAAACAATATCCATTACCAGGGGAGGTGTAAAAGGCATTAAGAACGGTTTTCATAACTTATGCATTAGTTTTTCGCACACAAAAAAAACTCCACGAATAAAACCACAAAGCAGAAATTATAAGTAATTAATTTAAACATTAAGAAGCTTCCTTCTTATGATTTAATTACAGTGTCTTTTACATGCAAGCTACAGTTAGCTTAATGACAAATCTGATAGAATATATAAGAATATGGTAACTTGTGACTGCAGATTTGAACTGCTAAAATGAAGTCCAAGGCATCGTAAGTTACAACAAAATAGGGCATCATTTATTTGCCAATCAATTGTTAGTGCTTACATACACACACTGTCAAACATGGTTTCTTTGAAGTATGTCTGAAGGGGTTAAAAATCATATTTTAAGCAAAGCTTTCATTTGATTAAAGTCAGATTTCAATTTCATTTGGGACTGTTGTGATTTGATTTAGACTGTTCCATTTTAGCTCATGTATTTCAACATTTTGAAATTACATTTACTCATTTCATCAGCGCAAAGTTTCCTCAGGCAAACAATTTTTTTTCAACAAGCCTGATGGGCACTTCACTTTAAATACAGGAAAGGCCCAAACTAAAATTAGAGGGGACCCCGGGTGTTGGGCTATCAGATCTTTTTAGTACTCTTGGTATAGAAAAAAGAACTGTGCATTGACTGTTGCATTTTGTGGTCACTTACTCTGCCTTCTGCCTATTTTCTTAACTCACACGTTTAACACTTTTCCCAGGATTCAAAATATCCAATGGTATGTCTGTAACAGCTCCAAACTTTTGTCAAGGACTAGCATTTCTGTATCCTTGAGCTGACTATTTTGTTAGGATCCCTATCGTAACATTCCTAAGAGAAATGTAATGAGCACAAGAGTGCTGTATGGTGTTGCTTAGAAATCGCCTCACTTGTAATAATGTATCCATACTTTCTTAATGCCTTTATTGTTTGGAAAAGAAAAACAAATGTTGCAAATAGCCTTTTCTTAATGTGCTTATACACCCATAAGCAACACACAACGAGATTGTCTTTTACTCTGGCAACTCCCAATCAGCTGAAGTCGCCACTGTGATGTCACATCACAAAAGTAATCAAATAGGCACTGAAATTTTGCATGAGAGGTTACGGAGATTCAGCTCCTAGAAGATATGCCAATTTTTAAATATTGGTATTATGGTCACAGATGATACTTCAAAAAAAGGTTTTACTCCATATTGCTTTTATTATTATTCTACAATTCCAGTGATTTCTGGTCTCCTTTAATACATTAACCCCTGGAGGTTTTTGCAGTTTTCACATGAAATGCGTGAAGGAAATACATTTTGGGGATTATTTCTGAATACATCCTAATACATGGACTTCCAAGCAATTTTCCATTAGTTTTTTCCATTGGTTATTTTGATCAAGCATGAACAGATGATGAAAAGTGGGAGTTATTTGGGGTTTTTTGCTTACGACCCATCATTTTTGTATGGAGAAGATTCTTTATTAAAATTGAATACCTTATCCTACTTTTTGTGCAGGTTCACCTGTTTGTGTGCATTTCAGACCGGTCTGTCTTAGATCTCAGACCATAAAGTAAAAAATCGGGACGCAAAATCGGATTCCAACAGTGGGTGAATTGTGGGTGGAAAAAAAAAACAGGTCCTAAAAATTAGGTTTTTCCCTCTGTATTTTGTAGTACAAGTAAAATGTCCAGATTATTTGGTATCATTGTAGAGCTAAATCTGTCTACCTTTCTATAACACCACCCACCTTATAGCAATATCATACATGATGCACGCAGAACATCTTCAGAATATTCCACTGCAATTACACTAAGATACTTGACACCAAACTCAACAGCAACTGTACAAAATTTTGACAACTTTCCATTCAAGAAAAATCTTATCATATTAAACAAACCCACAATTTTCACTATTAACACAGTTTACCTTAATCCTGAGACCAAAAAAATGTCATGTAAAAATGACTTACCTGACGAATAAAGCTGTTGGAACTATCAGAGAAGCTCCCGTCAGACCTCTTGGGACCTTTCCCTTTCATTCGCTTTGGTCCTTTCCCCTGTAACATTAGAAATTTAGGAAAAGGTTTAATGGAAACATTTTAATTACATTAAAATTTATTCATTTCAATGATTACAGCCTGTATTTCATGCTCATGAACACAAAGATGGTGGTTAAAAGGGCCTTTTAATAAAAGGAGAGACTCATTTTATCTCCAATATTTTAATGGAAATTCTGAAATTTAAACAATGTCTACTCTACTTTGGTATGTCCAAACTTAAACAGGCTTCCATCATTAAGAACTATCCTAATATCAGTGGTTTTGAGGAAGCTAGACTTGTTTAATTCTGCAATTTGGGGATTATTTACCTGACAAGCATTTTTGTGTACCATGCAATTTGATACATGTATTCAGCACATTTTTGCATTTAACAAGCTTGGTATTCTTTTGGAGTACCGTAAATAGGCATTAAAAAAAAAATGTTGTTTCTAATAATTTAAACATTCATTAACAGTTGGGAAGTGAATAATGCAATACATAGTGATATCTCTGGGATAGTTGACACAATGATTGACGATTTAATGTCATCAAGTCTATTATCTGGGCCTAACATATCTACTCATCAGTTAATCTCAATTTTAATCATGTATAATAAAAAATGACCCTATATTTTCTGAAGACCTCAATATACCAGTCTTCAAGAATTCAACCTCATGCTATGCAATTTAGGATATAAATGGTATATTTTTTTTGTATGATACTCATTTTGCCAAAATAAATGTATAGACCTAACTCCTGTGAAAAAAATCTCACAGATCCACAGAGTCATATTTTTACCCGACTGATTAACCAAGAAAATAGTATCACAAAATAACAATAATAATCATTTCACTTTCCTAAATCATTACAGTAACAGCTATTACCGTATTTTCCGGCCTATAGGTCGATGCGGAGTATAAGTCGAATTGACCAATTTTGTAAATTTTCCATCCTTCATCCATATATAAGTCGATTCGGAGTATAAGACGAGACCTGGTCAATAACTTGGCTTTGTATTTTATACTACCGGTAGTAACTTCCGGTTGCATGAATATTGATGGTATCGTCGTAAGATATTCCATATTACCGGCAATATCCATTGCAACCAGTCTTGAGTGCAAGATTCAACAGATGATATAAACTCATTGATTTGATTTGGGGGATTCAGTAAAATGCATGATCTACATTATTTTATAAATAATCATAGAATGCTCGAGTTAATATGCATTACATCCCTTTGTAGGATCAATTGGATCAATAAAAAAAGCTATGCCGGTAATTGCTCACGTGTGTCCAAAATTATACTGGAAAATCAAATATTAATGGATCAGTTATTTCATATCTTTTTTGTTTTTAGGAACAAACAATATGCTTTGAATTAGTACAGTACACTATAGAGTATAGACCGTAAGTGTGCTATGCAGCCCGGTGAAGTTTTTACCGGTAATTGTTTTCTTTTATTTTATGTTTGAGAAATAAGAAAAAACATGCAGAATGCAAAATAAATAATGACAAAACTTACAAATATAAATGCAGTCATATTATTTTATGACAATTTATTGACATAGTAATTTAACATGAATTTGTACTTCTATGTGACCAGTTTTCGATTATGCCGATTATAGAGCAATATCAGTAGCATACCGGATACTGTAATCCATATATAAGTCGATGCAATTTCAATGACAAAATCCATATATAAGTCGATTCGGAGTATAAGACGAAGACCGAACTTTCAAGTCAAAAAGTCTCGACTTATACACCGGAAAATACGGTACCCATAACAGACAAGTTTGCTTCAAATATTGACATTTTTTTTTCATATGTTACAGCCACTTTGCTTAAAAATGTACCGTACCGTACTCCGGTTAACTGCACACTCCGGTTAACTGCACGGTCTCGTGACGGGCTCGAGGGTGTGCAGTTAACCGGAGTCGACTGTATTTCGAATTTAAAGGTAGAATACTGAGCCTAATTAAAATACAGACAATTAAATTTAAAATAACGTGATTTTCAATTTTTTTTATTATTAATCAAATATACGTGTATCCATATCAAGGTTAAGATATATTGAATATAGTTGTCAGTAAACTACTGATTTAGCCATGGAATTTTATGTTAGTGCAAAATTCTATTTTGGAACAGATGCATCCAAATGATAAAATCTGTGATCACGGTAAAATCTGATTTTTCCAGCTGACAAAGCTAGCCATGTATTTGCCACTTTAGAAAAAGCAAACAACAGTAATGACACAAAGAAAAGAAGCAGAGTATGCTCAGAATTAATTAACAAATAAATGCTTTTGCAACAAGAGATGACATCTGTCAAAGATGCTCATTTCAGTAGAGCTATAAGAAAGTGCAGCAGGAAGAAAGTGAGACAGATATTGAAGTTTATAAGTAAATATTAACATATGACCATTTCTTCCTCCCCTCCTTTTTACTTTGATATTGGGTGGGACCTTTCTGAAGATAAAATCCTGTCATCATCTCTCCTTAAATTGCACATGGGAAACAAATATGGAATTTATCTCTTTTTTATGCAGAGTGAATGAAGGTGCTGATTGAATAAATTAAATCAGCATGGAATGAGTGATGGGGTAGATTTCAAACTGCTTAAGTTTATCACCTTGTGCAAGTTAAAAGAAAACTGTAGAATAGGACTGGGTGTATTCAATAGCTTTCTTTCATCACTACAAAATACAAGTAACTGTGGCTGCAGCAGTCTTTTGCATCTGCAGGAAATAAAATGTGATTGATTTTGTTGGTATCCAACCTTATTCCCATGCCTGGATTTGTTCTAGATCAGATTTTCATTGCACAAGGAAATTGCATTATTTCTTCTGTTTTTTTTAAAAATTATAATGTCTTCCATGTGTAACTGAGACACAAGATTGTCACATGTAATAATATGTTTTCAAATCAATCATGTTGTACAAAACAAAGGGAGTTAAATGAAACCACAATTATATGGCCTAAAATGTTGTATAAAACTCACTGCAACCAACAGGCAGTCTGTTTGAAAGTATTGTTGATATCTTCTTATCAATGAGAAATGCATTTAAACATATCACAACTATATATCTATCTGTAGTCTGCATACTGGAAATACAACCAAGAATGTCATCATACATGAAAGGGCACCACCTACCTTCCAAATATGGAAAGACTATTATATTCATATGTATATCGATATGTATCATTTTGCAGGCTACATATGGTGAATTGTATTGATACTCAGCACAGGTGCATCATTTCACCCCTAGCAAGCACAAGTAAAATTTTCTTGCCATTTTGAACCAACCTGAATGCACCAATTGATAAGACAAGTCCTTTCATCGATGTGCAGGAGACTGAACATTGCACTTGCTACTGACTTTTATTTTTGTTCAAATTAAAAATGCATGTGCAGATAGCATTACTTTAACATTGCGCTGTTGATGACTTTCTATTTTCAGATTAAAAAGATTTGCGCTGATTGATCAGGATTTGGTTTGAAGTTCGTAAGGTTTAAATTGATTAAATAACCATCAGCTAGATGGTGACTGTCAGTTACATACCAGAGGTGGAGTACAGTTCATTAAGGACCTTAGTCAGACAAAAGTAATTTAAAACAGAAAGTAATTTTATTCTTCATTTCTCTTCATATACTGTAATGTCTGACTCTAAATGTATATGTGCACAATTGAATCATTTTCCAACCAACCAATCCATCTACCATTTCATCATCGCAAGTAATGGGTAACAACCTGCTATATTTCTCTATCACCAATGGCCACCTGAGCTGAGATTTCCTTTCTTCATGAATACACATAAATACAAATTGTGTGTAAAGTTCCGCAGTACATGAAACCTCAGTGTTGCTTATGTGTGTAAAGTTCAGCAGTACTTGAAACCCCAGTGTCGCTTATGTGCGAACAATACCGCTTTGTTAACTAAACATTGATTGGTTGAAAGTACAGAAGTTTACATATTTTCGATTATCAATATCATAACCAATGAGAGGAATGTTTACTCAACATTTTGATACAAGTTTGAAAGCTGAGAAGTTAAATTTAGACACAATGAAAAGCATTTTCAACGCTTTACACAACATGAGTAGTAATTGAGATAAACAAAGATGGATTCCAATTCAAGCGACTTTAAAGGGTTCAGTGCAAGCTATATCAGAGTATAATGGATCATTCTTAGAAAATGGATCAGATATTGATGTTAGTCCCATTTCAACACCAGATGCAAGTGATTTTTAATCGAATGATGCGGCAGACATATTGCACAAAGGAGTGATGACCTCGCCTTGTTTGAGATCAATGATTTTGATTCTCATGTTGGTTCAACCATCGAGCTTTGACCACTAAGCAATGAGAAAGATATTTTTCTCACGTTTTTCCCTGAGTGTCTGATGGAAAAGCTTGTGAAAACTAAAATTTTTGCCAAGAAAATAGGGGACCCAAAAAAAAGCAAGACATGAAATGGTATGAAATCAGCATCACATTGATGTGGGCATATCTTGGAATATACATCATCATTTATGTCTGGATAATGACTGTTTTGAGAGGTACCACTCTCAACATTGTAATTAGAGTGGATTTCATTCATGTTTTTATATGTACATATTTAAATATCTTGTATGATGGGATGTTGGAGTATATAAAGTGGAAATATATGAATAACAGACACTATAAAAGGTAAGCTGGGTTTTTTTCTCACAGAAATCCAGCAAAAAGTAATGAAATAAAGAGTATAAATGTAACCATGTTTTTATTGTCAGTTTCTGCAATCAGCCATGATGATGCTCTAGTATTCAGCCTAGCTATCAGCCTCAGTAACTGATGTGATAGCACTCAGTAATTGTGAAAACTGCACAACAGCTGTACAGTAAAACCTTTTTTGAGAGACCACTGCTATGAGACCACCTGATTTGAGAGACCAGAATTTCCATGCACAGACTTATTCATTATATAGTGTTATGACCTGTTATGAGACCACCTGTCATGAGAGACCATTATTTTTTGGCAGAAGGGATGGTCTTTCAAGACAGGTTCTACTGTAGTAGCTAAAGTAAAAATGTAATACCTTGAAAACTTCACACTATTTGTCAAAATTAAACAAGTTTGTGCAGCCCTAATCAGGTGTGGTTAAAAATTAGTATGGTTTAAAGCGATTAAATAATTCTTATATAGACAGGAACCATGACGTACTGGTCAGAGGTGTGGTACGATTCACAATGGACCGGAACCAAACTATAGAAGCAGATGTACCACTCCCACCCAACCACTTCACAAACTAGGCAGCCTTCCCAGTGCAACGGGCAACAGGTAATGGCGATTGCTCCCATACATGTCGATATGCCAACTGCAACTAAGGTACGATTATATGCACATGTTCGAAATATTAAAGTGACGCTCTTGCGAACAATGCATTATATTTTTGCATTCACTACATGGAAACGTATTGTTGCTGTACCTGTACAATGTACATGTCATACATACAATATATATGTATACAATACAATAACTACGCCTGTAGTTATTGTATAGTACATGTATGCTAGGTACGTTGGAAGCAGCGACACGAGCCACTGTGACACCAATTTGGAATACTGCGTCTAATTTTCTAAACAACGTTCACCTGAGACACAAGCGGCATATTGACGACACACTATACGTGAAACCACCATTCCTTCGACCAAACTGCTGTATTTACAATCATTTTTTGATTTTCCTCAATTCGTCTACCTATTTTCTGTTGATTCTGGCAATTCTGAATATTGTGCTAATGTATCCGTTTCATAGATTCTACCCAGACATCTCTCTATTCCCAGTAATGGTGGATTAATGTCAGTTTCATCTAAGTGGAACGAAAGGGCGGTCAATAAACAATTATCCTTTGTTCACTTCTCTCAAAAACTGCCTCGGGCTAACATCCATTAAGTAATGTAAATAATATAAAGATTATTCAACGAACTTGTTGCATAAAATGAGCTCAGATTAATAGTAAGAAATTTATGAAGTGCACATATGAAATAAAAATCCCTTTCCATCCTCATGAAATATAAGATGTATCTACTTTTGTAAAATTGTATCCGATTGGTTTGATTTAGTAAGACCAGCAGCAGTAGCAATTCAGGGGAGGCTAGCGAGATCTGTCACCGTAGTCTGGTTCCCTGCTTCGAATTCTCCCTGCGTTGCACCCCGTCATTCATATAGCGTAGTGTAACGCATGGAGCATAAGAAGCAGGAAACCAGGCAATCCTACAAAACATTCTTCCCTAAAACATGCGAAACGGCAGAGAGCGTGAACCGACCTTTTGCTGAAACGTCATTTGCTTAAAATAATACAACTTACTACGAAAATGAAAAATACAAGGCCAATAACGACAATCCGAAGCTTCTAACTTACCGAGCGTTTCTCTAATTGGGTTATTTGTTATTTTATTACTTCATTTTTGAAAATTTGTACGAGCGTTTTGTTTACCAATATGACGTCTCATTGACGTTGAACCCTCTTTGCTGCTATAATTTTATATATCAGTCTCTCAACCAAATATTGTATCAAGACTTACACGATATCGCGTCTTAGGATCATATAAATTTATCGTTTTAAATGTAGGGTAGCTTGAGCACGTGAAAAGCAGTTTTTAAACTTAATTATATTCATATCTCCAGAACACCAAGTCTGGTGAATATTTCGAAGTGAATGTGTGTCAACTCCATTAAATACAGCATAAATGATACTGATCACGTTCGGAATTTGTGTATATATCTGTGTAACATAAGATATATCTCTATTTTTATGTCAGCCTGGCGAAAATATTCTTGCTGGATTTTATTGTTTGTTCAGCATTACATCATCATACACTACAAAACTATTAACAAATCCATCGAGTTCATCAACCCTCGGCGTTTCATCAATATCGGTTATAAAATAATAATATCATCACCTTTCTATTTAATAATTTCGCGTTCTCATTAAAATACTTTAGAACATAGCAGCATCTCTGATCATCGACAGATGGTGCCACTAAACATAATTTATCCCACTTGAATCATCTCATTATCAAATTAAGTAATAATTGTGTCTTTCCACTTCCAGGCGGACCTAGTATTATCATTCTGATAGAATCTGGATGATGTCTGAATGGTTCTTGTTTTAGTGTCGCTGAGAAATCAATGACATCCATGTTATACAATTATAAGAAATATGATAATATGAATATGTATTGTGTTCGATGTAAAGCATCCAACCCTACAAGAGGATTGACAATGATAATAACAAAAAATAAAATACAAGCATTTACAGGTAGATGTGTAAAATGTGTTGCAAAAAAGTATATATTTATTTCCACCAGTAGAATCGGTGGTGATAACGCTACTTTTTTTTAGGAAAATTACCAGGAACTCCTTGGGCTAAATACACAAAAGAAAAGCATCTTTCTGGATATAATTATAGCGGTGCTAGAACTCGACTCGATATTCGACTTGATAACCAAAATCAACCAAAACATGGAGAATATCTGAAGTTGCGGATAAAAGCAATCATTTACCAAAACAATCTATTGCTGATGTGGAATTAATTCATGCATTACATTTCACAAAAGATTTATCTTTTGAAACATTAGCTAGATTAGCAATAAAATCTGCAATGAAAGGTAAATTATTATTCGGAGCAGGTAATTATTCAAACAATTATTACAATAACGGAATCGATTTACTATAACCCAAGAGGATATTGGAAGAGTAAAGCAGCGATTAGTAAAGCAAAAAAAAATCAAACGGTTAACACGACAGGAACTAAGGTAAATGTATAAACCACCACCTAAAAAAATTCAACACGCGCATTTTGAAGACAGCACTTCTAATGATATTCATCAGGCTGATATTTTATTTTTACCACATGATACCATCAAAATTGGTAGACACCAATATACATAGAAATACGCGCTGACTGTGGTTGTGAGCAGTTATAAAGAAGCAGAACTGTTATCAACAAAAACGGCTGCTGAAGTTGAATTAGCTTTTCAATGAAGTTATCAACAAGGACACCTGCGATGGCCACAATTACTACAAGTTGATTCTGACAAGGCATTTTTTGGTGCAGTATCGTCTCTGATGGAAAAAAAAAAAAAACATGACGTCAAAACCAGACGAGGACAGATTGCAATTCATCGTGATCAGGCAATCGATGAACGATTTAATCGAACACTTGTTCAACGGTTGTTTAAGTGACTTAGATCATCATCCCGTATCTCACCTAACTGTACGCTGACGGCACCCAAATATACAAATATTGCCACCCAACTAAAGTTGATGATGGCGTCTATGGACTAGAGAGCTGTATTTCTGTGAAATCATGCATGGCACGTAACAAGCTGCAGATGAATGATGATGAAACTGAGGACATTTTGTTCACAACACAAAGATCTTCTAATTCACATCCTTTTCCTCAAACAATAAATATTAGCAGCACCAACATTAAAATCGCACAGTCAGTACGAAACATAGGCGTTACTCTGGACAGTACTCTCACATTGCACCAATATGTCATGAACATATGCAAGGTTGCACATCTCGAGCTGAAACACATCAGCTCCATCCGCAAATATCTTTCAGTTGATGCCACTAAAACACTTGTGTTCCGTAGTACTTTCAAGACTGGACTATTGTAACTCACTTCTGTCTGGTTCGTCTCAATATCTATTCTATAAACTTAAAAGTGTTAAAAACACATATGCTCGGATATGCCTTAGAGTACCACGATTAGAGAACACCTCCTCCCTGCTCTGTACCCTATACTGGCTATCCATTCGATCCAGAATCAAACACAAAATGTTTTCTCTTTGCTACGTTTGGCTGACGGACTCCAGTCCAACATACCCATCTGACCTCACCCATGTGTACACACCAGCAAGATACGTATTCTCCTCTTCTGAAATCTTATACCCCTTATTCCCACTATGGACAACGTATGTTTGTGTACCAGGGCCCGGCAATGTTGAACGAATTGTCCATTGATAAATTAGACACAAAGATACAGTGATCCATTTCAAGAGCGCTCTTAAAACTCACCTTTTTCGACGACAAGAAAAAACTTAAAGACCTATTAATGATTCCTACTTTAAATATTTTCAGCTTGTTTTTATATCTTCTAATTTCTTGGTGTTTGAAGTTTTGTTTTTGTTTTGGTAGTCATATAATTATATATGCTGTAAATCGCTGAGAGCTTGTTAGAGATTAGGCGCTATACAAAGTCCTCATTATTATTATTATTATTATTATTATTATTATTATTATTATTATTATTATTATTATTATTATATACGATAGAAATTACAGGTCTGTTTAACAAAAACGAAGCAACATATCTCTGACTGAACAAGTTTTATTAATTTATGATATTTTAGATGTTTTATTGCTTTTTTTTTTAATCAGTTGTGTTCAGAATGATAAAGTATTAATCGAGTTCGCCAACATTTCAGAGTGTTATAAAATATTGACGAGACAAGCCATCACATATTTTAAACTGAGATGGATAAAACATTTATTTCCGATCAGTGACTTGTCCTAACGAAGAATTGGTTACTCATATATTTGGTTCCTGCTAGTGACTTGTCTTAGCGAATATCGGTTAATCATAAGTTTGCTCCCTGTCAGTGACTTGTCCTAACATAGTTCGGTTATTCATATTTGTTTGCTTCCTGTCACTGACTTGTCCTAACAACAATCTGTTAATCGTATTAATTTCATGTGCCATTTAATACAGAGAAGAAGTTTCTTGATTCAAAAAATTCCAGAAGAAATCTTCGACGCTTTATTCCAGATTATGAAGCAAGCAGTCGTATTTATCCCTCATTCTATCAATTAATGTTATATCCAATTACCCCAAGACTAAATACAGCATACGTTCATACCTCTTGGTGTCCACTTCCTTTTTATATAACTGTATGTACATAACAATTTGCAAAAAGTAAAATACATTGCTGTGAAGGGGAAAATTTCAGGAGATCTATTAATTAAACATTAGTTGTGGCCAGCGAACCATTAGTTAGATTTATGAAGACACGCCGTGTTAAAAATGAGTCTGTAGAGTCGAGTGCGACCGTTGTACTAAATAAACCGTGTTTACTCAGCAGCCCGACTGACTGCTGGCGACATTTTAAAGTTTCATTTTACACGAAAAGTGTCAGAGTTGAGAAAATGCAGAGATTCTATTACTTAAAAACAAGCATGTCATATTGACCATGATAAGAAAAGCGGGAGAAAATACATTTGATTATGATTGGTCACGGTTAAATAAGGGGTGTGTTTTCACACGAAATTCATAGAACATAAAATAACGGCCTAGTGAAATTAGAAGTTAGTCTTGAAATTGCTCTGTGAGAGAGAACCAGGGGTAGAATTAGTTAGTAAACACTCCGAACGTTATTTGAGATGACATGAGCAGTACAGGAAGCCTATATTGGTTGTTATAATTAGTAAATACTACTTTATTTTTTGTATCAATAAATTGACGCACTTTTATACATCAGTCTTTATTTATTTATTTATTTATTTATTTATTTATTTATTTATTTATTTATTTATTTAGTTACTTATTTACTTATTCAAGAGCTGTTTGTATCGTACCCTATAAGTATTACCTAATACATATAATAATAATAATAATAATAATAATAATAATAATAATAATAATAATAATAATAATAATAATAATAATGTAAAATTATTTATTGACAAAAATAGCTTGAAAGTATAATATTTCTACCCGAAGGGCATCTATGAAGAATTTCTTGAAAACGTATAAACAAATAAAATATAAAACATATTACTGACATCCCGTCAATATATATCAATCGGCACATGTACATATTCACAATTATCTGGTCTATACTAGCAAGGATTGGTTTCCAGTTTAAATTCTCCCTGATCATCCGGCTTTTTGATGATGTCAGATCCTTTTAAATGACGACCCATCCGAATCCATCGGTATCTCGAACAGGGTAAAACAGGTCCGTATCCCCGTATCCTGTCACCAGTCCTCTTCAACCTCTTCTTTACCTGTGTCCTCAGACACGTCGTCCAGGATCTACAACAGGGAGTTTATATCAGATACAGGCTTGACGGTTTACTCTTTGACCTGAGACGACTGACAGTAAAAATGAAGATGCTGAACGTTCATATTCGGGAAGCTCTGTTTGCTGATGGCTGCGCTATCATGGCACAAAAGACAAGTGCTGCTCGACACATTTTATGAAGCCCCCCCACCCCCACCCCACCCAATTATTCAGCATCACAGTTAGCCTTAGCAAGATTACTTTTTTTTTTCAGCCAGCCCCAATCACCAGTGCGCTAACGCCGGTCATCGCCAATGATGTATCTCAACTGAAAATTGTGGACAGCTTCAAATACCTACACATTGTAATCTCCATCAATGGTTCGAATGATAAAATTCACGCAAAAATCAGAAAATAAGTTATTCACCCGAACGGCTTAACAATAGATTAGATTACTCGACCATCACAAATGTTACCATATCCAGCAACTCGAAGGTGTCTAATGCAGTGGTCCTCCACTCCCTGTTCAATGGATTGGAGACACCTACTGTATACCGCAGACACATGACGGCTGGAGAAATCCCTTACGCGGGCTGTCCGCTCTATTCTTGGGATCCGATGGCAAGATAAAGTTACCAACCTCGAAAATTTCGAAATCACGGATAAAGTCACGACAGCTATCCAGGCAATAATAAGTGAGGCCCGACTTTGCTGGTCGGGCAGTGTCGTTGTATTGATGGTACACGCTTGGCGAAACAGATCTTTTTTGGGTAGCTAGCACATCGCTGTAGAAACCAAAGCCGACAACACAAGCGCTGCAATGACATCCTGAAGGACAGCCTAAAGTGGTACGGCATTAAACCATCGGAGCTAAAAAGAACAGCAAATTCTTGAAGAAAGTATATGTGAGAATGAATTGCTAAAATATCCTCTATGAGAATCTATATCTATTTCTACATTTTGTCCACATTTAGTGCTATTATTTTTGTTATTTAGTATTTGCTACCGTATTTTGATTAATCAGCCTAGTTAATCGATGGTAATATCATAGCTTTGAGTACCAGTCTGTGAAATCTGACAAAATTTTCTGATAGGTTAGCATATTATTTAACTACCTTAATTTATCTTTTAATAAATTACATATTTTATGGAACATTATTAAATGGTCCTCAACATAGTTCACGTACATGTTTACGCAGATTGGATTTTATTTTGAAGGCACTTGCAAGGTATGTTCTTATGGTTCTCGTTTAAATTTATTGTATCGCATGTCGACGAATTTATGGAAAATATAAATTAATATAAACAAAACGTAGCAAAAGAAATAAATTATTTTTTTTAGAAATTGAAGATAAAGTGTGACACGTCGAGATAGTTGTTGGTTGTTTTTTTTTGGGGGGGGTGGGGGTGGGGAGTTTTTTTTCTCACTCTGTGAGATATCACAAGTGTATGACACGCTCACTTAAAATCCTGGAATTTCATTAGTTTTAAATGAAATTGATACACGTAACCGGAGTTTAATACGTGAATTAAATGCGTCCGGGCACTGCCTGACTGGTTCTCGAATTCGTTGTCAGAGAAAATATTGTATCTATTTGATTACCATTCGGTGTGCGCGGTTGGTTACCAAACATGTCGTCGTAAATTATCTATCTTTTCAGTCAAATTGCATTTATGTAAACTCGTTGGCATTTATCCTGAAAACATGCAATTTTCGTTTTCTTTATGTGTATTTTTATCATGGCTTGTTACTGTGACCAAAGCAGGTAAGGCATACAATAAGTCATTAATAAATAATAATGCCATAGAAAATATATATAAAGTTACTGGTACAGACTACAGTACCGACAATAGTGCAGTTACAATTTGGTGCCCGCCACTTTTCACGTTCATATAGTAGTCTGATGAGGTTATCAAATAGTATGAAGTAATTAGGTGCCAATCAATTTAAATTAACTGAAAAATAGGTAATGCCTTTAAAAACAGTTATACAACCAGATCTGGGTTGGGGTGGACCACATGGGCTCGTTACAAAGCAAATTAGAAGTATCCACCGATGAATCAGGGTCTAACCTGTAATCCTTTGGGGTGGACACTCGCTGTAAAAATTGCCCAATAAATGTTTGTGGTGTTGAATGTGAAACGCTGTATTATCGCGGTACTTAATGCTGTTTTATCGGTAACGTTTTGCTATAATTTGTAAAGTTTCTATGACTTCCCGTCTTTCTATTCCATTAAAGAAATCTTTGTCAATGGAAGCGTAATGCAAGTACGTAGCTTTATCAAGCTTTTAAGAACATGTTTATAAACTTCCGAATAAAACAATAGGGTTTTGTTTTCGAGTTATGAAGCTCTTGGACTCGATATTAATTCACGATGCCTTTTATGAAGCGAGAAAACCAATCCAGTTTCACTGAATTAAGTATCGTCGTGACATTAGTTTCGGAGTGTCATGTGTTTCGGGGTGGCCATTTTATTTAGTTGATATCTCGTGATGAGATGTAACTGATGATTTTCAAGATTTCTTGACAGTTATGTTATGCTTTGCAACAAGTAAAGAAAATGCTTTGATGCTTCTCTAATCCAGTAAGTATAAACATCATGAATAACAATGACGAAATAATGTCAAATTGCCTAATACACTTTTAAACTCGTTAAAAATACCTTTATTTTTTTATAATGGCAATGAATTGAAACCATCAATGCAACTTGTTTGTTGTAAACTGTCAAATGAATAATATCAGGTGACTTGTTATTTCCAACCGCTTCGCATTTTGTTTTTCCTATAGAAGCCCCATAATGAAATAATTATCAATCTCACTTTTGAATTTAATGATTTTCTTTTTTCATTCTTTCCTTATTTCAAGTACTGAAAAAAAAAAAAGAAATCTAATATATTGAAATATTGAAATAAATCTTTTTTGTTACAAAGATAAAAATATGTATATTTTGGGACATTAACATTTACATAATTTTAGAAACAAAACAGTACTGTAGAACCTGTCTTGAAAGACCACCCCTTCTGCCAAAAAATAATGGTCTCTTAAGACAGGTGGTCTCTCATAACAGGTCATAACACTATATAATCAATATATCAGGGCAATGAGATTCTGGTCTCCCAAAACAAGTGGTCTCTCATAGCAGTGGTCTCTCAAGACAAGTTTTACTGTAATAAGCATGTCTAACCCCATCATAAATGCATTACATGCCATTTGCATGATTTACAGAATATAAAAAAATGCATCATTGTTATGACCAATTAGCTTTTATAAAAATATGCATAGATGAAAATATTGATTCATATTAAGATTAATTATTGTTACGTGATCATTCATTTCTTTTATATGATGACCACGAGTAGTGCTGTGATCAATTGCTCCAAAGCAGACGACATAAACAAGGAAAGCAAAATGTGTTACTCATAAATGTCACAGAACAAATGTCTGCAGCCATAAATAATTTTATATTTTGAATTTTGGTACAGGTATGTTGTTGTTGTTGTTTTAGGGTTTAACGCCATTTTTCAGTACACGATAGGCTATACATGGCAGCCAGTATTAGTGGTGGAGGAAAAACCTGGGAAAAAACCCAGAAAGAACCACCGACTCACGAGAAGCTACTGGCAAGCTTTCTCACATAACTACATTAGCCGAATCTTCGACTCGAACCCATGCAGACAGAGGTGAGATGGCAGTCATTCGTATCGGAAAGCACTTTAGACCACTCGGCTACTCGGGGCCCCTATAATGATGCTTCAAATTGTTAATAAACTTTTAATAAAACTTAAATTGTTCATGAATTATTTTGATGTTATGGGCTCTGAATCGGATAACAAGATTTTTTCTAAATAAAGTAATAGGCAATCCAATATGATGTAAATTTGTGGAAATTACCAAATTTTTAAATGTTTCCCCCACAATTTAAAATTTCCAACAGGAGTCAACTAATATTATTGCAGGGAGACCAGGTCAGGCAGCCAAAAGTATTATTAAAAAATGATAATGTAAAAGTTATAATGGAATTTATATATTTTATAGTGACAAATGTAATAATTAAATTTTCCCATTCGGTATGTACAACAGGATGCCTGAATTGTCTACACATAATTTTAATAATAATCTTTATATAAATTTTAATTGAATTATCCCAAAAGAAACAAGGCTTTTAAATTTTCATCTTTGCAAATGCACAGACATATAGTTGTAGTATTATTCATCTTTGACTTAACACATGTAATGTCTCTGAGCCACTGTTACTCTTCATGATTGGTCTGTTGACGAAATGGGTACTTTCAGCAAAGCATGTGACAGTTGATTCTATTGGCTAAATTTTATTACAGGAATAGGGCAAGTATTAGTAAACAAACCATTCACAATTGTTGTTACAAACCATATAGGCTTTTTGGGGCATGGCTAAGGAAAAGTTTCTTATGAAGAATAAAGTATATTTTGTCCAATTTCTTTAAAGCTTACTGATAACAAGACAGCATCAAAACAAGGAAATAGTCTTATTATCTCATTATAACTGACACTGAATAAATTCTGATATAATTTACAAGGCAACTCAAGAATCTGCAGGGCAACCTTATTTTGGAATACCTTTTTAGAGAGTGAATAATTGTCTGATTATGTGGCATAAAAAGGAATAATTATATCCTACACACTTACACATAAGAGACAGACAGACATGTAGACAGAAAGGAATGCATTGATTAGATACATATTGATACAGTAGAATAAGTCTTGAAAGACCACCACTTCTGCCCAAAAATATGGTCTCGCAAGACAGCTGTCCGCTCATGGCAGGTCATAATACCTTATAACTATTCAATCTGTGCAAGAGAACCTGGTTTTTCAAGACAGGTGGTCTTTCATAGGAGTGGTCTCACAAGACAGGTTTTACTGTATATACATATATCATTTATGGCACCATCCAGTACAAACCAGATTGAATGTTATATGCTGTGATGTCAAAATGAAATCAGTTTGTATTGAAAACATTGAATCATAGTATTTGTTATGATAGTACTATTGTCCTCTTTTCTTGACCAAATTAGGTTCTGGTCACCATTGTAAAAGTTGATAGTGATAAAATATTAGTCTAGAAGTTTTCTGATGACATTTAAGGTGCAGAACATTAAAAATATCAGGATTGAATAGACTTTAGTTAAACCAATTTAGTATTAAATTTTAGAACAACAATTGGTATTTAATTTAATTGTGTAAATGTGCCTACATGATATACACCTTAGGAGTGCCCTTTTCTAGTTTAAATAAAAAGAAAAAAAAGTTGTCTGTTTTAAGCAAAATAAACTAAGTTATAAACAAATTCAAACTGTTGTAGGAAACAAAATCCCTTATGGTTTTAATCGTAGTTCACATATGCAGTACTATACATGGAACATAACTTATCGTAAGGTATATCACATTCTAATACATGTACTTTGCAAAAAATTATTTGGTTTAATCAAAATCAAATTTTTTACAAACATACATGGATCTTATGTGTGCAGAGATACTTCACGGGATTTAAAGCTTACAATATGCCAGTACTCATCACAAGCTGACAGTTCTCATTAGAAGCTGACAAAACTCTTAGAAAACTAGCAGTACTCATTACAAGATAACCACTGATTACAAGCTGTCAATGCTCATTACAAACTGACAATACTAATTACTAATTCTTACTAACTCATAGTACTCATTACAAATTGGCAGTGCTCATTATAAATTGGCAATATGAAATATAAAATAACATTACTGTCTACAATATGGCAAATGTATAATGACAGCTGGTAATACTCATTACATGCTGGTAATACAAACTGATAGTACTCAAATGTAGAATGTAATTTTTAAAAACAATAATAATTACAAGCTAACAGTATTCATTAAAATCTGGCAGTACTCATCAAAATAGTGACAGTTGTGGAAACTGTTAGGACCAAGCATTTTGTTCATTGTGGATAAGTAAACATTATACAGAAGCATGATCTGTACTATATTGGTTTTATAAGAACAAAAATATGCACCCAAAGGAACCAGTTTATAGTTACATTGATGCAATCATTACAGTTATTTCTCCAGTGACAAGTCTGGGTAAATGTAATGAGTATGCTTATTGTTAGATATGGAAATTATTAGATTAACATTTGTTTACACTTTTTATACAAAATAGGAATGGACTTATGATTTTGCATGGGATTATCTTTGGAGAAATATGGTAAATGAAGTCATTTTCTTCTTAACACTTAGCAACAGTAAAAAGAAAGGAAAATAAATATCCATCCACACTGATTAAAATCCTAGAGGAAGATCTGATAGCAACTGGTTAAGGGTCATGTCCTGTTGACTTTTGAATTAGTCAATGGAAATTCAACTTTCACAAATCTGAAAGTCAATCAAATCATTTTTTCGAACACTTTGATGTGCTTCAGTCACATTGCTCAGTCTCTCAAGTATAAAGATATAAGGCTTCATCTGATTGGCTGATAAAATTAGCAATTATGATAATGACATAGGTTACCAGAACATGACACCTAAGCAGTTCCTGATTTTAATCAGATTGACTATCCATCAGATAGATTTCAGCTACCATATGTACTTGATTACAAGTCAAATCCAACTGCAAACTGATCAGACCCATATCTGCCATGGCATAGCACACTGGCAGATCTGAGTCTGTGCGGGTTATTAGGAATAATTGTAAGAACAAATATACCCTGATCCACTGGGCATATATTGCAATGGCAGAACAGGTTCTTTTTTTTTTTTTTTTGCTTTTGGACTAAACTTATAAGAAAAAACATATGGTATTTGCGCAGTAATGATTGGTAAATTTTATTCCTGTTACATTTAGAATTCCTGGATAAGAAGCTGAGAAATTATGACCTGATCAAAGGGATACAACTCAGGAGTAGAAGATCTGCTGAAGCTGGTCACAGTGATCTCCATTTTTCAGCCCTTGGAAGGTAAAATTCCCCACCCCCATAAATGTGGAATAGGCATATGGTGTTAATAGAGTTCTTTATATGTATCAGTAGAGAATAGATGTGATGTGTGATTTGGATTTTTAATGTAACTTTAATAATTTTTCAGTCCTATTGCTGTAATTTCTGCAAGGTTATTCTTTATAGTAATGTCTAGCATTGAGGCATCATATCACAGGCATGTAGCATGATGTCCCACCCAGTCACATTATCCTGACACCAGCTGACCAGTTCTAACACTAACTTCTCAATGCTGAGCACCAAGTGAGGCTGGTACCATTTTTATAAGTTTTTGGTATGTCTTGACCGTGGATCAAACCCACAACCTCCTGCATCCGAGGCAGATGCTCATACTAATAGGCTACCGAAGCAGTTATAGAATGGGTAAAGTCTATCAAAGGGTCATAGTTTTACATCAAATATGAGACTTTGGCCAAGTGTCAATGCAAAATTCTGCTGACACAAAGGTGAAATTTTCCTATCCATTGCCAATGGATATAAACTTGTTTTTATTCACATTCCTAACTAAAGAATTAAGTCAAAATGGTATATTGTGGAATCTGATGAAGTTTTGAAGAAGCAAAGCATCTATTGAAAATTTCCTCACCATAAGAATAGAGCATGGAAAGTTAGGTTTACAATGAAAATTTAGTTTCATTAAGTTAATAAGGCCAAAATGTACACAGATCTTCAACTGCTATTTTTAATTTCCCATCATTGCTCTACACATGAAAATATGATCATGTACATGTGAAATGGACAAATTATAGCAATTTTGTTGCTATTTTTGGAGTTGCTATAGTTCCTTGTGAGATATGGCTGATGAGACTGTTCATGATTCCATTGAAACAAACCAGATGTTGTTGTTGTTGTAGGGCTTAACGCCATTTTTCAGCACACGATAGGCTATACATGGCAGCCAGTATTATTGGTGGAGGAAGAACCCGAGAGAACCCCCGGACAGAACCACCAATCCACGAGAAGCTACTGGCAAGCTTTCTCACATAGCTACATTAGCTGAATCTTAGACTCGAACCTACGCAGACAGAGGTGAGATGGCAGTGATCTGTAATGGACAGCACTTTAGACCACTCGGCCAATCAGGGCCCCCAAACCAGATGTGTATCTTTGACTTAAATTTGTGTTTCAGTGATGATTCATTTACACGAATTTCTAGGTTATTATTTGCCACTGATGCATGCGATGTTATATGTGGCTGTATCTTGGTCAGTATCCAATGAATGTCACAGTATCTCTTGTTTTTTATAAGCGTAATGTCATGTTATCGGAAGAAATTTAAGAAAGGATAATTTAAAGATTCAGAGTTATTATTAGGAAATTATTACTAAGAGTTAAACATTATAAAGATGATAGAAACTAATGTTACCTACATGAATCCATGGCTATCACTTGAAAGTACTGGTAAATGAATCCATGGCTATCAATAGAAAGTACAAGTAAATGAATCCATGGCTATCACTAGAAAGTACTAGTAAATGAATCCATGGCTATCACTTGAAAATACTGGTAAATGAATCAATGGCTATCACTTGAAAGTACTAGTAAATGAATCCATGGTTATTACTTGAATGTACTGGTAAATGAATCAATGCCTATCACTATACAGTACTAGTATATGAATCCATGGCTATCAATAGAAAGTACAAGTAAATGAATCCATGGCTATCATTAGAAAGTACAAGTAAATGAATCCATGGCTATCACTTGAAAGTACTGGTAAATGAATCCATGGCTATCACTAGAAAGTACTAGTATATGAATCCATGGTTATCACTAGAAAGTACTGGTAAATGAATCCATGGCTATCACTTGAAAGTACTAGTATATGAATCCATGGTTATCACTAGAAAGTACTAGTAAATGAATCCATGGCTATCACTTGAAAGTACTGGTAAATGAATCCATGGCTATCACTAGAAAGTACTAGTAAATGAATCCATGGCTATCACTTGAAAATACTGGTAAATGAATCAATGGCTATCACATGAAAGTACAAATAAATGAATCCATGGCTATCACTACAAAGTACTAGTAAATGAATCCATGGCTATCACTTGAAAGTACTGGTAAATGAATCCATGGCTATCACTACAAAGTACTAGTAAATGAATCCATGGCTATCACTTGAAAATACTGGTAAATGAATCCATGGCTATCACTTGAAAGTACTGGTAAATGAATCCATGGCTATCACTAGAAAGTACTAGTAAATGAATCCATGGTTATCAAAAGAAAGTACTAGTAAATGAATCCATGGCTATCAATAGAAAGTACTAGTAAATGAATTCATGGCTATCACTTGAAACTACTGGTAAATGAATTCATGGCTATCAACAGAAAGTACTGGTAAATGAATCCATGGCTATCACTTGAAAGTACTGGTAAATGAATCCATGGCTATCACTAGAAAGTACTAGTATATGAATCCATGGTTATCACTAGAAAGTACTAGTAAATGAATCCATGGCTATCACTTGAAAGTACTGGTAAATGAATCCATGGCTATCACTAGAAAGTACTAGTATATGAATCCATGGTTATCACTAGAAAGTACTAGTAAATGAATCCATGGCTATCACTTGAAAGTACTAGTAAATGAATCAATGGCTATCACTAGAAAGTACTAGTATATGAATCCATGGTTATCACTAGAATGTACTGGTAAATGAATCCATGGCTATTGCTAGAAAGTACTAGTAAATGAATCCATGACTATCACTTGAAAGTACTGGTAAATAAATCCATGGCTATCAATAGAAAGTACAAGTAAATGAATCCATGGTTATCACTAGAAAGTACAAGTAAATGAATCAATTGCTATCACTTGAAAGTACTGATAAATGAATCAATGGCTATCACTAGAAAGTACTAGTATATGAATCCATGGTTATCACTAGAAAGTACCAGTATATGAATCCATGGTTATCACTAGAAAGTACTAGTAAATGAATCCATGGCTATCACTAGAAAGTACTAGTAAATGAATCCATGGATATCAATAGAAAGTACTAATAAATGAATTCATGGCTATCACTTGAAAGTACTGGTAAATGAATTCATGGCTATCACTAGAAAGTACTAGTATATGAATCCATGGTTATCACTAGAAAGTACTGGTAAATGAATCCATGGCTATCACTTGAAAGTACTGGTAAATGAATCCATGGCTATCACTTGAAAGTACAAGTAAATGAATCCATGGCTATCAGTAGAAAGTACTAGTATATGAATCCATGGCTATCACTTGAAAGTACTGGAAAATGAATCCATGGCTATCACTAGAAAGTACTAGTATATGAATCCATGGTTTTCACTAGAAAGTACAAGTAAATGAATCCATGGTTATCACTAGAAAGTACTAGTAAATGAATCCATGGTTATCACTTGAAAGTACTGGTAAATGAATCCATGGCTATCACTAGAAAGTACAAGTAAATGAATCCATGGCTATCACGAGAAAGTACTAGTAAATGAATCCATGGCTATCACTTGAAAGTACTGGTAAATGAATCCATGGCTATCACTAGAAAGTAATAGTATATGAATCCATGGTTATCACTAGAAAGTACTAGTAAATGAATCCATGGCTATTGCTAGAAAGTACTAGTAAATGAATCCATGGCTATCACTTGAAAGTACTGGTAAATGAATCCATGGCTATCACTAGAAAGTACAAGTAAACAAATCCATGGCTATCACTAGAAAGTACTAGTATATGAATCCATGGTTATCACTAGAAAGTACTGGTAAATGAATCCATGGCTATTGCTAGAAAGTACTAGTAAATGAATCCACGGCTATCACTTGAAAGTACTTGTAAATGAATCCATGGCTATTACTAGAAAGTACAAGTAAATGAATCCATGGCTATCACTAGAAAGTACTAGTAAATGAATCCATGGTTATTACTTGAATATACTGGTAAATGAATCAATGCCTATCACTATAAAGTACTAGTATATGAATCCATGGTTATCACTAGAAAGTACTAGTAAATGAATCCATGGCTATCACTTGAAAGTGCTGGTAAATGAATCCATGGCTATCACTAGAAAGTACTAGTATATGAATCCATGGCTATCACTAGAAAGTACTAGTAAATGAATCCATTGCTATCACTTGAAAGTACTGGTAAATGAATCCATGGCTATCAGTAGAAAGTACTGGTAAATGAATCCATGGCTATCAATAGAAAGTACTAGTAAATGAATTCATGGCTATCACTTGAAAGTACTGGTAAATGAATTCATGGCTATCAATAGAAAGTACTAGTAAATGAATTCATGGCTATCACTTATAAGTCCTGGTAAATGAATTCATGGCTATCACTAGAAAGTACTAGTATATGAATCCATGGTTATCACTAGAAAGTACTGGTAAATGAATCCATGGCTATTCCTAGAAAGTACTAGTAAATGAATCCATGGCTATCACTTGAAAGTACTGGTAAATGAATCCATGGCTATCACTAGAAAGTACAAGTAAATGAATCCATGGCTATCACTAGAAAGTACTAGTAAATTCATCCATGGCTATCACTTGAATGTACTTGGAAATGAATCAATGCCTATCACTAGAAAGTACTAGTATATGAATCCATGGTTATCACTAGAAAGTACTGGTAAATGAATCCATGGCTATTGCTAGAAAGTACTAGTAAATGAATCCATGGCTATCACTAGAAAGTACTAGTAAATTAATCCTTTTGCTATCACTAGAAAGTCCTAATAAATGAATCCATGGCTATCACTTGAAAGTACTGGTAAATGAATCCATGGCTATCAATAGAAAGTACTAGTAAATGAATTCGTGGCTATCACTTGAAAGTACTGGTAAATGAATTCATGGCTATCAATAGAAAGTACTAGTAAATGAATTCATGGCTATCACTTGAAAGTACTGGTAAATGAATCCATGGCTATCACTAGAAAGTACTAGTATATGAATCCATGGTTATCACTAGAAAGTACTGTTAAATGAATCCATGGCTATTGCTAGAAAGCACTAGTAAATGAATCCATGGCTATCACTTGAAAGTACTGGTAATTGAATCCATGGCTATCACTAGAAAGTACTAGTAAATGAATCCATGGTTATCACTAGAAAGTACAAGTAAATGAATCCATGGCTATCACTAGAAAGTACTAGTAAATGAATTCATGGCTATCACTTGTAAGTACTGGTAAATGAATCCATGGCTATCACTAGAAAGTACTAGTAAATGAATCCATGGCTATCACTTGAAAGTACTAGTAAATGAATCCATGGCTATCACTAGAAATTACTAATAAATAAATCCATGTCTATCACTTGAAAGTACTGGTATATGAATCCATGGCTATTGCTAGGAAGTACTGGTAAATGAATCCATGGCTATCACTAGAAAGTACTAGTATATGAATCCACTGTTAACACTAGAAAGTACTAGTAAATGAATCCATGGCTATCACTTGAAAGTGCTGGTAAATGAATCCATGGCTATCAATAGAAAGTACTAGTATATGAATCCATTGTTAACACTAGAAAGTACTGGTAAATGAATCCATGGCTATCACTTGAAAGTACTGGTAAATGAATCCATGGCTATCACTAGAAAGTACTAGTAAATGAATCCATGGCTATCACTTGAATGTACTGGTAAATGAATCCATGGCTATCACTAGAAAGAACTAGTATATGAATCCATGGTTATCACTAGATAGTACTGGTAAATGAATCCATGGCTATCACTAGAAAGTACTAGTATATGAATCCATGGTTATCACTAGAAAGTACTAGTAAATGAATTGACGGCTATCACTTGTAAGTACCGGTAAATGAATCCATTGCTATCACTAGAAAGTACTAGTAAATGAATCCATGGCTATCACTTGATAGTACTGGTAAATGAATCCATGGCTATCACTAGAAAGTACTAGTAAATGAATCCATGGCTATCACAAGAAAGTACTAAGAAATAAATCCATGGCTATCACTTGAAAGTACTGGTAAATGAATCCATGGCTATCACTAGAAAGTACTAGTAAATGAATCCATGGCTATCACTTGATAGTACTGGTAAATGAATCCATGGCTATCACTAGAAAGTACTAATAAATAAATCCATGGCTTTCACTTGTAAGTACTGGTATATGAATCCATGGCTATTGGTAGAGGGTACTGGTAAATGAATCCATGGCTATCACTAGAAAGTACTAGTATATGAATCAACTGTTAACACTAGAAAGTACTAGTAAATGAATCCATGGCTATCATTTGAAAGTACTAGTAAATGAATCCATGGCTATCACTAGAAAGTACTAGTATATGAATCCATGGCTATCACTAGAAAGTACTAGTAAATGAATCCATGGCTATCACTAGAAAGTACAAGTTTATGAATCAACTGTTAACACTAGAAAGTACTAGTAAATGAATCCATGGCTATCACTAGAAAGTACTAGTATATGAATCAACTGTTAACACTAGAAAGTTCTAGTAAATGAATTCATGGCTATCACTAGAAAGTACTAGTACATTAATCCATGGCTATCACTTGAAAGTACTAGCAAATTAATCCATTTGCTATCACTAGAAAGTCCCAATAAATGAATCCATGGCTATAACTAGAAAGTACTAGTATATGATTCCATGGTTATTACTAGAAAGTACTTGTAAATGAATCCATGGCTATCAATTGAAAGTACTGGTAAATGAATCCATGGCTATCACTAGAAAGTACTGGTAAATGAATCCATGGCTATCACTAGAAAGTACTAGTAAATGAATCCATGGTTATCACTAGAAAGTACAAGTAAATGAATCCATGGCTATCACTAGAAAGTACTAGTAAATGAATTCATGGCTATCACTTGAAAGTACTGGTAAATGAATCCATGGCTATCACTAGAAAGTACTAGTAAATGAATCCATGGCTATCACTTGAAAGTACTGGTAAATGAATCCATGGCTATCACTAGAAAGTACTAGTATATGAATCCATGGTTATCACTAGAAAGTACTAGTAAATGAATCCATGGCTATCACTTGAAAGTACTGCTAAATAAATCCATGGTTATCACTAGAAATTACTAGTATATGTATCCATGGCTATCACTTGAAAGTAATGGTAAATGAATCCATGGCTATTGATAGAAAGTACTATTAAATGAATCCATGGCTATTGCTAGAAAGTACTGGTAAATGAATCCATGGCTATCACTAGAAAGTACTAGTATATGAATCCATTGTTAACACTAGAAAGTACTAGTAAATGAATCCATGGTTATCACTTGAAAGTAGTGGTAAATGAATCCATGGCTATCACTAGAATGTACTAGTATATGAATCGATTGTTAAAACTAGAAAGTACTGGTAAATGAATCCATGGCTATCACTAGAAAGTACTAGTATATGAATTCATGGTTATCACTTGAAAGTACTTGTATATGAATCCATGGCTATTGCTAGAAAGTACTAGTAAATTAATCCATGGTTATCCCTAGAAAGTACTGGTAAATGAATCCATGGCTATCACTAGAAAGTACAAGTAAATGAATCCATGGCTATCACTAGAAAGTACTGGTAAATGAATCCATGGCTATCACTAGAAAGTACTAGTAAATGAATCCTTGGCTATCACTTGAAAGTACTGGTAAATGAATCCATGGCTATTGATAGAAAGTACTATTAAATGAATCCATGGCTATCACTAGAAAGTACTAGTAAATGAATCCATGGCTATCACTAGAAAGTACTGGTAAATGAATCCATGGCTATCACTAGAAAGTAGTAGTAAATGAATCCATGGCTATCACTAGAAAGTACTAGTAAATGAATTCATGGCTATCAATAGAAAGTACAAGTAAATGAATCCATGGCTATCAATAGAAAGTACATGTAAATGAATCCATGGCTATCAATAGAAAGTACAAGTAAATGAATCCATTGCTATCAATAGAAAGTACAAGTAAATGAATCCATGGCTATCACTTGAAAGTACTGGTAAATTAATCCATGGCTATCAATAGAAAGTGCTGGTAAATGAATCCATGGCTATCACTAGAAAGTACTTGTAAATGAATCCATTGCTATCAACAGAAAGTACTAGTAAATGAATCCATGGCTATCAATAGAAAGTACTAGTAATTGAATCCATGGCTATCAATAGAAAGTACTGGTAAATGAATCCATTTACTATCATTAGAAAGTACTGGTAAATGAATCCATTGCTATCAATAGAAAGTACTAGTAAATGAATCCATAGCTATCAATAGAAAGTACTAGTAAATGAATCCATTGCTATCAATAGAAAGTACTCTTAAATGAATCCATGGCTATCAATAGATAGTACAAGTAAATGAATCCATGGCTATCACATGAAAGTACAAGTAAATGAATCCATGGCTATCACTAGATAGTACTGGTAAATGAATCCATGGCTATCAATTGAAAGTACAAGTAAATGAATCCATGGCTATCACTAGAAAGTACAAGTAAATGAATCCATGGCTATCACTAGAAAGTACTTGTAAATGGATCCATTTGCTTTCAATAGAAAGTACTGGTAAATGAATGTACTAGTATATGAATCCATTGTTAAAACTAGAAAGTACTGGTAAATGAATCCATGGCTATCACTAGAAAGTACAAGTAAATGAATCCATGGCTATCACTAGAAAGTACTGGTAAATGAATCCATGGCTATTGATAGAAAGTACTATTAAATGAATCCATGGCTATCACTAGAAAGTACTAGTAAATGAATCCATGGCTATCACTAGAAAGTACTAGTAAATGAATCCATGGCTATCACTAGAAAGTAGTAGTAAATGAATCCATGGCTATCACTAGAAAGTACTAGTAAATGAATTCATGGCTATCAATAGAAAGTACAAGTAAATGAATCCATGGCTATCAATAGAAAGTACATGTAAATGAATCCATGGCTATCAATAGAAAGTACAAGTAAATGAATCCATTGCTATCAATAGAAAGTACAAGTAAATGAATCCATGGCTTTCACTTGAAAGTACTGGTAAATGAATCCATGGCTATCAATAGAAAGTGCTGGTAAATGAATCCATGGCTATCACTAGAAAGTACTTGTAAATGAATCCATTGCTATCAATAGAAAGTACTAGTAAATGAATCAATGGCTATCAATAGAAAGTACTAGTAATGAATCCATGGCTATCAATAGAAAGTACTTTTAAATGAATCCATTTACTATCATTGGAAAGTACTGGTAAATGAATCCATTGCTATCAATAGAAAGTACTAGTAAATGAATCCATAGCTATCAATAGAAAGTACTAGTAAATGAATCCATTGCTATCAATAAAAAGTACTCTTAAATGAATCCATGGCTATCAATAGATAGTACAAGTAAATGAATCCATGGCTATCACATGAAAGTACAAGTAAATGAATCCATGGCTATCACTAGATAGTACTGGTAAATGAATCCATGGCTATCAATAGAAAGTACAAGTAAATGAATCCATCGCTATCACTAGAAAGTACAAGTAAATGAATCCATGGCTATCACTAGAAAGTACTAGTAAATGAATCCATTTGCTTTCAATAGAAAGTACTGGTAAATGAATCCATGGCTATCACTTGAAAGTACTGGTAAATGAATCCATTGCTATCAATAGAAAGTGCTGGTAAATGAATCCATGGCTATCACTTGAAAGTACTGGTAAATGAATCCATTGCTATCAATAGAAAGTACTGGTAAATGAATCCATGGTTATCATCTTTCTGATTTAAGTTGTGATATTTCTAACTAATTTTCTACTATTTAGTAACATTGGAATGGTGTTATAAAAAATGGCAATCTCTCTTTTGTGTCTAAGTTGTGTAGAACTTGATTTGTGGCCACTTGCTTTTTTGTTTCTGAAGATTTTGTAACTTGTTTTCTTTATTTTGAATGTCTTGATAGTTATGGTATTTCATATACAGTATAGCTATTTCTATTTATAGCTTTTTTTGTATTTTGGAGAAAATCTTCAGCTGAAAGTGCACTCTGGGAGTGTAAATTCTAAGGGAACATTAACTTATTGGAACTGCGCATGACCTTAAGGAAATAGATTTGCAAATGGGACCAGAACTCATACATAACTTTCAGAAAGGTTACAAAATATGCCTCACATTTTGATTAAAATTTAATTTTTTTTCCATTATCTTTTATGATAGAAATTTCTCCATGGAAATAGCACAGGATTTGAACTTGCCACTCAGCAGTGGATTTGAATTCCATGTTGCTGATGGACAGAACAGAAGACAGAAGATGGATTTTAATGGCAGCCATTTCTTTATTGGAAAAATTTTAGGTATTGTCTCATTTTATGGTTATATCTTAAAATGTTTACATCTGTTGCATTTTCAGTATGATTAAACTACAGTAAAACCTGTCTTGAAAGACCACTTCTTATGCCAAATATTAATGGTCTCTCAAAACAGGTGGTCTCTCATGATAGGTGGTCTCTCGTAGCAATAGTCCATCAAGACAGGTTTTACTGTATTTTCAAAGCGCTAAGACTAATAATGTCTTTCAAGTATACATTAAAGTACATGTATGAAATAAGATATAGAAAACAAGGAAAATACAAAATAATACAATGTATACATTATGTTGTTTCAGTTTGCAACAGTATTAATAATTGTTACATAGAGTTTTCAGGTAAATGGACCATGATCATCATACCATATATTCTTGCTTATAAGCCCAGTCCAACATTTGAAGTTGGACTTGACTTGTACGAGAGTATATCTGGTATATGTATACAAAAATTTGAACGCCTAGTAAACAATACACATTTGGTCATGGTTATGCTGCAGTTTCTTGTCTTAACTCTACAAGTTCCTGGGCCAGAAAAAGCATTTAATTTACTGGCTTTTTGTTTCATAACAGGTGATAAATTTTCGGATGTCCGAGGTTATTTTCATGATGAAGAGACCATATCTGCTGTTGTATTGACGGCCAATGAAGAATTTCATATAGAGGTAATCATCACTATGCTGTCAAAGAAAATCTGGGGTGAGATACTGTGTAATGTCATACATCCCCTATACTTTTCAAAATAACAAATTTAAAACATGGGATATAATTGGGGTTGATCTGTAGATATGCACAGTTTGTTAAAAATTTAAGTCCATGCCTGGTGATGAACAAACGCAGATGGGGAAACTTTCCCAACACCAGACCTACACAACTGACAAAAGTACTGTGATATAGGGATGTGTTGCAGGGTCTTGAGAGCTTTACATAAACGATCAAAAGTACAGCGATATTTTAACATGTTACTAGATGTTGAGAACTATATGTGACTTACAAAGTACAGGGGTATTTGAATATGTTACTGGGTCCTGAGAGCTATATGTAAATGGCAAAGTATAGGGATATTTGAATACATTACATAGTCCTGAGAGCTATACATAACTGAAAAAGTACAGGGATATTTTAATACATTACATAGTCCTGAGAGCTATACGTAACTGAAAAAGTACAGGGATATTTGAATACATTACATAGTCCTGAGAGCTATACGTAACTGAAAAAGTACAGGGATATTTGAATACATTACATAGTCCTGAGAGCTATACGTAACTGAAAAAGTACAGGGATATTTGAATACATTACATAGTCCTGAGAGCTATACGTAACTGACAAAGTACAGGGATATTTGAATACATTACATAGTCCTGAGAGCTATACGTAACTGAAAAAGTACAGGGATATTTGAATACATTACATAGTCCTGAGAGCTATACGTAACTGATAAAGTACAGGGATATTTGAATACATTACATAGTCCTGAGAGCTATACGTAACTGACAAAGTACAGGGATATTTGAATACATTACATAGTCCTGAGAGCTATACATAACTGAAAAAGTACAGGGATATTTGAATACATTACATAGTCCTGAGAGCTATACATAACTGATAAAGTACAGGGATGTTTGAATACATTACATAATCCTGAGAGCTATACATAACTGAAAAAGTACAGGGATATTTGAATACATTACATAGTCCTGAGAGCTATACGTAATTGAAAAAGTACATTGATATTTTAATATGTTACTGGGTCTTGAGAGCTATACATAATTGACAAAATACAGGGATTTTTGAATATGTTACGGTGTCTTGAGAGCTATACGTAATTGAAAAAATACAGGGATATTTGAATATGTTACTGGGTCTTGAGAGCTGTATGTAATTGACAAAGTACAGGGATATAATAATATGTTGCTGGGTCTTGACAGCTCAAAAGAACTGGGTGAATTAAGTGAAAAGTTTCATTACAAAGTATTTTTACAAGGGTGAGATTTCACTAAATAGACTAGTAGGTTCTACTTGATTTGTAAATTTACTGAAACTTTAATGATGTTGATGAATGTGACTGTAGATAATAAGAATTAGAGAAAATGGAGGTAATTTATTCTTAATTTTTTATATATAATTTTTTATCTAGGTTCACGCAATTAGTTAACTGCAAAAAAAAAAAAATATGCATGTAATTAATAAAGACTCTACAAGATTAATACTTAGTTGAATTTGTACAGATTTCATGATTGCATACCGGTAATGTAAGTTAATACAAATTATACCAGGTGAACATAATGGTTATCATATAGATATATTGCACCTACCACATTTTGTTGATAATTGGTATGGTAATGATGATGATAATGATGACTTTAATGTCAAAAGAGATAATGAAAGCTGTATGATAGAATGATGAATAATAACTCTTATCATGTTAATCATTTTATCTATGTAAATTAAATACAGGTACTGACCAAAGTAACTGACTAATTATTAAAATGTTTGATAGAATGTTAGATAATTTGTGTTTCTTTACATGTGTCTAGGATGAATAGAGGATACAAAACTGGGAGGGGGGAGGGAGGGTGACACCATTGGATGCAAAATAGGACCACTACTGCAAATCACTTGTTCTAGTGGTTATAGTACAGAAGTAAGGTACCTATTTTCTATTGGGATGAAACAGCACCAAAATTTCATCCATTCTTCTTTGTATTGCCCTCGGTAATCTTGCCAAGTTTTCATTTTATTCTAATGGTTCTTTAGTTATTTTAGTTATGGAAATAGAAGCCTTTTGACTATATCATATATAAATTATTGTATCAGACATCACTGTAAAATTTAGATTGACTCACATGGAAATAGAAACCTTTTGACTAAAGCAGTTATGCTATACATTGCTGTATCAGACATCACTGTGAAATTTAGAGTGACGGATGTATGACTAAGAAGAAACTTTGACATGTTTAATAAAAATTTTTGTTGCAGCCTTCTGTGTTTCACTTGTCTAATGTACATTATGAACAAGAGGCAAAAATGGTAATTTACAGAAGATCTGATGTTATCTGGGATGAAACAGGGTGAGTGGATACATGTTATCTGGGATGAAACAGGGTGAGTGGATACAAGGGATTCAGCTTTTGCATATATTTCATTCAAAGTGACAGTGTGCTTTTAAATATTCATGTACTAGGCAAAAATAGTAATTTTGATTTTTTTTTGCTTTCTAAACTCATTTTAGCTGAAGTTGCTGGGCACAGTGACCTTATATTTAAGTTTTTTGTTCATTTTTAATTTGTTTACTTTGATAATATTATGCACATGTTTTACTAAACAAAAACACTTGAGGCAGAAGGTTTGTTTATTTTTAATATGCTTATTTGTATTATTGTTTGGGGTGAATTGACTATTTTTCAGGCCATTGCAGCAATTTTAAATTTTTTTATACAAGTTAAAAAATATGTTAGGACTTTTTGACAAACATTTGGTTAGCATATTTAATTTTTTTTTAAAAACACTTGAGGCTGAGGGTGCTTCAGTTGTCCAAGTGGTCCCATGCAGCACGCCTTTACAGACATCTTACATCTCACCTCTGTCCACATATTTCAGGTCTCTTCTGTTCTAACATAGGATATGTCAGAAAGATTAACAGTAGCTTCCCCTGGGTTAGTGGTTCTTGTTGGGTTCTTCCTCCACCAGGAGTAATAATGGCATTAAACTCACAAAACAAAAACACACTTGAGGTTAACAAATGAAATTAAGTAAACATATTTGTATTTGTAATTGAGTAAAACCTAGTTAATGTGGATAAATAAATCAGGCAGGCATGTTCGTAGTCATATGTAGTGTATATTTTCATGGCATTATAACAATTTTCTACATTATATGTTTTGGTTTCTTTTTTCTTCTATATTTAGAATTTGTTCTTTAGTGTTTTTAAAAACAATTGTTGGGTACAATATTTTAGCCTCCATGCCTCTCATTTTAGACAATTGTCAAATTTAACATAATTTTTATATAAAAAAGGAAAGTGTTTTGCAAGCTGCATAAATTGACTAAACTGTCTTTGTCTAAAGGAAGATAAAATTCCAGACCTTCTAACCAAATATCAGGGACTTTCTATAACACACTCCTAACTAAATATCAGGGACTTTATATAACACACTCTTAACTAAATATCAGGGACTTTCTATATCACACTCCTAACCAAATATCAGTGACTTTCTAAATCACACTCCTAACCAAATATCAGGGACTTTCTATATCACACTCCTAACAAATTTAATTTTATTCATCTTACTAGATTTTTACTTTCCTTCTGTCAGGTGCCAGTGTCATAGAAGGACATTAATTGTCATAGTAGGGTGAGTGGCAAGACAAATTTCTTTTGATGGCTGATCAGTCTTTCTAAACGTATCGTCTTCCTAAAAGTATCATGTAGCATGGCTGTACAATCATGCTCAAAGATGCTATGTAGGAGGACAGTAAAAACGTTTTACAAGTTTTTAGACAGAAAACCAAGAATGATTCAAAAACATGTTTAATAAAAAGAAATAGACCAATTAACCATGATCGTTTTTTTTTTCAGTGGTGAGAAATGTGGGGCTTTTCACCCAGATGGGGATTATGATATCCATGAAATGCAGTTTAGCACTATTAAACCAACAGGTATTACAGTTTATTGATTGGCTGATTGGTCGATTCATTCAAATATTCATTCAGTGATTTGAGAATTTAGCTGGGAGATTAATTCCTGTTATTGTAGAAAGGTAGAAAGTGACATTTTGATACTTTTGAGAAATTCATGTTTTAGTTTTTAACTTTGGGTGCAGAATACAGTTCTGTCTGTATTAACTTAAAATCTATCTGATACTTGTGTAATTTCATTCTAAAACATCTTTATTTCTGCACACTGTGTCTAAAATGTTTGTAATTTCATTCTTAAACATCTTTATTTCTACACACTGTGTCTAAAATGTTTGTAATTTCATTCTAAAACATATTCATTGCTGCACACTGTGTCTAAAATGTTTCTAATTTCATTCTAAAACATCTTTATTTCTACATACTGTGTCTAAAATGTTTCTAATTTCATTCTAAAACATCTTTATTTCTACAGTGTCTAAAATGTTTATAATTTCATTCTAAAACATCTTTATTTCTACACTGTGTCTAAAATGTTTGTAATTTCATTCTAAAACATCTTTATTTCTACACACTGTGTCTAAAATGTTTGTAATTTCATTCTAAAACATATTCATTACTGCACACTGTGTCTAAAATGTTTCTAATTTCATTCTAAAACATCTTTATTTCTGCACACTGTGTCTAAAATGTTTGTAATTTCATTCTAAAACATATTCATTGCTGCACACTGTGTCTAAAATGTTTCTAATTTCATTCTAAAACATCTTTATTTCTACACTGTGTCTAAAATGTTTCTAATTTCATGCTAAAACATCTTTATTTCTACACTGTCTAAAATGTTTATACTTTCATTCTAAAACATCTTTATTTCTACACTGTCTAAAATGTTTATAATTTCATTCTAAAACATAATCATTGCTACACACTGTGTCAAAAATGTTTGTAATTCCATTATAAAACATCTTTATTTCTGCACACTGTGTCTAAAATGTTTATAATTTCATTCTAAAACATCTTTATTTCTACACACTGTGTCTAAAATGTTTGTAATTTCATTCTAAAACATATTCATTGCTGCACACTGTGTCTAAAATGTTTCTAATTTCATTCTAAAACATCTTTATTTCTACACACTGTGTCTAAAATGTTTGTAATTTCATTCTAAAACATATTCATTGCTGCACACTGTGTCTAAAATGTTTATAATTTCATTCTAAAACATCTTTATTTCTACACTGTGTCTAAAATGTTTGTAATTTCATTCTTAAACATCTTTATTTCTACACACTGTGTCTAAAATGTTTGTAATTTCATTCTAAAACATATTCATTGCTGCACACTGTGTCTAAAATGTTTATAATTTCATTCTAAAACATCTTTATTTCTACACTGTGTCTAAAATGTTTGTAATTTCATTCTAAAACATCTTTATTTCTACACTGTGTCTAAAATGTTTCTAATTTCATTCTAAAACATATTCATTGCTGCACACTGTGTCTAAAATGTTTCTAATTTCATTCTAAAACATATTCATTGCTGCACACTGTGTCTAAAATGTTTCTAATTTCATTCTAAAACATATTCATTGCTGCATACTGTGTCTAAAATGTTTATAATTTCATTCTAAAACATCTTTATTTCTACACTGTGTCTAAAATGTTTTTAATTTCATTCTAAAACATATTCATTGCTGCACACTGTGTCTAAAATGTTTGTAATTTCATTCTAAAACATATTCATTGCTGCACACTGTGTCTAAAATGTTTGTAATTTCATTCTAAAACATATTCATTGCTGCACACTTCGTTAGAAAAAATATCTTATTCCTTATTGAAATCATCTTAATTATTGGACACTGTCTGAAATATGTCTGACTCATTACTGAAACCATCTTAACTGTTGGAAACTGTCTGAAATATGTCTGACTCATTACTGAAACCATCTTAACTGTTGGACACTGTCTGAAATATGTCTGACTCATTACAGAAACCATCTTAATTATTGGACACTGTCTGAAATATGTCTGACTCATTACTGAAACCATCTTAATTATTGGACACTGTCTGAAATATGTCTGACTCATTACTGAAACCATCTTAACTGTTGGACACTGTCTGAAATATGTCTGACTCATTACTGAAACCATCTTAACTGTTGGACACTGTCTGAAATATGTCTGACTCATTACTAAAATCATCTTAACTGTTGGACACTGTCTGAAATATGTCTGACTCATTACTAAAATCATCTTAACTGTTGGACACTGTCTGAAATATGTCTGACTCATTACTAAAATCATCTTAACTGTTGGACACTGTCTGAAATATGTCTGACTCATTACTAAAATCATCTTAATTATTGGACACTGTCGAACTCATTACTATCAATCTTTAGTGTTTTTTCATGCTGTATCTGAAATGTATAATTCATTACTGAATCATCTTCATTGTTACACAATGATTCTTAATGTGCATTATCTTGTTAATTAAAAAATTTGCTTGGCATCTAAATGATATCAGAAATCCTGTAAAAAGTACTTTGCAGTACGGCTGTCTAGTCTTACTATAATCATCATGTATATCTGTACAATCATGCTAAAAGTGACGTGTAGTATGACTGTACAATCTTAATAAAAATGTTACATAGTATGGCTGTAGTCTTACTAAAAGTGTCATGTAGTATGGCTGTACAGTCTCACTAAAAGTGTCATGTAGTATGGCTATACAGTCTTACTTAAGTATCATATATAGCTGTACAGTCTTACTAAAAGTGTCATATATTATGGCTGTATATTCTTACTAAAAAGTGTCATGTAGTATGGCTGTACATTCTTATTAAAAATGTCATGTAGTATGGCTGTACAGTCATAGTTAAGTTTCTTATATAGCTGTACAGTCTTACTAAAAGTGTCATGTAGTATGGCTGTACAGTCTTACTAAAAGTGTCATGTAGTATCGCTGTACATTCTTACTACAAAGTGTCATGTAGTATGGCTGTACAGTCTCACTAAAAATGTCCTGTAGTATGGTTATATAGTCTTACTTAAATATCATATATAGCTATACAGTCTTACTAAAAGTGTAATGTAGTATGACTGTACAATCTTACTAAAATGTGTCATGTAGTATGGCTGAACATTCTCGCTAAAAGTCTCATATAGTATGGCTATACAATCTTGCTATAAATATTATGCATATCTGTACAATTGGTCATGTTCTGTGGCTGTAAAATCTTGCTAATATCCTGTAGTTTGGCTGTACTTTCTTGCTAACAGTTTAATCTTGCTAAAGGTATCATGTATGGCTGTAAAATTTGGCTATAAATGTCATGTAGTATGTCTGTAAATTCTTGATAAAAGTAGTATGCAGTACAATCTTGCTAAAAGTATGATATAGTACAGCTGTGTGATCATGTTTAAAGTATCATGTAGTATGACTGTACAATCCTGTTAAAAGTTTCATGTGGATTGACTGTACAATCCTGTTAAAAGTATCATGTGGTTAGACTGTACAATCCTGCTAAAAGTTTCATGTGGTTAGACTGTTTAGACAGTCTGTTTAAAGTATCATGTACTATGGCTGTACAATCTTGCTAGAAGTGTCATGTACCGTAGTGTAACTGTACAGTTTTGCTAAACATATCACATAGTTAAAGTATCATGTAATATGGCTGTACAGTCTTGCTAAAAGTATCATGTTGTATTATTGTACAATCATGCTAAAAGTGTAATCTTGATTTGATGAATTCAAGTCAAGAGTTAGCGATCAATCTAATGTGGCTGAAAAGTACTCTGTCTCATAATTGTGACATATTTTATATTTTTTGCTGCCACAGAATCTGGCTTCTTATGGCTGTGGAGAAATAAATAATTACCTCACACTCAAAGGCAGTCTCATTTTATCCATCCACTTTCACATAAATTTTCTTTCTCCAATTCTTCATTATTAACTTCCTTGCAAAAATATTTAACAAATTCATTTTACCCACTTTGAAAATATTGCCTTGCTTGACAACTATATCTAATGCAATCGTATGATTAATTTGTAATTTAAATATGAGTAAAAAAGTTCCTTACCTAGCTTGATTTTTTTTGTTTTAAAATTGCAATATTATTTGTGGAATTTAATCCTCTGTATAATCAAATTGCAAATTTATGCCTCAATACTGTGATCTAATCATTTCACATCCAGCATCAATGTCATTAAAATGCTTTTTGCTAATTTAATTGCATAGGCTCGCTTTTTAAAGTCAAGGAGTAAGTTATTCATGAGCATGTAATTTGAGTGAATAACATAGTACTCTAAGGTCAATTAAAACACTGCTAATTGATCATATGGCTTTATTTTGTTTCATGTATTTGGATTGGCAGATAATTTGGTCACTTAGCCCAATATGCAATTGAGTAGTAATAGAATATGTCGACATAACACAGTTATCAAATAACACTGGTAAATTTAATACAGGAAGTAAATAAATACATGAAGAGTAGTGGAATCAAGCATTGCATATGTCAGTGGGGGAGGAATGCCCAAATAATAGGAAATAAAGTGATTAAAGCATGAAAATAAGCACTGGCCCATTTTTTTTTAAGTATGAGAAAGAATTTGTCCTTGAACAAGTGACTGGAGAGTTTTGCTTGTCCAACGTTGAAAATGAATAGTCCAATAGACAACTAACATGTTTTATTAAAAATAAAAATGTAATTTTTATGTCATTTTTGCAGATGAAGGACCTAAGGAGCGTGTTAAACGGCAGGCTGGCTCAAATAAGCGGTGTAGAATTATGGTTGTTGCTGATTTCAAGTTTTATTCTTCACCTTTTGGGTTAAGTAATGTACTGGCTACTGCAAATTATCTGGTAGGTTGATGAAGAATGAACATCGAACTCTCTTAAGCACTCATAAAATGTTGGTTTTGTCATTTTGTAAAAAATTTCCCTTCTTTTAATTTACTATGTAAATTTACTATGTAAATTAAAAGAAGGGAAGGTAAAGATTAAAATCTGAGACTTGAACATGTTTTACTTTAAAAACAAAATAAACAGTTCAAGCCACCGGTTTCCTTAATGAGGCATGTGGAAACATAATTATAATAACATGTAATGTGGAAACTTAATAAAGTTTCAATTTTAATAGGCTTCATATAAACTTTCAGAGATTTGGGTGTGAAAATCTTAATTAATTTTATTTTCTCTTTTCACAAGTACGACATATATAAAATAAAGACTGCAGTTGAATGTAAAAAAAAAAATCTGATTTTTTTATTGTTTGAGGCACATGATATATTGCCATGCTCTCAATTTAGATATAAAAGTTTCAATTGTTTTTCAAAAGAAAAGTTAAGCATTCATTCACAGTAAAATCTCTCATTATGATATTGTTCCCCATATAATGCATGTAGGAGTAAGAGTCCAATTAAATTGGATTACTTTAGTTATTAACTGACGAGAATCAACTCTTACATGACTAAATGCATTATTTTGGTTTCTTTTGTAAAACATACCAAATTTAGATACTGCCTTGATTGTAACATACATCACCTTAAGGAGATCTCTCTTATAAGGTTGTACTCTTTTATGTCTTCCATGAATAGAGTTATACAGGTAATGCAAAAGCACTGTTGAATTTTGACACATTTGTTTGTAGTTTTCTTAAACAAGTAGCAGAAACGTCTAAGAAAAAATGTACATACAACAAGGTTTAGTAGTACAAAAACAGCACTTTATACTATAAAAAAATTTGCTATGGCCTTGCTTCTGTTGAAAGGCTGGGATGATCATGGATCTCATAATTTCATTATTAATTAAATTCATTACAGGACGGTGTTGCTATAAAGTTGTATGCAGTATGCGCCCTTTAGCAACATTTTATAAGGGAGTAAATATTGTTGTTTTTTTTTGGGGGGGGGGGGAGACAAATATTACAACTGTATGGTCTTAAACTAAGTAGCAGAAAGATGCAAGACAATCAAGTTTAGTAAAAGCAACAAATAAATTTATTTGTTTAAGTTACAAAGTGAAAATTTAAGATGAACTTTAAGTATTGTGAATGAGGTCCCAAATAATCCTAATTGTTCCATTTTGAGTCCAAATATTTACTACATAGGGTTTCAGAATAATAAAAATACTTAATGTGTTGATGTACCAGTAGTCTTCAATTAGCTGATGTGCCATGGTCTAGATGTATCATAATCATATTATTGAAAATGTCTTTTTAAAAAAATTCACAATTATCCCAAATTAGTGTTTTTGTCCAAAATCTCAATGAACCGTTTGTAATTTCAGTAATTTTTAAATGATTCCTCTAAAAATATATCTGAATGTAACTAAAATCTCTGAGTATAGATTCCCAAAGACTGTTATTAAAAATAGGAATGAACATTTTTGTTTACCACAACCTTATATAAAAACCTAAGAGACAATAAACTGTGCAGCATTTTGATCACACATTTGAGTCCAGACCATTCTAAATTTGTAAAGAAGGCTGGACATTTAACTCAGATATCTGTAAACAGCTTTTTTATAACATACAAACATGAGAAAAATCAAGTAAGCACAAAAATTTCACCCTCAATCATGGACAAATGTCAAGTACACAAGATAAATCAAATATACCTAACACATGTTTGTATGAATCCCTGCCAAAATTAACAAAATCCATTTTCAAAATGAGCATATGTATAAAAATTGCCTTAGTATACTTCACTATGGGAGGAATCAAACCTGGAACACTCACGAATTATAGTTAATGGTGATTATTTGAGCATTTTATTGTTATATCACATACTAAAGTCCAGAATGATATAGTCCAGCATGGCTTATCCCACTTTAAATAACCAAGTCCAATAAATAGCACATTCTTTTACTGTCTCAGTGAGACATGTCATTGCCCATGTGAGGCATGTCAGCATCCCTGTGAGACATGTCAACATCCCAGTGAGACATGTCAACATTCCATGTGAGGCATGTCAGCATCCCTGTGAGGCATGTCAGCATCCCTATGAGACATGTCAAAATCCCAGTGAGACATGTCAACATTCCATGTGAGGCATGTCAGCATCCCTGTGAGGCATGTCAGCATCCCTATGAGACATGTCAAAATCCCAGTGAGGCCTATTAGCATCCCTGTGAGGCATGTCAGCATCCATGTGAGGCATGTCAACATCCCTGTGAGACATGTTAACATCCCAGTAAAGCAAATCAAACTGTAAATAGCATATAAGCAGCACATAATTTTCACTTGAGCATGGTGCATTTTACACTACAAGACCCTTAAATGAAAATAGGTTTCTTTTTACAATTGTCATGCCATTGAATATAGTTACTCTAGCATGCTGTCATTATAAGACCCTTCCTTTATAACACAGTTCTTATTGTTCTGGTCATGGGTTCCATTTCATTAGGTGTTAGTGGAATGTACTTCATTACAAGGCAGTCTTGTCCTAATGCAGTATTCTTTGTAACTCCTATGAGTAGTGTTATGATGAGAGTACTGTATCATGTACTTCATTATAAGGCAGTGTCATTATAAAGCAGTATTCTTTATAACTCCAATGAGCAGTGTTATAATGAGAGTACTGTATCATGTACTTCATTATAAGGCAGTGTCATTATCAAGCAGTATTCTTTATAACTCCAATGAGCAGTGTTATAATGAGAGTACTGTATCATGTACTTCATTACAAGGCAGTGTCATTATCAAGCAGTATTCATTATAACTCCAATGAGCAGTGTTATAATGAGAGTACTGTATCATGTACTTCATTACAAGGCAGTGTCATTATCAAGCAGTATTCTTTATAACTCCAATGATCAGTGTTATAATAAGTGTACTGTATCATGTACTTCATTAATGTAGTGTCATTATCAAGCAGTATTCATTATAACTCCAATGAGCAGTGTTATAATGAGAGTACTGTTTCATGTACTTCATTACATGGCAATGCCATTATCAAGCAGTATTCATTATAACTCCAATGAGCAGTGTTATAATGAGAGAGTACATATAATATACTTCATCATAAGGCAGTCTCACCATAAAGTGGTATACTTTGTGGAATCCATTGATAGAGTTATAATGAGGGATAACAATATGTATCACATATTGCATTATAAGATAGTCTCATTATGGCTGGTGGACTATATGGCTTCTATGAATAATATTATAATGGTAGAGTACTGTACCATTATAAGACCATGACACTTCATGTCAAAAATGAATAACCCAGACTGGACAATCTATGAAAATTTTGGTGTCAAGACAATCTAGGTTGATTTTGGGTGTCAAGACAATTTATGTGGATTTTGGTGTCAAGACAATCTAGGTGGATTTTGGTGTCAAGACAATCTAGGTGGATTTTGGTGTCAAGACAGTCTGTGTGGATTTTGATATCAAGACAATCTAGGTGGATTTTGGCAATGAGACGTATGTGGAGTATAAAGTCAATCTAGATGGATTTTGGTGATAAGATAATCTGTGGATTTTGGTGTCAAGACAGTCTAGGTGGATTTTGGTGTCAAGACATACTAGGTGGATTTTGGTGTCAAGACAATCTAGGTGGATTTTGGTGTCAAGACATACTAGGTGGATTTGGGTGTCAAAACAATCTACCGGTAGATGGATTTTGGTGATTTTGGTGATAAGATAAACTGTGGATTTTGGTGCCAAGACAGTCTAGGCGGATTTTGGTGTCAAGACAATCTAGGTGGATTTTGGTGTCAAGACAATCTAGGTGGATTTTGGTGTCAAGACAGTCTTTGTGGATTTTGATATCAAGACAATCTAGGTGGATTTTGGCATTGAGACATTGTATGTGGAGTATAAAGTCAATCTAGATGGATTTTGGTGATAAGATAATCTGTGGATTTTGGTGCCAAGACAGTCTAGGTGGATTTTGGTGTCAAGACATACTAGGTGGATTTTGGTGTCAAGACATACTAGGTGGATTTTGGTGTCAAGACAATCTAGGTGGATTTTAGTGTTAAAACCATCATTTAAAATAGCAGCTATGGAAAACATTGATTACAACAGTCAAATATTGTCTTGTTTATTGGGGAAAGGAACACTGTCTTATAAGAGAAAATAAAATCTGTTGCTTTGGACCTAATCTACTTGATTAAAAAAACATCAAAAAGCAAATCATCAATTTAGTTACTTTAATTAAATACATTATGAAAGCTCAGCATATAGTGTAAACATTAATTAGGACATAACACTAATGATATAGTATAAACATTAATTAGGACATAACACTAACGATATAGTGTAAACATTAATTAGGACATAACAAAGCTAACGATATAGTGTAAACATTAATTAGGACATAACAAAGCTAACGATATAGTGTAAACATTAGTTAGGACATAACAAAACTAACGATATAGTGTAAACATTAATTAGGACATAACACTAATGATATAGTGTAAACATTAATTAGGACATAACAAAACTAATGATATAGTGTAAACATTAATTAGGACATAACAAAACTAATGATATATTGTAAATATTAATTAGGGACAATAAAAAAGCTAGAAATATATTGTAAATATTAATTAGGGACAATAACAAAGCTAACAATATATTTTAAATACTAATTAAGGACAATAACAAAGCTAACAATATATTTTAAATACTAACTAAGGACAATAACAAAGCTAACAATATATTTTAAATACTAATTAAGGACAATAACAAAGCTAACAATATATTTTAAATACTAATTAAGGACAATAACAAAGCTAACAATATATTGTAAATATTAATTAGAGACATTATCATAGGTAATAACATATTGTAAATACTACTTTTGGACAATAACAAAGATAACAATATATTTTAAATACTAATTAGGGACATTATCATAGGTAATAACATATTGTAAATACCAATTAGAGACAATAACAAAGCTAACAATATATTGTAAATACAACTTAGGGACATTAGCATAATTAATAATATATTGTAAATACTGCTTAGGGACAATAACAAAGCTAAAAATATATTGTAAATACTGCTTAGGGAAAATAACAAAGCTAACAATATATTGTAAATATTAATTAGGGACATTAGCAAAGCTAACAATATATTATAAATATTAGTTTCTTCACATGATCAAAATAGTTTAATTTTCTCCTAAATGTATTGTTGTAGTTACTACATGGACATGAAAATGACTAAAAATATATTGATTGTTAGATTTTTCAGGACTTTCATTTACTGTATTCCGTTGAGAAAATGACTAAAAATATATTGATTGTTAGATTTTTCAGGACTTTAATTTACTGTATTCCGTTGAGAAAATGACTAAAAATATATTGATTGCTAGATTTTTCAGGACTTTAATTTACTGTATTCCGTTGAGAAAATGACTAAAAATATATTGATTGCTAGATTTTTCAGGACTTTAATTTACCGTATTCCGTTGAGAAAATGACTAAAAATATATTGATTGTTAGATTTTTCAGGACTTTAATTTACTGTATTCCGTTGAGAAAATGACTAAAAATATATTGATTGGTAGATTTTTCAGGACTTTAATTTACCGTATTCTGTTGAGAAAATGACTAAAAATATATTGATTGTTAGATTTTTCAGGACTTTAATTTACCATATTCCGTTGAGAAAATGACTAAAAATAAATTGATTGTTAGATTTTTCAGGACTTTAATTTACTGTATTCCATTGAGAAAATGATTAAAAATATATTGATTGCTAGATTTTTCAGGACTTTAATTTACTGTATTCCGTTGAGAAAATGATTAAAAATATATTGATTGGTAGATTTTTCAGGACTTTAATTTACCGTATTCCGTTGAGAAAATGACTAAAAATATATTGATTGCTAGATTTTTCAGGACTTTAATTTACTGTATTCCGTTGAGAAAATGAGAATGACTAAAAATATATTGATTGTTAGATTTTTCAGGACTTTAATTTACCGTATTCCGTTGAGAAAATGACTAAAAATATATTGATTGTTAGATTTTTCAGGACTTTAATTTACCGTATTCCGTTGAGAAAATGACTAAAAATATATTGATTGCTAGATTTTTCAGGACTTTAATTTACCGTATTCCGTTGAGAAAATGACTAAAAATATATTGATTGTTATATTTTTCAGGACTTTAATTTACCGTATTCCGTTGAGAAAATGACTAAAAATATATTGATTGTTAGATTTTTCAGGACTTTAATTTACCGTATTCCGTTGAGAAAATGACTAAAAATATATTGATTGTTAGATTTTTCAGGACTTTAATTTACCATATTCCGTTGAGAAAATGACTAAAAATATATTGATTGTTAGATTTTTCAGGACTTTAATTTACTGTATTCCATTGAGAAAATGATTAAAAATATATTGATTGCTAGATTTTTCAGGACTTTAATTTACTGTATTCCGTTGAGAAAATGATTAAAAATATATTGATTGGTAGATTTTTCAGGACTTTAATTTACCGTATTCCGTTGAGAAAATGACTAAAAATATATTGATTGCTAGATTTTTCAGGACTTTAATTTACTGTATTCCGTTGAGAAAATGAGAATGACTAAAAATATATTGATTGTTAGATTTTTCAGGACTTTAATTTACCGTATTCCGTTGAGAAAATGACTAAAAATATATTGATTGTTAGATTTTTCAGGACTTTAATTTACCGTATTCCGTTGAGAAAATGACTAAAAATATATTGATTGCTAGATTTTTCAGGACTTTAATTTACCGTATTCCGTTGAGAAAATGACTAAAAATATATTGATTGTTATATTTTTCAGGACTTTAATTTACCGTATTCCGTTGAGAAAATGACTAAAAATATATTGATTGTTAGATTTTTCAGGACTTTAATTTACCGTATTCCGTTGAGAAAATGACTAAAAATATATTGATTGTTAGATTTTTCAGGACTTTAATTTACTGTATTCCGTTGAGAAAATGACTAAAAATATATTGATTGTTAGATTTTTCAGGACTTTAATTTACCGTATTCCGTTGAGAAAATGACTAAAAATATATTGATTGTTAGATTTTTCAGGACTTTAATTTACCGTATTCCGTTGAGAAAATGACTAAAAATATATTGATTGTTAGATTTTTCAGGACTTTAATTTACCGTATTCCGTTGAGAAAATGACTAAAAATATATTGATTGCTAGATTTTTTTTTTTAATTTACCATATTCCGTTGAGAAAATGAGAGCTAAGTGCCATTTCCCAAAGATTCTCTGAGGCAGTCCAGAGTGGTATTGAACTAGGGACACTTGGATAATAAGTCCAGTGCTTTACCAACACATAGATCTGACCTGTCAATCAAATCCACAAATATTGACCAATCAGATAAGAGCATCCTGGTGCTACTTTAACATCCGCAATGTTTTACCCACAAACAAATGTGTGGTTAGAATACATCTGCATTACAGACTTTCGTGATTTTTGCAATATATTGACAAAATGGTTCTTTGATGTGCAATGCAGATGAGAGATATCTGGAAAGGTTGGAAGGAGGCCATTTAATGTTTTTTTATACTCCAAAACATGATTTGGAAAAGGTGAAATGATGGATCAGAGCTTGTATTTGACTGCACAAACAGCTTTGCACCTTAAATGTCATCAAACACCTTCCAGAGGACATCCATATGTCATACACCGAGAGGGATTGAACAAGTATGACATCACAAAACCAGAGAAAAAATTTAGAATGCAGTGTCATATTGTTTTTCTAATGCAAAGGGATTTCAAACCAATTTTAAGTTGACAGCTTTTATTGGTTGGGGGTGTCAAAGCTTTGTAACGTCACATGAGGGCGCTAAGTTTTTGTGACAGGGCTGTGGGCGGGGTACAAAAAATATCTGCCCAAATTTTGATATGTTATATATGGGTGACCCCAGACTAAAATTGTTGGACATTTTACAAAGGTGGCCAGGTACTAAATTGGATTAAGAGAAAAGGATCTCAGGTGAAATCAGCTAACATGAAAATATGATTTTTATTTTCAACAGCTGCCGATTTCATTGCGATATTACAGCTTGTTAACACCTTTAAGTTGACCTCATCCAAATATATCCATTTACATAATTTAACATTTGTTTTTGACGAATGTACTTCTCGAACAGTGTGTATATAATAACTTTCTTATGGAATATGGATGTATGAGGGTCCAAACAATGTGAATGCTCGCCATTTTAAAGTATGTGCAATCAAATTGTAAAAAATAACACACATTACTGTAATAGTTGATACCAAATGCCTACTTGAGCTATATGACTTATACTATGAAAGTTGCCATTACTTCAGTGTAATAAACTGTTCAGATGTTAAATATAGTTTTGAAAAAATACGAAACATTAAATCTTGCCCCACTTTATCGAAACAGTATGCATCTTCAAATTTTTCTTTCGTAATTTCGATGGTGCAGAGGCTGGTTCTTCTTTATAGATGGCCAGCATCTCCCTTCTACGTGAATCTTCAAACTCCAAAACTTTGATCTTGTGTATTAATGCTTGCGTATAGTAAGTAAAACCCTTCTGCGACACTTTACTGAGAAGTTTCTCTTAATCAGGAATTTTTTAAGCGAAATAAGTGAGATAAGCGAGAGAGAATCTGACTTGGTGCCTGTATTCTGTGATGATTCAGCCATTTTAATGGGAAGCTTGGGGTTCAGTGTAATAGTCTTTAACCAGGGGGGCGGGGCATATCTAGTCATTTCGGATCTATGCATTGAGTTGCTGTGGATTCCTGAAAAATCAGTACATTGAAACCTGTATATAACAGACACTCAAATGATAAAAACATTTTGTCCTTTAAGGATAGATGTCCTCTTTATGGATGTAAAATGTGTACCATATTTGTCCTTTGATGATCCTTAGCTTGATAACAAGATGGTTTCTCCTTCCTTCCCCCCCCCCCCCAAAAAAAAATGATGATCACCTCCCCACATCTACTTAGGAAATTTGTTTCAGGATATTATGTTAGAGAAGAATTATTGTATAATATACCCAGCTCTGTGAATTTATTCAGTTTGACCTCAGTTTATTATTGCAAAATAACAGGTAGGAAAAGTTATTTTAAGGAATTCATTTTGTCTTTTATGGGGAAGTGTCCATAATATGGGGATATTTGCCAAGACAGTTTACATTATGTTGGAAAGTATCAATTTTCAAAATTGTTTTTATGTGTAAAAATATTATTTCCAAAAGACTTTTTTTTTTTATTACACACGAATATCACACACACACACACACACACACACACACACACACACACACACACACACACACGTACCTCTTTATGACTAAATTACCATTTTTTTCCCATACAGGTTAACATCATACGTTCAGTGAACACCATTTATGAGAATACTGAATTTGTCGGAGGGACTGGTTATGGGTTTGATGTTACTGGAGTAAGTATTTCTCCAACAAAAATTAATTTTCTGAATGAATGGAATCAACTTTATTACCAGCTTCATCAATAAATTGTTAACTCTTTTGTAATTGTAAGTGAGTTAATGCACATTTAGAATGCTACTCTCTAGTGCTAACGTTTTGTTGCAAATACAGGTAAAAATTAAGGTTTATATCTTTAAAGATTTAATTATCATGTTTGTTATACAGGTATCCCATATTCATTTCTTGTTTTAATTTCTAGGGATGCTGTATGTCTTCTTTAAATTTGAACTCTTCTGTCTTTCATGGGATTGAGTAAATTTCTCATTACAACCTATCTACCACCATTTATTAGTCACCAGTTGTTTATTCAAAATTGAATGTACTACTTGATAATCTTGTTCCAGGCAGCATATCAGCCATTACATTATGAAACCAAAGGGCCCCAAGTGGCTGAGTGGTCTAAAGCGCTCTCTGTTACGGATCACTGCCATCTCACCTCTGTCTGCGTGGGTTTGAGTCTAAGATTCGGCTAATGTAGTTATGTGAGAAAGCTTGCCAGTAGCTTCTCATGGGTCGGTGGTTCTTTCTGGGGGTTTTCCCAGGTTCTTCCTGCACCAATGGCCGCCATGAATAGCCTATTGTGTGCTGAAAAATGGCGTTAAACCCTACAACAACAACATTATGAAACCAGTTTATGCTAATCTTGTTCAAATGGAATGGATCATTGCCACTTTATTACTTTGGAACCTGCAAGGTTGATTCTATGTAAGATCAATACATATTTTAATAGTGTTGTTGTCCACTATGTCTCAGATTCTTACAGTCAACCGAATATGTAAAGAATTAAAATAATCTTAGTTATACAGCATTGCTGTTATGATGTGTAGGCAGAATTACTATAAATTTACACAGAGAATGTGCTTGCAGATCTTGATCTATGTAGTTCTCTAAGGAGTAATCATTGGAACAACATAAACCCTGACTGTTACGTCTATTGGATTTAAATTATTTATTTTTTAATTGTTAAATCCAAATTTGTCATTTAGGGTTTAATATTCATTAATTGGGAAATTATTCTAGAAAGTTCAGGCTGACCTAGACTCTAGCTATAAACACAGGTTGACCTTGGCTTGTTGACCTAATTCCTGACCCTGCTTTAGACATTGTCAACAAGCTTCTAAAACTATTGGTTAATTTCAAGGACATCTTTTTATTTTTAGTTCTTGGGGGTAGGAAATATCTAGATCTTTCTTTGAGTACATGATTTAGTGAATGCAGCCTCTTTCTGTGACCTTCCATGAACTTCCATAAAATCACGCGATCACTTGTTTACTTAAGAAAAACAGTTATATAAATTGTTGTTTGGGATAGAACAGTTCAGTAGAATCTGGGCTTTTTAAAGTTAATAGTTGTGTTTTTCAGTTTGAGTTATAATTGTAATTACCTTGTACTGGACATTGTGTCAATTCATTGAAGCAAAAGGATTTATTTATTTATTTGGAGGAGAAAACATGTGCTCATAATTTCATTTGGATGATAATAAAACAAGAACTGCATCACGTGACATTGTCAGCCATTTTGGATTACATTGTCAAGATTCGAACCTGGAACTATTAGAACATTTATTTATCAGGACTCTTGCAATTCCATTAGTGGATTATTTTTGTGAATTCTATATTGGATTAATGTTGGATTTGATTCTTTAAAACTGTAAGTTTATTTATTTTATGAAAATAATTGTACTTAATAAATTCATTGTTCAAGTTATACGAGCTTGTTAGTTTTCGCTCTTTCTTTGTTTGCTGCTTATTCGAGCCTAAGCATGTAACACTGACCTACTGGCACATTATCCAATTAGGGTCTGTATTGTTTCCGGTTATACCAAACTTACATGCAGCTGTGAAAGGTATCTTTGTTTTGATATTTTGTTGATTGAGTTGCCATTATTATTACTGTAGCTCTTAGACATTGTTTTGTAAGGGCTATTCCAGAATCAAAGTTTCACTGTTGTAAGGTATTCTTTTTCAAAGCCTAATTAAAATTTTAATTTTAATAAAGTTTAATAAAAAGTCTTGGAACAAGCTGGATTCTGCACATTACTCATTTCTAAATAAATTACCGTATTTTCGCGCATATATCCCGCACACGCAGATAATCCGCACCCTCATATAGCCCGCGGGTTTTGGGGTTTTGTGTAAAAAATCGTTGGCATAACCCGCACCTTTGTATAACCCGCAACCATAGATATATTTATACAGCGACAATCGGAAATGAAATCAATTACAGGATCACGGGGCTTCGCTGATGTAGCAAACTGCGATTCTGTTTTCCATTTTGGTGACAAAATATACCATCTGGTGATATTTGTGGCGACACCAATTTTGGCTGATAAAAACCGTATATACAGTCTTGCGTTTGGAGTAGAGAAAATCAAAGGCACCATGACAGGAAACAATGTACTGGAATATATTGTTAAAATAACAAGTCCTTGTCTCATACTGGCAAACCACACTAACAGTGCACTGTTATATCATAATCCGCTAATGATGATATCTGGCCTTATCACTTTATGCAACTGACTAGTCAAAATCCGAATCCACAGAAGGCGGAAACGTAAAATGAGTACAGTCAAGCAGATGACACTAATTTAAAAACAAATACCAGATGGAAGAAGAAAAAATATGTTTGCTGACACTTCAAAGAGAACTGATTACCTTTGAAGCACCTTTGAAGCACTGATATATACTAAACAAATAAAACAAATCTGTTTCAATGTTCTACAATTATCTGAAGTTGCCGCAGCAAGAACAAACAGGTATTTGTTTCACCCTTCAACTGGAGCCTTTAGCGGCGCCATCATCAAAGTAAGCCGACGACCTTTGCTCAATAAAAGTCAGGAAAAACACGGTACACAGTGCTTGTGTGCGTAGGAGCTGTGCCTCAACTACAGGCTACATAAACACGGACATTTTTAAATAATCTTGTAATCTTGTGAAGTGTAGATTCGAGTTTAAATAATTTCTTTCTGTTTAATTTAAAAAATGCCGAAACGAAAGTCTTACACAGCCGACTTCAAGCTAACTGCCATTGCGTATGCTGAAGTGCATGGCAATAGAGCCACAGGCACAAAATTTGATATTGATGAGAGTGTAATCCGAGGTTGGAGAAAAGAAAAAGGAACGTTGGAGAAGGTGAATCCACGAAAACGTGCTCGTCGCGGACTTAAAGCAAAGTGGCCTCACCTTGAAGCTGACCTGAAGCAGTGGATCGTGGCCCAGCGGTAAAATTAGGTACCGTAGTTATTTCGATTGAAAACAGAAAATATTGGTTATGAAAACGTGACGGATTCGAAATTTTAAGTTTTCATCCCAAAATGTTGATTTGGTCCCGATACCGTAAGTTGTTGTAAAGTCACCGTAGTAGCCATAATATCCAACCCTAGCAAAACAAAATAGAACAATATATGTTATGTTGAAATATCATTATGTGTAAAAAAAATTGTGATATAGCCCGCACCCTTATATAACCCGCACCCCCCCCCCCCTGCGGGGTTTGTAAAATCTGGTATAACCCGCGGGATATATGCGCAAAAATACGGTAAATTCTTTTCCACTCATGTTTTTTTTCTGGATCGGCCATAAATAAATATATAATGCATAATAATAGCTTTAAGTATATTTAATGTTGTTCAGCAGCACATGTATGTCTTAAAATTCATTCTTGCCGGCTTGGGAAAAAGTTTGCTAAAATGTTACAGTTGGAATCAGGAGACTGTAATACAAAACTTCTATACTCTTTAAATTATTTTGTGTCTTTGTATCTTTTTGTTACATTACAGTAATGTATTATATTTATTTATTATTACATCTTTTTGTTACATTATAGTAATGTATTATATTTATTTATTATTACATGTTTTTGTTACGTTATAGTAATGTAGTACTAAAATTTTGTTATCCACATAAATGTAGTTTGATAAAAAATCTGTAATACATCAATACCATATTTACTGAATATACCTTTTATATACCTATGACGATACCTTCTGAAAAAGTACTTGTCATATTTTGTATTGATTCCAGATGTTAATTCATACTGCGTACACTGTAGGGACTGACTACAACAGTAATAAGGCATTCGGGACCCAGGAACTTCTTGAGGTGAGAGTCCACACATTTAATGGGTCAAGAACTCAGTCATTAACAGAGTATAAAGCAGATGTAAATTTGGATCAAGTATTCAGTCATTAATTAAGTATACAGCAAGTATAACTGTGGATGAAGCACCCAATTGTTAATAGAGTAGGGAGCAGGTATAGCTGGATCTAGCACCCAATTGTTAATAGAGTAGAGAGCAGGTATAGCTGTCAATCAGGCATCCAGTTCTTAAAAGAATAGGGTACAGGTAGGACTGTGGATCAAGCACCAAATTATTGATAGAGTATGGGGCAGGTATATCAAGCACCAAGTTAGAAATAGAATATAGTGCAGGTGTATCAAGCACCAAATTAGAAATAGAATATAGAGCAGGTATATCAAGCACCACATTAGAAATAGAATATAGAGCAGGTATATCAAGCACCAAATTAGAAATAGAATATAGGGCAGGTATATCAAGCACCAAATTAGAAATAGAATATAGGGCAGGTGTATCAAGCACCAAATTAGAAATAGAATATAGGGCAGGTATATCAAGCACCACATTAGAAATAGAATATAGAGCAGGTATATCAAGCACCAAATTATTGATAGAGTATGGGGCAGGTATATCAAGCACCAAGTTAGAAATAGAATATAGTGCAGGTGTATCAAGCACCAAATTAGAAATAGAATATAGGGCAGGTATATCAAGCACCACATTAGAAATAGAATATAGAGCAGGTATATCAAGCACCAAATTAGAAATAGAATATAGGGCAGGTGTATCAAGCACCACATTAGAAATAGAATATAGAGCAGGTATATCAAGCACCAAATTAGAAATAGAATATAGGGCAGGTATATCAAGCACCAAATTAGAAAAAGGAATATAGGGCAGGTATATCAAGCACCAAATTAGAAATAGAATAAGTAGGTATATCAAGCACCAAATTATTGATAGAGTATGGGGCAGGTATATCAAGCACCAAGTTAGAAATAGAATATAGTGCAGGTGTATCAAGAACCAAATTAGAAATAGAATATAGGGCAGGTATATCAAGCACCACATTAGAAATAGAATATAGAGCAGGTATATCAAGCACCAAATTAGAAATAGAATATAGGGCAGGTGTATCAAGCACCACATTAGAAATAGAATATAGAGCAGGTATATCAAGCACCAAATTAGAAATAGAATATAGGGCAGGTATATCAAGCACCAAATTAGAAATAGAATATAGGGCAGGTGTATCAAGCACCAAATTAGAAATAGAATATATGGCAGGTATATCAAGCACCACATTAGAAATAGAATATAGAGCAGGTATATCAAGCACCAAATTAGAAATAGAATATAGGGCAGGTATATCAAGCACCAAATTAGAAAAAGGAATATAGGGCAGGTATATCAAGCACCAAATTAGAAATAGAATAAGTAGGTATATCAAGCACCAAATTAGAAATAGAATATGCAGGTATATCAAGCACCAAATTAGAAATAGAATATAGGGCAGGTATATCAAGCACCAAATTAGAAATAGAATAAGTAGGTATATCAAGCACCAAATTAGAAATAGAATATGCAGGTATATCAAGCACCAAATTAGAAATAGAATATAGGGCAGGTATATCAAGCACCAAATTAGAAATAGAATATAGGGCAGGTATATCAAGCACCAAATTAGAAAAAGGAATATAGGGCAGGTATATCAAGCACCAAATTAGAAATAGAATATAGGGCAGGTATATCAAGCACCACATTAGAAATAGAATATAGGGCAGGTATATCAAGCACCAAATTAAAAATAGAATATAGGGCAGGTATATCAAGCACCACATTAGAAATAGAATATAGGGCAGGTATAATTGTGGACCATCCCACTATGGATATTTTTGTTTAGATTGATGATACGTCTATTTCAATTCATTTTAGTCTGTGCAGCTAGAAATAACATAATTATTACAGTATTCTGTAAGTATTACATTGTTCTGTGTTTATTACATTATTATATATTTATTACATTATTATATATTTATTACATTATTATATAATTATTAGATTATCACGTTTACAAATTAATCTAAAACAGCACTGTCTTATATTGCTGTCCATGGGAGTCATAGACTATATCACCTTATTGTAAAACTGCTTTCTAATGATGTATTTACAGTTGAACTTTGTATAGAATTCTCCAATTCTCAATTACCTTTTTTATTTCACTGAGGCACATTTCTTACATAAAAGTCATGTATGTATTGGTCGCTTACTTTCTGCAATCAGTGGCAAGGTGTTTCCATACCAAATATGATTTGACTCTGGAACATTTAAACAGTGACCTCTCAGTCTATACTTTGTCTTCAAGTCATTGTTGAGGTGGGGGCTCAGATTGGACAGTGGTCTAAAGTGCTTGCCTTTACCTATCACTGCTATCTGACCTCTGTCCGTATGCGTTAGAGTCTTGGGCTTGGTCAAAGTGGATATTCCAGAAGACTTGCCAGTAGCTTCACATGGGTCAATGATTATTTCACATATTCTTCCATCACCAATTGTTGTTGTTATAAGGTTTAAATCCATTTTTTTTTAGCACATATTACTCACTTATAGTTGAGTCAAACCGCATACCACAATAATCCTGATCTGAAATAGCATAATGTGTCTGCAGATTAGGGTCTGTTTTTGTTTATTTGTTGTTGTCCTGTTTACTTCTATCAAACTGCACAGACCCAGATCTGCTGGAGCATTTTGCAGTGACAGATCTGGGTCTGTGCATTTTGCGCTTTGACTGGACTTATAAGCAAGAATATATGGTTGCAATGACATCAGTGTTTTGTCATGGTGTACAAAACAAACTCAGATCAGTGATTTTTGTAGGACTGAGTGATTATTTAATCAGAGTGAGTTTGATACACTAATTTTGTATTGAACACAAGTTTGGGAGATAACAATATATATGATTTTGTTAAATAGTGCACAAATCTGCTGATAAAAACAACAACAATATGATTAACAATAATAATAACAATAATAATAACTATAATATTAACGATAATAATAACAATAATAATAACAATAATATTAACAATAATAATAACAACAATAATAACAATAATATTAGCAACAACAACAACAATAATAATAATAATAATAATAATAATAATAATAATATTACTCGTATTGCTACTCCTTTCTAATAGTAATAATGATATTTGTTGCATGGCATTTGTTGAAAAACAAAGTTTGAAAGGGGAGCCTGCTTACAGAGATCACCTGTGTACAAAGACCATCTAGGTCTTTTCCCAATGATGGCTGCCATTGACAGGTTTGATTGTATACATATATTTCTACTACTGCTTACTCAAATTGGATCCAGGGCCATACCTGCCTCATGATCATAATTTTATATAATAATAGGCCCTGTAGAGTGTGTGTGACATATGGTGTCAGAGGCGTAGCTAGGGTTGGGGCAGGGGGGTACATATGTCCCCGGGCGCCAAGGTACAGGGGCGCCAAAATGAGGCTTGCAATGTTACATTATAATAAGTAAACAAGGGTAATAAATCAGTCACAAGATCGCTGGGGCACCAATTTTATAGTTCGTCCCCAGGCGCAAAATATCATCACTACGCGTCTGTATGGTGTATATAACAAATTCTACTGCAGAATGGCTGTATGGATCATGACTTTTCTATAATTAAATATATTTTTTTAAAAATGTTTTAATGCAATGTCAATGCTACCAATAACACAGAAGCAAAGAAAAACAATAACAGCAACAAATTTCAATAAAATCATCAGAAATTGGTAAAATATTTTATTTACTTTTTTCAATTTATTGACACATTTTTTTAATATTTTTTTAGGCATTTAGTGCTGACCTAAGTTTCAATAACTACTGCCTGGCTCATTTGTTCACATATCAGTCCATGAGTAACAACGTGCTGGGACTGTCTTACATTGCCTCCCCTACTGTAGGGTCAGTAGGTGGAATCTGTTCACGAAGTGAGTTTCTTTATATACTGTATTTATTTTCTTCCTAGTCTCAGTCAGCTTGACATCATTTGGATAGTGTGTGTGTGTGTGTGTGTGTGTGTGTGTGTGTGTGTGTGTGTGTGTGTGAGAGAGAGATTTGGATTTTTATATAGCTTTAAAAAAAAATCAGTCATATTGCTAAGATTGCATTGTGGCAGTTTATTGTGATGTCTCTAGCACTGGCGCATCATGCTGCAGGCATGTAGCATAATGTCCCACCCAGTCACATTATCCTGACACCAGGCCGACCAGCCCTAACACTAACTTCATAATGCTGAGTGTCTAGTGAGGCAGCTGGTAGTACCATTTTTGTAAGTATTTTGTATGACTGCCAGGGTTCAAAACCATGACCTTCCACATCTGAGGCAGATGCTCTAACCACTAGGCCACTGGAGTGCATTTGGATTGAGAATTTGCTGATATAAATACGGGAAAAATGTGACTAAAGCTTCAACGCCTTGCAGACTGTTCTCATTTAGCAGATACATTTTCATACATTTTTGTACATTTTGATACATTTTTGTAAAATTTTGAAATATTTTGATACATTTGTGTAAAAGTTTTATACATTTTGATACATTTTGGTGCCATTTGATACATTTTGGTACATTTTGGTGCATTTGATAGATTTTACTAAATTTTGATATATATTCATACATAATTGCTATATTTGATAGATTTTACTAAATTTTGATATATATTCATACATAATTGCTATATTTGATACATTTTAAATGTCATTATTGAGATTATTATGTCATATTGTTCATGATGTCAGAAATTATGTATGGCAAATATAGAAAAATGTATCTTGCTGCATTCTTTCTTTATGATATACATTTTACTTTTGTGTACCTTAAAGGTTGAACTGACTTGTTTTGACTATAACTTTGATTTTGCTGCCTTACACAATGATATCAGAACCATCAGCTGCCTTAAAATATATGTTGCCTTGGTTTCATTAGACTTTATTTCTTCCACAAGCCCAGTTTTGGCATCCCTTGAATAATGATGAAATCCAATGCAGTGTGGGCTATTTTGATCCCTGCACAGGAAGGCAGGGATAATAATTCAATGTTGTATTTTTTCAATATCAAACAAAGCTATTTTGGGTGATAATCCCATATAATAATTTCTCATATGAAACACATTTGACAACACTGCATGATGTTACAAATGATATGACAACATTGTATAAAGAATATCTTATGTTTGGAATATCATGATGTGTTTTTTTCAAAGTCAATTTAATACCACATACTGATATATTTGTCAGATTCAACAGCAAACAACATAGATCTTATCTGCTATATATTAATGCATCACCTGATCAGGGTTTATGTTGTAACAAACTGGATTAAACCATGTTTGACAAGACATTATGTGGCAACATATTTGGATCTATGAAATCTACCGTTAGAGCAAATTTAGATGCTAATATGTACAATACATTATTTCCTAGTTTTATTTAGTAAAATTAATATTTTTTGGCTATTTACTCGCTAGAATCATTCATTAGGTTAAATTTTAAATTTAGGTAAGGAATAGTTAAATAATTTTTGTCCTTTGTTGACCTGGCAATCATTATTTTTAAGTGGGATCCTCATTACATGTATGTCACATGGTGTGATTGTGGAATCCTCAGTATGTTATGGTGATTGTGGATCCTCAGAATGTCACATGGTGTAATTGTGAGTTCTTCAGCATGTCACATGTTCTGATTGTGGGAATCTCAGTATTTCACATGGTGTGATTGATATGCTGTCATCAAATTATTTTATACTTTTTATATAACCCATATAGTTACACATGTTAAATTCTTAAAAGGTCAAAGGTCAAAGTGCAAAGTGCTAATGATATTTGGTTTATATTAATAAATAAATAATTAATGAAGAGATTGTGCTCAGAAATGCTAGCATAGTGTTTTGATCTGGGTTGTGTTCAGTGAGGATACTGTTAGTGTCTGGGCTGTATTCCATAAGGCTAGTGTTGTAATCTGGGCTGTATTCCATAAGGCTAGTGTTGTAGTCTGGGCTGTATTCAGTAAAGCTAATGCTAGGATCTAGGTCATGGTATAACGGTACCAATTGCGCAAGTCCATGTGGGTGGAGCTTATGGTGTAGGGTCCATTACAATCAGAAATAAACAACAACACTAGCTATGATTGGTGGATTATGTAAGAGTTGTACTTTCTGTTAGGCTTAAAAAAAAGTTTAGCCTCTTGGCAACATGTGAATTTATGCTAATTCCTAAATAGATCAAATTTTGTATTTTTTATGAATTTTTGAAAATGTAATACACATGACTGAAAATAGGTATGTTGTGACTAGATAACTCATACCCCTGTCTAGTTCCAGCAGAGTTATCTCTCTTAAATGCAATGGAGTACCTGGTTTTGTCATCGTCAAATTGACAATCTAACATGGTTCTCTATAACAGTGTGTGAGATGCACGCTAAATTAGGATAGAAAATATATTTATGTCTCCAAATATTAGCATTGAGGTCTATGGAAAAACAATTGGGACCTTGATACCTAAAAGATAATACCAGCTTCACAGTGTATCCATAGTAACGAGTATACATAGCCACCACTTCTATACTGTCATAGTGTCATTTGGTTAAACAATGGATACTGAGATGTTTTGGTCTAATATTGACAGACTTTTACATAGAAAATGTAGAAAATAACACACATTAGCTTTGGAATGGGGCTTTTGTAACTATATCTATAGCATATATAGACTGATGGCTTTGTGACTGTGTAGTCAGCTCCAATATTAGCATACAGGCAAAAAAAAAAGGTTATGTAAAGTTAATATAGTTAATTTTAGCCAAATATTGACAATTTTATGCGCAAAAGATGAAAAACCATGGATAAAATACAACTTTTTTGTTCTTGTAAAGCATGTTATAGACCAGGATAGAGGACATTCCTGGTCCATGTGTGGATAGTTCACTTGTACCATAAAGAATATTCTGGTATAAGTATTTTAGGTAGTTTGCTAAAGATATGGTATTTCTTCCTATTTTGATTTTAATTGTCCTGCTCTAATTGTCTTTTTTTGTAAACTTTTGTGTCTTTAAATTAAAAACGCGATTCTCTAGTTAGTTACATAATCATTCTTGAGGTCTCCACTACATATATAATCCTGGATTTTAGGTTCTCGCTTTATCGGTAATACATTAGTTGGATAATTTAATTGCATTGAAGTTAATACATGTGTTTTTGAACTCATCTGTATTACATGGATAATATATTGGAGGAAATAAAAAGTACAAACCTTATGTATACAATTCAGTTATCTCCCTTACACCAGACATAAAATTTCAATAAATAGAAACCCACAATGTTAGTGATGGTGAATGAATATAAGAAAAGATTTGTGAAATATCATATTAGCCCTCGGTCTTGATGCAAATTTAACAAGAAGTACTTTAATAATTTCTACAGGAAAGTTTACAAGTTTGAAAACTGATCCAACATGCTTTGTTTGGTTTAGATATTTTTTCTGCCTAACTGAAGCCCATTATTATTAATTTCTTATTTAGAAGAAATATGAAGTACATGCATCTATATTATCTACATTATTCACCCTTTTATATTAGCTGGGAATGAACACCATGTCACCTGATATTTGGTGCTTGTAATGGATGTTATAGCACAGGTGCCTATTTTATTGTCCCTGCACCTATGGTCCACTGCCTCCAAATATTGTCCAATGTAAGATCATCAAGCTCTCGCTTCTCATTTTTCTCAATGCTGCTTGTGTCTCCTTTAATTCCAGTATCATTAGCTACATCTCCCATTTAGATACACACTTTCCTCCTGTTTTTAAATCCATTGGACTCACTATACTCAGTGTTAAACTTTAGCCTTTTTCTGTATTTTAGTCCCCGTTTTCACCCCCAAATCCATCATAACCACTTAGAAAGCTGTTATCTACATTATTTGGTGTCATATTGGCTTATTGGATCAATTGTATGCACTACACAAAGGAAGGAACCTTTCTATTTGTATGACAAAGAGGCTGGGTAGCTTGACCTTTTTGTGAGGACTGGAGGTTAGTGACCTCTTGCATATGCAGACAGTGTAAAGTGTTCAAAGCTAATACTTTATAATTAGATTGGGCCATGTCCACCTGTCCCTGTTGTTGCTTTCTGTGTTAATGAAACAAATATAAGTCCTTTATTTTAGATCAAAATGTATCTTTAAGAGTAGAACTGGTACATGCTAACTAGTGCATTGACCTTTGACCTTACTATTAAACAATATGACATAATGTGATTTATCCCATATCACCAAAGTGAAGTTTGATAAGTGCTAATATGAATAAAACACAACTCATAGTTAAAAGAATTCATTTTATTTCAAAACATGAGTTTAATAGTGAAGCAAAGGTATGAAAACAAGAGTTCAAACAGCTCAATAACATTTCTATACACAATCATATAGAACATAGCTTAGTACTTCGTAAAATTGTTTTTGACAAGCGAGACTAAGTACATTTGTTAGTTATATAGTTCCGAGCTATTTCACAGATTATTGGAAAAATCAAGGTTTGCTATAGGTATAACGGTACCAATTGCGCAAGTCCATGTGGGTGGAGCTTATGGTGTAGGGTCCATTACAATCAGAAATAAACAACACTAGCTATGATTGGTGGATTATGTAAGAGTTGTACTTTCTGTTAGGCTTAAAAAAAAGTTTAGCCTCTTGGCAACATGTGAATTTATGCTAATTCCTAAATAGATCAAATTTTGTATTTTCTATGAATTTTTGAAAATGTAATACACATGACTGAAAATAGGTATGTTGTGACTAGATAACTCATACCCCTGTCTAGTTCCAGCAGAGTTATCTCTCTTAAATGCAATGGAGTACCTGGTTTTGTCATCATCAAATTGACAATCTAACATTGTTCTCTATAACAGTGTGAGAGATGCACGCTAAATTAGGATAAAAAATATATTTATGTCTCCAAATATTAGCATTGAGGTCTATGGAAAAACAATTGGTACCGTGATACCTCATGCACAGTGAAGCTAGTGTTAGCATCAGAACTGTGTTTAATGGGGCTAGTGTTATTATCAGGGCTGTGTTTAGTAAGGCTAGTGTTATAATGATCTGGGCTGTCTTCAATAAATGTATGCATTCTTAATAAGGTCTCTCAACACAGGTGGTCTCACATAACAGTAGTCTCTCAAAACAGGTTTTACTGTACTGTGATTATTTTTCATCTAACAAAATTGCCTTTTTTGTTGTCATAATACATTGTCTATAAAAAGCAAAAATAATCTCCATAATGTTATATTCTAGCTGCCTCCAAAAATGGAAGGATTCTCACCCCAAATACAGCCTGGACTTCATACAGAAATGGTAATGGTGTTACCGTGCTTCAGACTCAGGCTATATTAGTGACTGCCCATGGTAAGAATCCACACACGGTGAAATTACATTTTGATAATAACCTTTAATAATCAGATTAGTTTAAAAATAACTTTCATTTAGATTCTTTTGAGATATAATAATTGGTGGCAGATAATTTTGTAAGCTGTGATATATATATATATATATATATATATATATATATATATATCTGTGTATGTGTGTGTGTGCAATTGAGTTCTCTGATGACAAAAGCAGTATGCAATATATATATATATATATATATATATATATATATATATATATATATATATATAGGGGATAAAAAAACAACACAAACGCCGATAAACTTGTGCGACTAGTTTCGCATTTATGCTTCTTCAGGCACAAACTTTATTTGAAAGAAACTGATGACGTCTATAAAGTTATAAACAATTACGTCATTAACATAACGTCATGCTTTTGAAAGAAGCAGATGACGTCTATATGTCAATAATTACGTAATTGACATAACATCATAATTTATATTCTTTATTATACAAATATCATATGTACAACTGAATCAGAATGATGCATGAGTCTCTAATGAAAACTGAGAGTGAGATTATAATGTAGAGACTAACAGTAATACATATAACTACATATTATATATATATATATATATATATATATAAATACAATATATCAAATCATCCACAAAAATTCTATACAATTTTATATAATGCCTTAGTATTAAGGCCATTAGGATAAACAGTATCTAACCGATTAATCCAGTAACTTTCTTTAATGAGTCTGTTCATTTCTCCGTGCACAATATCGATTGGCATGAAAGAAAAATCCCTTAATGAGTGATTATTTGTATTAAAATGCATTGAAACATTAGAGGAGAACTGAGGATCCATATAATTTTTTATATGAAAGCGGTGATTTATATATATATATATATATATATATATATATATATATATATATATATATATATATATATATATATATATATATATATATATCAGAGATCCTAAACTTGATATATTTGCCAGATATAATTAACAAATGATCTCAAATGACTGTTAGCTAATTTGGTATGTTAGACATTGGACATGAGATTGTTTGCATTGTCCTCATGTTTTCTCAATTTTTTCAACAATCAATAGTCATGAAGCACAGGAGGAAAGATGTGTCATGGCTTATCTCCAAAATTTATTAAGAAAACATGTAATTGAACAATTTCCCCACTTTCTGAACTAAACACATAACATTATTCACTCACCCCATGACTTTATTGTATATATAATGTCTGTGAAATAAATGTGTGTACTCTAGGCCCTAATAAAACGAAAATACTAGCAACAACAGCTATCTTTTATTATTATCCTTCAATGCTTCTCTGAAGACAAATGACTCTGTGTGTGTGTGTATATATATCATTTTCACATGGCTCTTGTGTATTTGTGTTGTCGTTGTAGAACTTAATGCCATTTTTCAGCACAAGATAGGCTATACATGGTAGTCAGTATAAATGGTGGAGGAAGAACCCAGGAAAAAACTGGAAAGAATCCTGATACACAGGAAACTACTGGGAATCATTCTCACATAACCATGTTAGCCGAATCCGAGACACAAACCCAGTAGACAGAAGTGATACAGCAGTGATCTTTAACAGTGAGGGCTTTAGACCACTGGGTCACTCGGGGCCTCCAGTTCCTGTAAGGATCACATGCTTCCCTAATCAAACCTAATGTCACATCTAAACTGCACATCTATTATAAGAGTGATTGTTTTGTCAAGGCAGTGAAATCAAAATATTGTCTATCTGTGATTGAATCAATTAGCAAAGTTTATGGCAGACAAGTTCTTAAACCAGTGGAAGGGGAATGAGAACTTAGTACATGTATCCACTGATTTATATGATTTTGTCTTACATGAATTTCATGTTAATGGGATTTCATATGAACATTTTATAATTTAATTTTTTTAGTAAAGAATAATAGAAAATTAAATTATTTATCTAAATGTACAAATTAGGTATTTGTAAATGGCTATAGTGAATGATATTACAGTTGAATAAATTACATATTTTTAATAATGAAAATTAAAATAATTGTAACCAAATATTACACTAGTAATTACTACTAATATATATATATATATATATATATATATATATATATATATATATATATATATATATATATATATATATATATATATATACATATATATATATATATATATATATGCATGTCCAAAGTTAATTATGTACAATTTTAATAAATCTCCTCTACCATCACTTTTGTGCTTTGTGTTGCTTTCTGGAATTTAATCGCAATTCTTGCATTTATTTTATTATTGCTAAATTTGATTTAAATTTGCAACAAAAAATTTTTTTTTGGGAAAATACTAAAATAATAACTGTCATCAGCAAACATTTTAATTGCATTATTTAATTAAGAATGAAAAGCATGCAAATTTACTGAGAATTTAATTTGAGCACAAATATTTTTGTCAGAATAATAGCAACACAGGTAAACAGCATGCCATTGCCAATAAGCATCTATCAATATTTATATTTTGTACCGACACTTAAAGTTTGTATCGTATAATATCTTATATAGTTTGCATAATAATAATAATAATAATAATAATAATAATGAGGACTTTGTATAGCACCTAATCTTTTGAAGCTCTAAGCGCTTTACACCATCAATAATGATATGACTACACTACAGAAAAACAAATGACAAAAACAATGAAATTGGAAAATATAAAAACATGCTGAAAACATATAATATACAAAACACAATTAGGTCTCTAAGTTTGTCCCTTCAGTCGAAACAGGTGAGTTTTAAGAGCACTCTTAAAAGGGACCACTGTGTCTTTGTGTCTAATTTTAATGGGCAATTTGTTCCACGTCGCCGGGCCCTGGTATGCAAATGAACGTTGTCCATATGACTTTGTTTTCACCATGGGAACAATAAGTATACGATTATCAGAAGAAGAGCGTAAGTATCTAGCTGGTGTATACACATGGGTGAGGCTGGATAGGTATGTTGGACTGGAGTCTGTCATTGAAACATAGCACAGAGAACAAATTTTGTGTTTGATTCTGTATTGAATCGATAGCCAGTGTAGGATACAGAGCAGTGGTGAGGTGTTCTCTGATCATGGTATTCTAAAGATGATCCGTGCAACTGTGTTTTGAACTTTTTGAAGTTTCTGGAGTAAATATTGTGACGAACCAGACAGAATTGAGTTACAGTAGTCCAGTCTTGAAAGTACTAATGAACACACAAGTGTTTTAGTGGCATCAGCTGAAAGATATTTACGAATGGAACTGATGCGTCTCAATTCAAGATATGCAGCCTTGCATATGTTCATGACATGTTGGTGCAATGTGAGAGTACTGTCTAGAGTAACCCCTTGATTTCATACTGACTGTGAGAATTTAATATTGGTGTTGCTGATATTTATTGTCTGAGGTAAAGGATGTGAATGAGAAAGTCTTTGTGTTGTGAACAGAATGGCCTCAGTTTTATCATCATTTATCTGCAGCTTGTTTCATGTCATCCATGATTTCACATCAGAAATGCACCAATCACTTGGATAACTTTTTTTTCGTCGTCAGCTGGAATTGATTTGGACTCATAATACATGTACTCCAAATAATTCCAGTCTCCCAGTCGAGTGGCCAAGTGGTCTAAAGTGCTCTCAGTTATGGATCACTGCCATCACACCTCTGTCTGTGTGGGATTGATTTTCAGGTTCAGCCAATATGGGTATGTGTGAAAGCTTGCCAATAGCTTCTCATGTGTAGATGGTTGTTTCCAGGGGTTTTCCCGGGTTATTCCTCCACCATTAATATTGGCTGCCATGTATAGCCTATCATGTGTTAAATAATGGCATTAAACACTACAACAACAACAACCAGTCTCCCAGTGTGTCAGGACAATGACATTTAACGTTGCTCCATTTTTTTCCCATAATAGCTTGTATATTTACAAGTGTACATCCTGTTAGTAATTTTATGAAAAGAAAATATTTATATGACTTTCTTTATTTTCATGTACCTTTCAACGACTGATCCTAATGACTAGAACTAGGTAAGTAATAAATTTACTAGTAATGTAACTTAGGATAATGTAACTTAGGGTAATGTAACTAAGGATAATGTAACTTAGGATAATGTGACTTAGGAGAATGTAACTTAGGACATTTTTATGTAGGAATTTGTAAGTTTGGTATTGAGTGGTTTGTAGATTTATTGTAAATATAATAAGTTAATTGCAATAAACATAAATTTTGAAACAGTCGGCAGTTATATGGCAGCTTTACATTCAGATCAGGCAATTATATGGGTTTACATTCAGATCAGGCAATTATATGGCTTTACATTCAGATCAGGCAATTATGTGGCTTTACATTCAGATCAGGCAATTATATGGCTTCACATTCAGATCAGGCAATTTTATGACTTTAAATTGAGATCAGGTAATTAAATGGCCAGGCTTGATATCAGGCAATTATGTGGCTTTACATTCAGATCATATGGTTATATGGGTTTACATTGAGATCATGTGGTTATATGGGTTTACATTGAGATCAGGCAATTATATAGCTTTACATTGAGATCAAGCATATATGTGGTTTTATGATCAGATCAGACAATTATGTGGCTTTACATTGAGATCAAGCAATTATATGACTTGACATTGAGATCAGGCAATTATATGGCTTTACATTCAGATCAGGCACTTATGTGGCTTTAAATTGAGTTCAGGCAATTATATAGCTTCACATTGAGATCAGGCAATTCTATGGTTTTACACTGATCTCAGATAATTCTTTGGCTTTACATTGATCTCAAACAGTTATGTGTCCTTACATTCAGACCAAGCAGTTATGTGGCTTGACATTGAGATCAGGCAATTATGTGACTTGACATTGATATCAGTGATTTATATGGCTTTACATTCAGATCAAGCAATTATGTGGCTTTAAATTGAGGTCAGGCAATTATGTGGCTTTACATTGAGATCAGGCAATTATATGGGTTTACATTCAGATCAGGCAATTATGTGGCTTTTCATTGAGATCAGGCAGCTATATGACTTTATATTGAGACCAGGCAATTATTTGGTTTTACATTGAGATCAGACAATTGTGTGGCTTTGAATTGAGATCAGGCAATTATATGACTTGACATTGAGATCAGGTATTATGTGGCTTTACATTCAGATCAGGCAATTATATGGCTTTTCATTCAGATCAGGCAATTATATAGCTTTTCATTCAGATCAGGCAATTATATGGGTTTACATTCAGATCAGGCAATTATATGGCTTCACCTTCAGATCAGGAAATTATGTGGCTTTACATTGAGATCAGGCAATTATATGGGTTTACATTCAGATCAGTCAATTATATGGGTTTGCATTCAGATCAGGTAATTATGTGGCTTTTCATTGAGATCAGGCAATTATATGACTTAACAAAGAGACCAGGCAATTATTTGGCTTTACATTGAGATCAGACAATTGTGTGGCTTTGAATTGAGATCAGACAATTATGTGGCTATACATTCAGATCAGGCAGTTATATGACTTGACATTGAGATCAGGCAATTATATAGTTTTACATTGAGATCAGACAATTGTGTGGCTTTGAATTGAGATCAGGCAATTATATGGCTTTACATTGAGATCAGGCACTTATGTGGCTTTACATTCAGATTAAACATATATGTGGCTTGATATTGAGATCAATTATGTGGCTTTACAGTCAGATCATGCAGTTATGTGGCTTTATATTGATCTAGAACACATATGTGGCTTGACATTGAGATCAGACAACTCAGTGGCTTTACATTCAGATCAGGCAATTCTGTGGCTATACATTCAGATCATGTAGTTATATGGCTTTACATTGAGATCAGGCAATTATATGGCTTTACATTCAGATCGGCAATTATGTGGCTTTAGTCAGATCATGTAGTTATATGGCTTTATATTGATCTAGGACAATTATGTGGCTTTACATTCAGATCAGGCAATTATGTGGCTTTACATTCAGATCAGGCACTTGTGTGGCTTTAAATTGAGTTCAGGCAATTATATGGCTTCACCTTCAGATCAGGCAATTGTGGCTTTATATTGATCTAAGGCTATTATGTGGCTTTTCATTGAGATAAGAGCTTTGGATAATAATTTCATAAGTTGGGCATGTTAAGTCGGGTGTTCATATCAGTGGGCATTATTATCACATGATTCTGTAGCAAGAAAGAATAGTGTTTGATGTGAAAGGTATCTAGAAATTATCTGTAATGGAAGTAAATGCAGACATTTCATCAACTGAATATTTTACTTCATGGCTTAGAGGTAATTGTTACTGTTGAAATTTTGTTTTGAACACTGCAAAACACAGACTTATTCTTCTTCATGATGAAATTATGTGTTTTATGTTTCTTTTTGTGAGATGAGGTTTTGTTTAGGTTAATAATTTTATTTAAAAATGTAGACATTTTCAGTTTGTGTATGTGGTTGTGCAAGGCAGATAAAATAGTGGAGACAAAATTACAAGTATTCAAATATTACGTACATTGAGTACCAGCAGAGTCCAAAACTTAATGTGGATTCATATTCCAAGGTAGTATGCTAGCATTTATTATTCTAATTTTAATAACATTGTTTGATCCATAGAATAAGAATGATTGATCCAATGAATAACAGTGATTGATCCATAGAATAAGAATGATTGATCCAATGAATAACAGTGATTGATCCATAGAATAATGTTGATTGATTCATTGAATAACATTAAATAACACTGATTGATCCAGAGAATAAGATTGATTGATCCATATAATAAGATTGATTGATTGATCCATATAGTAAGATTGAATGATCCATAGAATAATGCTGATTGATTCATTGAATAACACTGATTGATCCATATAATAAGATTGATTGATCCATAGAATAATTTTGATTGATTCATTGAATAACACTGATTGATCCATATAATAAGATTGATTGATCCATAGAATAATGTTGATTGATTCATTGAATAACATTCAATAACATTGTTTGATCCATAGAATAAGAATGATTGATCCAATGAATAAAAGTGATTGATCCATAGAATAATGTTGATTGATTCATTGAATAACATTCAATAACACTGATTGATCCAGAGAATAAGATTGATTGATCCATATAATAAGATTGATTGATTGATCCATATAGTAGGATTGAATGATCCATAGAATAATGCTGATTGATTCATTGAATAACACTGATTGATCCATATAATAAGATTGATTGATCCATAGAATAATTTTGATTGATTCTTTGAATAACACTGATTGATCCATATAATAAGATTGATTGATCCATAGAATAATGTTAATTGATTCATTGAATAACACTGATTGATCCATATAATAAGATTGATTGATCCTTATAATAAGATTGATTGATCCATATAGTAAGATTAATTGATCCATATAATAAGATTGATTGATCCATATAATATTTATTAGATTGATTGATCCATATAGTAAGATTGATTGATTCATATAATAAGATTCATTGATCCATATAATAAGATTGATTGATCCATATAATATTTATTAGATTGATTGATCCATATAGTAAGATTGATTGATTCATATAATAAGATTCATTGATCCATATAATAAGACTGATTGATCCATATCATAAGATTGATTGATCCATATAGTAAGATTGATTGATCCATATAATAAGACTGATTGATCCATATCATAAGATTGATTGATCCATATAGTAAGATTGATTGATCCATAGAATAATGTTGATTGATTCATTGAATAATACTGATTGATCCATAGAATAATGTTGATTTATTCATTGAATAATACTGATTGATCCATAGAATATGATGGATTAATATATATAATGATGTTGATTGATCCATATAATAAGATTCATTGATACATAGAATTATGTTAATTGATTCATTGATTAACACTGATTGATCCATATAATAAGATTGATTGATCCATATAGTAAGATTGATTGATTCATATAATAAGATTGATTGATCCATATAATAAGATTGATTGATCCATATAATATTTATTAGATTGATTGATCCATATAGTAAGATTGATTGATTCATATAATAAGATTGATTGATCCATATAATAAGATTGATTGATCCATATAATATTTATTAGATTGATTGATCCATATAGTAAGATTGATTGATTCATATAGTAAGATTGATTGATCCATATAATAAGATTGATTGATCCATATAATAAGATTGATTGATTCATATAATAAGATTGATTGATCCATATAATAAGATTGATTGATCCATATAATAAGATTGATTGATCCATATAGTAAGATTGATTGATTCATATAATAAGATTGATTGATCCATATAATAAGATTGATTGATCCATATAATATTTATTATATTGATTGATCCATATAGTAAGATTGATTGATCCATATAATAAGATTGATTGATCCATATAATAAGATTGATTGATTGATCCATATAGTAAGATTCATTGATCCATATAATAAGACTGATTGATCCATATAAGATTGATCGATCCATATAATCAGATTGATTGATCCATATAGTAAGATTGATTGATTCATATAATAAGATTGATTGATCCATAGAATAAGACTGATTGATCCATATAAGATTGATCGAACCATATAATAAGATTGATTGATCCATAGAATAAGATTGATTGATCCATATTGTAAGATTGATTGATTCATATAGTAAGATTGATTGATTCATATAATAAGATTGATTGATCCATATAGTAAGATTGATTGATTCATATAGTAAGATTGATTGATCCATATAATAAGATTGATTGATCCATATAATAAGATTGATTGATTGATCCATATAGTAAGATTCATTGATCCATATAATAAGACTGATTGATCCATATAAGATTGATTGATCCATATAATAAGATTGATTGATCCATATAATATTTATTAGATTGATTGATCCATATAGTAAGATTGATTGATTTATATAATAAGATTGATTGATCCAAATAATAAGATTGATTGATCCATATAATAAGATTGATTGATTGATCCATATAGTAAGATTCATTGATCCATATAATAAGACTGATTGATCCATATAAGATTGATCGATCCATATAATCAGATTGATTGATCCATATAGTAAGATTGATTGATTCATATAATAAGATTGATTGATCCATAGAATAAGACTGATTGATCCATATAAGATTGATTGATTCATATAATAAGATTGATTGATCCATATAATAAGATTGATTGATTGATCCATATAGTAAGATTCATTGATCCATATAATAAGACTGATTGATCCATATAAGATTGATTGATCCATATAATAAGATTGATTGATCCATATAATATTTATTAGATTGATTGATCCATATAGTAAGATTGATTGATTTATATAATAAGATTGATTGATCCAAATAATAAGATTGATTGATCCATATAATAAGATTGATTGATTGATCCATATAGTAAGATTCATTGATCCATATAATAAGACTGATTGATCCATATAAGATTGATCGATCCATATAATCAGATTGATTGATCCATATAGTAAGATTGATTGATTCATATAATAAGATTGATTGATCCATAGAATAAGACTGATTGATCCATATAAGATTGATTGATTCATATAATAAGATTGATTGATCCATATAATAAGATTGATTGATCCATATTGTAAGATTGATTGATCCATATAGTAAGATTGATTGATTCATATAATAAGATTGATTGATCCATAGAATAAGATTGATTGATCCATAGAATAAGATTGATTGATCCATTGATTAACATGGCCCAATCCACAGAATAACATAGATTGATCTGTATGCTGTGTTCCCATGCTACTGGGAAAAAATCAGGGAAAATGATAATTTTTTTCCCAACCATGAAAAGTCCTTGAATTTTGCAAATATTGACGAAAGTTGGGGAAAAAACACAGGAATTTTCCTCCACAACTTGATGCCTGAAACAATTATGTAATTGAGTCATAAATGAACTGCCATGAGTTAAAATTACAGACTTCTAATCAGACTATTATGAGGTTGCAGTATGGATCATTTGGGTGCTTGCCATAAATATATTTGTTGAGACAATCCAAATGCTCAGTGGATTTTATTCATCTAGTTGACTTTTTGTTTCGAAGACGGCTCAATATCCATAGATTTTTTTTTATATGGAAGGTATGAAAACCAGTTTAGCATCACAAGAGGTCAACATGATGGCGTGGAATCTGTTGCGACTATAAGATAGCTTACCAGCATGGCAAACTTAAACATTGTTAAATCAAGTTATACCTGCATGAAATCGATATGAAAATTATTTGTTTTCTCAGAAATTGTGAGCATTAAAATCACTATGTCTTTAATCTGCTGAAAGACGATAAAACTAATTCGTTGATGAAATTTGATCTTACTACTAGCCATTTTGATTGCTAGTCACACAAGCACACAGAATCTCATAACCATCATTTTCAAACAATTTAGTGAAGAATTAAATGAAAGTTGTAGACTGGTTGTAATAAAAATACAAAAATGAAAGAGCACAAAATTCTCTATATTTATTCCGAGACCAACTTCCGAAGTTTTGTTCTACCATGTTGACATGTGCTCTCTCATGCAGGGATCATAAGAAACAGGGAACCAGACTTCTCTGCTTGATTAATCAGACTGACAAAGTTTCTTGAAGTTGTTTTTATAATAAATATGTTGAGAATTATGTTCTTTCTGTTTTTAACAAAATGTGTCTGAGTTTCTTTTAATATAATTGAAATTTCATACAACATTAAAAGGTTTGTTGTTGATATCACATGACTATTGTTTTTTGGATATCATTGCCGAGTTTCGTCTAGTCTGTGAGTGGATTAAAGACATAACAATTATAATACTTGACATTTTTGAGAAAATAAATAATTTTCCTATCGTTTTATGTAGGCCAATATGATATAATTTAAGTTTGCTGGTCTGCTGGTAAGCTATCTTACGGTGGTGGAAAATTCTAAATTTGTTATATGCAATTCCTCTGAACCCACACTCCATGCTAAATGTCCAAATGTGAAAAATGGGGTTCAAATATTTAAAGGAAATCCAGATTAGAAAAATTTTGAATCTCTGAGCTGAACTTTGGTGTGAAACTATTACACAGTAACATGTAGCTTGAAGCATTGATTTAATATTAAATAGAACACAGAAGAAATGGGAAATTGTTGTCCCTTTTATTATATATTAAGACATGATAAAAGCCCATGTATCAATACAAGTTTGGGTTTGATTTATTAAACTACAAGAAGTCATCTTGGTTTTACAGAAAATTTAGTCCTTGCTCATTCAATAATAAATACTTTTGAAGTCTTTTATAAAAATTAAATCAGCCCTATTGTAAATGTCTTTTTTAGCCAAATTGTCTTAAGAAGTTTAGGTTGGTTGAAAATCTTTGAGATTTAATTTCAGGGTTAAAGTTTTTCATTGCAAGATAAGATTGATTCTGATACTTTGCATTTATTGGCTTTTTTAAGATTTATAAAGATTTGAAAGGAAATAAAATAATTTATGCTTATGTTGTTTCCTTGTAGCAACATAATGCATGTCAGCAAAGTAAAGTTAGAATTTTTATTCTGTACATTGAAATGGTTTTAAATGCCAGTTTTATGAATATAGTCAGATTTGTTTTGTGTGACTCATTTTGTGGTTTTGTACATGATCATCTTTTCTGAGATATATATTTTGGAGAGTCTTCAAAGAGAAACATTTTCAGATTTGAAAAAAGGCATGTTTTATAATCCAAAATGTTCTTTAATGCCATGCGTTACCCTGGAAAAAATTAATTTTTATCCTGGAAAAAAACCTAGAAATTTAATTTTAGAAACATGTGAGAGCCTCGCATATAATAAGATTGATTGGTCCCTGTAATAACACTGACTGATCCATAGAATAAGATTGACTGATTCAATAAGTAACATTGATTGATCCATTGAATAACATTGATTGATCCATTGAATAACATTGATTGATCCAGAAAAAAGATGTGGTTAAATGGCATGTGAAGTATTACCCCATTGTTGCACTTAAACCATATGGGCAAAGGAAACTGTCTTAAATATGTTCCCATATCCCTCAAATATGGGATGCACCCACACTCAAAGAGAAATAATTGCTGCATTTAACTCAATAAATCAAAAAGGCACACCAAAATAAATAATTAAATAATATGCCACAGTTTAATAAATTTCATTTGAAATAAGCACAAATTTAAGATAGTTTATTTCTTAACATTAAGGGCTTTGTCCTACTTGGTAACATGGTCTTGTGGTATTGATAAGTGTCTAGTTACCATGTGGCAAAGGACGTATGACATGACATTATAAGACAGGTAAAGATGAACATTGTCCGTATTTCTGTATTTTCATAGCCATGATTTGTGTTCGGCCTTGAACTTGCATCGTTATTTAGTTTTCGAGATAACTAGAAACCCCAGCATGTTACAAATGAAAACCTGTGCATTCTTCTCTGCAGGTCATAATTTGGGTAGTGAGCATGACCCAGGGTCTGGAAGCTGTGCTCCATCTTCAATGCTTGGTGATGGAAAATATATTATGTATACCTACTCTGTCACAGGAGAGGATCCTAACAACGATGTAAGAGTTATCTCCCCTGTTTGTAATTATGTTGTAGCTCAGTAAAGCAAAACATAATTTGGTCATAAGACAATTATTTTCTACTGCATACCTGTCATACTTTGAGAGTATAAGACATGGATTTTACAAAATATTTTATGAGATCTGAGTAAAATCTTTGATATTTGAATTTGTTTTAATTATTTTTCTGAGGTCATTTATGTTCATTGATGTTTGACTTGAAATATTTACAGGAAAAATTCAAAATTAGATCACATACATTTGCATTATATTGTTGGTAACCTGTTTGATATTTAGGTCACATTTGCTCATTTTTGGAAGTTTTTAACTTAAAACATTGTTTGCAAATTTCAATAAAAACTATGAAATGTAGATAAATGACATTCAATTTGTTGGCAGGATCCACACTAGCCTAGAATATTTTGCCCAAAATTACTTCTTTCCTGCATCTTATCCCCTGGTTATTTAGTGCTGAGGCAACTGGAGTAATATGTCTTGTGCAAGTAGCTGACCCAGGCTGGTCTGATGATACGATTCACATTGTAACCAATGAGCCACCACAGTTCCCATGGAGACTGGAATGTCATACTAATCATTCATACCAATGTTTTCAACAATTTTACATGCTCATGGAATAGATTAAAGATACAAGAATGATATTTTAGTCAGAATATAAAAGAAATGGTCCCAAAAGGGTGCGAGTCAATTCATGAAAATATGAATTTAATTTTACTTTCTTTGTGTGCTTGGGAAATATTACATGCTCTGGAGTGACTGTTTCGCTGGAATTACTAACCCCTCCCCACCCCCAGTATGGACCCTGTCACTTTTTTTAAAAAAAAAATACAAATGTACATGACCTGTTGAGATATTCATGCCATTATAGTAATTTTATGAATTTTTATTATTTTTTTTGTTTGATTTTGTTTAGTTAGGGACATTTTTGGACCTGGGCAGTTAAATATATTTATAAATTAAGACATAGCATTATAATGATTTATTTTGCATCCTTGTTGTCTAAGACATTTGTAAACTTGTGTCAGTTTCTTTTTTCTTTTTTCTTTTCAGAAATTCTCAAGTTGTAGTAAAAGTAGCATCAATGCAGTTTTAAGCAACAAGGCTAGCTATTGCTTTGGTAAGTTGGTAATTTGAATGTGAATATAGAAAACAAGGCTAGCTTTTGCTTTGGTAAGTTGGTAATTTGAATGTGAATATAGAAAACAAGACTAGCTGTTGTTTTGGTAAGTTGGTAATTTGAATGTGAATATAGAAAACAAGACTAGCTATTGTTTTGGTAAGTTGGTAATTTGAATGTGAATATAGAAAACAAGACTAGCTATTGTTTTGGTAAGTTGGTAATTTGAATGTGAATATAGAAAACAAGACTAGCTATTGTTTTGGTAAGTTGGTAATTTGAATGTGAATATAGAAAACAAGACTAGCTATTGTTTTGGTAAGTTGGTAATTTGAATGTGAATATAGAAAACAAGACTAGCTATTGTTTTGGTAAGTTGGTAATTTGAATGTGAGTATATAATACATTAGTCTAGCAATAGCTTTGTTGTTAATTTTTATGTGATTATGGAATAAAATGATTGACAATATGAAAGACATTTTCAAGTTATTAATGAAAACAATTCAAATTGTTAACATCACTACTCTTCTATTGAGTGGCTTTTGATAGTGTGTCAGAAATGTTGACCTTTGACTTGTGCATGATTATTAAGATTAAGCAAATGATGCATGTTTGGGAGATTACAGTAATCAATACAGTACTCACCCATTCTGACACTGCCCATGGTACTGTACCTCTTTCTTATACCACTGCCCATGGTACTGTACCTCTTTCTTATACCACTGCCCATGGTACTGTACCTCTTTCTTATAACACTGCCCATGGTACTGTACCTCTTTCTTATAAAACTGCCCATGGTACTGTACCTCTGTCTTATAACACTGTCCATGGTACTGTACCTCTTTCTCATAACACTGCCCATGGTACTATACCTCTGTCTTATAAAACTGTCCATGGTACTGAACCTTTTTCTCATAACACTGCCCATGATACTGTACTTCTTTCTTATAACACTGCCCATGTTAATGTACCTCTTTCTTATAACACTGCCCATGGTACTGTACCTCTTTCTCATAACACTGCCCATGGTACTGTACCTCTTTCTTATAACACTGCCCATGGTACTGTACCTCTGTCTTATAACATTGCCCATAGTAATGTATCTCTGTCTTATAACACTGCCCATGGTACAGTACCTCTGTCTTATAACACTGCTCATGGTCCTGTACCTTTGTCTTATAACACTGCATATGGCACTGTACCTCTGTCTTATTACACTGCCCATGGTACTGTACCTCTTTATTATAACACTTTCCATGGTACTGAACCTTTTTCTCATAACACTGCCCATGATACTGTACTTCTTTCTTATAACACTGCCCATGTTAATGTACCTCTTTCTTATAACACTGCCCATGGTACTGTACCTCTTTCTTATAACACTGCCCATGGTACTGTACCTCTTTCTTATAACACTGCCCATGGTACTGTACCTCTGTCTTATAACATTGCCCATAGTAATGTATCTCTGTCTTATAACACTGCCCATGGTACAGTACCTCTGTCTTATAACACTGCATATGGCACTGTACCTCTGTCTTATTACACTGCCCATGGTACTGTACCTCTTTATTATAACACTTTCCATGGTACTGTACCTCTTTCTTATAACACTGTCTATGGTAATGTACCTCTTTCTTATAACAATGCCCATGGTAATGTACCTCTGTCTTATAACACTGCCCATGGTCCTGTACCTTTGCCTTATAACACTGCCCATGGTACTGTTCCTCTTTCTTATAACACTGCCCATGGCACTGTACTTCTGTCTTATATCACTGCCCATGGTACTGCACCTGTCTTATAACACTGCCCATGGTACTGTACCTCTTTCTTATAACACTGCCCATGGTAATGTACCTCTGTCTTATAACACTGCCCATGGTACTGTACCTCTGTCATATAACATTGCACATGGCACTGTACCTCTTTCTTATAACACTGCCAATGGTCCTGTACCTCTGTCTTATAACACTGTCCATGGTACTGTACCTCTTTCTTATTACACTGCCCATGGTCTTGTACCTCTGTCTTATAACACTGTCCATGGTACTGTACCTCTTATAACACTGCCCATGGTACTGTACCTCTGTCTTATTTCACTGCCCATGGTACTGTACCTCTTTCTTATAACACTGCCCATGGTCCTGTACCTCTTTCTTATAACACTGCTCATGTACCTGTACCTCTGTCTTATAACACTGCCTATGGCACTGTACCTCTGTCTTATTACATTGCACATGGTACTGTACCTCTTTCTTATAGCACTGCCCATGGTACTGTACCTCTGTCTTATACCACTGCCCATGGCACTGTACCTCTGTCTTATTACATTGCACATGGTACTGTACCTGTCTTATACCACTGCCCATGGAACTGTACCTCTGTCTTATACCCCTGCCCATGGCACTGTAACTCTGTCTTATAACATTGCACATGATACAGTAGCCCTCATTATAGCACTGCACAAGGTACAGTACCCTCTCATTATAACTGCATGGCACAGTAACACCTCATTGTAACACTATCCATGATACATTACCACTTTATTATAACACTGTCAATGATACAGTACTCCTCATTATAACACAGCACATTGCATTGCACCTGCTCATTATTACACCATTCATTGTAGATCACCTCCTTATCATAGCACTGTGCATGGCACATTACCACCTCATTATTAGATGATTTGTAGCACAAGACCTCTAATCATACCACTGCCCATGGTACAATACACCCTCATTATAATGCCATTCTTGGTACAGTAACTCACTATAACTCTGTCACTGATACTGTACCTATATTTTAACACTGTCCATGGTACAATATGCCCTCATTATAATGCCATTCTTGGTACAGTACCTCTCTATAACTCTGTCACTGATACTGTACCTATATTTTAACAATGTCCATGGTACAATACGCCCTCATTATAATGTTGTCTATTAGAGCCATACAAGTAATTACTTATAGTGAGACTGCATTTTATAATGAAGTACACGATGCATGCAAGTTATTTAACTTACCACTGAATAAATGGAATCCATTTCCTCATTTGCTTTATAACAGTAAGTGCATTATAATGAATGGCCTTATAGTGACGGAGTAATGTATATTTAAAAGCTAATGCAAGTCACATTTTTATTTTTTCACATGTAACACTCGTAACACTAGGGAAAAAGTTGAATAGGGAGGGATGAAAGGACAAAGACAAATACTGTCACTTAATCAGCCAATGTTTGTTTGAATTTTAGATACAGTTTTTTTAATTTATTTTTTAATGTCCCCATTAAGATTTAGTATGGTATGATATTTGACATTAAGATGTTATGGAAGAACTTGACTTAATAGATTAAGAGTTAGAACGGTATGAGATTTGACATTAAAGTGTTATAGAAGGACTTGACTTTATGGATTAAGATTTAGAATGGTATGAGATTTGACATTAAGGTGTTATGACTCTAGGTCTTAAACTTAGTAACAAAAAGAATTGACAACTACAATTTTAGTAAAATCAACAAATTATTTATATCATAAAGTTACAAAGTAAAAATGTGAAAGATACTTACAGTATTGTTAATTAAATTTCAGCATGATCCTAAATATCCTGTCACAAATTCAGAAGTATAGAATGTTAAATGAATTCCAAAATCTTGATTCTCTTGATGTACAACACTGATATAATCCATAATGTAATGTCTTTGAATGAGTTCTCAATAATCCTTAAGTAATGTTATAGTGTAAAAAGTCAATGAGCACTTTGTAATTCCTATGAATGATTTTAATCTAAATAATTCCTCTCAAATTATATCAGAACACAACTAAAAATGATTCCACAGACTGATCTTAGGATATAAATAATTGTTTACCAGATCTCTTTATATAAAAGCATTAGAGGTATACTATCAGGTAAGGCCTCAAGGACAGTAGATATATATTCTCTGATAAGGCCTTTTGTTGAATGGTACTTGTGATCAACTAATAAATGTTTATTTTTCTAATTTATGTTCCCCAGTGTTCAAATTATTGGTGGTTTAGGCTGAGATCACCATGAGTATGCTATTTCATTTTGTGATTTAGCTGTGAAGATAGTGCCAACTTTGAAAATTGAAAGAATTTGCTAAAAGAAATAGTAACACTGAAAATACATCTTGGTTTTCTGATGACTGTCACACCAACATCAAAGTAAACTCAGATGCTAATTGGGCCAAGAAGACACAAATTTTCCGAATACTCTCTTTAGAATTGGCAAAGGGATTTTCACAATAACAAATAATACAAGTCCCAAAAAATATCTTGAGTCCAATTTACTGAATGGAGTTGTTGTTGCTGTAGGGTTTAACGCCATTTTTTAGCACACCATAGGCTATACATGGCGGCCAATATTAATGGTGGAGGAAGAAACCAGAAAGAACCATCAACCCATGAGAAGCTACAGGCAAGCTTTCTCACATACCCACATTGGCTGAATCTGAGACTCAAACTCACGCAGACAGAGGTGAGACTGAATGGAGTAACAAGTGTCAAACAGATGATAATATGCAATTGAATATTGCACAAAAAAAAATGTTCTTTTATTTAAATCTGATCAGCTTCTTTCTTATCTCAACTTTAATCTGTGTATCATGGTGCATTACACTTTTTGATGTAAACTCATGCAGTATATATTCAAATAATTTAACAACGCAGTATATTCTTAAAGAAATGTTTTTAATTGCTGTTATAAATTATTGGATAGCTATATTTTTAAATCATAATAAAACCTATACTTCATGTGCTAAATTAATCTTGTACAGTAAATTCAGTGCTTGTCAGTGTTTAAAAGTCACTGCTATTAATACTGGTGAATACAAATATTTATGTAATCAATTTCAGATATAGCCAGTGAAAACCTGTGTGGAAATGGACGTTTAGACAATGAGGAAGTTTGCGATGCAGGGATACTTGGTAGATTCGGCTATGATGAGTGCTGTGCAACTGATTGTACCTTGAAACCCTTGGCACTATGCAGGTTTGCAATGCAAATGTATCCTAAAGTAGAAAAATATTATGGCAACCGAACAATGTATAGTTCATTTATATTTAAAAATAATTGTTTCCTGAATAATAAAACTGGTACCAATGAAAGCTAATGGTAAATAAATGAAGTTTTCTGTATCTTGTTTTAAGGTGTGGCTTAATAGGAATAATTTCAGTGATCAGAACTTTATTTTTAATGCAGGTTTTTCGTTTATATTCAAGATATTTGATGACATTTACATATAAACTAAATGAAGATGGTGAAAGTAATAGGTTCCAATGTGGATGTGATTGTGAATAAGTTGACATAAAATGTATTGCAGTGTAATCAATAAAAGAAAGTACATTATTTTAATTGTTGTAAATTACACAAGTTTAAGCTTATCCTAACAGCACAATGACACTGTCTTTTTTATGTGTATGTACATACTGAAAGAGTTAGATCCCTTTGTGTACCACATTTATCAGATGCTAAGACCATGCTTGATCATATTTTATCACATTTAGTGTCCCAATCACATGTATGTACACACTGAAAGAGTTATCTCCATTTTTATACGATATTTATCATAAGACCATGCCTTGCTGATAGGTTTATCACACATTTAAATATAAGCTTTGTCCAAATCATACATATATATATATATATATATATATATATATATATATATATACACACACACACACACACACACAGAGTTAGAGTTAACATCCTCTTTATAACATATTGCTCTTTTTACCATATGTATCAGCTAAAAAGCCCATACATAATGATAAGTTTGCCACCCATCTTTACATGAACAAGGGCTCTCTCATGTGTATGAACATAATAGAATTGTTATTTTCTTTTTTGTCTATCTGTACCAGACAATAAACCAATGCAACATGATAGGCTCATCGTCCATTTATATAAAAGTTTTTCAAATATTTACTTGGAGTGTGATTGATAATAAGCCTGCCTCCTACTTTTGGACAGATATACTAGTAAGTACTTGGTCTTCGTCATGAAGAAAGGTTATGGGGTCTGTACTTTCTTGCTCCCAAGATAGCTATGCTGAGTAAATTACATGTAATATTAATTCTGAAAATGATTTAATCAATGAAGATAGTATTAAATAGGTATGCATGGTTATAAGTTAGTACAAACTAGGTATGCATGGTTATAAGTTAGTACAAACTAGGTATGCATGGTGATATGTTAGTATGATATAGGTATGCATGGTGATATGTTAGTATGATATAGGCATGCATGGTTATAAGTAGTACAAACTAGGTATGCATGGTGATATGTTAGTATGATATAGGTATGCATGGTGATATGTTAGTATGATATAGGTATGCATGGTTATAAGTAGTACAAACTAGGTATGCATGGTGATATGTTAGTATGATATAGGTATGCATGGTGATATGTTAGTATAATATAGGTATGCATGGTTATAAGTAGTACAAACTAGGCATGCATGGTGATATGTTAGTATGATATAGGTATGCATGGTGATATGTTAGTATGATATAGGTATGCATGGTTATAAGTAGTACAAACTAGGTATGCATGGTGATATGTTAGTATGATATAGGTATGCATAGTTATAAGTAGTACAAACTAGGTATGCATGGTTATGCATGGTTATACATTAATATGATATAGGGTATGCATAGTTATAAGCTAGTACAAACTAGGTGTACATGGTTATTAGTTAGTAAAAAGTAGATATACATGGTTATAAGCTAGAAAAAAAGCATGCAATGGTTATAAGTTAGTAAAAAAATAATAGGTATGCATGGTTATACATTAGTACAATATAGATATGCATAGTTATAAGCTAGTAAAAAATAGGTATGCATGGTTTTAAGTTGCAAGAAACTGATGATGTTCTACAAATGTTTTAGCAGTTTAGTAACTTTGGGTGTTGTGATAAAGATATATGCATACAGAATTTGGATATTTTGGGCCAGTTTTGATAAAAAAAAAAAAGAGTTCTGATTAAAGAATTTATATGTATTATTTCAAATTATGTCTTTATATTTCAGTCCATCCAACTCAGGGTGTTGTACTTCACAATGTCAGCTTGCATCACTGGGAACAAAATGCACTGATGAGATTAATGGGTTGTGTCAAAATGCTTCATATTGTAGATATCCTTTACATTACTATTCAGTCCGACTTTGTTATGATATTGTGTTTCTGTGTTTCATTTTTACAAAGAGTGTTTAGGTTCAATAGGATGATGTAAATTTTAAAACAATTAAACTTTTAAGATGTTTAATCCATTTTAATCACAAAATCTCTACTGTGGTTATTAAAATTAAAAAAAAATAATATTTAATCTTTGCTGTTTAAAATATCTGCTATCAATTTTCCCAGTTTCAAAGTAACTCAGTGAAATGAGAGCCTCCTATTTTTACCATAAGTTTTTATAGACAAATGGTTCTAAAAATGGAGACAAGATTACAGCAGCTGTTGCTACACCTTATAACACCATCTCCAGCCTTTTTCTATGTATTGCCATGATCTTTACTATAGAAGTTACAAGCATGCTTAAATCATTGCACAATATTGAAACTTCTCCAAAAACTTTTTTCATCATTGTTTTGGATTCACTTTCCACACTGAAAACTGTATAAATCATTAAAATCTTAAATTTGACAATCTCTTGATAGTCCATGTCCTGCACAAAAACATCTACTGGTACAGTCTGGAAAAAAGAGAGAGCAGATTAGGATACCCTGTCTCTAAATATAAAATCCCACATAGGGTTTTTAAAAAATATTCTACCAGTCGATATATAATTGTAGAATATGTTAACTTCAGGACTATGAGACAGAAATTTTATAATATCAACTCTTTCAAGTTGTTCTTTTGATGATAATTTATCTGGATAAAGTCTTGAATTTTCTAAAATATTTAGTTTATTTTAAAGAATTTGATTTTAATTTTAAGAACCAAACTCTTTTCAACTTTGAAAACTTATCAATTGAGTAAACAAAGCACCTGTTTAGGTTTTTTAAATTTTGGTTGTTCTGTAGCAATTTTTCTATAGCATAAATTTTCACATATTAAGTATTTAACAAGTAATAAAATCATAGCGAATGACATCATAGATCTAAAATATGCCCTAGGAACATTAACCTTCCTAAATAAGAGAAAGAGATGATGTCAATGCAAAAATCTGAAGATGTCAAGAAGTCTCAACAGCAAAAGGATGAATCTGTTTGACTGAGATATGACAAAATAAATTATATAAATTATATTATAAATATAATCTCTCTCTCTCTCTCTCTCTCTCTCTCTCTCTCTCTCTCTCTCTCTCTCTCTCTCTCTATATATATATATATATATATATATATATAAATATAAATATATATATATATATATATATATATATATATATATATATATATATATATATATATAAATAGAGATAAACAGTTTTATTAATATTTTATTATGTATAATGCACATTAAAGAAGAAAATCATCATATATTATTGATGAATCTTCCATATTTTATCAGAACTCTGTTTATATAATAAAAATTATGATGTGCATAATACTTATAATCAAGTGTTTTACAAATAATTAATCATAACCTATTGATAATTAATTTAAAAAAATGATTCATGAATGTGGTCTAGTGTTTTGGAATTTATAAAAGCATCAGATGGGTTAGAGTATTTTAATTCATACTCCATGAAGATTTTAAAACCTGAGTCCACTGGTGAATGACACCCTGGTCACCTTGCCTATAAGCAACAAGGCCTAAACCTTCTTGCACACATAAATAAACGAAAATATGATGTTACAGAGTCAGTGGTATGGGCATGATGCATAGCAGTCACAGTCATGTCGACCTAGATATTCATTCTCATCTATACACAGTCATTCTCATCTATACACAGTCATTCCAGTCATTCTCATCTATACACAGTCATTCCAGTCATTCTCATCTATACACAGTCATTCCAGTCACTCATCTATACACAGTCATTTCAGTCATTCTCATCTATACACAGTCATTCCAGTCATTCTCATCAATACACAGTCATTCCAGTCATTCTCATCAATACACAGTCATTCCAGTCATTCTCATCTATACACAGTCATTCCAGTCACTCATCTATACACAGTCATTCCAGTCATTCTCATCTATACACAGTCATTCCAGTCATTCTCATCTATACACAGTCATTCCAGTCATTCTCATCTATACACAGTCATTCCAGTCATTCTCATCTATACACAGTCATTCCAGTCATTCTCATCTATACACAGTCATTCTGGATTCGTAAGACAGAAATCAACATATACAGAAATAATGATAGGATTATAAGTATACACCAAACACAATGGAAAGTGCTCTTTCCAGATTCTACAGGAGTATGCTTGTTAATACTAACAGAATTTGTATGAATACGAATAAATATTATCATGCAGTTTAGAGAATTTTAATTTGTAATCTACAGAGATTTGAACCCAGGACAGCAGGTAAATGGTGAACATTACATTGCCTATAATCACCTACCACTATATCATCTCTAATTGTCTAACTTGTATGATACTTCAGTTTTTTTCCACTTAAAAGTCTTTAACCAGTCAGATTAAAGCACTATGAAAATTGTCTTCCTTAACTTTATGACTGGTTCCTCTACTGTTTGTCCACAAGGGCCTGCCAAAGCTGAGGGCACAAGTTGTCTCAATGGGTGAGTTCTGTTTTCATTTGTGTAATTATGACAAAATAAAGGTTCCTTATTAGGTGAGTTGTTGTAACATGGTTGTTAGATTGCCGAAAACTGCTCCAGTGGCCTAGTGGTTAGAGCATCACTTTGGAAGCGGGAGGTTGTGGGTTCAAGCCCCGGCCGAGTCATACCAAAGACTTACAAAAATGGTACTAACAGCTACCTCGCTTGGCGTTCAGCATTAAGAGGTTAGTGTTAGGACTGGTCAGCCTGGTAACAGGATAATGTGACTGGGTGTTATGTATTAACACTCAGATATGGATTCATGCATGTGTATGTGTTTATATATATGTGTATGTATGTATGTATGTATGTATGTATGTATGTATGTATGTATGTACGTACGTACGTACGTACGTGCGTGCGTGTGTGCGTGCGTGCGTGCGTGCGTGTGTGTGTGTGTCTCCTAATTGCTTTAGTGATGTTTAGTGTGTCCTAGGAGGGAGCAACACCTCTGGCTGGCTAAACAATCATACTTTTTCGAAGGAAGCTCACCCATCTTTGGTCCCCACTTGGCACTCAGCTCTCACCTGTGACTCCAAGAAGCTGTGACATGTGCAGCAACCACAGCATGGAAATTGGCCTCGACTGGCTGACTAAAACAAGCTGAAGGTAGTTGATGGGTCTTAAACCTGCTGTGAGTTAGGCTTTTTCTGCCTAGCATGTGAAGACTGGATTCAGCAACCTGCATGGAGGAGCCACCAAGTGGTCAACAGGCAGAAAGGCGCTTCCCAGCAAAGCGCCATGGAGCTCTAAGAGTATGATGAGACACATAGGACATTTTGGTCATCCACTGCACTTAACTCTGTCTCCAGCTGTCTTGACATTGTCATGCTGCTGGATGGTTTTGGGCAAGAGAGTGAGATCAATGAACTGTGCAACTCTTCCTCATTTAAAGCAAAGTCCCAGCACAAGTCATTCTTGTCATCCCATTTCATCACCCACTAAGGTCCTTTAACAACAGGCAAGCGACATAGTGTTAGGTGTGGGTACACTGGCAACCATAGCCACAAACCAGCACACTGACATGGAGCACCAGTGGAGTCTGGCAGCCCCCTGAGCAACTGTGCAGCCCTATTCAGGAATACACTGCTCACCTCCCTGGCATGAGGAAGGGGCTATAGAAAAGGTGCCCTAAACATTGCCTGCTCTAAACTTCCCTAGCCAGCATACCATGGCTGGTGGGGACCCTACTTCAGACGTCAATATATAAAAAAGAAAATGATTATTGTTCTTCTCACACTTGGCACATGGAATATGTGCATCTTAATGGGCATATTCAATGTGAAAAGACTCCAGAGGAGAACCACCCTAGTAGGAAAGGAACTCACTGGGTACATTGTGGACATTGCTGCCTTCAGTAAGACCCAGATTGTAGGAGAAGATGAACTCAATGAAAGGGCCATCAGATTCACTTTCTTTTGGAGCAGCCGAGAAAGTGAAGAGCACCATGAAGCTGGATTTGGCTTTGCAGTGAAGACAGCACTGATTGGCAAGAAACTACCCCTCTTGTCTGAAAAAGAGCACTTTACCATCATCAGTTGCTATGCTCCAACCATGACCATCCCATATGAAGTGAAGATCAAGTTCTATCAGGATCTTCCCTCCATCATTGCTGACATTCCAATTGAAGATAATCTTGTTATTTTTGGCAATTTCAATGCAAGAGTGATCATGTTGCCTAGGATTGAGTGCTAGAAAGCATGAAGTGGGTCATTGGAAAAGAAACTCCAGAGATGCGTCGAGCATAAACTGCATCACCAATACAGTCTTCCGCTTCCCTATCCATAACCGAATGCAGTGGATGCATCCATGCTTCAAGCACTGGCACTTCACCAACTACATCACTGTCAGGAAGAGGGACAGACAGGACGTGCATGTGACCAAGTCCTTGTGTGGGGCTGACTGCTGGACAAAGCACTGCCTCATCATCACCAAGCTCAACATCTGCATTCAGTCTAAAAGATAATACAGGGAAAAACGGCTCCTAAACGACTGAACATCACCATGCTGAAATGCACCAGTACCAAACTGTGTCTCATGGATACTCTGGAAGAACATCTGAAATACACCATACTTGATAATAATGAATGTGTAGACCGACAGGGAGGCATTCAGAGAGCTGGTCTTCCTATCCCCCTCAGCCAGAATGCATAAAGATTGGTTTAATGAGAACTGCGACAAAATCAAGCAGTTGCTGGATGAGAAACACTGCCTCCTTTCATACCTACCTCAACAACCCCAAGTCCACCTTTAGAAAAGATGCATACAACAACATATGCAAACCTGTATAGCAGAAGCTCCGTCAGATTCGACACATGGCTGAGCAACAAAGCTGATGAGATCTAGTGCTACGCAGACCAGCATGACATGAAGAACTTCTACAATGCCATGAAAAAAGTGTATGGACCTACATCCTCTGAATCAACCTCTCTTTTCAGTGCAGATGTGAACACACTAATTACTGACAAAGAGAGGATTCTTCATTGATGGGTTGAACACTTTGACAGCATCCTGAATCACCATTCATACATCAACAATGAAGCCCCCAATTACCCATCAACAAAGCACTGGATGACCCTCCAACCTTGCTGGAGACATGGAAAGCAATATGTCTGCTCTCCAGTGGCAAAGCACCTGATTCAGACTCCATCCCAACTGAAGTCTGTAAGGAACAGGCACAGCCCTGATAGAACAGCTCCACCAACTGTTTTTACTGATGTGGCAGCAAAAGACAATCCCCCATTAATTCAAAGATGCTTCCATAATCCACCTGTATAAGTGGAACCGCCAGGCCTGTGACAACCACTAGGGTATATCTTTACTTTCAATTGCAGGCAAGATACTTGCCAGAATCCTACTAAACTGCTTCCTTACACACCTTGACTAGACTACTGCCAGAAAGCCAGTGTGGATTCCAAAAAGAATGTGGGACCATCAACATGGTGTTTGCTGTTAGGCAGCTACAAGAGAAATGTCAAGAGAAAAACACTGACCTTTACTCCATCTACATCAACTTGACAAAGGTTTTTGATAATGTCAGCAAAGAAGATTTGTGGAAGGTTATGGCTAATTATGGATGCCCAAGAAAATTTATGTCCATGGTGCAGCATTTCCACAGTGTCATGCAGGCATGAGTCTAGGACAATGTAGAGACATCTGAGCCATTCCAAGTGACATGGCTTCAAGCAGGGTTGGGTTCTGGCACCGATCGACACTGTTCAATTTATTTTTCTCCACCATGCTGACTAATGCTTTCAGAGATGGAGAGGTCGGAGACAGCATCATGTACCGTACAGATGGAAAACTATTCAATCCTAAGAGGCTTCAAGTGAAAACCAAGGTCATGACAGACACCATCAGGGATTTCTTATTTGCTGATTTCTGTGCCCCAAATGTTGGTTGAGAAGCCGACCTGCAATGCAGCATTGACAAGTTCTCCAAGTTCTGCACAAGCTTGGTCTGACCATCAGTACCAAGATGAGACAAGTCTTGCATCAACCGACCCCTGAAAAGCCCTATGTTGAGCCCAACATCACCATCAATGATCAAAACCTCAACATAGTGAACCGCTTCACCTACCTTGACAGCACACTGTCACAGAGCGTCACAATTGATGATGGGTTGAACCTTCACATTACCAGAGCCAGAGCAACTTTCATCAGATTGTATTCCAATGTCTGGAATAGAAGAGGCATCATCACCCAGACCAAATGAAAGGTCTACAGGGCAGTTGTGCTCCCCATGCTACTTTACACATGTGAAACATAGACAGTGTACCAATGCCACGCCAAGAAGCTGAACCACTTTCACACAACAAGTCTCAGGAAAATCCTCAGCATCAAGTGGTAGGACAAGGTTCAGGACACTTAGGTACTTGCCCAAGCAGGTCTACCCAACATCTATGCCATCCTGATGCAGTGTCAGTTAAGCTGGGTGGGACATGTCGTATGCATGACAGACAACCGGCTGCCTAAGAAACTCTTATGGCAAGCTCCAGCAAGGACAGCAATCTCATGGAGATCAGAAAAAATGCTTCAAAGACAATCTGAAAGCTGCATTGAAAGCAATCAACATAAACCCTGCTTCCTGTTAGTAAATAGCAAGCAATCAAGTTACTTGGCATTCTTCTGTGCACAAAGTTGTGCAAATCTAGCAGGACAGTAGCTGCAGAGCTGTAGAGGCAAACCAGAAAAGCATGACCCATCAACCCTCCTTGAGATGTTCCACTCAACTCCTGTCCCTTATGCAAATGAACATTCTGTGTAAGGGTTGGCCTCATCAGCCACCTGTGCATGCACAGAACAGAACCAGCCCCTCCAACCCTCAATGACTAGAAAAGATCCTCGTCAAATCAATGGACGAACAACACATATGACTAATTACAGAATTTGATAATGTCCTAATTGCTTATATGCTTTTTACATAAGACTAATTACAGAATTTGCTAATCTCATAAGTGCTAATATTCTAATTACATATGACTAATTATGAAACTTGCTAAATATATATATATATATATATATATATATATATATATATGTGTGTGTGTGTGTGTGTGTGTGTGTGTGTCCTAATTGTTTATATGCTAATTTCATATGACTAATTACAGAACATGCTAATCTCATAATTAATAATGTGTTAATTACATAAGACTAATTACAGAACTTGCTAATCTCAAGTGCTAATATATTAATTTCTTAAGGCTAAGTATGAGACTTGGTGATACATCCATTAGCTTCAAATACATGTCTAATTTGTATAGCTATGCATTCAAATTCATGTCTAATTTGTATAGCTATGCATTCAAATTCATGTCTAATTTGTATAGCTATGCATTCAAATTCATGTCTAATTTGTATAGCTATGCATTTAAATACATGTCTAATTTGTATAGCTATGCATTCAAATTCATGTCTAATTTGTATAGCTATGCATTCAAATTCATGTCTAATTTGTATAGCTATGCATTCAAATACATGTCTAATTTGTATAGCTATGCATTTAAATACATGTCTAATTTGTATAGCTATGCATTCAAATTCATGTCTGATTTGTATAGCTATGCATTCAAATTCATGTCTAATTTGTATAGCTATGCATTCAAATTCATGTCTAATTTGTATAGCTATGCATTTAAATACATGTCTAATTTGTATAGCTATGCATTCAAATTCATGTCTAATTTGTATAGCTATGCATTCAAATTCATGTCTAATTTGTATAGCTATGCATTCAAATACATGTCTAATTTGTATAGCTATGCATTCAAATTCATGTCTAATTTGTATAGTTAGATATGAGTTCAAACTAATGTCTAATTTGTATAGCTATACTTCAAATTCTGTCTAATTTGTATAGTTAGATATGCATTTCAATTCATGTCTAAGTTGTATAGTTATGCATTCAAGGACATATCTAATTTGTATAGCTATGCATTCAAATTCATGTCTAATTTGTATAGCTATGCATTTAAATACATGTCTAATTTGTATAGCTATGCATTCAAATTCATGTCTGATTTGTATAGCTATGCATTCAAATTCATGTCTAATTTGTATAGCTATGCATTCAAATTCATGTCTAATTTGTATAGCTATGCATTTAAATACATGTCTAATTTGTATAGCTATGCATTCAAATTCATGTCTAATTTGTATAGCTATGCATTCAAATTCATGTCTAATTTGTATAGCTATGCATTCAAATACATGTCTAATTTGTATAGCTATGCATTCAAATTCATGTCTAATTTGTATAGTTAGATATGAGTTCAAACTAATGTCTAATTTGTATAGCTATTCTTCAAATTCTGTCTAATTTGTATAGTTAGATATGCATTTCAATTCATGTCTAAGTTGTATAGTTATGCATTCAAGGACATATCTAATTTGTATAGCTATGCATTCAAATTCATGTCTAATTTGTATAGCTATGCATTTAAATACATGTCTAATTTGTATAGCTATGCATTCAAATTCATGTCTAATTTGTATAGCTATGCATTCAAATTCATGTCTAATTTGTATAGCTATGCATTTAAATACATGTCTAATTTGTATAGCTATGCATTCAAATTCATGTCTAATTTGTATAGCTATGCATTCAAATTCATGTCTAATTTGTATAGCTATGCATTCAAATACATGTCTAATTTGTATAGCTATGCATTCAAATTCATGTCTAATTTGTATAGTTAGATATGAGTTCAAACTAATGTCTAATTTGTATAGCTATGCTTCAAATTCATGTCTAATTTGTATAGTTAGATATGCATTTCAATTCATGTCTAAGTTGTATAGTTATGCATTCAAGGACATATCTAATTTGTATAGTTAGACATGCATTCCAATTCATGTCAACTTTTTATAGTTATGCATTCAAGGACATGTCTAATTTGTATAGTTTGATATGCATTCCAGTTCATGTCTAATTTGTATAGTTAGTTAATTCATGTCTAATTTTGTATAGTTAGATATGCATGCAAATTCATGTCTAATTTGCATAGTTATGCATTCAAATTCATGTATAATTTGTATAGTTATGCATTTAAATACATGTCTAATTTGTATAGTTATGCATTCAAATTCATGTATAATTTGTATAGCTATGCATTCAAATTCATGTATAATTTGTATATTTATATAGGCATATTTATATAGGCATTTAAATTCATGTATAATTTGTATTGTTATGCATTCAAATTCATGTATAATTTGTATAGCTATGCATTCAAATTCATGTATAATTTGTATATTTATATAGGCATATTTATATAGGCATTTAAATTCATGTATAATTTGTATTGTTATGCATTCAAATTCATGTATAATTTGTATAGCTATGCATTCAAATTCATGTATAATTTGTATATTTATATAGGCATATTTATATAGGCATTTAAATTCATGTATAATTTGTATTGTTATGCATTCAAGGGTCTTATATAGAAATGTGTCTAGATATAACTGCCAATATTCAAGGCTTTGTTGAGAATGAATGGCACATACTTTCCTCTGTAATTATTATTTATTATTATTATTATTATTATTATTATTATTATTATTATTATTATTATTATTATTATTATTATTATTAATTGTATTATTTTTTAAAAATTATTATTAATTTATTATTATTATTGCTATTGTTATTAGCATTATTGATTTTATAATTATTATAATTTGTATTATTATTATTATTATTATTATTATTATTATTATTATTATTATTATTATTATTATTATTATTATTATTATTATTATTCAGAGGCTCATGTGTTAATGGAGAGTGCCGAGCTTTTTGTGAATTCCTTGGACTGGAAGCTTGTCTTTGTGATACAAGTATGATTGATTTTTTTTATCCCATAGTGAACAATCTACAAAACCAGATGTGTCCAAAGATTATTTTAATGGTGTTACTCATATGGGTTTAAGAGAATTTAGCATTTCGAATACTCTATTCATAGATAATCATTTCCCTATGCATACAAATCATTAGAGTACCCCATACATATATATCATGTGGAATACCCTATTCATACATATCATTTGGAATACCCTATACATACATATCATTTGGAATGCCCTATATATTTATATCATGTGGAATACCCTATTCATACCTATCATTTGGAATGCCCTATACATACATATCATTTGGACATACACCACAATTAATTTTATTATATGTTCTCTAAATATATTTCTCAGTACTGACCTTTCAACTTTGTGACAATCGATACAAATCATATGTTAATCTAAAATACATCCAAAGATGACTTAACGGTGAAGCTTTTGTCAGGGGTTGATCGGCATTTTTTTGAGTGGCTGCACTGTAAACAGAACAGCATGTACACAGACCACATATTTCACTTCCGGATCATCACCAAGGCCTTATTACTCCATGTGCACGGTCTCCAAAATAAACACAGACAACCACTCTCTCAGCTCATATTCTCAAGAATAAACAATTACCTTTAAATCCCTACCAAAAATGCATCAATATAACTCTTCTATCACCACCAAAATGAGAGAGGAAAAAATGTTCTAAAAATAGACTAGAATTACATTCGTGGGTACCGAACTGGAAGTATTAATTGTGATGTGATTCCATTTGGAAAACCCTATACATTCACATCATTTGGAATACCCTGTACATAATATCATTTGGAAAACCCTATACATACATGATCTGTCAGCACGCAATATGATGGCAAATCAGGGTCTTAGTTTGCTTGCAGTGGATTTGACTTATAGGCAAGAAATGATGCTATGTAAAGATATGAAGATGGCGCTTGGTCAATATGAGGTTAGCTGGTACATAAAATTCATATTCACAAAAATAATGGTAAGTAAGTTTATTTTATTATTTCCAAAGTCAATCTTTGTTTATTATACCCCTTTGTGGGGTAAAATAGAATCAGTATATCCATCAGTCAATTCATCACACTTATTTTACTTAATAACTCCTGAGCTCTTTGTGATATCTTCCTGAAAATTGGGATACATTTGTTTCATGACCTGATAGTGGGTTTTGTAAAATAAAATGAATTGTCTGATTGACCTGTTAAGAATCATAACTATTTTTATTACAAATTGCATTGATCAATGTTTCTATCCATTCCATCTCTTTACTAGTAATATCTCCAGACATATTTGAGATATTTTTTATGAAACTTGGTATGCATGTCATTGTTTCATTTAAATTTTGGGTTTGTCACATTACTACTTTTAGAGTAATCTCCCCATTTTTTTGACAATTGTATCGACACTTCATATCCTGTGGGGAGTATTCTATTAGCACTCATTTACTGACAGATCTAGTTTTTAACATGTTGCTGGCATATCTAGTCAGATGCTTTGCCACCATGTTTCCCAATCATGGAAACATATCACTACTTTAAAAACATCTGTTTCTTTTTCTAAGAATCAGGTACATTTGACCCACATTGGTACATTTTTGACTCATGTACACTTGTCTCACACTGGTAAATTTGACTAACATTGATACATTTGACTTGCAATGCTACATTTTGACTCCCATTTGTACATTTGTCCCACAAGGGTACATTTGACTCATATTGATACATCTAACTCTTATTTAGTACATTTGACTCGCTCTGGTACATTTGACTCACAATGGTACATTTGACTTGTTTTTGTACATTTTACTCACTCTGATACATTTAACTCATATGGGATGAGACAAAAATATTGCAGATGATGCAATCATGCAATCAACATAAAACTGTAGCTAAAGATGGTAATGACATAAGGTCTGATCATATGATTACATTACTGTCAATAGTCCAATGCAGTATGTTTAACTACACAGGTGTACTCCAGACAAAAGTATTTCAGATAAACAAGGTTTTCTTTAAAATTTACTCAGTATGTTACTTAGTCATATGCAGACCACAGAATAAATATTCTTGCTATACCTGTTAATCGTTTATTTACCTGTTAATAATTTATTTACCTGTTAATCATTTATTAATATCTCTGTTGCTTGCATTGCAGATGGACAGTCATGTTTGAGGTGCTGCCGGAACCAAACTTCAAAAATCTGTTTTCCTGTTGTTCCCTCTATCAATTTGGATGATGGCCGATTCTGTCCTGATGGATATTGTCAGAATGTAAGGACATGCTGTCGCATGCTTTAAACAAATACCATTGATGGAGTAATTTTTGTAGGATTTTATTTTCATGACACTGTGATTGAGTAGAAAGTTGCAAAAGTTTCACCTCTCGTAAAATTTAGTAAGTGAAGAATTCATGCCACCAAATGCCCAAATTATCAAAATTAAATCTGTTGAATTTCCTGAAGCCATAAATTTGCAAACTTTAACAGTACCACATAGGACGAACCTCCCATATCTAAGATGAATTTGATATTTTTTCTTTTCTTTATTTTATCTGTAAATATTACCTCCCTTCAGCAGTTTTCTCCCTTTGCTGGCTGTATTTTATTATTTTTCCACTCAAACTTTGGATGTTTGTCATGGTTGCATCATCAAAAAGTGAGACCAGTGCTCTAGTAAGTCTTTTCATCACAGTCAGCTTCTATGGTGAATGCTCGTAAAATGTTCTTGTAATTATCTTCTTTTTTTAATTACATTTTTATTACTATTAATATTTTATTACTTTTTTTAGACAGATAAGAGGCCAAGTAATTAAAAAAACTTTTTAAAAAAAAGGTTGGTGAACATATTTCTGCAACAGTTATTAAATAAAAAAAAGTATGGGAAAAAATGCCCTGTCACCAAAACATCATTACATAGATGATTAAGGTGGAAGTCTTCTCTCACAAAATAATCACAAAATATAGCTGAATCTATATTAACAAATTCATGAAATTTGCACAAGTTGAAGATTGTAGATTCCTGTTTTTAAATATAAAAAGAAAATGATTATTTTCACAATGACATAAATTATTCAAATCACATTAGTTTTCCACAGCAGAAAGTCTATATGGCTGGTTTTATTGACATCATAAATCACTTATGATTTGTTATAATCTCTTATTTAGTTTTCATTGACTTTATTACAATTATTAAAATTGTATAAGTGTTTTCCTTCTATATTATTTAGTAACAGACAGTTGCAAAACATGGCAGTTGTTATGTCCAATCTCTCCCAGATTTCAGTATTTCAGGTGTCACATCTAAGTTTTAGCAAGTGAGATATGTGGCGTTCTACAAACCCATTGTTATTCTCTTTGTTGACCCCATATCCAAAAGTGTATTTGGGGTTGATCCAGGGTTTCACATTGGAGTGTCACAGTAGCTCAATTGGTAGAGTATTGGACTTGTAATCCAGGTATCTGCCTGGACCAGCTTGTGTTGGTTGCCTCCTTTTATTCTTGGAAGGTCTGTTTAAGAAACTAACCAATGAATCTTGGATTGACCTTTGCCTACATAAGGGGTCACAAATCAAAATCACCTTTGGACCCTGAAATTAGTAGGTATCTTTTCTAACCCTAAGTACAAGTACTATACAGAGTTTGGTGAAGGTGCATGGTCTACATATAAAGTTACTGTGAAAAAAAATACATCTTTGTTCTTTCAGTCACATGACCATGACATTTTGTCTTTTGTTCCCCAAATCTGTAAAGACTTTTTTCATACCATAAGTACAATTCCTTGATAAAGTTTGGTAATGGTACATGGTTTAGATCTAGTTGTTGTGCTAAAATGATTTTTCTTCATTTAGGCAGTGACCTTGACCTTTTACTATTTGACCCAAATTAAAAGCTTTTATTCCCTTACCCGAAGTGCAAGCCATCCATAAAGTTTAGAAAAGTAAAACTGTGTTATTCTGTGGATGCCATAATTCTCTGTCATGGTGACCTTGAATTCTCAAAATCAAAAGGTTCCATTCTTTCCCAAATCAAATTGCGTCTTTCTTACCTGAAGTACAAGCCAACCACGAGGTTCAATATGTAAAAACTAACATTAGTTTACAGAAACCAAATTGGACCTGTCAGGTGGACATGGTATCAAGCATAGATGGGCTTTACAGCTGAAATGAATTTAGATCAGTGGAAAAAACTATTTATTTCTGATTGATGAGAAACTACTGGCATCTTCTGTGACAGGTTGATTGCAATGCTTATAATCATAAATTCCAGATAATTGAGTATTTATAAAGCATGACCTGGCTTGAGAAAAAGATCATTAGAATTATGTCACTTTATTGCATAAATTAATGGTTTGGTCAGAAGCAAATATATATATATATATATATATATATATATATATATATATATATATATCTATATATATATATGGTTTATCTGTATATATAAATGGTTTATCTGTATATATATATATATATATATATATATATATATATATATATATATATATATATATATATATATATATATATATATATATATATATATACAGTGGGACCCCGCTATAACCCGGTAGTTGGGAGCCATAGAATCCGACCGGGCTATGAACCGAACCGTGTTATAAGCAACCATGTACAATACCAGCACATTTTTGGATTTAATTGCAGGGTGGGGGGTGGGGAGTACATAAAGACGGGTGCGAAAATGCATGGCACAATTACCATTTTTAATCAATATATATTAAATGAGAAAAACATTTACTGTGGTAACAGAAATTGCAGATTTAATATATTACTTTATTCAGAGAACCATGCATTGGTACATACACGTGTCTAATTTATATATACCTGTATAATCTATTGCATGAAAAGAGTATCAACACCGTGTACTCACCAGCGAATCTTGTAACATACACTGAATCCATAATACATATATTTCCATCGAAAATATCCACACAAGGATGTAAAATATTCAATAATTTTGTCACAGATCATTACGTACGAATGTTGAAATAGTACATGTCCGTAGATTAAATAAGGGAAGCTAAAGTGTATTCTTATAATAACTACATGTACATCTCAGGACCTTTCCGTCTCTGAATTCAGTCAATGTAAATTTCAGCACATTTTCCCACCCAAGCTGCTAGTCAAAGTCCTTTGAACTTGCCGCCCAGCTATTGCGTCATGTTCTTTTGATGTACTCTAATACAGCATACAGAACTGGCTGATATTTTAACCACTGAATCACTGTTTAGCTCGGCAGTTCACTTTGATGATAAACAATGTACTTAAATTGATTGATTTATACATTCTGGTGAGAATCTTTTATCAACCCCCGCATTGGCTATTGTTTAGTTGTGTATGAAATTAAGAGAACATATATCGGAGATTATTAGAGCAACCATTGTATTCAGAATGCATTAAAGACAAACACAAAGCAGACACGATGGCTTCATTACTCAGGAATCAGTAATTATAATATTGACACTTATGAGCTGTAATTTTTCAAGAATAAACAAAGATCAAAGTTCTCAGTAGGCCCAGCAATTGGTTCGTATTAACGACGTTTATTTTTGCACAAAACTAGAAGAAAATTTGATAATACATTTTCTACAGGTTCTTTTTCACACTGTTTAGACGAATATGAGAATGATAATTAAACTCTTGCCTTTTTTTTTTATACTTAATTTTTTTATTTTTTTTTGGTCTTTGAGAAAAATACCTGTAATAAATTACCCGAAATTTCGGGAGCCATGCCACGACTGGGTTATATCCGAATTCAGGTTATAGCGGGGCGGGTTATAGCGGGGTCCCACTATATATGGTTTATCTGTATATATATATATATATATATATATATATATATATATATATATATATATATATATATGGTTTATCTGTATATATATATATATATATATATATATATATATATATATGGTTTATCTGCACATTTTGTCTGGAAGATTATGTGGCAGGAATATATTTATGAAACTGAATATAAAAAGGAGAGAAAACTGCTCTGACAAACATTGATAAGCCTAAATAATAAATGTACCCCAAAGTGTCATTTTTACTTCTTTTATGTTAGCATTATCCTCCCATAATTAACTGATTTCCAACTAACTATTTATAAATTCATGTTTTGGTTGAAAAACTATACATTAGAATTGAATCGTACAATTTTATTTCACTCTAATTTTTTTAAATAAATTAATAATTGATGACAATCTGATTTACCTAACACCTCATTAACATTTATTTTCAGTAAAGTTGGATGGTGGTGTTTTACTTGGTCAGGTCAACCAAAAAGTCTTAAGGGATGGTAATAGAAGTTAGTTATGGCTGCTTGTTGCTTCTTTTGCTAGTTTGGGCCTAGGCTTTGCACATTTTGCTTTAAATTCAAAGTTTGCTTGAAAAAACTATACCATAGAATTTAATTCTATGATTTTATTTCAATCTAGTTTTTAAAAAATTAATTATTGATACAAGCTGATTTACTACATTAAAATACCTAACACCTGAGGAATATGTATTTTAAGTTATGTTGGATAATAATGTTTTATTTGATGATGTCAACAAGGTCTTGAAGGATGGAAATAGAAGTTGTTGGCGATAGTTCTTTTTTGTCTAATTTGGACCTCGGCTTCCTACACTTTTTGCTTTAAAGATATAATATACTGCGATACACCTTGACAGAAACCACATCACATAAGGGACAGATCTGTAACGTCGATCATATAATAATAATAATGAGGACTTTGCATAGCGCCTAATCTTTAGAAGCTCTTAGCGCTTTACAACATCTGTAATGATATCACTACAGAAAAACAACAGAAAAACAGAAAATAAAAACCATGAAATTGGAAAACATAAAAAATGCTGAAAATATTTAAGGTAGGAAACATTTTTAGGTTTTTAAGTTTGTTCTTGCAGTGGAAAAAGGTGAGTTTTAAGAGCACTCTTGAAAGGGATCAGTGTGTCTTTGTGTCCAATTTCAATGGGCAATTCATTGCTGGGCCTTGGTATGCAAAAGAACGTTGTACATATGACTTTGTTTTCATAGTGGGAACAATGTGTATATGATTGTCAGAAGAGGAGCGTAAGTATCTTTCTGGTGTGTACCCATGAGTTAGGCTGGATAGGTATGTTGGACTGGAGTCTGTCAGTGAAATGTAGCACAGAGAACAAATTTTGTGTTTGATTCTGGATTGAATGGATAGCCAGTATTGGGTACAGAGCAATGGGGAGGTGTGCTCTGATCATGGTACTCTAAAGATGATCTGAGCAGCTGTATTTTGAACTTTTTGAAGTTTCTGGAGTAGATATTGAGATGAACCAGACAGAATTGAGTTACAATAGTCCAGTCTTGAAAGTGCTAATGAACACACAAGTGTTTTAGTGGCATCAACTGAAAGATATTTATGAATGGAGATGATGCATCTCAGCTCAAGATATGCAGCCTTGCATATGTTTATGACATGTTGGTACAATGTGAGAGTACCGTCTAGAGTAACACCTAGGTTTCATACTGACTGTTGAATTTAATGGGTTTTTTTTCTGATATTTATTGTTTGAGGTAAAGGATGTGAATGAGAAAGTCTTTGTGTTGTGATCAGAATGGCCTCAGTTTTATCATCATTTATCTGCAGCGTGTTACATGTCATCCATGATTTCACATCAGAAATGCACCTCTCTACTCCTTGGATTGTAGCATCAACTTCAGTTGGGTGGCTGGACTTGTATATGTGGGAGTCATCAGCGTACAATTGGTGAGACACTGGGTGATGATCTATGACACTTGAGAGCGGCTGAATGTATAGAATAAAGAGAACAGGTCCTAGAACAGACTCCTGTGAAACACCACAACATAGATCAACTGGGCTGGAGTATATTCCATTTGCAGATATAATTTGTGTCATGTTCACTAAGTAGGACTTGAACCACTGTAAGGCTATATTCTGAATGCCAAATACATGCTGGAGATGGTGAAGTAATATATCATAGTCTATTGAGTTAAATGCTGCAGACAAATCAAGGAGGGTGAGGATTGTAATCTTTTCGCTATCCAAAGCAGAGAGAATGTCATTAAATACTTTCAGAAGAGTAGTTTCAGTACTGTGGCAAGGGTGATATATAGACTGTACATTGCTAAAAAGACTTTCAAATGAGATACAAGTTGAGTTAGAACAACTTTTTCAAAGATATTTTATATGAAAGGGAGATTAGAAACTGGGCAGTAGTTCTTTAAATCATTATGGTCAAGTGTTGGTTTCTTCAGCAGAGGCTTGAAAATGGCAGTTTTGAAAAATGATGGTAATTCCCCGGATTGGAGAAAGATATTAATAAAACATCAGTTAGTGAAGGCAATATTTTGTCTAAGTACTCAAGCAGCAGTGATGATGGAATTGGATCAAGTTCACATGACTGGTGCACTCTTCATCATGAATTTCCGTACTAAATCCATAGAGACAGGTTCAAATGCTCCTAATGGTTGTCACTGAAATCTGTATCGTAACTGTATGGTGACAACAAGTCAATTGAAATTGTGTTATCAAGTATATCTCTGATCGTTTGTATTTTGTCACAGAAGAAATTTTCAAATAGGTCCAGAAGGTCTACTGGAGAGAAGGTAGATGGAAGTGGTGTATATTTGTTCCTTGGCATTAGTTTGTTAGTTATCTCGAAGAGTTCTTTGCAGCTGGAACTCTCCATGATCTTAGTACTGTTGTGGGATGATTTGGCTAAATGGACTATGTTTGTGACGTTCTTCTTAATGGCTTCGTAGATTTGTTTATGAATAGTGAGTCTGGTGGAAAGTCAAAGCCTCTCTGCTTCACTCTGATGTCCTTTAGCAGTACGATGCTGGTCCCTAAAACTGCTATGCCACGGAGAACACTTTTTTTAATTGATACTCTGCACTTGGTGGCTGGAGAATGTTTTCAAGCAATGAACGCAGGCAGTTATCGAGTTGTTCTGCTGTAGGAGGTAAGCAAATTGTTAGGTTTTCTTGGATGTCATGCAGTAGTTTGGTTCTATTTATCATATGAAGGTTTTTCTTAGTAGCAAATAAAGGTGGAGGGTTAGGGACTGATACGTTGAGATAGCATATAATGTAGAGGTGATCTGATGCAAGTTCGTGGGATACAAGGGTGGATTGCAGAATATTATCATCAGGTCTATGAAGAATCCAGTCCAAAATATGACCAAGTTTATGGGTGGGTTGGTTAACTGATTGTTTAAGATTGGAAACATGAATGGAATCTAGGAGTTTTGATGTGTATTGGTTTCCAGGACAATGAAAGTTGAAATCTCCAAGAATAATTAGGTTGCCACCTATCAAATTTCCATATGCCATAAGATTCAGAAAGTGCTCCAAAAGGAGAGATTCAGTCAGCTTGTTTTTCCTCCAAGGAGGAGGGCAGTAGAGACACAGAAAATGGACTGACCTTTGTTCCAGTGTGAGTGTTGTTTGGACTAATTCAAAACGATGTGTGGCAGAAATTGAAGGTTGTTTTGTACTTGAGACATTTTATCATTGAATTCTTTGTGATGACAGCAATTCCACCTCCGCGAGAGTTGTGGGGGAATGACTTGATGGAGTAGGTGGTGGGTGTTACATCCGCGCACTTGGGTTCATCACCTGATGTTTTTAGCCATGTTTCTGTCAGGAAGAAGACGTCGATATAGTACAGACCCGGCAATTTATTAAGTCAAGAAGATATGTTTTGACACCTAATTTCTCTTTGATTTTGTAGTTATAGAATGTTTTGAAAATTTTTAAATTTTGACTAAACTTGCTTAGTCTACAATGCCACTGTTGATTTGTTCAACAAAGAAATTTAATTAGACTTAGTCAAATTATTTTATTAAGCTTAGTCAGCAAAATTCTTTTTGATTGTCTGAGAAAGAAACAGTTGTAAACTTTACTTAGCTAACATTGAATTTCGCTTCACTACAGTGTTTATTTGAAAGTTAAATGGACAACCAAATACAAGACTAGCTGACATAATGATATTTGAGAACTCCTGTGACCAATGTCCAGTTGTTAAAATTATGTGCCCGTCAAAAACCTTTGACATATCCATCTAATAGTGTACTGTGGTTTTATCAGTATATATACATATATATATATATATATATATATATATATATATATATATATATATATATATATATATATATATATATATATATATATATATATATATATATATATATATATATATATATATATATATATATATTGATTGATTGATCCATTCTTCCTTCCACCCTGCCTACATACTGATGCTTCCTGAGGATAAAAACACAATGTATTTGTCATTGTTCAATTTAATATTTTTGATTTATGTCTTTTCACAGGGTCAGTGTAAAAAAGTTTCCACAAGCTTAGTGGAGCGGTTCTGGGCATTCATAGAGAATATAGATTTGGACTTCATTGGTAAGTCCATGTTTAATGTGAATGTAATGAAATAATTGTGAATGTCATGAAACCAGTCTCAAGATGGATGATTGTGAATGTCATGAAACCAGTCTTAAGATGAATGATTGTGAATGTCATGAACCAGTCTCAAGATGCACAATTGTGAATGTCATAAAACCAGTCTTAAGATGGATGATTGTGAATGTCATGAAACCAGTCTTAAGATGGATGATTGTGAATGTCATGAAACCAGTCTTAAGATGGATTATTGTGAATGTCATGAAACCAGTTTTATGATGGATGATTGTGAATGTCATGAAACCAGTCTTATGATGGATGATTGTGAATGTCATGAAACCAGTCTTAAGATGGATGATTGTGAAAGTCATGAAATCAGTCAGAGGAATGATGATTGTGAATGTCATATAACCAGTCACAAGATGACTAATTGTGTCATGAAACCATTCGTAACAAGTCATCACAATCAAATGTACCCATATTTAATATATTTCATAGGTACAAAGCCACTTCTATATCTCAAAAACTCAGTCACTAATAAAAGCAGAACCTGTTTAACTCTTGTGATATGTCACTGTTGCTGAGATACATTGATTTATATGGGCAATAGGCCAAAATGTCATTTGTCAAGGATGTTGTTGTAACTTGGATCATGGTTTCCATTATTGCAATCTCTATTCTGTATTTAATCTGTTGTTTTTTTTTCTTACAACAAATCAATAGGTGCTAGAGGTTTGTATTTAACAAATTATATTTTAAAGAATGAAATTACACTAGAAATGATGTTATCTTTTTGAATGTGGCCAGAAAATGTTTCAGATTCTAATTCAATGACTGATTTGATGTTGTATGTCATTATGCATATTGGATGCCGCAGGCTTAATTGTACTGTTGCTATGGCTAGGCATTACCCTTTAAGAGATTTGTTGAGGTTTTGTTTCATTCTATTGTCTATTGTGTAAAATAAAGTTATTATAATCAGATTTGAGGGGTTGTGTTGTATTGTGTCTCATTTGGAGTTTCAGATCATTTAGTCGTTAATTTAAAGCTCTTCTGACATTGGGGAACTCCACAATAATGCACATTGTTATTACAAGATTTTCGATATAACACTGTCATATCACAGCTCCCATCTTTTTGTCTTATATGTCCATTATTTTCTGACACTATTCAAAATATCAGCCAAGCTAACAAGCAAAATAAAAATCATTCGGTTAAGTTTCGTAAACCACAGCTTATGGATTGGAAGGTTGTAATTAACATTTTTACACTGTAATAATTACTTTTCTTGATTCATCTTAATCCTGACTGTTATATAAATTGGCAGGTAGTAAATTTATTACTATACATGTATATTATAACTTGCATTTGGTTTATTCCTCTTCCTTTTCTTGCAAAACTCTTATAATCATTGAAGTATCAATCGTTCTTGCAAGAAATGAAATGATAATAATAATAAACAACAATTGTGTCAATAAATTTTGAGATAGATTGTAAACCAGATCATGCTTCAAAAGTAGCATGAGACCAGATGTACTATGAAAAGTCCTTGAGACCAGATGTACTATGAAAAGTCCTTGAAATCTACAGCTAAGGAAATAACTAAACCTAAACACCCTAAAATACCATGAGAAGAGCTTTGAAACAGGATAATAATAATGTTGCTACATAATTCATCAAGGCAGAATGATGAAAATTCAGTTTTTCATGGTCATGACTAAAACAAGTTTTACATACAAAATGTGGTAAACATGCTTTGTTCTAACACATAAAGATTACTCAATCACAAAACAGGAAATTCTGTCAACATGAAGAGATGTTTAAATGAAATTATACCTCAGTAGACATTTTTGGGCCAATGTCTACTCAGTTTTTTATGTACAAGGCGGCATTCATAATATGGTTGTTATTAAGCTAATGGCAACTACCAACTTTTATGAGCATCCATTTCTCTAACCTTTAGCTTTTATTTTCCTGCATATTATAATTTTAAAATGAAATAAAATTTCTTATATTTACAGTGGAATCTTTCAAGACCAATATGGTTGGATGTGTACTTGGATTTTCTCTGGTGTTATACATTCCAATTTGTATCATTGTCTGGTGTGTGGTATGTACCATGTTTTATTACATTATTAACTCTCTCTCATTAGAACACCCTTCATTATAGTTCAGTTCTGTATGTAATACAGATGTAGTATGTAATACAGTACTGCTATAGACCCCATTATCAATGTTAAACCATTGGAATTTAATTATTTTTAAAAACTATAATGTAATACATTACTGCTATAGACCCCATTATCAATGTTAAACCATTGGAATTTAATTATTTTTAAAAAGTATAATGTAATACATTACTGCTATAGACCCCATTATCAATGTTAAACCATTGGAATTTAATTATTTTTAAAAAGTGTAATGTAAATCAGTACTGCTATAGACCCCATTATCAATGTTAAACCATTGGAATTTAATTATTTTTAAAAGTATAATGTAATACATTACTGCTATAGACCCCATTATCAATGTTAAACCATTGGAATTTAATTATTTTTAAAAAGTATAATGTAATACATTACTGCTATAGACCCCATTATCAATGTTAACCTATTGGACTTTAATTATTTTTAAAAAATATAATGAAATGAAGCTTAGAATTATAGTTTATTTCCTTCTTTAAACATTTTTATTTGACAAAATTAAGTATATATATATATATATATATATATATATATATATATATATATATATATATATATATATATCTGTGTGTGTGTGTGTATATAGATAATAAAGTGAAAAGTCAACTAAATTATTGCTAACCTTTTTAATGTCATTATTATTGATCTCCCCACCCCACTACACATTCATGCATTCATTCCTATTTTATCATTCTTACCCAAACACCATGCTCCAGTGCTTAACATGGTACTGATGAAAAAATACTCTGTCACTAATTGCCCTTCAAAATAAAACTCAACGATTATTTAAAACTTAGTAAAAATTTTGCACTGGTTGAAATTCACCATTAATTCTTCTTTTAACCAATTCACAAAGAAACATTGGTGTTGGTAAATGATTTACTTCAACATGATGCAGTTATTGAGATCATGTTGATTTTCTCCAACAGAAAGGCTGCACAGCCAATTTATGGCAGGTTATAAATTGCAAAAAATTTCCAAAGGTCTTGCTGACTTTTTCATTTGCTTTTACAGCAATGTTATTGTGGTTGTAAAAAGTTTATAAGCATGTTTCTTTGTAATTATTGAATAAGAGACAAAAGCTGCATTCAAGTCATTTTGAAACCAATCTCTCAAAGTTCTTGGAGCTATGATACACTTAGTTAGCAAATGATATTATATCAATGACCATATCATGGTGTATGGACAACATTAAACCATGGACAGAATACATCTTTTTAAGTCAGTGGATCTCGGTGTACAAACTGTGTAAATCAAATAAGAATACAATTATAAAATCAAGGTGATAAATGGTTTAATTGCCATATTTTTTTTTCATTGCAGGACTGGAAAAGAAAAAAGGATTGGGAGAGAGAGAACACTGTGCATTTGCGGAAGGTAAGATTTGCTTTTTGTGATTTTATGAAAAACACTATTTTCTTCTCAATCCAGAATGCTTTTTAAAACATGTATTAACCTGAATTTAACACTATAATTAATCCATAATTCATTTATATAATATACAAAATACTTCTATAAAATGTTGACTTAGCATGACTGTCAGAAAAGTGGTTGCATATTTTGAATGAACTACCATCTGGATTGGTTTGGTGTTTTATGACATAGCAACACTTTCAAGGCTATGTCATGGCAAGGAAAGTAGCATAAAGTACCTCCCTAAGGACACACCACAGTAGTTTTGTGGACTGATCCAATGGTGGGAATTAAACCCACACCCTTCTGGTCAGAAAGCCAGTGACTTAACCACTGTACCATCATGGCTTCTGCCATTTGTATTGATTACATATAATATCAATAATGCTAATGCTAACTGGATTATTAAAATCAACAACAATAATAAACAGAAAACTATTGATGCTTTTGAAAGAATTGGAATTATTTTTTTTTAAGACAAATAACATCTACTTCCTTAAAGTTGCTGTGCATAGATCATTTTTAAAAGTTGTTAGTATTTTGTTCTGTGTATTACAGTTGATGTTTTTATTTCAGATCATGTTTATGTTATTGATAATGTATGTAGTTGATACATTTTCTCTGTAACAGATGGTGGTTCTATATATTGTCTTATACAGACAGTGGTTCTACATCTTGTCTCTTACATGGTGGTTCTACATTTTGTCTGTTATAGAGGTGGCTCTACATCTTGTCATTTACAGATGGTGGTTCTACATCTATCTCATATGTTACAGATGGTGGCTCTACATCTTGTCTGTTATATAGTTGGCTCCTCATCTTTTATGTTTACAGATGGTGGTTCTGCATCAATCTCATCTGTTACAGATGGTGGTTGTACATCTATCTCATATGTTAAAGATGGTGGTTCTACATTTTGTCTGATACAGATAGTGGTTCTATATCTTGTCTCTTACAGATGGTGGTTTGACATCTTGTCTGTTACAGATGGTGGTTCTACATTTTGTCTGATACATATAGTGGTTCTACATTTTGTCTGATACAGATGGTGGTTCTACATTTTGTCTGATACAGATGGTGGTTCTATATTTTGTCTGATACAGATGGTGGTTCTATATTTTGTCTGATACAGATAGTGGTTCTACATTTTGTCTGATACAGATGGTGGTTCGACATTTTGTCTGATACAGATGGTGGCTCTATATTTTGTCTGATACAGATGGTGGTTCTACATTTTGTCTGATACAGATGGTGGTTCTACATTTTGTCTGATACAGATGGTGGTTCTATATTTTGTCTGTTATATATGGTGGTTCTACATTTTGTCTATTATATATGGTGGTTCTACATTTTGTCTGATACAGATAGTGGTTCTACATTTTGTCTGTTATATATGGTGGTTCTACATTTTGTCTGATATATATGGTGGTTCTACATTTTGTCTGATACAGATGGTGGTTCTACAATTTGTTTCTTACAAATGGTGATTCTACATTAGTCTGTTACATATGGTGGCTCTACATCTTACAGATAGTTGTTCTACATTTTGTCTGATACAGATGGTGGTTCTACAATTTGTTTCTTACAAATGGTGATTCTACATTAGTCTGTTACATATGGTGGCTCTACATCTTATAGATAGTTGTTCTACATTTTGTCTGATACAGATGGTGGTTCTACAATTTGTTTCTTACAAATGGTGATTCTACATTAGTCTGTTACATATGATGGCTCTACATCTTACAGATAGTATTTCTACATTTTGTCTGATACAGATGGTGGTTCTATATCTTAACTTGATAAATTTGCAAATTTTCATCCTTTGCAAAAAAACAAAAATGCAAGACCCAAGTCATATGCTGATAAATAAATGAAGTTTATGTTGATACTATACATACGTAAAGCTGTACATTGTTATAACACCATTTTTTATGCATTTCCAGGTTTAATGTGGTAATGCTATGAAGTCAGTGAACAAAATTATCAAAAACAATATAAAAGAATACAATTAATAAAAAATTTCTTCTTCATATCCCTTTGTGCAAAGATTTATGTGAAAATAGTTTTACTTGCTATAGTTTGTGAAATGTATATCAAAATGGGTTGGAATGAACAATATATCACTCAGTATAAGTTATTTATTTTCATTTTAGAACATTATTTTATGACAAAATTAAAATGCAGTCTTGTGGTTGGTCTCAATGTACAAATGCAGTCTTTTGATTGGGCACAATGTATAAATGCAGTCTTTTGATTGGGCACAATGTATAAATGCAGTCTTTTCATTGGTCAGAATGTTTTTTTTTAGCAAGATATAAAGTCCTGTAAAGTTTTATATTGCAGGGGCCTGTACTCTACAGACCCCTTGGTGTATTACTTACTGTAAGGACTTAGAAAACTATTTTTAAGTCAAATGCCTTGTCATTCCCAAAATACACTAGCAGTCTACCGCTTTAGTGGTTTTGCAGAAATGCCACAAAGCCAGCCTTAAGCTCCAGTCTCTGTATTTATGACTCACTGCAACTGAAAATGACCTTTTTCCTAGGTCTTACATTTGTTAAATTAATTATAAATTTTGTTATGCAGTTTAGCAGACATCTGTATCAAAATTTACTGCTGCTTTTCAATCTCATGTCTTTCAATTAATTTAGTGTAGTTTATTTAATTTATTTAAGTTTTAAAAGACTTTTGGAAATTTCTTACAAATTGTCAAGGAATGGCTAATTTTTTTAATTTTTGTGCAATGTTGATACACAAATGATCTAATATGCATGAAATGTTCAAATTGTGTGACATTATCAGAGTTCACCTATTGAGAATTTGTGCTTGGGTGTGCATTCACAGTGATGATTTTTGTGTATTTGGATTTTTGTGTATTAGGATCTGACATATCTGCTTAAAATATCTAGACTTCTGACCTTATGTGTGATATTTGCAAAATCAGTTCATATAATGGGACTTGTAACCTCAGCTAGGTCACTATATACAAATGTGCTAGTCCTAGGGATTGAACCTGAAACCACAGTCAGAAAGTAAGCATGTTATCTTGTATAATTTGGCCAACCTACCTTATCTCATTGTTTTTCCAGAATCCATTCCTAAATCAGGCAAAATAATCGTGTTGTTAATTTCGACATGTTTAAAAATCTTATCCCTTGAATATCAAGTCAAAAAAATTAATTTTAGAAAATCCCACTCTCAATTTCCTGGCAAGCACTTTTTTGAAGTATGGTAGGAAAACTGCAAATGTTTTTTAAAAAATCATTAGTAATAAAGTAATTCTCTGACCTCAGAAAATGTCATTTTATGGAAAAAATTTTCTTTACAAAGTTCATTTACTCCACAGATTTGGGTTTTTCCTTGTAATTCTGAAACACAACAACTGAATTGAGTGTCATCTTAGCTTGATCTTTTACAAATTCTTTCTCAGGACCGCACATTAGATGTAGACGAGGATAAGCGAAAAGTGATCCCTCCAACGGTTGAGCCTGCTGGAGCACAACAACGAACAAGACCCCTTCCCAGTGTGCAACCAGATCTCCTACCAATTACCAGCAGATCACATAGCAGAAGCAGAAATCTTGTCCATCCAATGTAGGCATTTAGCCCAGGGGCAACAAATCAGAGGGCAAAAACAAAAATGTTTTCAACCATTGAAGCAATTTAACTCAGGGCAGTCAAAAAGATGAACCAAACAAGGGAATGTTTTAGTTGCATACCTTGTCTACACAAGTGATTTTTTTATAATTATGATGACAAATCAGTTTTTCATTGAAAGGAAAACGAAATGGACATCTTTTATAATTGTTTTAAATGGAATATCCCTTAGTCACACAACAATTGTCTCCACACCCATGATGTTAACTTTTTTGTAAGTATGAAAAACGAATTACATGGTTCAATGTATAGTTCCTACTTTCAAATAAATCAATATTTTAAAATTCAAAGTTTCCAATGCCAGCCTACAAATGTTTTTTTTTAAACAACAAATTCATTTTAGAATGATGCATTTCTTTTCTCAATTTTGTTGATCTAAATAATGTAACAAAGTGTTGGTCATTAGGACATTAGTGAGAACTGGATAAATTAAAAGAAGAAATACTTGTAGTACAGATCATGGAATATTTACTGTACATGTATTTTATTCAAGTGGCAGCTAGAAAACAAAAGCTGTTGAAATGCTCAGAATGTTTCAAATAAAATGCATTTCAGTACAAGTACAGGGCAGTCAACTTTCATTACATTGACATTTCCAGTCATGTTGTTTAGAGGAGTTATCTTTCCTGTTTGATTGTTATAGAACCTGAATGTATATAAATGGACAAAATTGCCCAGGAATATGAATATTTACTTCATATCTAATATTATTGAATTTTTAGCAAATCTGTGAATTTCCAACATTTTAAACTAATTTTTTCTGTATAGAAGTTTAAAAAACCATTCACATACTGTGTTTTGACACTATTCCTTTTAAAAGTACTATTATAAAAAGTAACAATGTCATTATAAATAACAATATATAGTTGACTGTAATGAATTTTATTTTAATGAGAGTTGACTATAATAAACTTTATTCTTATGAAAGTTGACTGGAACCTGAATAGTTCACTAAAATGAATCTTTTACTAATGAGAGTTGACTGCAATTAATGTTATTCTAATTAAAGTTGGCTGTAATTAATGTTATTCTAATGAGAGTTGACTACAATGAATGTTATTCTAATGAAAGTTGACTACAATGAATGTTATTCTGAAGAGAGTTGACTGCAGTGAATGTTATTTTCATGAGAGTTGACTGCAATGAATGTTAATTTCATGCAAGCTGACTGTAATGAATGTTATTTTAATGGGACTTGACTGCAGTTAAAGCTACAGTCATAGTGAATACATCTGTACAGTTATTATTTATTGGATGAATGTTTGTGGTTGTGAAGGAATTTCTGCTCATTTTGTGTTTTATATTGTATTGCTGTTGTCTGTCTGTGTACCCATAATTTAAAGCATCTTCCAGAATCCATTTTTGTATAATTACATATAATTTGCTATAATTACATATAATTTGCTTGATGTAGACATATGGTATTTGGTCAACATGTTTCTCTGGATATGTGAATAACATCATGATATTGACAAATTAAATTAGTTTTGCATATTTATATAAACATACATATGGCTTGATTAGATTTTTGTCCCATTTCAATTATATTTATATTTTTATCAGGGTTTTTTCTTTATGTTTTGATCTCAGAAGTTTTATGTCAGGAACTTGACTGCATGATTACAACGAAACTTTTGTAGCCTATGTTGATGAAATTTGATACTCACATGAATACAAGTATACTGACATGCATGACATAATTGGATTTGCATGCTAATTAAATCATTTTTGCAAGTTATCAACTTTATGGTTGACTCAATAATTTTGGGGGTTGCAATATGAGCATATAATACTTGCTTTATAAACACAGATCTAGCTGTAACCCTTAATTGAATTATGCATTAATAATCATATATTTCCAACACATTTTTGTATATTTTTGTCTTTTTTGGTTTTTGTATTTTCAAATATATTTAATGGGACTTTTAATACATTTTTGGCTATACCATGCCAAGGAAATGAGAACTAAGTGCCTTTCCAAAGTACGTATAGAGAAAGCCGACCTGGGATGGCCAGGACAGGTATCAGACCAGTGTCCTTTAGTTTGATGCTTTGTCATCTGTGCAACCATAGCTAACCTTTTTCAAATAAAATAGGTCAGTCATTCATCTTATTTAGATAAGAATAGGTCAGTCATTCATCTCATTGAAATAGAAATAGGACAGTCATTCATCTCATTCAAATAAAAATAGGACAGTCATTCATCTCATTCAAATAAAATAGGTCAGTCATTCATCTCATTCAAATAATTCTCAGTTACAATAATTAAACAACTACAGGTAAAACCCATTATAAGGCAATTCATTATAATGTGATGGCAACATGGCTACCATTTTCTAATTTAAGGTGACTTATCTTTTTAACATCCTAAATACGTGCTCTTTAAAATGCTGATTATTCCTATCCCTAGCAGATATTTAATCCCAGTTTTAATGTTGCTTTAACTTTCAAAACTTTCCAGAACAAATGATATACGATCAAGAGGTTAGTTAAAACTTATGTCATTGAAATTTCAATGCACATTTTCTATGGGGAAGTTTATCAAAAAATTTCGTAATGGGATCCCACTTATCTCGCAATGTTATTCTCGCAATGTTATTCTTTGGACCTCAATCATCGTGTTATAATGGGTTTTACTTGTTTGTATCTTGCTTTCTTTGGTATTGGAAAAAGCTCACACAAAGTTATGGTTCATCATCATCATCAGTCTCTTGACCTAGTGTGGTTATTGAGGCACTGTGCTGCTGAACATCTGACCAGTTCCCTCCACTTGACTTGATCATGTGCCAATGCTTGTGTTTGTGCAAAACTTTTCCTGGTCCATTCTGTGATGTTGTCACTCCTCTTTTTTCTCTGTCTACCTCTCCTTCTACCACCTTGAAAGTTATGGTTATGTGTTTATAAACAAAACCACTTTGTCTATTTATTCTGCATGGAAATTAGGGATCCCCATATGCATGAAATGAAATCTTTTGTTTATACTCAGTAGACCGACTGAGGATTAAAATTATCTTACTCAACAATCAATTATGGAAATATAAATGTTGACGATGTTAACTACCTAAATTTAATTGTGCAATAGGTATTTTTTACAGAACATATTCTGCGATCCTTCTGATACCAACTTAAGTAATTATGACTTGATAGCAGTGTTCTCTCCCCCTCTTAAGCATTCTTATTAATATTAAACAGTGGGAGCCAATAACTTGTATGAGCTTGATGAAAACAAACTTGTGGTAGAAAGTATGGACCTTAAATGAACAAAGTTGGTAACAATCATGACAGAACATTCTATTTATTATAGAAAACAATGGTCAGCCTTTATTCAGTACTCTCTCTGTTGGACAAGAAATAGGAAAATTTACTCAGATGTCAGACATTTTAATTTGGTATTTAAAATTTGGTGAGTGAATTTTCATTGCCTGGGATCAAGATCATAAAGACCATTCATAATTTGAAATTAACAAGTACATCTTCAATGCATCTGGGTGGGGACAATGAATCTCGTAGTGCAAGGATAGTGGTGCTCCTGTTACCATAGAGAACAAATTAAAAAAAACAACAATGCTTGTAATCTCCACCATAAAAAAATCAATAATTTTAATCTGTTTTAAATAAAAATGGAAATGGAAAACATGATGATTGCTGATCCAAAATTTCATACATGAGTCAGCATTTAGTTTTAAATTTTTACATGAGTCAGCATTTATTTTATTAATCATGTATATGACCTATTTGTGTTTGACAGAGCCACAGCACAGACCTGGAGATTTAGTAGTTATAGATATATGTAGTATTATGAATCAAGTAAATTTATACAACACTAATTTGATATTATTTTATTATTTTTCAGATATTTCTTTTTTTCCACATATCAAAACTAAATGCAAGATTAAGCTATGGTTGTGACATGATTTGTATCTAAAGAACAAATCAAATGATCATGATAAGATTTGTGTCACATTTTCATGAATGACTACAGTTATCAATTAGTGACAAAATTTGTGTCACATTTTCATGAATGACTACAAGTATCAATTAGTGACAAACTTTGTGTCACGTTTTTCATGAATGGCAAAAAATTATCAATTAGTGACAAAATTTGTGTCACATTTTCATGAATGGCTAAAATTATCAATTAATGACAAAATTTGTGTCACATTTTCATGAATGACTACAATTATCAAAATAAAGATTAGTGACAAAATTTGTGTCACATTTTCATGAAGGACTACAATTATCAAAATAAAGATTTGTGACAAAATTTATGTCACATCTTCATGAATGATTGTTGTATTCCAAATAGTTTTATTATGAAAATAGAAAGAAGAAGAAATTCTTTTTTTGCAGAGCATAATGAAGGTATTTAATTAGGGTATTTTTTTTTACTTTTCATTTTTACAAGTTGCTTCATATTTAATTCTTTATTTACTCGGATGTTACATGTAACAAAAATTGTATTGACTGTGCATAATCAGTGGATTTAGTTAAGGTATTTTTTTACTTTTCATTTTTACAAGTTATTTCATATTTAATTCTATTTTCTATTTTTACTCAGATGTTTTATATAAAAAACATTGTATTGACTATATAAATATCAGAATTTCTTACTTTTAATAGATTTCAGTAGTTTGATATAAGGGTACACATAAAAGGATTTTTATGTCAGATTTTTTTATATAATATTTTTTATACACCTGTTATGGATGGAACATATCATGTTCTGATGTAGATTGTCCATACTTTTAGCACGTCATCTGTGACCAATTTCATTTCAACATGATAACTTCACTTCCACCATCCACAGTTACAGAACTTTATGAATGGCTTACACTTGAGGTAAGAAAGAAGTTTGATAATATTTGGATCAAAATGTCAAAGGTCAAGGTCACTATTACTGAAAAACAAATAATTTTTGCACAAAAGCTAAGTTCTCAGTGATGTACCTTTAAAGTTTTGGATGAGTTACACCTATTGCAAAAAAAGAAGTCTTGATTTGGGATTAAAAGGGTCATGGTCAGAATGACTGAAAGAGGAATAATTTTCATTGCACAATAACTTTGGTTCTATACTGCATACTTTGATCAAATTTACAGCAGACTTGCATTTAGCATATGGAATAGAGTTTGATTTTGGGACCACTGTGGTTCAAAGGGCAATTAGAATACAATTTGTTCTTGACCAAACTCAGGATGGTTTGCACTTACAGAATAAAGAAACCATAAGGTTCTAAGGTCTATAGGTCAGAGGTTATTGCCATCATGAGGCTAATTAGTTCAAACCTGTATATCTTAAGCAAAGGTAATTGTGACCCGTTAGTAAAAGTTCTCCAGTACTCCTATGCTATTCTTTTGATTACACAGAGGAGTACTAATCATGGGGTGGGTGTATAATTTGCTTGTCCTTGTACTCTTGTCTGCATTATGTAACATGCATATGTTTTACATGCTTACTTTCAGTGTTTTACTTAAATGTTATTCTTGATTTGTGTCTAACCGTCCATTTCTTTATGTATTTTTTTTTTACAAGAACGATTATATTTTCCATAAATCGCACATCGTTGCAAGATGCTTGAACTGTTTGGTAAAACTTTTTTCTTGTATGCTGTCAATGTGATAACTATCATGTATTTGCCAGATATGAGAGATAAATGAGTGAAAAAGACGTTTTCCTAACTTTACATTGTTAAACATTGATAATAGGGGTAAATTATTATTCCATGCTGTGGTTGGGTAATTATGTTTTCCCAGTTTTTTAAATTCTTTGCAGCAACAAACCACAAAACAAAAGCAGTGTTAATCTTTATTTCTTGGACTTATAAAAATATTATAATTGAAAGATCGCTCCAAGATCTCAACTTTACACATTAAATCAGTCTTCACAACTTGAGCTTTTATCTTGTGTGGCTGTGTACCATTACAGATCAGACACTGATAACAAAATACATGTAGCTTTGGCCCTAATTTTCTTTTAAAAAACTTGTTGTACACCTGATGAAATATAACTTTCCATCTGAATTGACAAGAAATATCTGTCTATTAAATATTGTATATATTTGAGGTCGTAAGTAGTCAGTTAAAAACTAATTTTAAAAACTAGTAGCTTTGAATAAAATACTCTCATTAAATAATAGTTTTCAAAAAAAAAATATATTTTTTGTAAATAATAGTTGACTTAAGACTTGTGATAAAGGAAGGAGTGACCCTAAAACAGAAGCAACAGCAGATGCAGATAATGACCAATTTTCTGGCACATTTAACAATTAAGTTAATTAAACAATGTTGTTTCTTTTATTACTACTTGTTATACTGGTTTCAAACCTTTTTACATTAAATTTCACAAAGTTTTAAACTTTTCCGGAGTGGCCAAGTGGTCCAAAATGCTTACCATTATGGTTCACTGCCATCTTACCTCTGTCTGCATGAGTTCAAGTCTAGGATTTGGCCAATGTGGGTATGTGGGAAAGCTTGCCGTTAGCTTTTCATGGTTCGGTGGTTCTTTCCAGGATTTACAACAACAAATTTAACAAATACCTGGCTAACGCATTAATTTTCAGAAAAAAATGCTGACCAAGAACAATCAGAATTTTGTGATCTCAGATGCACAAACTAAACATCCATGACGAATCAGTTCTTTATTGCCCCTGAAACTCTTTTTATCATCATCACCGATGTCCTTCCTGAATAGCATCCATCTTGATGTGAAATCGCTAGATGGAATACAGAATAGATAATTCACTAATTTCCTGTTGAAGTGAAACAAAATTGTTTTTCATGAACCGATTCAGAAGGATACAAGATACAAGGTTTATTCAGATCTCATGTAGACCCGTATATTTGGTATAGTTTAACCCGTACTTGCCCAGTTGACGCCAATGCATCTTTGCTTCTCCCAAAAAGAGTATGGATAAACCTCATTCTTTATTACCAGTCTTGTACAATACAGATAAGTTTTCTCTCAGAGCTAACAATAGTAATGCCAACTTGTATTTGCAGAGTTTCTTCATATAAACCATAATTCTGGTGACGGACGACTTTTAGATCCTTTACCGTTGTCTGATGAGCATATATATCTGTGTCTGAAAGTTGTCTTTTCCTTGTGATAGATGAAATACACACAACAGGATCATTGTGTATTATTCTGCTAGTAACTTATTTCATTTACATGTATGTTCATAGATAAGTTATATAAATTCCAATTTTATCTATTGTACACTTCATTAATGTTTGTTAACATTGATCATCTTTTTTTATTTGTTATATTATGGAAATTTTTATTTTTTCATCTTGTTAACACACATTGTTTCTTATATATATATATATATATATATATATATATATATATATATTGTTTTGTATTGTATTGTATTGTAGTTGTGAGATAAAACTTATTAGAATAAGGTAATTTAATTCTCTTGTTGTCAAAGAATTCTACAAAAGTTTTTGGACACCCCCATCTATTCAGAAATAATATTTTATTTTAATATTTGAGCATCTACATGTCAGTAAATAGTAAAACTTAAGTAATTGATCCAACCAAAACCAAAAATTGGGTCACACTAACACAGCAAAATAGGTCCCACCAGTGCAAATGAGAAGGGTCCCACTTTTGTGTTGTATCTGGAATATGATTTAATAAATTATAATTTGGGTAAATTTCAGGTGGATAAGGTTTATCTTAATCCTCATAATTATGCGGGCCCACAAATATAAAATAATTGGCCGACCAACACACAAAAAAATGGGTCACACTAATATAACAAAATAGGTTCCACCAGCACCAATGACATGGGGTCTCACCAATACAGATCAATGGCATTCCACCAATACAAAAATGGGGTCCCACAATATGAAAAGATGTGGGTCCTAATAATTCTGAAAACATGTCACCACTGTACAACAAATATAAAATAAATAGAAACTATAGGTTTAAATGCCATCAAAAGTAAAAAATAAAATTAAACTTTTTCCTCAGGTAGATGATAATAGAATTTCCCATATATTAACTCTAATTATAACATGCAATTTATTATTTTGTTAATTTTGTAAATGGGGCACATTTTTTCTACACAATGTTTGTTACCTTATAAGATTCACTTTGATTTTGAAACATATCTTTGCTGTTCCAGACTCCTCAATGAATTTGTGAAAATGTCATGTTTGTCACAGATTTGTGCCTTGCAAAAGATGTAGCTTAATCTTATCTTTTGTTTAAATTATTATAATTTCAATAATAGCGCCTTCTCAAGCACAACAGCCTTCCCAAGCACAACAGCCTTCCCAAACATAACAGCCTTCCCAAGCACAACAGCCTTCCCAAACATAACAGCCTTCTCAAGCACAACAGCCTTCCTAAACATAACAGCCTTCCCAAGCACAACAGCCTTCCCAAACATAACAGCCTTCCCAAGCACAAATGCCTTTTCAGGCACAACAATGATTCATTAAACAACTCTGTTCAAGCTTAGAGGCTGTACCAGGCTTCTGACATAATGAACTTGATGATGATGTAAATATCACATTATGATTTTATTTGTGAATAAATCTGTCTGAAAAATGACAAATAATGAAATAAAAAAATAAAATCAAATCAAATTGCTTTAAAATTCATAATTACAGGAATATTTAGTAATATATACTATAAATAATCTGATACTTTGGACCATGTTGACTTTGTGCTTGAGACAGCTCTGATTGCTGTTTTTCAGGACTGACTTTCTGTAAGATCAAACAGTTTATGATTTGTTTCCATAGTGACCTGTTATGAAAGAGTGCAAATCAGATTTGATTTTCATGTTAAGAAGATTAATGTAAATAATACATCATCTTTCAAAGAATTTTCTGTATTTTTCTTTTGGCTTTAAGTTTCTTATGTCTAATGTCTTTAATATTAAATGATTGATGGCAATTTGTTATTCTATTGAATGATTGTACTTGCATCAAAATATTTTTCTTTGAAATTTGAAGCCTTGTTATTTTTATGGATTTTTTGTCTTACATTTTATAATCAGAAAACAGAGATTTGCAGATGGCTTGGAGGGATACAGCCAAAAACAGGATATAAATAACAAACATAACTTGCATGATATTGATAATGTTTCTTTTTCATTATCATTTTCAAATACCATTATTGCATGACCAACGAAATACATGTAATTTAATTATCAATGTTTTCATTATTTTCTTCTCAACAGAAGATTCATTCTAAAAAATCATAAAATATTTTGAAACATTTCTCACCAGTTATTTCGATCATTTTCTATTGAAAATATGCTGTATTTTTGTAGTATTACATAGAAGTTCATACACTATATAAAATGAGGTAAGCCCACTGACTATTTACTCTAGATTGGAATTTGTGCCATTTTCATTCTTTTTTAACTGTCCTTTCTCAGTCAAAAAGTCATAAGAGCTAACACAGAAAGTGACTTATTATTAGAAATACTAAACTATTCTTAGTAACGTGGAGTGCACAGTTTGCCTTAGGCTTTAAGAGATAAAATTCCTCTTAGCCCAAAAATATAATACATTATCGAATGCAGTCTTGCTCAACAGTTCTCAAAAAATGTCCAGGTCAGTAATAAGCTTGTGTTTGTTATATTTGCTTATGAGAACTCCGTGTTAAATGTGCTTTCTCTATGACCAATTTTTTTTCTTCTGTCCAGTTCATGTTTTATCTCATTGCTTTTATAATGAAGAATTTCTTTCTTTTTCTTTTTTCATTTTGTCAGAATCTCAAAATGGTTTATTATTGTTAAATGTAATGTTCTTGTTTTGTTTTGTTTTCCGGGTAGTAATTTTTTACACTTGTTCTGAAGGATAATAAAATGCAACACATAGCAGAAAATTTTGTTATGCATTTGCAGCAGAATCATATTAATTTTACTCTCTTCCCTTCTTCCACATATAAAAAAAAAAAAAAATAATAATAATAATAATAATAATAATAAAAATAATAATAATGACTTTTGTTACGACCTTAGGGTTTAAACTACATAACAAGAAAGAGCCACAACCAACATTGAAAATACAAAAATGAAAGAAATAACTTATAGTGGTGAATGAATTCCCAAAATTACTAGAATATTCTATAAATTCCAGGTAATCTGGAGTGTCTTTATGTGCTAACACTACAGAAGAATCACTGTTTTAAATCCAAATATCCTTTATTAACTGAATTTGCAGTAAATCCAAGAAACATTAAATCCAAAATGTTTTTGAATATTTAATGGTACATTCAACGATATAAATATATCCAGGTCTTTGAATAAATGTTGCAGCACTGTAGTCCAATGAATGAAATCAAATTAGATAAATAAATAAAACCTCTAAATACACTTACAAGATACATGTCAAATTTAAGATTGAGTGATTCAGCATTCCACTTTTCAAAAATAGTTAATTTTATCAACGACCAGAATATAGACATCTTCTTCCTGACAGAAACATGGCTAGAAACTTCAGGCGATGAGCCCAAGTGTGTGGATTTAACACCCACCGCTTACTCCATCAAGTAGTTCCTCCGGAACTCTCACAAAGGTGGAATTGCTGCCATCACAAAGAATTCCATGATAAAATGTCTTAAACTCAACACAACCTTCAATTTTTGTCACACATCATTTGAACTAGTCCAAACAACACTCACACTGGAACAAAGGTCAGTCCATTTTTTCTGTCTCTATCGCCCTCCTCCTAGTAGAAAATCAAGCTGACTGAATCTCTCTTTTTGGAGCAGTTTCCAAATCTTCTGGAGTATGGAAATCCGATAGGTGGCAACCTAATCATTTTCAGAGATTTCAACTTTCACTTTGACTGTTCTGGAAACCCATACACATCAAAACTCCTAGATTCCATTAATGTTTACAATCTTAAACAGTCCGTTAACTAAACCACTCATAAACTTGGTCATATTTTAGACTGGATTCTGCATAGACCTGATGATAATATTCTGCAATCTGCCCTTGTATCCAACGAACTTGCAAAGTCCATTTTTTCTGTCTCTACCACCTTCCTAACAGTAGAAAAAAAATAGCTAACTGAATCTCTCTTTTTTTGGGAGCAGTTTTCGAATCTTCTGGAGTATGTAATTCGATAGGTGGCAAACTAATTATTCTTAGAGATTTCAATTTTCACTTTGTCCTAAAAACCCATACACATCAAAACTATAGATTCCATTCATATTTTCAACCTTAAAGTCAGTTAACCAACCCACTCATAAACTTTTTAGACTGGATTCTTCATAAACTTGATGATAATTTTCTGCAATCCATCCTTGTATTGCCACAAATTTGTATCAGATCACCTCTGCATTATATGCCATCTGGACATATAAGTTTCAAACCCTCCACCGTTATTTGCTACTAAGAGAAATCTCCATATGATAAACAGAACCAAACGCATGACATCCAAGAAAACCTAACAACTTGCTTACATCCTACAGCAGAACAACTCGATAACTGCCTGCATTCATTGCTTGAAAAACAAGCCCCAGCCACCAAATGCAGAGTATAAATAACAAAATGTGTTCTCCATGGTATAGCAGTGTTAAGGACCAGCTTCGCACTGCTAAAAAAAACTGCTTCAGTGGCCTAGTTGTTAGAGCATCTGCCGCAAGAGCAGGAGGTCATGGGTTCAATCCCTGACCAAGTCATACCAAAAACTTACAAAAATGGTACTAACAGCTGCCTCGCTTGGTGCTCATCATAAAGAGGTTAGTGTTAGGACTGGTCGGCCTGGTGTCAAGATAATGTGACTGGGACATCATGCTACATGTCTTTGGCATGATGCCCCAGTGCTAGACATCACTATAAACTGCCTCACTGGAGACATCGTAGCGATTGAAAATTTTTTAAAACTACGTTAAAAATCATAATCAAAGAAACAAATAAAATCAAACTGCTAAAATACATCGCCATAAATCAGAGAGGCTTTGACTTTCCACCAGAGTCACTTTTCATAAACAAATATATGAAGCTGCTAAGAACATCACAAATATAGTCTATTTAGTCAAATTTCCCCACTACAAGATCACGGAGAGTTCCAGCTGCAAAAAGCTCTTCGAGATAACTAACAAACTAATGGCAAGGAACAAATATACACCACTTCCAACTACCTTCTCTCCAGTAACCTTCCAGAACTATTTGCAAATTTCCTTCGTGACAAAGTACAAACCATTAGAGATTCGCTCGACAACACAATTTCAATTCACTCGTCACCATACAATTATGATACAGAATTTCAGCAACAACCATGAGGAGCATTTGAACCTGTCTCTATGGATTTAGCGCAGAAAATCATAATTAAGAGTGCACCAAAGTCATGTGAACTTGATCCAATTCCATCATCACTGCTGCTTGAGTGCTTAGACCGAATATTGCCTTCACTATCTGATGTTATTAATATATCTCTCTCGTCCAGGGAATTCCCATCATTTTTCAAAACTGCCATTTTCAAGCCTCTGCTGAAAAAAGCAACACTTCACCATAATGATTTAAAGAACTACTGCCCAGTTTCTAATCTCCTGTTCATATAAAAATCTTAAAAAAAGTTTTTCTAGAACGCTATTGGAATGCTTGCCAGAGGCACCATAAAACTGTGATGAGAGAAACACTGTTTTCATTTTCAAATAAATAAAGTGTAACATGTGAAGGAAGCTCTGATGAAATGAGACTTTTCAGAACATGCTTTAACCTGGACAAAGCTACCATGATAATCTGCAAAGACCTTTTCAGCCATGAAGATTTTTCACATTTATTAGATGCTTCCCACAAGAATGTCAAGATGAACTTGAAAGATCAAGACATACTTCACTTCCAGGCTTGTCAAACCACCGAGTATTTGATTTTCCTGTGAAAACAAGACATGATGAGAATCACAAGCCACCACTCCATTTCTACACTGACCTCAACATCAATGGACTGACCAGAAGCAAGAAACTCATCCACCAATTATACCATATGGGTGTCTGGATGTAATATAGTAGGGTGATGGAGCTTAAGTGCTGGATTTTCTGTCTAGCTGTCTTTTATGTGAGGTATATCATCTTTTTAATTGCTTGTATATTGTTTAGTTTCTGGTACCTAATGACCTGCTTAAGGAATTATCTGGCTTTTTTTCAGAAGACCACAACCATGTTTGTTTCAAAGTCAATCTATTCCTTTAGCATGTCACCAAAAAAAATTAAAAGAATTTTTCTAATGATTGGTGCAAATGTGCATATGTGGGGGTGGGGTGGGGATGGGGTGGGGGGTGGGGGAATGCATCCAATTTTAAGTGTAGAATGTGAAGATATATGAAAAAGAATAACAGCTGAATAACATATTAAGTCAAAATGTTTGTGAGTATTATTTATTTAATAAAACATAGATAACAGTAACATGAGAAATTAAGTCTGTTAACCAAGTACAGAGGCAGGAAGAGACGAGAGATGAGATCAAATATTGCACATTTTGATAGATAAAACTTGTCATTTCCTATGCCAGCTATATTTCACGATGAAATCCTCCAAGTTATTTTCAGGCTTGTTTACAGAAAGCAGTTTTGAAGGTGATTTCTGTGTATAGACAGATTACTACTGGGTACATACAGATTACTTTTAAAGATGATTACTGGGTATATAAAGAATACTACTGAGATTACTGGAGATATACAGATTAATACATGGTATATACATATTATTAATGAAGGTGATATCTGTACTTATGCAGATTACTACTGGACTGTCATGAAAGTGATTGCTGAGTATACATGTATACCAATTACTAGTTGGTATGTATGGATTACTACTGGGTATATACAGATAACTGATGGGTATATACAGATTACTACTGGTTGTATACAGATTGCTAATGGGTATATATAAAAATTAATACTTGGTATATACAGACTACTACTCAATATATATATATATATATATATATATATATATATATATATATATATATATATATATATATATATATATATATATTACAACAGGATATATACAGATATCTACTGCACTTGTACAGATTACTACTGGGTATATATGTAGATAATAATAATAATAATAATAATAATAATAATAATAATAATAATAATAATAATAATAATAATGAGCACTTTGTATAGCACCTAATCTTTAGAAGCTCTAAGCACTTTATAACATCTATAATTATATGACTACAGAAAAACAAAAAACAAAAACCATGGAATTGGAAAACAAAAACTGCTGAAAATATTAAAGGTGACAAACATTTTTAAGTCTTTGTTCTTGCAGTCAAAAAAGGTGAGTTTTAAGAGCACTTTTGAAATGGATCATTGTATCTTTGTGTCTAATTTCAATGGACAGTTCATTTCACATTACTAATATATATATATATATATATATATATATATATATATATATATATATATATATATATATATATATATATATATATATATATATATATATATATATATATATATATAGATTACTATTATTTATATACTAATTACTACTGATTATATACAGATTAATACTAAACAGATTACCACATATATACAGATATATACAGATTACAATGTATATACAGATTACTACTAGGTATATACAGATTACTACTAGGTATATACAGATTACTACTAGGTATATACAGATTACTACTGGGTAGATACAGATTACTACTGGATAGATACAGATTACTACTAGGTATATACAGATTACTACTAGGTATATACAGATTACTACTAGGTATATACAGATTACTACTGGGTATATACAGATTACTACTAGGTATATACAGATTACTACTAGGTATATACAGATTACTACTAGGTATATACAGATTACTACTAGGTATATACAGATTACTACTAGGTATATACAGATTACTACTAGGTATATACAGATTACCCTAGGCCAAGTCATACCAAAGACTTACAAAAATGGTAATAACAGCTGCCTCATTTGGTGCTCAGCATTAAGTGGTTAATATTAGGACTGATCGGCCTGGTGTCAGGATAATGTGACTGGGTGGGACATCATGTTACATATCTGCAGCATGATGCCCCAGTGCTAGACATCACTATAAACTGCCTCACTGCAGACATTATAGCGATATGACTAAAAACAAATTTAAAGTTACATTAAAAATCCTAATCACATACACAGACACATTTTCTTTTCCAGTTTTACTACATAATAATAATAATAATAATAATAATAATAATAATAATAATAATAATAATAATAATAGCATTAATTTCAGAGGATGATTACATTATCTACAAATGTGAAATTAATCTACCTTGAGACCATCAGTTATGTAGATATAATATACATGTATAAGGTAATAATAATATGTTCACACACACACACAAACAACCACACACACAAGCAAATTTACAGTATATAAACAACTGTTGAAGAAATGAGAATGAAGCACAGGAGGTGGGTGGTGTAACTTGTAATAAATCTTTTTTGGTGATTTCAGTTATCTCATACATGTGTTGTGGAAGGAAGAAAAGAGTTGATTTAATATCAGGTGTAATGTCATTCCAAATTATCTCACCTAAAACTTCAAAGCCTTTTTGAATAGCTCTTTTTTCGCATGGGTACTTTGAAATTTTGCCCTTTTACTTGATCCTAAATTTGAGATACCAGTAGATTATCTTTCCTGGAAATTTGTGGTTAGGTAAGTTGGAGCAGATTTTGTAAAACCCTTGTAAATTATTTTGTCCTTTCTCCACAAATTTTAGAGATACTCCTTTCAATGTAGGCTGTAACCTATTTTTATTTCTTTCAAGTTAGGCTTTAGGTAATCTTATCTTTTCCAGTTTCATGTACTATTATTTAGTTATGCTATTGGTTGTGTTTTAATTTTTCCAAGCTAGTTGCTTAAAGTGACTACTAGATGGTTACATAATTGTTACATAAGCATCAAAAATAAAAATATTTACCGGAGCTGTGACTTATTTATTGATTTTGACAACATTTTGTAGATTTTGATTAGCTGTAAGTTGACAGTCTATCTAATCTATCTGCCTATCTATCTATCTATCTATCTATCTATCTATCTATCTATCTATCTATCTATCTATCTATCTATCTATCTATCTATCTATCTATCTATCTATCTATCTATCTGTCTGTCTATTCTATCTATCTATCTATCTATCTATCTATCTATTTATCTATCTATCTATCTATCTATCTATCTATCTATCTATCTATCTATCTATCTATCTATCTATCTATCTATCTATCTATCTGTCTGTCTGTCTGTCTGTCTGTTTGTCTGTCTGTCTGTCTGTCTGTCTATTCTATCTATCTATCTATCTATCTATCTATCTATCTGTCTGTCTGTCTGTCTGTCTGTATGTCTGTCTATCTGTCTATTCTATCTATCTATCTATCTATCTATCTATCTATCTATCTATCTATCTATCTATCTATCTATCTATCTATCTATCTATCTATCTATCTGTCTGTCTATTCTATCTATCTATCTATCTATCTATCTATCTATCTATCTATCTATCTATCTATCTATCTATCTATCTATCTGTCTGTCTGTCTGTCTGTCTGTCTGTCTGTCTATTCTATCTTTCTATCTATCTATCTATCTATCTATCTATCTATCTATCTATCTATCTATCTGTCTGTCTGTCTGTCTGTCTGTCTGTCTGTCTATTCTATCTATCTATCTATCTATCTATCTATCTATCTATCTATCTATCTATCTATCTATCTATCTATTTAGCTAGCTAGCTAGCTATCCATCTGTCTGTCTGTCTATCTGACTGTCTATCTATGTATTTTCATACACTTAGGTTTTGCAACTTTTTGACAAAGTAAAATTGTTGCTTATAAAATTACCTTTGAATTAGCCAATGGAAATGCAGCTTTAAAAAATCTGAAAGTGAATAAAATTGTTTAGCAGACATTGATGCTCTTCATCACACTCAAACACAAAAAGATAAAATACTTAATTTGATTGGCTGATAAAATTAGCAATTACTTTTTTTGCATCATATTATTGATCACATGATAATGAGCTCACTTTGATAAAGTTTGCAAATAATGTTGTGATTTATTCTACTGCATCTATCTTTCTATTAATTGGTTGAATTAATTAGTTGATGTGAATGTATCTTAATTAAATAATTTTCTCTCTCTCTCTCTCTCCAACCTTCTATTTTCCATGTATTTAGCATTACTACGAGTAAATGTTTGCAAATAAAGGATTAAACTTTCAGATTTAAATGGTCAAGTGATTCCTCATTACTTTTCAAAGCATCAAAAGGTTTGAATATAAAATATTAAAAAAGCTACATTTTAATGTACTCATTGCAATATGCTGTGTTGGACTATATATATATATATATATATATATATATATATATATATATATATATATATATATATATATATATATATATATATATATATATATTGTATTCTGCACCCTGATCCTATGACTTTTTAAGGTATTACCTTTATCTAGTACAGATACCGTATACACCGTGTTTTAAGCTAGTCCTTCGCAGTTACTGCTGATCTTTAAAATGGCCGCCTCCTTGAAATGGGGTTGGTAAAATCATTTTGATCTGCACTCATCAATTTGTGTATTTTATTGGAGTTAAATGCCACCCAAAACGTTATAATTGTTACATAAGCATTTAAAACATACGTTGATTTAATTTATTTGAATTAGTACGATTTTATACTTTATCAGAAAAGACTTAACACAGGATCTCCCGATTTACGACTACATATATTTTTGACAAGAAAATGGGTCAAGCCGATGACATTTGCTAACATCAGTTTCATTTTCCAAATTAAGAAGAATGTAATTTACTAATTATATGCTTATATTATTGATATAACGATGTCCTTTTTCAGGGGTGGACTTAATCGTTTTTGTTTTGTTTTTTGGTCATCAGGGCCAGTGGAGCATCAAGGTTTTAAAAATGAACAAAACTTAATAATTTTCTCCATTAGTTTATAATTTCTTACATGACTTGGTTGTCACCTGGAGTTCCTATTACTGCCAAGTTATTGGCACTTCAAACCAAACTGAAGCTCTCGATGTAAACATGCCGACCCACTGATTTTACTTTTTAGAACAGTTTCATTTCAGTAAAATCTGTGCCATCTTTATCCAACGTTTGCAGTGTCTAATTATAAAATTTCAAAGAAAAATAAAGAAAAGAGGAAGAACTTTTGTATACATGAGTTCAGAGAGATGTCACTCCAGAATTAGTGAAATTATTGAGATTTTCACAGATGAACCACATCACATCTGTTGTTTTGAATATAGAGACTCGCCCTCACATATTGCTAAAGAATCTCAAATTTGATTTGAAAAACATTCAGCTTGACAATGTTTGGGTGATGGTCATGTTAGAAATCATAAATTGATGAATGAAATGACTTAAGTTTTGTGCATTCTAATATTCTCAATTCTTTTTGGTTTAAAGTAGACAGAGGGGTACAGACAAATGGAAAGATGTCTGAATACTATAACCTCTGAGAAAGAAAATGTGATCTTTTATTTATGTCATCCATTTTATTCTCTTAGTTTGCAAAGAACTACTGATTAAATTGGACAAGAAGTTATTACAACTTCTTAATCATGACCAGGGAGACTTCTGATTCAGATCAAAACATTTAAAAATTGTAAAAAAAAAGAGAAAACTGGAAATCACCCAGAAGCAAATAGAGAATTTTGGAAAAATCACATTAAAATAAAGGTATATAACTCCTTGACATAATCAATGTTGAGATGAAGATATTCGTGCTTCAGGTCTCAAATTATATTCTCAAGATTGTTAATATATTATTTTTAATTTTGTATTTATTAATTTATTTTTTCTGAGTCATTGTGGCCATCTGCATGTTGACGTTAAGGTACATGTACATGACTGGCAAACACCCCAGTGATTACGTTTTGTAAACTTGATACCACCTTATGTCCTGCAGGGACAAACTTAGTGACCTAATCATGGTTATATGTTTTCAGCATGTTTTTATGTTTTCCAATTTCATTGTTTTTGTCATTTTTTTGTTCTGTAGTGTAGTCATATCATTATTGATGGTGTAAAGCACTTAGAGCTTCATAAGATTAGGCGCTATACAAAGTCATCATTATTATTATTATTATTATTATTATTATTATTATTATGTTCAAATCATTTATTAATGCAACAGTCAAACTTTCAATATACTTAACTACATAAAGTGTATATAATCATTGAATACTCATAGACCGTTAGAAATTGATATTGTTTTCCATTGCACTTGTAGTCAATCATTTAATTCACACACTGCTAGGGTAGTCAAAAATCACAAAAAACTTACTCGAGTACCTGTTGCGCCATTTAACGGGTTCCCGGGTACCCGTTAGAACATGAAAGACATGTACAACCATAGACTCACTAATTGTTATCCACCTTTCTTTAATATTTTGTCTGTAATGCACTACTCGGTCTGAAGCATCCGCACCATGGTAGCTGCGAATGATCGGACTACACGCTATTAATTAATAAATTTATTTAGAATAACCTTTGTACCCAGACGGTAAGTATAATCCAACTTCTAATGATCAGCTGTGCTAAATCCTTTAGAACACTCATCTTTTTTTAAAGTATAAATCCCTATCAGAACAGAATACATGTGTATTCATCGGCTGTTGACCTCAGATTTGAATTACCCACGAATGTGTGTAAAGCAGGTTTACCACATGGTAAGAGTAACGCGTTAAAACCGTCTTGTGTCTGTGTGTGTGTGTGTGTGTGTGAGAGAGAGAGAGAGAGAGAGAGCACGCAGTTGCAAAAGTTATACGCATTCTTAAGATAGTTATGACAAAAATGTAGTAGTATCGAGAGTAGAAATGTCAGTACATGTATGATGGCTAATTTTCAAAATTAGCAGAGCTGGTAGACTCGAAACAATGAGCTGCTCAACGTTTGCTTTGAAGCATGGTGAAGATTTCAAGGTGTCCCGGTGATAATTGTTAATAATATAACGTGTGTTATTTCTTTGACATGTTTTCGGAAATAAAAAGGTAGCCATCTGAATTTCATTAAAAGAGCACACAATGTACCTATCATTTAGCATCCACAATCAATAGTTATTGTCTACAAAGAGGTTTATTACCTGTAGAACAATGACTATGTTTTAACCTTGGCATATAATGTCTCAGGGATAAGGGGTTTGTCAATGCCAATGAATTTTACTAATCCAAACAGACTCTCTGATGTATTGTTTTTTTATATTAAGCAGGGATGTGGTTTGTAATTAGCCATAACTGTCACACCTGTTTGAAGTGGTTTCGTGTGTAACAGTTTAGTACTACTCCTGAATACAGACTGGAGCTGTAACTGAGACAAGCGTACTGCTGACGATATACGATATTTTGATAGTGTTGGCGAGTCTGGCGACAATTTATTTTTGTGATCGGGTACCAGTGATTAATTTTCAATACCCAGGTATTTCACTATTGTCGGGTACCCGTTGACAGCCCTACACACTGCCCTGGTCACTGAAAAATATTTCTAATCTCTGCATAAGTACATGGACCAAATAAATATGTGTGCAATGGAAAGTAATGGTCTAGAACAAAAATTTTAGTGGAAAGAAAAAATTATATACCCAGTAATTTTTTAATAATTTTATCAAGAAACCATTAACCTTTTGACATGTAGAGTTTATCCATTTTTATTTGGAGACGTGCAGGTGTCCTCTATGGCAGACATTTTTGGTGGCATGTGTATTTACTGATATTCAGTGAGGATTATCTACATGTTAGATTAAGAAATAACTGAAACATAGACAAAAGATGTCTTAACCTGTCTTGTAATTGTTGCCAAATAAAGGCAGTCTAAATTGGTCACTTAATCTTCGGAGTGTTGATATGTCTGGTGGCATTGAATCTCAGTGAATAATAATAATCATAAAAAAAACATTTGGACATACCGAAGGTTCTGAATCTGTATGTTCAAGTTTTTTCAAGTCACTGAATGAATGTGCTGGTTTGTGATATATATATAGTATTGTTTTGCATCTTTTATCATCACGGGGCCCTGATGTGTCAGTATGGTCTTGTGATTGGCATCATTTTTGCTCTGGCAAGGATGTCTCTGAGGATTTTCGGTCTGCGAGTATATACAGAATTACTACTGGGTAGATGCAGATTACTACTGGGTGTGTGTGTATATATATATATATATATATATATATATATATATATATATATATATATATATATATATATATAGAGAGAGAGAGAGAGAGAGAGAGAGAGAGAGAGAGAGAGAGAGAGAGAGAGAGAGAGAGAGATTACTACTAGATATTTGCAGATTACTACCAAGTATATACATATTACTACTACCGGGTCTGTATATACAGATTATATGGATCCGATGATATATGACTGCCTTCTCACCTCTCTGCGTGGGTTTGAGTCTCAGATTTGGCCTAATGTGGGTATATGAGAAAGCTTGCCAGTAGCTTCTCCTGGGTCAGTGGTTCTTTCCAGGGTTTTCCCAGGTTCTTCCTCCACCATTAATATTGGCCGCCATGTATCATGTGCAGAAAAATGGCATTAAACCCTACAACAACAACAACAACCTAGATAGGCAGATAACCTTTAGCTTCTTTTGGCTAATGCATCATTGGGGAAGGCTGATTTTGCGAGGTACAAGTATTTCCCCATATGATTGGGTAAGTATTCTCGAAGAAACATTTCACTAGAAATAAGAAATCTGTTATGTTCATGTATATATATTTGCTGGTGAAAAAGAATTAGTAATGAAATTTTTCTTTACAATATTTTGTTCATCCAGGGGGAATCATGCTGAAACTGTGTTATTATTGAGTTACCATCATTAAATAGAGTTTTATTATTATTACTGACATCAGATTAGAATTTCTTGCTCTGGTTGCTTCTGAATACATGTACAAGGAATGTCCTTTGTTTATTAATAATATACTTTATTACATTGCAATGGATAAACAAAACTATATATATATATATACATACATACTTCTTTCAGGGCACCAATATATTCCCTTATTTACACAAGTGAGGTACAAGGGTAAATTTCAGACAAAGCATCCAAGACCAAGAAAAATCCCTCGCAGAATCTTTGATGAAATAACCGCGCCACTTTTACCACCAGATAATAGAACTGAAGCAGAAAAATGTATGGAGAGGTTTAAGATGATTAATGAAAAACTGAGATCGGTATGTATAATGTAACAGGTGACTTAATTTGTCATTCCATGTTAATTAGTTTAGTCACTGTACAGAGCTCCATTAAGATAGAAATGAGAGATGATTTTGCCTATGTCTATAGTTACCTCCCCTCAATCCATCTAGCACTTACCTTCTAGGACCCTCCTCCAAATCACTCAAGTTTCTTCATATTTATTCCATATAGTTTTATGTTTATTTAATTTAAGAAACCCAATTGACTTTGGTTTTGTTTGATTTTTTTTTTATACTTTCTTCTACATGAAGATACAAATTCAATTGGTGTTAGTTCTTTAATGGCCACAACATGTCACTTTGGTTCCAAAAGTTTGAATTCTTTCAGATCAATGGTGCCCTTGCTATATTTTCTGCATTGTTTTCTGATGGCAAAGAATAATTATTTGCTGTCCAAAAATTGCAAGTTTTTCATCTGTCTGAATACAAAGAAATAAAGGAAAACTCCATAGCAAGCAAACCCACACATACAAACGATATTAGGTTTAAATCACACTGCAGGATAATCTTTATTTTAATGAATGAAAACTGACATTGCTTCCCTAGTTTACCTAGTTTGGTTTGCTCCATGACAAAAAGCAATAGTATAGTTTGATCACCCAGAGTCTCACCAATCGTATGCTGATCACACCCAAATATACAAGCTAGCCACCCAACTGAAGTTGATGCTACCATCCAAGGAGTAGAGAGGTGCATTTCTGATGTGAAATCATGGATGACATGTAACAAGCTGCAGATGAATGATGATTAAACTGAGGCCATTCTGATCATAACACAAAACTTTCTCATTCACATGCTTCACCTCAAACAATAAATATTAGCAACACCAACATTAAATTCACACAGACATTGCAAAACCTAGGTGTTACTCTAGACATTACTCTCGCATTGCACCAACATGTCATGAACATATGCAAGGCTGCATATCTTGAGCTGAGACACATCAGCTCCATTCACAAATATCTTTCAGTTGACATGTGTTCATTAGTACTTTCAAGACTGGGCTATTATAACTCAATTCTGTCTGGTTTGTCTCAATATCTACTCCATAAACTTCAAAAAGTTAAAAACACAGCTGCTCGGATCATCTTTAGAGTACCATAATCATAGTACACCTCCCCACTACTCTGTACCATACACTGGCTATCAATTCGATACATCAAACACAAAATATTTGTTCTCTGTGCTACGTTTCAATGATGGACTCTAGTCCAACATACCTATCTGGCTTCACCCATATGTACACACCAGCAAGATACTTATGCTCCTCTTCTGACAATCATATACTCATTATTCCCACTATGAAAACAAAGTCAAATGGACAACGTTTTTTTGCATACCATTGTCCAGTAATGTGTAATGAATTGCCCATTGAAATTAGACACAAAGACACAGTGATCCCTTTCAAGAGTGCTCTTAAAACTCAGCTTTTTCGACTACAAGAACAAACTTTTAAAAGCCTAATAATGTTTTCTACCTTAAATATTGTCAGCATTTTTTGTTTTCTAATTTCATGGTTTTTGTTTTTGTTTTCTTGTAGTCATATCATTATATATGCTGTAAATCGCTTAGAGCTTCCTTAAGATTAGGCACTATACAAAATCCTCATTATTATTATTATTATTATTATTGTTATTATTATTATTATGATTGTTATCATTATTATTATTATCATCATCATCATCATTATTATTATTATTATTATTATTATTATTATTATTATTATTATTATTATTTTAAGTGAGATATAAGAAAGTGTAGATCCTAAATAGTACTGTAACAGTACCTATGAACTGATACCACTTTGTACAGTCCAGTAACGAATCTTATGTTAGAGTATTACTTCTAATACTTATTAATCATAACAACATTGAAAAAAAAGAGGATTCATGCTTGTATTTGAAAAGTCAAATCAGTTTCTATACACCAGTATGTAAGGTAAAGAAATACAAACTGTATATATGGTTCTAGTTACCCAAACAACCTATAATCCCTGCCAGCTCTTCATTCTCGAGGAGTGGAGACAAAAAATTCAGAAGAAAAAAAAAGTTTGGGGAAAAAGTTGGTACAGCAGTTATCATGATTTATTTTTATCAATGTAACCAGAACCACGTCAATTCTGTTTTTATTTGGCCTAACAAGTATCAATGTAACCAGAACCATGTCAATTCTTTTTTATTTTGCCTAACAAGTATCAATGTAACCAGAACCATGTCAATTCTTTTTTTATTTGGCCTAACAAGTATCAATGTAACCAGAACCACGTCAATTCTTTTTTTTTATTTGGCCTAAAAAGTATCAATGTAACCAGAACCACATCAATTCTTTTTTCATTTGGCCTAAAAAGTATCAATGTAACCAGAACCACGTCAATTCTTTTTTTATTTGGCCTAGCAAGTATCAATGTAACCAGAACCACGTCAATTCTTTTTTTATTTGGCCTAACAAGTATCAATGTAACCAGAACCACGTCAATTCTTTTTTTATTTGGCCTAACAAGTATCAATGTAACCAGAACCATGTCAATTCTTTTTTTATTTGGCCTAACAAGTATGATTAGTAGCTTCGATAATCGAAGTGTTTTCCAATTCTTTTTATATGAAAACATTAGAATAAACATTTCTGTCTTGATAAAGTAGTGACGTTACTCGTCTAATGCTTTTAGATTGTTTCCTACAGATAAGTAATAGAATTATTCATTATGTCAGTGTCAGTGATCTAATGAATTGTGAAACATGTAACTTGTTGAGGCGATTTACAAAAGTTATTCCTCCATTTTCCAAAAGCAGTCTGTCTGTTTTGTCTTTTCATTGTAGGACCACAGTTGTATCAGAAAGCAACATTTGATAAATTGAAAATTGCAAGGCATTGTTAAATTAATTATTTTCGTTTAAAAAATACTGGTGTCCACATAAATATAGCTCCTGTGAAATGATGTCCAAAAGTTACAAGGCATGGTAAAGTTATTTTGGCAAAATAATATTATATCTGTAAACAGTGACTGCAGACTACAGAAATTAACCAAGGTTCTATCATTGCATTTCTCCTTGCAAGAAATTCCTTGCTGAAAATGTGCTCGATATATAAATATAGTCAGTTCAGATGTGTATCAATGATTATGGTAATTGAAAAGCCAGGATGGTGCAGTGGTAACATACTCGGTGTACAGACCTTCAGTTCCGAGTTCCAGCATTCATGAGAGTATGAGTTGACTAATCCAAGAGCTGTCTGCAAGTAACCATCATGAGAGTATGACTAATCCAAGAGCTGTCAGCAAGTAGTCTTCATGAGAGTATGACTAATCCAAGAGCTGTCAGCAAGTAGTCTTCATGAGAGTATGACTAATCCAAGAGCTGTCAACAAGTAGTCTTCATGAGAGTATGACTAATCCAAGAGCTGTCTGCAAGTAGCCTTCATGAGAGTATGACTAATCCAAGAGCTGTCAGCAAATATTTGACATGGATGGAGGGCAGGGTGGAGGGGGCTGAAACCCTAAGCCTAGGTTGTTAGAAACATGGGGTCCAGTGGGGAAAACAAAGAATACAATACAAATGAGACATGTGAGAGTCAAATGGTATGTTACAAATTATATACTGATATTCCATAGGCATCAAAATAATGAAATATAGAACTAGACTGGGGTGACTTACTCCAGGTAAAAAAAAATGATGTGCTGCTCTCTCGTACCAGTTTATTGGTCAATATGGTCTACATTTTGGATGCAGTTGATGGGTTCTGAATATTGAGGGGACAGATTAGATAACTGCAAACAATTCTATTCAACAAATTTCAGAATCATGTGGTAGCCCAGAGGACTACAAGGAAATAAGACCCTAGTTACTTGGCTTAAATTTGGTTGTTCAAAGATAAAACTTTGATATTAAACTGTTAAACTTTCTTGATATAAGTCATGAATAATTATTCTTCCTTGTGAACTGCTTTCATAGTCAACATTTTATCATGTGATTTCCTATGGCAACATGAATTCCGAGTATAGTTGCACAGACCCAACATTCTAGTTAACCAAGACCCTGTTTTCTGGTAGCACTGGCCCAGAGTTTAGAGGGCTCAGATCCAATATTCTAGTAGCATTGGCACAGTCTTCTACATAGCCCAGACCCAATATTCTGGTAGCACTGGCCCAGTCTTCTACATACCTCAGTCCCAATATTCTGGTAGCATTGGTCCAGTCTTCTAGATAGCCTGGATCAAACATTCTGATCGCACTGGCACAGCCTTCTACATAGCCCAGACCCAATATTCTGGTAGCACTGGCCCAGTCTTCTACATAGCCCAGACCCAATATTCTGGTAGCCCTGGCCCAGTCTTCTACATAGCCCAGACCCAATATTCTGGTAGCACTGGCCCAGTCTTCTATATGGCACAGACCCAACATTCTGGTAGCACTAGCCCAGTGTTCTAGATGGCATGGATCAAACATTCTGGTAGCACTGGCACAGCCTTCTACATAGCTCAGACCCAATATTCTGGTAACACTGGCCCAGTCTTCTAGATGGTGTGGATCAAATATTCTGGTAACACTGGCCCAGTCTTCTATATGGCACAGACCCAACATTCTGGTAGCACTAGCCCAGCCTTCTACTTAGCTCAACACTGGTCCAGTCTTCTAGATGGTGCAGTCCCAACATTCTTGCAGCATATATCCAGATTTCTAGTAGCCCAGATCTGATAATCCAGTAGCCCAGACCTATTATTCTTGTAGCACAGGCACAGCGGTCATGTTTAACCATGTTATAACTTTAAGATCACAAGAGAAATAAAACTGTATAGAATTTTCCAAGTGATGGCCTAATAGCTGTATTACCAGAATGTTATGTAGTACATTACTGATGTGATGATAGTATTATTTACTTTTAATCTTAGGTAATTTTGCATTTTTAAAATAAACTTTTTGGCTACTACCAGTATATACTTTAAATTATGCACAAGTTAAAATTTATAATATTTAACTTTGCATGAAATTTTCATTGATGTTTTTTTTTCTTGTGGAAAACTATTATCTCAGATATATAGACCCCCCACTATCACCTATAATGCATTGTGTAGGAGAGGATTGTACAGGTCACACAGGTTATGTAGGCATTCAACACAGACAATTTCAGTAATTGGTGTCTTTTTTAAAATTTGATTCTATATACCTTTCAGCAGCAAGTATTAATTCGTATACATCGGATTCCATATTTTTGGGAAGGTCATTATTTAGATGCCCAGAGAGGAACATTATGTCAAAATCAATGTTAAAGTACATAGAAATTTTTGGACAAAATTAACCTTTAGGTGTGATCCAATACAATCTGGATTGAATGTCATGTGCTGTGATGTCATAAGGAAAGCTACGCATATTGATAAACAAGTTCATATTATTGTTGATTGTGATGATTCCACTCAATACACTCTTATTTTGGCCTAAGTTGAGTATCTGGCCTAAGTTTAGTACCTGGCCTAAGTTTAGTACCTGGCCATCATTGTAAAAGCCCATAACGATAGATGATTTTCATCTGAAAGCAAAGGTGCAGAGCATTCAATAATCAGGATTGAATAGACTTGGTAAAGAAAATTAATGTTAAATTTTAAAAGAACATTTTATATTTAATTGAAAATGGGTAAAAGTGCATACATGACCCATGCGACTTGTACAATAGTAGTGTCTCAAGCAGAACTAATAACCTAACACAGGTAGACTTACAGTCCACCAATAATGCTTTAATTTTTGTTTTGGACTCGAGCTGATCAGTGACAAGTATTTCCATATTAAATCCTTATCTCTGGTTCACAATCTATTTTCAGCCCAATCCATATGAAGAATTTATTTTCAAGCAATGTCAGAAGATGTTCCAGGAATCCAGAATGATTCTTGTCTGTCAGAAATTACCATTTGGACCTGACATGCAACGAAAAATTCGGAACAATTTTCTCAGAGAGGGGCTGGATCTTCAGTCATTTAGTAATTTGTTAATGAGGTCAGAATAACACTGAATAAAATTCTACATACCTTCTTTCAGAAGTCATTTAGAATAAAATTTTCACATGATTTTATTAATTTTATTATCTCTGTTTCATAGAAAATTGTACAGATTGTATCATAGAAATTTGGAAAGTAAACCTGCTTGAACCAAAAGATACCATTTTCATGAAAATTAAAAATTTCCATAATGTATATAACGATTAAAATTGAGCAAAAATGGTTCATTCTTTATGCCAGGGGTGCTCGACCTATTTCGGCCAAGGGCTAGATTGTATTTTCTATGACCACTTAAGGGCCGCAAACACTAATTTTTTAAGTAATTACTGTTCACAGACCAGATTGCAATTGGCCATCCTAGGATGAAAATTTAAAAAAAGTAAGAAATAAAAAAAGTTCCAATGCTTCCATTACATGCAAAAAGTTGCATATGTCAAATTGTCTGAATAATACTGAATTTTGAAAGGTATTGGTCTTAAACTTATTTGGGTTCCATTAAAAGAAGATAACATTGATGTTTCTTTACATTATGAAACGTTATTTCTCCCTCAAACTGAAAAACCTGCTATTTTTCACATGTGCGTATTATTGTTGATTGGCAACATCCATGGGTCAACAGATGATCAGTCAAAAGCAGAAATACATGATTTGATGATGACACTATTATAAGAATAAAAACCATCATCATTACTATGTCCAATTAATTTCAGACCAAGTTAATCTTTAAAGACTTCCAACACACCAGCTGATCACCAAAATTCACCAGTCTTTATCTAATGCATGGTTTATCTTCTCCAATCCACCTAAAAAAATAGCAGGGATGACTCACTTCATTTCCTCTTGAATCAAAGAACCCAGTCTGTTTTGGGGTGAAAAGCTTAGATGTCAAGGTCACTGCGACTGAAAGAATATAAATGGTTTCTGCACAAAATTACAACTCCAAATTATCTACATTGAAGACTATCAGACTTGAGGCAAGCGAGTGGAATGTACCGTTCATGGTACTCTTGTTATGCATCTGTGGTGTATTAATATTAAAGAATACAATGGATATATTTAATTTTTCTAAACACAACTTATTGTAACATACAGTTTCTAAAACAGTTTAAGTCTTTGATTAAACTTCACACACCTATTATTTAATACCTTCCTTAATGCCATCTTATTATACCAACTTTTGCTACTTACCTGCCCCCAGATATTTGCAAACATAGTAATACCTTACATACTTACTAATTAATAGTACCTTGTTTTACCAGTCTCCTGTACATTGCCCAACTGTTTATATCCATTTGGTATTTGTTATCAGTTTGTTGTTGTTGTAGAGTTTAACGCCATTTTTCAGTACACAATAGGCTATACATGGCGGCCAGTATTATTGGTGGAGGAAGAACTTGGGAAAGACCCTGGAAAGAACCACCAACCCACGAGAAGCTACTGGCAAGCTTTCTCACATAACTACATTAGCCGAATCTTAGACTTGAACCACGCAGACAGAGGTGGTAAGATGGCAGTGATCCATAACGGAGAGCACTTTAGACCACTCGGGGCCCCCTGTTATCAGTTTGTTTATGTTAGAATAAGGAAGTTTAGGTGACTGTTAAAGGAAGGTATTAGTCGGGGTAAATAAGGATAAAACTTCTCAGTAACCTTGAACATTTTGTTTTTGTTACTTCTTCTCATAATCATATCAACATTACAAGACTTCTTATTATGTCTCGTTCGTCCTAAATGAAAATGGTGCCAATCTGATGAAAGTCATTTGACATGTGGTTTTCACTTGATCATAAACAAAAATGGTTCCAGAATGGAAACTAATATCAGTATAGGAGTTTCAAGGAAAGACTTTTTATTGTGTCAGGTTAATATTATATACCAATTGTGCTAATCTGATTCCAATATGGCCAACACAATGGCCACTTTAAAATCCTCCTCGATGCAAGGCCATGCATCAAGTTTTCACAAGAAAAATTCTTATGATTTGTGTTGGTCATGAATGAAAATGAAACCAGTTTGACAATTAATATGGCTACTAATTGTCCGAAATGGATGGTCATATTGACATAGGTTTTCAATAAAAGAGTTTGAATGATACTGAGTTGGTCCTAATGGAAAATGCTGACATTCAATATGGCTGCCACAATGAAGATATTGACAGCATTGTCACTAAATGTCTGAAATGGATGGTCATATTGGCATGGGGTCATCTAGTCTGTCCAAAATGAAAATGGTGATGACTGTCAAAGTGGCTAATTTGAACTCTTATTGCTTAAAAAGATAAGTGATGGTTTCAGCGCTTAGCACTTAAGAAGAGCACTTCTCGTGAATTTCTGATTTTTTTTTTAACAGTAGAGCATCAAACCTTCTTGAGTCTCTTGTTATCTAATGAATTATGCATATACGACACATATCCAAGTATGAAATATCTAGACACAGACCTGTCATTGCATAATGTATATCATTGGGACCATTCTCTGTCCTTTCCATCATATGCTAGATCAACATCTAGGACATAAATTATGACCATTTTGACTGTCGTTGACCATGTGGTTGTTATTAGAATGTCAACTTCATTAACATCACAAACAACTTTATAATGTGCCAACACTAATAACCAAATAATTCCTATAAGTTATAGAAAGCAATGAGTATTAAACAGTATTGCAGGAATAACATTAAAAAATCAAATTGTGGGTATTTCATTAATGGTTAAAAAGTTCTTGCATATTATTTTCAACACCTATCTTTTTATGAGGAATCTATTCTTAGGACATCTCCCTCTGGGTCTGTTTCAGAGAGTCAGATGTATTCAACTTGTTTTGGTAGGAAATTCTGATGTTCTGATTGGGTATATTCAGATTGGGTCTGTTCTGATTGGTTATTTTCTGATTGAATATGTTCTGATTGGGTATTTTCTGATTGAATATATTCAGATTGCATATTTTCTGATTGGGTATTTTCTGATTGGGTGTATTTTGATTGGGTATATTTTGATTAGGTATATGCTGTGTGCATTTTAATCATAGGTTAGAACAGACAGCATTGACCCCAATCTTGGGTTTGAAGTCATTGAAGTTCACAGTTACATGTAAATGTGTGTTATACACAGATGAATGTTGTGCTCAGTAATTATTGTTTTATAATTGTTATATTTCCAGACGAGCTTGTCATGAAAACCAATATGTTAATATGTTACCTTGGTTTGTTGGCCAAAACTTGTATGTAACTGGTAAGGAACCCAACGTAGTAGCTGCCACAAAGGTTCTTCGTAAAACACCTCAGATACTTTTACTGGGTAAGTCAGAGTTACTTTATAGTAGACTATTTTTACCAAAATTTTGCACTTCCAGTCTTTCTCCATTTGTGCTGTCTTTTATTTTCATTTCTGTTAAAAATTATATACTGTTTTGAATTTTAAATATCTAATTTGTATTCGATTTTCACTGATTTTTTTTCTTCAAAAAGTTAAATAAATGATCACATTAAAAAATTAAGCAAAATTTTCCTGAGGGAAATTGTGGAAAATAATTTTAATTTATTTGTCTGTGTATTAAGAAGAAAGTAGCTGTTGTTGTACCTTTACAATGAAACTTGTCCACTGCTATGAAAGACCACCTGTTTTGAGAGACCATGATCTCCATGCACAGATTTATTGATTATATAGTGTTTTGACCTGCTATGAAAGACCACCTGTCTTGAGAGACCATTATTGTTTGGCAGAAAGGGTGGTTTTTCAAGACTTGTTCTACTGTACTTCAGTACAGGGCATAGTGGTTCAGGTTGTGTTGCATCTTAATTGTTTACTCTCTAAATTGCATCATTGAATTTTAGATACTTATTATAGACATAAGTTATTGGTAAACTTGTTCATTTTGTCGAGCAAAAGAAAATTAAATATTGCTTGACATAAAATATGTAGAAGACAATATTCACAGAAAATGGTTACAAAATATGACTCACTATCCTTTGTATTCAATGGTATTCAATTAGTTTGCTGTAGATGTAACATCTGCTATCTTTTTTTGGATATTATTGGAAAATCTCTATAATCTTGCAATCATGTGTTGATAAACTCAGTAATTATTTATTTTATTCTGGGGATTATTTTTTCCTGGAAATGTACAGGTATAAATCTCAGTAACATGTGTAAAAAGACGTTAACTTGGAAATACAAGATGGCATTATAAATGTTGTCATCAGCAGTCAGTTCATTTATTACACAGAATGCACTCATGTTATTAAGCATTCCTCTCCAATCAATTTTTTTTTTTCCTCCACAGGTGGTTTAGTGGAAGATCGCTTATTGACTCGAGATGCTGTGATGAATCTAGCAAAGCTTCCTCCAATAGAAAATGTACTTGGAGAATTAGTTAGCATACTGAATTTGGCAGCCTCAAAAACTCTTTCATTACTTGGTTCACATCAACATACACTATCAATGAACCTTGATCAGTATGTCAGACAGTGCCAGGAGAAAGCAGCTGGTAAAACAACAGATGATCAAGCATAATTCTGATATGGATATGCCATTCAGTAACAGAATCTGAAGAAAAAAATGTATATTCATGAATTTGAATAAAAATTTATATACATAAATTTCAAATTATGAATGTACATGAATTTAAATAAAAATGTATATACATGAATTTAAATAAAAATGTATAGACATGAATTTGAATAAAAATGTATAGACATTAATTTGAATAAAGATATATAGACATGAACTTGAATAAAAAGGTATAGACATGAATTTGAATAAACATGTATATACATGAATTTCCGGATGATTTAATTTTTACTGCATAAAGTTCGCTTATGATAGTCATTTGTTAAGGACCCATGGAAATAATTTATGATCAAAACCGATGATGCAGATGAATTAATAGTCGTATTGTCAGGGTGAATAAATCCCATAGCCCGATATCTGGGGTGAGTGTAATGATCAGGCTAGTGAGACTTTCATGAGATAATGTTAAGGTCAAGTCAGTTTTAAATGTGAAAAAAACAATTACAGTTAGCTGACCCTAATTCACATCTATCTTGCCAACAAAATCTCTCTGTGACAAATCAGGTGTTTTCACAATTAAAAGTATGTTAAATTAATTTGAATACCGATACATTCAGCAAAACCATCAGGACGACGATTTACAGCCACCAGCACCAAAAGGAACACCTTCCATTCAGTACCATATTTTAGCGTTTATAAGACGTGTCTTATATCAAATATTACTTACCCCAAGCCCTAAGCATGTCTTATATTCGTGGGCATCTTATCTAATTATTTTTTTTACACAAGCAAATGGTAAAATGTGTGATAGTAGCACTACCATAAATGGTGATTTAAGTTTCTCATCAGAACGATTTTTAAGGTTGATATTCACATGTTTTCATTCCTAGTTTTAAAAACTATTGAATGTTCAGTATGTAATTACCACGTGTACCGATCCAATGCAGGCCAATGCACATCAAATGTCAAATCCCTTCATTTAAATGTTTTGTCTAATTATTTGCAGACCTAAGTTTAGTAAATGTTTGAAATTTATATGAATTTGGATAATCACATATTTAAATATTTGTGTTAATTGTTATTTATTTGCACAGCAAGAATGACAGCGGTCATATTACCTATACATCTGGTTTTGTTTCAGCACTGATTGGGTGCAAAGATACTTACTGGTAGATTTTCAGTACTTTTATCAAACGATAACCATTGCAGCCCTGCCTCAAACAATTCTTTGAACTTGCACCAAAGCGGTCAATGAAGCCTTGTTTACATAAGGCGAATGATTGAAACATTGGAGATTTTTGTGCTTATGACAAAGAAAAGTAGCTGCTTTGATGCATGTGGTTTGAAAACAAATATTTACATATTTGAACAAGATAACTCACAGAATTATTCAAACAGATTTTATTAAACTTTATTGGTGGCCTAGAGGAAGATAAAATCAAACGAAAACCATTACAGCCCTGCCTCAAACAATTCTTTGAACTCCAGCCAAAATGGTCAATAAATCCTTGTTTACATCAGGTGAGTGATCGAAACATTGGATATATTTGCATTTATGACAAAGGAAGTTACTGGTAGCCACTTTGGTGCACGTGGTTTGAAAACGGATGTTTACCGGTACATATTTGAAAAAAACAACACAGAGAATTTTTCAATAGATTTTATTATTATTATTATTTATTCAATAGATTTTATTGTTATTATTTATTATATTATTTTTTATTTTATTATTATTATTTATTCAATAGATTTTATTATTATTATTTATTTTATTATTATTATTATTTATTAGAACAATAATGTAATGGTACATAACAAAAAATTATTAGATAAAGATCAATACTTAATAACTTAGAAGTTATTCAAAATTTAACGCCATGTCCTCTGCAGTCAATATAGGGTTTGCCTAGTTCAGCAGATGGCGAGGCCGAATGCGTCTTATATTTGCGGGTCTCTTATTTAAAATATTTTTTACATAAATCTTCAAAACCCGTGTCTTATATATGGGTGCGTCTTATAATTGGGTGCATCTAATAAACGCGAAAATACGATAAGCCTATTTACAGCCTTAACCACCTAAAAAGAACACCTGACATTCAATAAACATATTTACACCTGAATACCTTTCATTTAGTAAGCCATAGCATTAAAAAAGAACACCTGCCTGAACAGTACATCTCTTAGCCACTTGACGGGTAAAGATCAAAGAGGTCGATTAGCTCATATCTGACACCCTGGAGCTGATGGATCTGTACCTACATAACCAAGTAAAAGTACATCACTGATTTAAGATATAAGGTAGATTTTAACTGACAATATACTATTAAAAAATCTTGATTAGCCATAGATATCAAAGAAGATATTAAAAAAAAGTGGAATCAATAAATATCTTAAGACCTTAATTGGTAATGTGTGTGTATGTGTGTGTGTAGGGGGTTTCACGGTTACTTGCTCATCAGAGGGCGTATCGGTGCAGCTAACTTCCGGATAGTTCAATAATTAAAGACTGAAGACGTGGATCAAAAAAATGTGACAAACTGCTCAAATTTTGCAAGCAGGATTGATATCTCACTGTATTAAAAAAATATATATATCAATATTTGATAAATTGTTCTTACATCTTTAATTTTATTCACTAAATTGCGCTGCAGCCAGCTTTTAAATAAATGTTCTCTGCCCATTTCAGATCTTCATTATCTTTCCATTACTACATTATGTACTTATTTGTATTATTTGATTGTGCAAAGTGTATCGCTGCGTAAAAAGTTTCTTGCAATTTTTCTCGCTTGACGAATATTGAGAATATGTTTATTTTTCTTTACAGCTTAAATCATAGCAGTAAGTTGATGTTGAACGACAACACAAAAAATTCTAACTTTTTAAGGTTCTTTTATTATTGATTTAGACTGTTGCATTTGTATTAAGAGTATTTGAGAGTATCAGAGAACAGATTGGAATGGAGGAAGCTGGTTGTGAGGTCATCAGTGGTGCCCCAACGGTTGGCAAGACAAAGGGATAGATAGATAGATAGATAGATACATGAAGATAGATGGATGGATGGATGGATAGATTAGATAGATAGATTGATTTGTATTAATGTTAATTATGTTTTTCATTAAATAACTTTGAGTTGCTTTCAAAATGCACAAATGTCATCCATGCTTGAACAGACAGGCACACGTACGAGTCTTCCTTGACGATTATTCTAATTTTATTTCCTTGAACAGATGGAAATTTTAGAGTTTATTATTTGGGGAAATATCTATGTTAGACACTATGCATGTATATGACATGTGGTTCTCACCTATCTGCCTGTCTGTATGTGTGTCTGTCACATTTCATCTAGTGCTTTGGGTATTTATACCTTCGAATGAATGTGTTCGCATACGTATATTACATAAACATACTTCAGGTCAAAAATTAGTATAATATGATGCTAAGATAGAATGAGTGACTGATAGATAAAGACAACAAAGATGAATATGTGTGAGTATCCATTTATTATTTACTTGTATGGCTTTTTCATACAAGTAGTCCCTTTTTTTAAAAAATCATACTGTTTGCAATTTTACATCCGGTCATGTTGATTAATATTGATTTAAAAGACGAACCAAAGTAATGGGACGAAATCTATGAAATAATTGTATTTTTAAAACTTACATCTTTAATGCAAGGAAAGTTAAACAGAAATAATCTAATTTTTAGAAGGGTGTTCTAAATGAATTTGCAGGTGGCAATCAGAAATCTTGTCTAAAAACCCCAGCAAATTTGAAAGTTTTTGTATGAACCATCCGATACTTTATGTTTCAAAATTCAAAACTAAAATGAAACAAGTTAAAATGTCATTAATCTGAAAATTGTACAATTTTTACACCCAAACTATGAATAAATATTCCATCAGCATTAATTGTACTCCTTTATAATATTTAATGTATTGATTGCTTTGTCTAATTCATCTGAGTACATTAAAATACTGTTCCATTTTTAAAATTTAAAAAAAAAACTTTTCTGATTTAAAATATTTAGCATTACATATCAGCTGCTTGTGTTATAACTTTCTTAACTCTAGTTATGAATGAACTATCAGCCTTGCGAAAGTAACTGAGAAAGATATATCAGCATATCAAAAATGCAAATTGTTGAGATTGTTTTCTTTAAAGTTATGCAGCCAAAAATGTGCAATAAATGTTTAAAATCGGAAAGCAAGGTGAAATGTTCCTACAAATGTATCTGAAATTATGGATAATGAATCTATATTATCAGGTATAATATAAATATGGACAGTGTATTTAATTTAATTAATTTACATTCTTAAAGTATGGAAAGTATATATTTAATTATCAGATATAATGTAAGCATGGACACCGAATCTAATTATCTGATTATTCTCCTAGTATAAACAAACTTAGTTTGACATATATAATTGATTCATTGGATATCCTTTGTTGACTTTATGTTTCGCTAATCAAGTGTAGAACAGTAAACTATCTGAAACTGAATTTTTTTGTGGGCATGCACATTGGAGCTAAGGAGGGGGGGTAATTTTAGGCACTACGATCAGTATATATATATATATATATATATATATATGCCCCACCCCTTGACAGTATTATAAGATCCTTGAAAAATAACCAGACTTGATGAATTCTAATTTACAAAATGTTGTTTAAACAGTTGTACATGGCTTTGAAACCAGCAGATGGTAAGTACATTTTTTGGGCAGGGGACATTACTCTGCTTGCCAAGGAACAATATAAACTTGAGAGTGTTGATGTGCTGTAAAACAATCAATGCAAACCCAAAGGACAATTTGGTTGCATCTTGTATCAGTGCACAGGAATAACAGCAGAAGAAAATAAATCAGAGCTTCAAAAATTTGCATGAAAAGTATTTTTATAAAGCAAACATGTACTCGCAGGTTCATGACACATATATCAGACCTGGGCATCAAACTATGGACTGCTTAGGTGTGAAGTTAGTGTACTATCATTGTACTATACAGGTGTGCCATAAAACACCAAACCAAATATAGGAGGAGGTCTGGTCTGCTGTCTACAAAGTGTCTGGTTTCAGACACTGGAGGTGAAAAACGTTCATCACAGTATTTCACTCGTAATTGAACAAGAAGGGACATCCTTAACTGTCAACATGCAGGAAGTGGGCTTGATAATAAGATTACTTACCTTGACATGGGTTGGTGGTTTTTCCTAGGATTTTCTCTCAGTTCTTTTAACACCAGTTAAAGTGGCCACTATGTATAGCCTATCTTTTGCTGAAAAATTGCATTAATACTGATATCTGGTTCCTGATGTTGTGTCTTACGTATTTGGTTTTTGTTACTGAAATAAGTGTTGGGTTTTCGTTACTGTGATAGGCGTTGGTTTTTATTTTACTGTAATAGGTGTTGCGTTTTTGTTTTACTGAGATATGTGTTGGCTAAAGTACATTATAACATGTACAACTGTCGTTAATATATTCTACAATTTTCTACAAATGCCATTGTTTACACGAAATGGCACCAAGAATGTTTTGATAGAGTTTTGTGCATCACACAGTTGTTGAATTCTTCTCTTTGATGATTATGTAATTGTCAAATTTATAGCGTGGTCACCATTATTTAAATATAACTTAAGTAGATTCACACAAAGAGAAATGAAACTTAAACACCAGACAAAGACTGAAAATCATGTGACAGTATCATTTCCTTTATTAACAAGGTATTTCACCTACTATACACAAGTTTTGTATGCATGATTAAAGTTTAGCACAATAGGAATAAATTATTACAAAACTTTAACTTGTCAACTGGAAACCTTACTTTCGACGGAAAATCAGCTTTGTGACAATGGGGAGAGTGAGAGTTCTTGCAGAAAAATGTGATTTAAAAAAAAACAACAACATTGTAGCATATATGGATAACATTCTTCAGCGGTGCCAAATAGAAAAAAAATGGAAAGAGAATGATTCTAAATGCCAAATGATGTTAAAAACAAGATTAAATTACAACATTTTTGATAACTTTTACTGATGGAAAGTGAAGGATATGTTGGAAAGGGAAAACATGGAACATGTTAACATGCTGGGGGGGAAAAAAATGTAATTTTAGCAGAAAGGCTTACCAGAATTCGAAGATTTAATTGTAACAGCATTTCACTCAAAATGAAATGAGTTGACATTTTACCAAATCATAGACTTTACTTTAATTTTAAAGTCAGCAAAATAAGTTACAAGTATGCATCGTTTTATTTGGCTACTAAACTGTATATTTTGCCAGAATTAGCTACATCTATACAACAATGCAGATTACATGTACTAAGTTGAAATTATTTTAAATACCATAATGGTGAAAAGCAAAAAGCATGTACGCGGGAAATGGATATGATATGATGATATATTTAGCACATGAAAGAAAGCAGAAAATATATTGTTCAAATAAATTATCGATGTATTAACAATAAAGGAGATATCGTAAATGTTCGATGTATTAACAATAATCGAGATATTGTAAATGTTCGATGTATTAACAATAATCGAGATATTGTAAATGTTCGATGTATTAACAATAATCGAGATACTGTAAATGTTCGATGTATTAACAATAAAATTGAGGTATTGTAAATGTTCGATGTATTAACAATAATCGAGGTATTGTAAATGTTCGATGTATTAGCAATAATTGAGGTATTGTAAATTATGGAGCTATATAAATTATCAAGGTATTATAAAAAATAAAGTTTTAACAAATGATTAAGTACAAGAAATACATTAGTATAAATGAGCATAAAAACTTCATTTTTTTATTTTGTTTTGCTGGCTGTTTTTATTTAAAAAGGTAACGAGTTTCGAGAACGTATTCTGTAGAAAACAGAAGGCATTAGAACATGACGTTGAATCGTGCACATCATTCGAATGTATGTTGGTCATGAAGTCAAAGGTGAAGAAGCGAGTACATACAAACACCTTGCATTTCACGACGAATTATTAGACACACACACACACACACACACACACACACACACATAAGGCAAGAATGCATGCCATGCGCAACCTGGTTAAAAATTATATTAGAAAAGAAAAAAAAATGACAATAAGAGATAAAATGAAGGTATTTTTCTCTACATTTGAAACAGACAAATACACCCACCCACCCCAAATAATAAATAAATAAATAATAATAATAATAATGATAACAATCTGCTCACACAAAACCCAAATACAGTACAAAGTGCTACATAATGGTGTATGAGATACATGAAGAGTAATGAAAAAGAAATAAATGTTGAAGCATTCATGAGAACATTTAGACCTCTTTAAAATTTCATTCAAAGGATGTATATCAACGATTCACGAAACTACTCAATTATTTATGCATATTTAATCGACTAAATAATTAGCATGTTTAATTTAAAGGCATCCATACAACCTCCATTTGCAAAGAATTAACCAAAATCAGTTGATTTATAGGGAATTTGTCAGCCTTCTGGACGTAGTAAAAACCAAATCACTTTTGACACTATCTGGATGAACGGGTTTCTTTAGAAATATTCACCTAACGTATAATTGTCTAGTAACTGAAATTGCACTCTGCAAATAAATTGTATAAAGAAACTACGTTGTTTCTTGTTACACCTCCAGAAGGAGCAACAGTAACTGTACAAAGTTACAAATAAAAAAAATTATGGAGAAAATGGAATTACGAAATAACAAATGTCAGGAATTAAAACGTGTTTAAGAAGCGTGAATAATCTGGTATTACCTATAAGGAAATTGACAGATAAGAAATTACCTATATATATATATATATATATATATATATATATATATATATATATATATATATATAATATGTTAAATTTGTCAGTTCTGATTTAATGAAAAGTTACATATCACTGTTTGATGTGCACCTTTTGTTGAACCGGCTTAATGTGGATGTCAGTATCTGGACGGGAGATTCCGACAAAAATAATACCTATAGCAAAATCAGTATACAAGTTCAATAAGAATAAGAATGTTCTTGTATATAAACTGCCTTGTAATGGCAGCAATATCCTATCTATCGCTATTACGCAGTCTTTATTTTATTTTATTGTCGTGTTGAACAATTCTCGTCTTGTCAATGTGAATACATATTCCCAAAGAATTGTCAGAAAGACACGGTCCACTCGTGCACCTCGCATGCGTGTGTATAAAAACGGTCATAATTTTCAAGGACGCCGTGTTAATAGTTGGTTCGTTCGTATCGTGACCTCGGAACAATTGCCGGTTGCTAGTTTAAGCTACGTTCGGTTTTTGCTTCAACAACATTTCATCTAGTGTTACATTCATCAGTCTCGTCTTCTGTGTTGATGCTGGTAACCCGCGCCACATTTTAGCAATTAGTTCTGGAACGTTCCTCTTGGGTTACCACGTTGTATCGCACCCTTTTGGGGTTAGGGTGCACCCCTCTTATTTTCAAAATGAAACTGGTTAACGGTAAGTCTTGTGTGTTAAGTTATAACGCAACATATACCCTACCACAATTAATAGGAATTCGTAATTCCATTAATTAAGTAATGACTTAAACATAAATCAAGTGTTGTTTCTTTATATTCATATATTTCGTCATTGTATATTAATACGAGTTTTAAGGCGTAGAACATTCGACAGTCAGCTAGGATTGGATAGATTTGATTAACCAATATTAGCACTAAAGTTTAGAACATCAATGAATATTTAGTTTCATTTGAGTAAATGCGCGCATTTTTGTTTTAAATGGGCACCGTCGCCCAGTACAATTTCAAGGGACAACAAGGCAATAGTTACAGGTTGATCAGATGATAAACATCCATTCTAGAATAGAATAAACAAACCAAAACCAACCAATGATCAAGATAATGAATGTTTCTGGCGCACCTGAGCATTAACATATAATAATAATAATAATAATAATAATAATGAGGAGGAGGACTTTGTGTAGCGCCTAAGCTTTTGAAGCTCTAAGTGCTTACAACATAGATAATGATATGACTACCAAACAAAAACACAACAAAAACAACAACAAACAAACAAAAACACCATGAAATTAGAAAACAAAAAGATGCTGAAAATATTTAAGGTAGAAAAACATTTAGTTTTGTTCTTACAGTCGAAAAGGGTGAGTTTTAAAAGCATTCACTGGGCAATTCGTTCTACAGTTCTGGGTCCTGGTATGCAAAAGAATGTTGTCCATATGACTTCGTTTTCATAGTGGGGAAAAATTAGTATACGATTGTCAGAAAAGGCACGTAAGCATCTTGCTGGTGTGTACACATGGGTGACGCCAGAAAACTATGCTGGACTGGTGTCCATCAGTGAACGTAGCACAGAGATTATATGTTGTGTTTGATTCTGGATCGAATGGATAACCAGTTTATGGTACAGAGCGGCGGGGAGTTATGCTCTGATCGTGGTACTCTAAGTATGATCTGAGCAGCTGCGTTTTTAACTTTTTGAAGTTTTTGAAATATATATGGAGACGAACCAGACAGAGTTCAGTTACAATAGTCCAGTCTTGAAAGTACTAATGAACCTACGCGTGTTTTACTGGCATCAACTGAAAGATATTTGCGAATGGAGCTGATGCGTCTCAGCTCAAGATATGGAGCTTTGCATATGTTCATGACTTTTTTGTGTAATATGATAGTACTGTCCACATTAACACATAGGTTTCCTACTGGCTGTGAATTTAATGGTGGTGAAGCTGATATGTATTGTTTGAGGTAAAGGATGTGAATGAGAAAGTATTTGAGTTGTATCAGTATCAGAATGGTCTCAGTTCTATCGTCATTCATTTGCATCTTGTTACATGTCATCCATGATTTCACATCAGATGCAACTCTACACTTTGGATGGTAACATGGTGGCTAGTAGTATATGGGGGCACTATAGGGTCTATGGAAAACCCAGTCAAAAACAGCTTGGGGCACTATAGGGTCAAGATTTATAGGGTCAAGGGAAAATCCAGTCAAAAACAGCTTGGGGCACTATAGGGTCAAAACAGCTTGGGGCACTATAGGGTCAAGGGAAATGGAACAGGGTGGGCCTATAGAGTGTCAAGGGAAATGGAACAGGGTGGGCCTATATAGCGTCAAGGGAAATGGAACAGGGTGGGCCTATAGAGGGACAAGGGAAAAAAAGGGTGGCAATGAAAGCTACTATCTTTTCGAGACCTATGAGTGGCCCTGAAAAGGACCGTTATGTGTAATGTTAACGTTGTCTTGTTAACACAGAGGACATCTCACAGATCTTCTTCTCTTCCTTAAACTTCTCCTTACTGTGGGTCCATAGAAGAGAACTCTCTTCAAGCAACCTTGTCTTTCCACATAGACTCTTCTCTTCCAATAGGCTGTCTCCGTCCTATGAATGACACTCCATGATGATCTGACATACATGGGTATGTCAGTCCTAAACAGCATGCTAGACACAAGGGTTGACGATTCAACGTTAGTCCACATCTTGTGATGAGAACAGGTGAAGCGAATGCCGTGAACTGCGGTTATTTATAGGGGAAGAGCGGATTGAAACGGATTGAGTGTATCGACCAATCCAAACACGCGTTACAAAAGTCAGGCACAGCCATCCAATCGGAAGAGAGCGGTCTGTGACGTCACCTTTTCTATATAGAGGTACTAGCGTCTGTGCGCAGTCAATCGATGAGACAGAGTTGTCAATCATGGCGGACAGTAAGAAGACGATGAATTGGAGTGAGTCAGGAGTAGAGACAGCAAGTCATGGGCCAACAGTGACTACTAAAGTCATGACAAATCTACATCCAGAAGAAGTGGATTTTAACTGGGATATTGTGGATTTTTTAACATCGCAAGAATTTATTCCGGAACCTTCGTTGCCTTCTGTATCTTCTTATGGACACGTCGATGAGTTTAAGCAGAGACAAAAAGAAGAATTGGAGCGATTTTTACAACAACAGAAAGTAGAAGAACAAGCTTTTCTTATGCAACAGCAGGAAGAAGAAGCAAGAAGGAAACACCAGGAAGAAACAGTAGCAGCAGCAGCAGCAGCAGCAACAGCAACAGAGAAGAATGAAGACCAAGGACAGAAAGAAAATAGTGAAAATCAAACGGTCACGACGGTACTTTTAGATATTTTAGCTGAGTTAAGGAGTCTGAAACAAATGTATCAGACTTCTTTATCACGACCGAAGAGAAAAAGACCTTCTCGAGCGAAACAACCCGATCTCTCTGTGACTACGTCTACCTTACCACCGTTAGTGATTTCTACCAAATCATTGACAGGAACCACCAGTCCCGAAGTAGGCCTTGGCCGTGGCAAAGGCTTAAGACAGCTCAAGAGGATTTCGTCCCGTTTCTGAGTTTGTTTTGTTTTAAACAATCAAAACACCAACGGTCCTTTTCAGGGCCACTCCAATTATTTCGAAAAGAAATACTATGTCAATTGCCTATTTCAATGAAAACTCAAAAGTCCTTTTATATATTTTTTAAAATCCATGATGTACGTGTGAGTGAAGGAATGTGTGAGTGTAGGTTCTTATTCGATCAAATCAAAACCAAGAGACACTTACGTTTTTTCTCTCTGGTGTATTCTAGTACAAACGTTACAATTCAATATCACAACATAACATAACACAATACCATGTTTAAAAAGTTCATAAGTTTTCTTCTGTTTCACTCTTTCTGTTTTTTCATTTTCTTTACTGTCACAGCTTTTTCTTTTTCTTCGTCACTTTCGTTTCGTCTTCTTTTCTTGTTTTTGTGAACGTGACGGGGTTCTTCCTTGGAGGAGGGTACCTCTTTCTCCTCCTGTTCAGAATTTCTTTCCTCCTCCTCCTCCTCCTCCTCTTCCTCCGCCTCCTCCTCCTCCTCCTCCTGCTCCTGTTGTTTCTTAGGACAGTTTGGAGACCAATGTCCTTTCTCTTTACAATAATAACAGGTATCTTGACTTTTGTCTCTATTGGTACCTTTTTTATTTTTGTCACGATCTGAACATTCTGTAGCCCAATGTCCTTTCTTCTTACAGATATAGCAAGTATCTTGACTTTTATCTCGATAGGAGGAAGAGTAGGCCGTCGGCTGGTCTGACGAAAACTTTCGTATGACCCCACGTAAAGCTCTAATGAGAAGTTCCACTTCTGTAGGTTCTTTCATCGTTCTGGTCAATGTGAGAGTGAAATGAATACTGAACCGTTAGACACTCACCCTTTATATATGCACGGATCGGACATGAATATATAGGGGTTATGGTCTTTAAAAGGTAGTCATTTGACTTTTTGCAGACAAGATGAAAAGGCCACATCATGTTGTGGAGAAAGAAAAAGACAGTAAGAGACAGAAACGTAATGTATCGCCTAGCACAGTAGCTGAAGTCTTGGCTCAAATTCATGCCAGTGATTTTGAAGATGACATGAGTGAGCCCGAATCTACGCCTAAGCAATCGACGTCCAAGCAAAGTGCACCACCCTTAGTAAACCCTGAAAATTACTATCACATTCGAGAGACGGAAAAGCGTTCCTCTCGAAAATTTAGAACAACGGCTTACACGTATGCCGTAAAGTTTAAAGATTTCAAGGCCAATGTACCTTTGGAGAATACAGAAGGGTTCATTACCGAGGTGTGGGATTCTGTGTTAACTGCATTGAAACAGCAATGTCAAGCCAAAGAAGACGATCGCTTGAGACTTTCTATTCATCACGATAATTTAAAGTCTCCCGTTTGGATCGAGTTTACTAGCCCATCAGAATTAACACCTTCCAAAGTCATTGACAAAATTCAACATGTGCAACAATCCAACGACAAGTTTCACATCACCGATGGAAAAGCCACACTGTTCATGACCCACGTGTCTCTTCCTGAGGGGACCGGACGCAAAAAAGTGTTATTGGTGGACAGCCTTCGTAACATGAAGCGAAGCCTCGTCCGAATTAACAATCCTCAAGACCAGATGTGTTTAGCCCGTGCCATCGTCGTGGGACAAATGTATGTCAACAAGAACGAGACGATAGAATGGAAAAGAGCCTGGGAAACTATTCGACAATCGGACCGAGCCAAACAACGAAGTGAAGCAGAACTCCTGTTACAGCAAGCGGGGATATCCAAAGATACCCCTTGCGGTATTCCAGAAATGCAACAATTACAAGACGTCTTGGCTCCACGTTACACTTTGAAAGTACACCCTCAAGAAGTGCGTGGTCCTCTTTTGTTTCGAGGCCACGATTTCAAAGACGGAAAATACATTCACGTCTATCATCACGATGGTCATTTTGATACCATTACCAGTATCACTGGATTTCTGAAATTCAGTTACTACTGTGAAAAATGTGACTATGGTTATAACAATCGAGAACAACACAAGCATTGTGGATCGAAATGTGAGGGATGTTTGGCCTCTCAACCTTGTCTGGACAAAGGACAAGTACGAGTGCATTGCCCTGTGTGTCAGCGCACTTTTGTCAGTCTTACCTGTTACCAACAACATTTGAAGATGCAAGGTTCACAGCAGAAAAGTACTTGTCAGCTTCTGAGATTGTGTCCTACTTGTGGACAAGGCATACGTACCAATTGTGCCAAGTTTCACGTTTGTCGAGGGAAGAAACGATGTCACATTTGTCACCAAATCGTGGACTTGGAGCACGAATGCTTCATTCAAAAATATCAACCCCGACCAGAAGATACCCAGAAGAAAGGGAATTTTATCTTTTTTGATTTCGAATGCATGCAAGAAACTGGTATTCACATTCCTAATTTCTGCGTGGCTCACCGTGCGTGCGAGCAGTGCATCCAAGAACCTATCTTTAGTCATTGCCCTTACTGCAGCAAGATTCCTGGAGGACGTGAAAAAATCTTTCGAGGGTCAAATACGCTAGCCGATTTTGCCCAATGGATCCTAAACCCCATCGACGAAACGTGGAGTCCAGAAGACATCGAACGTTACGGCGAGTGTCATTGCCATGCCACAGTCATGGCCCACAATTTCTCGGGATACGATGGGCAATTTCTGCTTAGATACTATGCGGAACAAAGTACCGAACGACCTCAAGTGACTTTGAACGGAGCCAAAATTATTTCTATGCAAGTAGGACAAGTACAGTTTAAAGATTCGATGTGTTACTTGGCCATGCCTTTGAGTCGCATGCCTAAAACGTTTGGAATGACAGAAATGGCCAAAGGTTATTTTCCACACTTTTTTAATACCGAAGCCAATCAACATGCCATTCTACCCCATTTGCCTGAGGTTGACGACTACGACCCCGACAACATGCGCACCGAACAACGAGAAGCTTTCCATGCTTGGTACCAGACTCACGCCTCGGACCCCTTTGACTTTCAAGAAGAAATTTTAAAGTATTGTCGATCTGACGTGGACATTTTACGACGCTGTTGTGGAAAATTTCGAGAATTGTTCATGGAATACGGAGGGATCGATCCTTTGAAAGAAGCTTGTACCATTGCCAAAGCATGTTCCTTAGTGTACCGAAAACGCTTTATGCCCGAAAATACTCTAGCGGTCATCAGTCCTCAAACGACGAATTTTGTCAAACGTCAATACTCGGTTAAAGCCCTACGCTGGCTCCATTACTTGTGCGACAAGGAAGACAAATGGATCCAACACGCTCGCAACGGAGGAGGCGAAAAGACCATCGGAACGTATTCGGTAGATGGTTGGGACTTAGAAAACCCTCAGATCGTGTACGAGTTTAACGGATGTTTATTTCACGGATGTCCTCTATGCTACCCTCAGCGTAACACCAAAAATCAGTTTTTACAACGAACCATGGAAGATTTGTACCAGACCACGTGTCAGCGACGTTTGAAGTTAGAACAACAAGGATACCAGGTAGTGGAAATGTGGGAACACGAGTACGATCTGCGTTTGAAAACCGATCCCGAGTTTAAACGCATCGTAGAAAGTTACAAGTGGGTGGATCCATTGAACCCCCGGGATAGTTTGTACGGAGGACGAACGAATGCTACTTGTTTGCTGTACCAAGCGGATGAAGAGAAAGGAGAAGAAATCAAATACTTGGACGTGTGTTCGCTGTATCCTTACGTGTGCAAATATTGTCACTTTCCCGTAGGGCATCCAGAATTGATGACAGAACACATTGACTTGGACCACATTCGTCAGTACGAAGGATTGATCAAGTGTAAAGTCTTGCCTCCCACAGACTTGTACCATCCCGTTTTACCTCACCATTGCCAAGGAAAACTGATGTTTCCTTTGTGTCGCACATGTGCCGAAACGTGCAACCAAGACCGACCTTGTCAGCACAGCCTGGAAGAACGCGCCTTGACAGGAACGTGGGTGAGCGTGGAATTGTTTAAAGCTCTGGACCTGGGATACCAACTGTTAGAAGTGTACGAAATTTATCACTTTCCCAAAACACAACAATACCGCAAGGGCGACGAGAGACAGAAAGGTATTTTTGCAGACTACGTGGATGCTTTTTTAAAACTAAAACAAGAAGCTAGTGGCTATCCTTCCTGGTGCCACACTCCCGAAGACCAAAAGATATTCAAAGAAAAATATCGAGAGCAGGAAGGTATCACTTTAGACCACATCGAGAAAAACGAAGGAAGGCGGTCGTTTGCCAAAGTGATGCTCAATTGTTTGTGGGGTAAAATGGCACAACGACCGTCTTTACCCAAGACGGAGTATTTGTCCGAGCCGTCTCGCTACTTCCAGATGATTCACGACCCAACCAAAGTCATGAAACACGTGGACGTCATTCGTGAGGACTTGATCTTAGTCAATTACGAAGAAGAACTAGACTTTGTAGAAGCCGACAAATTTGGAAATGTCATCATTGCGGCTTACGTGACAGCCCACGCTCGCTTAAAATTGTACGAAGTGTTAGAACTGTTAGGAGATCGCGTGTTGTATTTTGACACGGACAGTTGCATTTACATTCACCGACCGAACCAGTGTAACCCTGTCATCGAAGGAGACCGTTTAGGAGCCTGGACCGATGAACATCCCGACGACAAGATTCTATGTTTTGCAAGTGGCGGTCCTAAAAATTACGGCTACGAATACCGAAACCCACAAGGAAAAATGCACACCGAATGTAAAGTGAAAGGATTGACTCTTAATTATCGCACCAGTCGAGTGGTGAACTTTAACGTGCTACAAGAAGCCTTACAGTCGGGACAGGATGAAACGTTTCAAGTGACTACCCACGAACCGCACAAGATTGTCCGTTTACCCACACACCAAATTGTTAGCCGACCTTTGGAAAAAGTCTATCAAATCGTGTACCAAAAAAGAGTACGACTTCCCAATCACTTCACTCTACCGTACGGTCACGTCGAAATTGGGCAGCATATAAAAAGGGCCATTGTCCAAGACCAATAGTTCATTGTGACTAACACAGCCAAGCGAAAAGAAGATGAATCCATTTAAACAGACATCATTCAAATTTGGGAATTCTCAAGTGGAGTGCGATGCTAAACCTTGCGATTGTAGTGATGCCAGGCGCTGTGACATTAGCGATTCAGCAGGATATCGTGGGAACTTTGCTATGACTACTACCCCTATATCTACCCTGGAAAGTGATGCTGTGCGTGTCAAACCTGAGGGATGCGAAAGCGGTGCGACACGTTATCGTGGACTCCTAGGAATTTCACCGTACCTACATCGAACTGAAGTGAGGAGAGTCGAATATTCGTTCCCGACGAGTTTGCCTGAATACTGCCACTTTAAAAGTCGATTCCAAACCTTCAAAGATAAATGGCCAAAATATCTGCCTGGACCAACTCCTGAAGAATTAGCCAGAGCTGGATTTTTCTACTTGGGCGAAGGGGATAAAGTCAAGTGTTTCAGTTGTGGTGTATCCATTTACGAGTGGGAACATAAAGACTCCGCTTACCTGGAACATGCTCGATGGTCTCCGAATTGTCAATACCTACCTTTAGTGGGACCTAGTGATTGGAAGTGACACTACTACTCCATGTCGTGTAACACACCTAGACCAGTATATAAACCCTCTCTAAAACATTATATTCAAGGATTACCACACGAATTGCAAGAGAAGATCTACAAGGACGTTTGGCAAGGCCTTGCTAAAGAAAAATCGCAATGGGTGACTGTAGAACTTTTGTGTCGTGAAATTCACAAAAGGAAAGTGACAAAAATTAACCGACGTGTTAGATTTCTCTGGATCAAGGGTATTTTTTTGCTCCGTTACCAATTTACTACGTTTACATCTGAAGATACTTTGATCCTTCTTAACCGTTACCCTGAATGGCAGTGGGACGAAATTACACGTTATATTAATCACTTTCGCTTTTTGAGCAAATTTAATTCTGTGTTTAATTCTGGGTTGAATCTACACTGATAGTCTTTGACCTAAAGAAGTATAAAAGAGAACAACCATGCCACAACCTTTATCAGTTGTGATCCAACAGATTCCGTGGAAGGATATCAATGAGAAGATTCACACGGTGAAAGATTACGAACACTTATTACAAGAACTATACCCTATGAATTGGGGTCGACGTGTCGTGTGTGTTTTAGTGACTTGCTTTCTGGGATTTCGTTTACCTGCCGATTCCTTGTGGACACTTTACGAACACTACCTATCAAAAAATAAGACAGTATGGTAACTCCTTTAAATGTCCACGAGAGACTTATTCTGTTCAAAGCCTTACGCTTTCATCTGGATACGTCTCGACCTTTCCAAGAAAAAAAGATTCGTCAACTTTTACGTACGGAAGCAGTGTACGAAGATGTGTGTGTAGCTTGTGATTTACACCCTCATTGGACAGATGTACGTCACTGGAAAAGTTGGGATTTTGAGGCTTGGACAAACGAAGCATCCCATTATGCCCAAGCGTTGTGTTCCTAAAAGTCATCGTCGTGTAAAAAAAGTCACTTTTAATCCTGTGTTAGTAACAGTACCAGAAGAAGAAAAAGAAAAAGAATCTATCACCCAAGACAATCCCTCTGTTCAAGACAAAACTGTCATGGACATTCCCCCACAAAGACCCTTTCGAGAAGACACCTATGTGACTGTACCCCCTGTAGAGGAAACTATAAGAACATTACATACTACCTCTAGGACACCTTCGTTACCCAAACCACGTTGTACAGTGACTTGTTTATATGCCACTTTGATCGTTTGCCTAGGTATTTTATTCCTGTATTTATCCATTTGGCTTTTATGTTTTCGTGTTGTTCAAATTTAAACATGCATTCAAATAAACGTGTCTTGAAAAAAGTATAAAAACCTCTTGTCTTGTCTGTTGTTGTGTCAATACTGACATACCACTACACGACTATGGCTCACTCTACTCTTTCTACTACTCCTTCCTCCTCCACATTCAAAGTCATTGACGAACACTTAGATCAGGCTAGTTGGAAAGCCTTGTATCTTCGTCATCCTTTTAACATGTTAATTGCTGGACCGAGCGGTTCAGGCAAAACCGAATTTGTCAAACGTTTGATCGAACATAAACATCATTTGATCGATCGTCCACCTCAACGCATCGTGTGGTGTTACAAAGAGTGGCAATCGGCATACAGCCTCTTGCAAGAAAGTCAAGGTGATTCCATTGTGTTTGTAGCAGGCATTCCTAAAGAAGACGAAGGGATCGTGTCTGACCCTAGTCAAACTCATTGGGTTATTTTTGACGACATGTTAGGAGAAGACGAAGAAGAAATTAAACTGTGGTTTACGCGTAAAGGGCATCATCGTAATGCCAGTGTCATTTACATTACACAAAATTTATTTCAACAAAGTAAAGCCCATCGTACCATTAGTCTTAATGCTCATTACGTGGTCTTGTTTAAAAGTCCTCGAGATAAATCACAAGTGCAAGTTTTAGCCAAACAGTTAGGAACACCTTGGCTAACTCATGCGTACGATGATGCCACTCAAACACCACACGCCTATTTACTCGTGGATTTAAAGCCCACTACCCCTGATTATTTGCGATTTCGTACCGATTTGTTTCACGACTGGTGTCAAGACGGAGGACCTGTCGTGTACACGTCCTCCTCGTCGACATAACACTATGAAGCACTAAAAAATCTATAAAAACCTTGGGTTACTTTAATCTGGTCTCATACATCGTCAACATGACGACCCTTCAGTCTCATCTTCCGATCAAATTGATTCGTGCCTTGTACGGCATCAGTCGCGAAAAAAATCCACAAAGACGTGCTCACGTCTTAGAAGCCAGTCTCAAAGAAGTCTTACGATGGTTTACGGTGACAGCACGTCAAATACTGCAAGGCATCATTCACATTCCACATCAAACCAAACGCTTTTTTGACAGAAACAAAGTAGCCTTGACGCAACTGGCCAATCCTCGCATTGACACTCACACCAGAAAGCAAATCATATTGAAACCTGGAGGTAGTGGTTCTCTAGGAGGTGTCATCATTCGTTCCCTTTTAAAATGGGATCCCAATACTCCCAAAGTTCACCCCAAGAAGAAAACAAAAAAAGCCAAACAAGCCCCTAAGAAAAAGAACAAGGGTGTCAAGACCAAAACACAGAAAAAGAAAAGTCCACAGACAAAAGCGGTCACCCGCAAGAAAGGCACTTCGGCCAGGACACAACCTTACCTTCGTCAACCACGACCTGTAAGAAAAGATCTACAAGGACGTTTGGCAGGGACTACGTTGCCAGTAGCCTCAGGGGCTGCCACTTCTCCGTTGCGGGTGATGCCAGCCAAACCCAATTTGACACCCGTTTTTCCTAATTTGATGAAACATTGGAAATCTGCGTCTCCCAAAACGTCTCCTCCACCGGTGACACCCTCGTCCACATTAGCGGCAGTAGCAGCTGCTCACAAAGTACCTGCCCCTAAAGTGAAAGTCCAAGAAAGATCTGGCATGTTAAAGAGTTTACTAGATTTGTCCAAACAAGAACTGTCCCGATTGAGTCCGTTGCGAACCCCTTCACGACGTGTGTTACCTGCCATGAAGTTGATACGACGCAAAGATAATCAGTGGCGACGCATTCCAGTATAAAAATATGACTTGAAGACCACGACGTCAATCAGTATTTTTCTGTACCACTGCTGAACACTCAAGGATGCTTCCTCAAAAACGTGCACACCATCACTACCCTCGTCGTTCTGCTACCCAAAAAGGAACAGGAAAAAGACAATCTCGTCATCGTACCAAAGGCTTAAAAACCAAACATCGACGTCCTTCCCTCCAAAGACGTAGACCTTTAAAGAAAAAGAAGAGTCACCAAAAAGGAGGATCCTTTGGTAATTTTGTGAAAGACATTGTTACCTTTTTGACGAAGCGGTAGTTCCCCAAAAAGTAGATAAAAGAGAGTGTGTACCAAGTCATTGACACTAGTAATATTGTGAAACGAACAAGCAAAGATGTCACCTCGCAGAAAACATTCTTCTACACTCCACAAAGGAAAGAAAAGGAAAGGACGTTTAGCCAAAAATCGACACGTTCATCGTCCAAAGTCCCAAAAGAAAATATCCGTCCGTCAAAAGAAAAAGATGCTGGTGCAACGCGGAGGATTTTTCCTACCCCATGATCTCTTTCCAGAAAAAGTGATACCACTTATAAATCAAGTGATGGCACAACAAAAAAAAAGATAAAAGAGGGTGTGTTTCAAGTCATGGACGTCAGTGGTATTGTGGAACGAACAAGCAAAGATGTCACCTCGCAGAAAATATTTTTCTACACCTCACAAAGGAAAGAAAAAGAAAGGACTACCTCCTCGTTTGGTCAAACACGGAGACGTGTTGTCTGTCCTGTCCAAAGCCTCTCCACCCATGCGAAAACAAATCATTAAAACGGCTTCCAAAGATGTCATCGATACCGTGTGCGAATGTTGTTTGAATGTCTTGAAAGGCACGATACCTTTGTCTTCACACCAGAAAAAATGCTTAGCCAAACATCGACACGTTCTTCGTCAAATGGTCCAAAAGAAAATACCCGTCCGTCAAAAGAAAAAAATGTTGGTGCAACGCGGAGGATTTTTACCTTTTCTTCTTCCTGTGTAGGGAGGATTAGCGAAATCCGGTATCCTATCCAGCATATTACCAGGTTTTTTACAAGGGATGACACAAGGGATGTCCCCAGGGATGCAACAAGGGATGGCTCCAGGGATGCACCAAGGGATGGCCCCGAGGTATGGGTAGCAATATGTATGATCCTTCCAGAAGATAAAAGGGATCCATGAAGCACCACGATCTCAGACGTAACCTTTGGAAGCCCATGGAAGGACGAAAACTGACTTTAGTTCCTTACAAACGATGGATGGAATACCATCGTTGGCAAGAACAACGTACCCCCCATTTACCACCCAATCCTGATTTGAACGAGATGTCCCAATTACAACACGAATTGCAATCCTTGCTGCATCGCCACGATTTGTCCGAAACCGAAAAATCGCAAAAGTACGGTCAACTTCTGCAACGACTACAACTCTTTCATCGGAAAGCTGTGGAACAAACAGCTCTACCCACACTGTCCGATTTGAAGGCACTAATGAATAATCCGTCGCCTTTACCCTCTACAGTAGCCAAAACAGACGTCACCCCACCATTACCCAAGGAAGAAAAAGAGCCCCATGATCTCTTTCAAACACCCTCTGCTACTCCCATTCCGAGTAAGATTGCCGCTTCCTTATTGACCCCTTCTCCCACGCCCCCACGAGAAGAACTCAAAACTTGGGTTAAAAAGATGATGGCTACTCCTGCTTCAACAGAAGTGAAAAAGAAAGAAAGGAAACCAGAGGTGAGAAAAGAAAAGAAGACCAAAGCTATCTCATTACCTCCGCCACCACCACCACCACCACCACCACCAGCACCCTCGACGTCAACTCCTGTGGCACATCGGACACGTAAAACCGTTTCCAAACCACCCGCATTTCGTCCCACCCAAAGCAATATCCTCGAAGAGTGGGTCACTTATTAACCTAAACCATGGAGAAGGTCTTAGCCAGCATTTATTACGATCCAGCTCACCCTGCAGGTTACGGAGGCATTCAGAAATTGTATCGTGCTGCCAAAACTCGCTTGAAAAAGCTCCGTTTACCTACAGTACAACGATGGTTACAAGAACAAGCGACGTACACTTTACACAAACCCATTCGACGAAAATTTCACAGAAGTCGCACTCAAGTGGAAGGCATCGATCATCAATGGCAAGCCGATTTAGCCGATGTCTCTCATTTAGCCACCTACAATCGTGGCTACAAATATTTGTTTTGTGTCATCGACGTCTTTTCTAAATTTGCCTGGGTCGTACCGTTGACATCCAAATCGAGCGGAGAGTTAGTACGAGCTTTGCAACTGGTGTTGAAACAAAGTGGTCGTCACCCTCTTCGATGGCAAACCGACAAAGGCACCGAATTTCTAAACCAAGCTTTCCAACGAGAATTAAAGAAACGTGACATTCATTTTTTCACCACTGAAAATCCTGAAACCAAAGCCAGTATCGTGGAACGTTTTCAACGTACCTTGAAAGAACGCATGTGGAAATATTTTACGCATCAACACACTCTCAAGTACATCGACGTCTTACCGCACTTAGTCCAAGCCTACAATCAATCTTACCATAGAAGCATTGGACGTACCCCACAAGAGGTGACACCCGACAACGAAGTGACTGTTTTTGAGCGTCTGTTTGGTACGTCCCGAACGAGGGTTGTCCCCAAGAAAGGTAGAGAAGTGTTAACCCCGGGAGATTGGGTACGCATTGGTAAAACCAAACGCACTTTCGACAAAGGTTACTTACCCAATTGGACCACCGAATTGTTTCGTGTTACTGGACGAGTGCGCGATCGTCATCCTACCGTCTATAAATTGGAAGACATGAACGGAGAAGCATTAAAAGGAACGTTTTACTTGCCTGAGTTACAACGTGTTACCAAAAAAGAAGACGACGTGTACGACATTGAAAGCATTCTCGAACGAAGAACTCGTAAAGTAGGAAAACGTCGTGTCAAAGAAGTCAAAGTACGTTGGAAAGGATATCCTCCTAGTTTTGATTCTTGGATTGACGCTTCGCAAGTCATCGACTATAAAAAGAAGTGACCATCATGCCCTTCAATACAGCTTCAGCAACCACAGTGACTACTCCTTCACCCACGTCATCTCTGCAAGATTTACAAAAGCAACCCTTGTGGGTGTGGTGTGGAGAACGTGTCCCTAAAACCCAAATCGTCTTTTTCTGTCAAATCTTTGTGGTGTATTGTGTCATCGGTGCAGCCATTGCTAATTTGAGTTTGCAACAAGGAGACAAACAATTGTGGACCATTTTACTCAGCAGTTGCATCGGGTATCTTCTTCCCAATCCTTCCCTGAAATACTCTTACAACGGGAACAACAATAACACTATTGGGAGCCTTGCGTCCAACGTTAGTCCTTCTCCTGACAGTCACCCTTCCAATCACAATCCTCTTTTAGACACTCCTTTAACCTCGAGTGACTCCTCGGACAGAACAACATTGGAAATATGAACCACACTATGAACCAATTTTACTTAACGTTACCCAGTGACAGTTCCGTGAAGGTGTTTCCTAACAACACGTTGTGCTGTTACACGGCTAAATTACCTCAAGCCATGCATTTGGATCAAGATGCTCATTGGGAAGTAGCTTTAGTGGAAATGATACACCCGACACAAATCAAAAACATCGTCGAAAATCAAAACACTTTTTCAGTACATGTGTATGACACGGATTTGCAAAAATCATTAAACGAGCGAGACAAAATCCTTAACGATGAGGGGATAATAAAAGAGCAGAACGCCCTAAATAATCTGGCTACCTATCATTTCAAGATCCCTTCAGGCTATTATTTTAGTGGTCAACATTTAGTGACTACGATTGCAAACAAGTTCAATACATTGTTTGGTAAACCCCTGGACAAAACTATCTCAAGTGTTACCTTTGAGTACCATAAAGTGGCTCGTCGCCTCCTGATGAAATTTTCAAAGGATAAAATGATAGGCATTACCTTTTGTCCTGAATTGTTTGATATTTTGGGTGGAGACGTCGAGATGGCTAAGAAGCAAAAGCTATTACCAAACATAGCCACTAACTTGGATTTTGCCAAATATTTTCGATCCCCTGTAGAATTGAACCAAGGACTCAACTTGATGTTTGTGTATTCCGATGTGGTAGAGTACAACGTGGTAGGACACACCTCTGTACCGTTACTACGTGTCATTCCTTTCAAAGTGGACTCTGTCACCGCTGACGAGGAAGGTGGAAATACCTATCACGTTCACCGCGAATTTGTACATCCTCATTATTTGCCTGTCAGTAAGTCGTATTTCGACAGTGTCAACATTACTATAAAAGGAGAACTAGGACAAAATATTCCATTTACCAAAGGGAAAGTCACAGTGAAACTCCATTTTCAAAAACGATTCTCCAACAACTGAAAAAGTGATGTATCCTGTGTACCAAGGAGTCACTCGACAACGAGGACATGGTTTAGGAGATATGTTTAAATCCGCCTTTCGTTCCGTGGTCCCTGTTTTGAAACCGATGGTGACACGAGGATTGCACGCCTTAAAAGATGCCGCATTGACTCACGGCAAAGATTTTCTTCAAAATGTTCTCATTGACAAACAAAACCCTAAAGAAGCTTTTTTGAGAGCAGGCAAAAATGTCTTGCTTCAAACGGGTAAAGAGATTTTGGGTCGACGAGAGAGTCCTATAAATGCCCTGAACGGTACCGAGTCTGGCATTCCTGCTTCCCTGACGACACAGCAAGGACAAGGTAGAAAGCGACGACGAAGGCACCCTTTCAAAAGTCTCCGTACCTCTAAAGTGAGAAAGACGAAGAAAAAAAGAACCTCTCGAGACTTAGACATTTTTGATTATTAAAAGTGAAGAGAAAAAACCTAAAGAAAAAATGATGCACCAAGAATCTTGTGCCTGTTCCAAGTCGGAACTAGATCTCTTTGCCATGCCACCCACCATGACGACCATGCAAGAAGCCCAATGGGTTGAATTTCATCCCGTCTCCTCTTTGACAGATTCAGCTCCCATCGAGTTTGAAATCAAAGGACAACCCGAAGATTACATCGATCTCAATAACAGTTACTTGTATTTGAAAGTGAAAGTGGCCAAATCGGCTGACAACACTGTTGTAGCAATCGCGAACAAAGTAGCTCCCGTCAACAATTTCATGCATTCCTTGTTCAGCGAAGTGGATTTGTACATGAATAACAAACTGGTCAGCAGTAGCATGGATACTTACCCTTACCGAGCGTACCTCGAAAATCTCTTGACGTACGGAAAAGAAGCCAAGAACACTCATCTAGATGCTTGCGTGGTATGGAAACCTGACACAGCAGGTGATAATACGTTTAACGCCACAGACACAGACGCAGAAGACAACAAGCCCTTCAATAAGGGTTTTAGCGAGCGTCATAAGAAAATTCTACAACGTAGTTTAGAACTGTTCGATCGTTTGCATTTGGACATGTGGTTTCAAGAGAAGTATTTGCTGAACGGAGTAGATATTCGCTTGAGACTGAATCGAAGTAGTGCTGCTTTCCATTTGATGGCTCATGCCAACGAATACAAAACCATCATCGAAGAAGCCAGGTTATACGTGCGTCGTGTGGAAGTGTTACCTAAAGTGGGAAATGACATCAGTCACACTTTGAGCAGAACGACAGCCAAGTATCCGATACGGCGTGTGGAAGTCAAAACTTTCACCATTGCCTCTGGACTCCAATCTAAGATCGAAGATCATCTGTTCCAAGGACAGTTACCCAAACGTTTATTCATTGGTATCGTCAAGAAGTCAGCCTTCAACGGTGCCCACACTGAAAATCCTTTCCAGTTTCATCACTACGGAGTATCCAAAATCGAAGTCAGTCGCGATGGCAAAACTTTGTGTACCAGACCCTTCGAACCCAAGTTTACCGCGAAGAATTACTTGAGGTCGTACTTGTCACTGTACGAAGCCACAGGACAGTTAGGAACCAACGCTAGTCACGGTATTTCCTACGAAGATTATGCAGGAGGTTACGCGTTGTGGGCTTTTGATTTCACTCCAGACCAAGGCAGCGACGAGGGACATTTCCACCCTATAAAATCTGGGCAGATACGTGTGGAACTTCAGTTTGCAGAGACTCTTCCCCATACGGTGAATGTCATTCTGTATGCTGAATTCGATAATACCATAGAAATCAACAGTTTGAGAGAAGTCATTCTAGACTATTAGACACTATGGAAGACCCTTGTCCTTCTTTGAATAGTGGAGAATCCATGGAATGGGAGGTTACAGAAAAAACAGTTCCCGAAGACCAAAAAGAAGAAGAAGTAGTGATCATGCAATCCAGATGGCCAGAACAGGAACAACAGTTAGTGGCTTGTTTTGCACAACACTTGGAAGATAAAATGAGAGACATGATTAAAAAAGATTGTTATGGATGTCAAATCGATCATCCCAGTCAAATTCAACACGATAAATGTATGATGATGAGTCAAGAAGAAAAATTGGATGATTATCTGAACGAAGCTTGGAGTCTCATCTCCGAAGAAGACGTGTTACTTCAGTGGTATAAAGGCTTACGTGATCATTCCTCTCCTCCATTGTTTGCTCGAGAAATCGATCGCATCGAAGCTCTCTTGGCCAAAAGTAAAGAGACGAAGCAAACCATCAGTTACTTGTCAGACCGTTTCAAACAAAAAGTCTGGATTGAATTGATGACTTATCATCACCTGTGAAAAAAAGGAAAAAACACAAGGCTACACAACAAAAAATGGATACTTGGGAACTTTATTATCTTCTGAACCGTAGTTCGTACACTGCTTCTTGGAATCCTGTGGTGTGTGCTAAAGATGAACTACCTCATCGCAAACCTCAAGAGAATCAAGCTTATGTCATCAATACAGATGACAGTCATCTTCCAGGAACTCACTGGGTAGCAGTCTACTTTCCTCAAGAGGGATGTGCGGAGTATTTTGATTCGTATGGATTGCCTCCTTTCGAAGATGATATCATCGACTTTATGAGAAGAAATGCCCAGACGACACGATTCAATAATGTGAAATTACAAAGCACAGATTCTATGGTGTGTGGACAATATTGTGTCTATTATCTGCATCATCGCAGTCTTGGATATTCTTTAGAACATTTAGTGACTTATTTTGATCGTCATTCGTCTCGAAACGATGACAAAGTAGATCGATGGTTTTGTGACCATTATGGCTATCTGTTGTCTTTAGCTAGGAAACGTAGTGTACATCAATCGCCCAATGACTTCCAACAGTGGAAATCTCAATTTAATTCACAACGTTGTCAACCATGTCAAAGATAATGTATTAGTGTTATGGAAGAAAAACATGTTTGTTCTTTGGAAGAATGTTTGTTCTTTGAAATAATGTTTGTTGTTTGAAATAATGTTTGTTATTTGAATAAAAATGTTGTGTTTTGAAAACCAATGCGTCTGTCGTTTATTTTACATTTGTATTCATATAAATGCTCTTTGACTTTTCTTTCTATCCCTCACATCAAACTATCCCAACGTTTCAAAACCCTAAACCGTCGAGGGGTGTTTTCCATCACGTCCGCGCTTGAACCATATAAAGCAGGGGTAGTCTCCAGTCTGGCCATCCATTGTTTGACTCATCCTCCTACGAAGATGTGCTCAAGATTAGCTAAGCTGAACGAAGCTTATGTCACTCTGCATCGTATCAGACACAATCTGATGCCAAAGCCTGAAGAGATAGAGAATGTGAGAATGCTACAAGAAACGGAAGACCTCATAGAAGAACTCTTCAGAGAGGAAATTCAAAAAGAGAAAGATGAATGGACTGAGAAGTATCGACTTCAAAAGCAGCAGAGAGAGCAGAGAGAACAGCAGCAGCAGCAGCAACAGCAACAACAGCAACAGGAACCAGACAGAAGTTTTGTCGACTGTCGTGTGGACACGAAAGAGTTCTCTTTCTCTTTCCGAAGAAGCAGACCCTATCGTGTAGCCAAACGAGGACGCAATCTTAGACGATAAAAGATTGCCATCCTTCCTCGTACACACAAAAACAAAAAAACAGCCCTTTTCAGGGCTACCCAATATTCTCGAAAAGAATTAATCATTCAATTTGCTCATGGTATGTGAGGAAGTTAGAAAAAAAATTAGAAGTGAGTCTATAATCACTGTCTTATTTTACTTTTGTTTTGAAGTGCGTCTATAAGCACAGCGTATTTTTTTTCAAAATAACTTGTTCAATGTATAATTATTAGGAGTCAAGTATAAAAGTGTGGGGTGTTTTCTTTTAAGTCCGCGTGTTTTGTTTTTTTTTGGTAATGATAGGGATAATGTAAGTTTCTTGGATCTAGGGGTGTTTTCCATCACGTCCGCGTGTTTTGGTAATGATAGGGATACTGTAAGATTTTTGGGTAATCGTAGGGGGTGTTTTCCATCACGTCCGCGCTTGAATTATATATAAAGAAGCACTCGTCAGTCTGGCTACCCATCGTTGACGCATCAACACCAAAGATGAGTAGACTTCAAAAATTGAGAGAGCTTCAAATGCACCTGGAGAATGCTAGGCGTCTCCTGGATGAACTGGCTATGGAGGCTATAGCAGAGCAGGCCAAGACTGAAAAAGAAGAGGAGGAAAGAAAAAAGAAAGAAGAGGAGGAGAAGAAAAGACCGATCTTGCCTCACCGCATGATGGTTAAAGCCTGTCGGGTGAAACCTGAGGTGAGGACGCCTTCACCACCAGAATCAGCTCGTCAAGCACAGGCAGCTTCCTCTTCACTCCCAATCACAAGAGTGAATTGGGCGCAACAACCACAGTCTCAGCCGCAACAACCACAGCCTCATCCACGGTTGCGGAATAGAGGAAGAAATGAAGAGACTTTCACTATCCCACAAAGTGAAGACTGGGATAGTGAAGCCACTCATTCTCCCTCTGCGCTCCCAATCACAAGAGTGAATTGGGAGAATGATTGGAGTAGGAGATGTGTGTGTGGGGCTAGACCTGGGAGATGCCAGCATTAGCCAGGTGTATTTTGAAGTTTAAAAAACAGTCCTTCTCAGGGCTACCCAAATGACAAGAAAAGAAATACTATGTCAATTGCCAATGGGTGTGAGAGAGGAGTAGTGTGATTATAAACACTGACTCTATTTAGATAGTATATCGTGTAATTTTGGATAGTATATGATAGGGCTTGTTTTGGCTGCTTCCCCGTGTGTGTGTGTGGTTAGTATAGGGTGTGATTTTGGATAGTATATAATAGGGTTTGTTTTGGCTGCTTCCCCGTGTGTGTGTGTGTGTGGTTAGTATAGGGTGTGATTTTGGATAGTATTTAGTTTGGTTTGTTTTGGCTGCTTCCCCGTGTGTGTGGTTAGTATAGGGTGTGATTTTGGATAGTATATAGTATGGTTTGTTTTGGCTGCTTCCCCGTGTGTGTGGATAGTATATAGTGTGATTTGAGATAGTAAATGATATGGTTTGTGGATAGTATATAATATGACAAGTGAATGTAGGGGGTGTTTACTTTCACGTCCGTGCTTAAGATATATATACGCAATCGTCAGTCCTTGGAGCCATTCAATTGTGAACACATCAAGATGAATTTTGAATTGTTTATCCAACTCCGAGACAGCTGGTTTGGGATCCTTGATGCAGAATATGAAGTGGAAAGACTTGAGGAAGAATTTCAAAGTAACCATGGCTTTGTAAGCCAACTGAAATTAGCAAGAGATCTATTAGAAGGTATGATAGAGGAGGAAGACCAGAAATTAAGAAGACGTATTAAAAGAAAATATATAAGAATAGGGGATTTGAAGCAGGCACTTGATCATGTCATCAAAGTCAGGTGCTTTCTAGAAGAAACATTACATCTCATAGAGTGGGAATATGTGCAGTGGGGTCTAGACAGGCTAAAGAAAGCAGAAGCAATGATGAGAATGGTGATGGAAGAACAGGTGATCCAGATTAAAGAAAACTGGTCTAAGGAGAGAAAGGAAAAAAAGAACAAAAAGAAGAAAGAGGACTTTGATCTACTCAATCTAAGATGGATGAGAGTTCAGGAAAAGTTTCGAGCTATGGGACATCCTGACTGGATTCCCGAGGACGAAAAGAAGAAGAAAACGGGAATCATCGGTAAACTTAAAAGGTGGTGGAACAACGACAGAAAATAAAAGAAGTATCCAAAGGCCCTTTTCAGGGCCACTCATAGGTCTCGAAAAGATAGTAGCTTTCATTGCCACCCTTTTTTTCCCTTGTCCCTCTATAGGCCCACCCTGTTCCATTTCCCTTGACGCTATATAGGCCCACCCTGTTCCATTTCCCTTGACACTCTATAGGCCCACCCTGTTCCATTTCCCTTGACCCTATAGTGCCCCAAGCTGTTTTGACCCTATAGTGCCCCAAGCTGTTTTTGACTGGATTTTCCCTTGACCCTATAAATCTTGACCCTATAGTGCCCCAAGCTGTTTTTGACTGGGTTTTCCATAGACCCTATAGTGCCCCCATATACTACTGTGGCTTGATTTGTATATTTGGGTGTCATCAGCGTACAATTGGTGAGACACTGGATGATATATGACACTTGAGAGCGGCTGAGTGTATAGAATGAAGGGACAGGCCCCTGTGGAACACCACAGCATAGATCAACTGGGCTGGAGTGTATCCCATTTGCAAATACACTCTGTGTCCTATAGACTAAGTATGACTTGAATCATAGTAAGGCTATATTGTGAATGCTAAATACATTCTGGAGACGGTGAAGTAATATATGGTCTATTGTATCAAATGCTGGAGACAAATCAAGGAGGGTGAAGACTGTAATCTTTCCGCTATCCATAGCAGAGAGAATGTAATTAAATACTTTCAGAAGAGTAGTTTCAGTAGGGTGGTAGTTCTTTAAATCTTTTTGGTCGAGTGTTAAACACCATAACACTAAAACATTGTTAGGGTTGTAGGAAAATAATAATTAGAGATAGTTGTTGGTGTCAAAAATAAAATGACTGAAAAAAGTGTGACTGAAAAGACAATTATATATGCGGTAATAGATTTTGGTTTGGCGGTTACATGTTCGAGCGATAACATTAAAAGAATAAAAGACGATTCTATATGCATTCCTTCTGACAAAAGATTGCATGCTGAGGTTGAATTATATATAGCAGACACAGAACTATATGTTGATTGAAAACTGAATTTTTTAAAAAATGAGTTTGTGCAAGGTAGTATTGTTCAACTGGATATAAACAACAGAGAAAAGATGTAACTGATTTGGAGAAAAAGTTTACACACAATTCGACGAAAAGACTCGCATTAACTTGTAGCACTGATTCAGCTATAGCCAAAATGAAAACTTTGAAACATTGTAATCTATGTTTAACACGTACATGAGCGTAAATAATATTGGATTGACGATAGAATGGAAACAGATTGAAAGGTAAACGCAAACAGGAGTTCGCTGAGAAAACAAAACTAATACCAGTATGTGTGTTGCTTCACGATTTTCAGATTGTCTTTGTATCCCGAAGGTACTTCCATATATGCGAATGTAGTAGATGAACTTTGCATTTTGAAAGGGTTTGAAAAGAGGTCATATATATATATATATATATATATATATATATATATATATATATATATATATATATATATATATATATATATATATATATATATATATATATATATATATATCGGAATCGTCATATCTCAAACTGCAATGACACCTAAAAAATTGTCCCATCCAATCAGATTTAATGATGTTCAATCCCATTTTGCTGATTACAACGTAACGTAGATAACAGAGCGTAATTCCATTAAAATAATTTTTAATAAGCTCGATTCTACAGACTGTGTTTTAACTTATTTTTTGTCAATGCTCATTTTATCGGTATTTAACACTGTTGAAGCTTTTTCGTGATATCTAAATAACCAAGTTGTTGCTCACTCGTCTGAGGTTCAAGACTCGAATTTGAAGAGAATGATTGAAAAGCTTGCCTTTTAGTATCTATTTTGGTTTAAATAAAATGTCCACACTATCTGGAAGAAAACAAAAATATTTTGAACATTTAAAATTAAAAAGTAAAAGGACACACAGGAACTAACTATATGGAAAAATGGGAACCAACCTGGAAATAGGTGAACATAAAATAGAGTATATATGGGTTTGGCTGGCCAGGATTGGTTAATAATGTAAGTTATGCTTTGGGGAAAAAATATATCGAGAGCTTATGCTTGTTGAAAGTGTTAAAAAATGATAGAGACATTGTTTTATTGATGGAATTTCAGTCCTTTATCAGTCATGAGTTTGAACAATCATTACTAAAATAAGCACATGACTCTTTGGTGCGGATTTTAAAGCACATGTTTCAAACACATGCAGGTCCAGAAAATGTCACGGAAGTTATTGAATTTTTAATAGCATGAGTGAATCCTATAGCGCTGGTCGGAGAATCTCTATATGACGTCACAATTAAGTGTGCATATCTCGGGTTGGCGGAATAACGAAGGAACGAGATGAAATGTGACGCACATGTATTACCAGAAGAGGCGCGTGCTCGCTATAAGCAAAGTTAAATGGCATTAAAGTTAGTAAATGATTGCATGTATTTTATAGAGTCAAAATTAACTGGTAAAATTCGCCCTATTCTTTTGTTTGGTTATTATCAGGTATATTTTTGGCATGATGGTGTTTTTTGAAGGCCTTTTACATTTAGTTCAAAATCCATGTTTTTATTGTTGTTGTTGTTGTTGTTATTATTATTATTATTATTATTATTATTATTATTATTATTATTATTATAAATAGGATTATTATTATTACAAGCATTCTGAAGCAGTATCATTATATAATGATGATAGTGACAACATTCTAATAAATGGATTACATATGATTATATGTCTCTGGAGTCTACTTTAATATCGCTTCTAATTTACCGGTATCAGTATTTTTAATAAAACCCGCCAATTAATTATGTTCTTGCCATCTTACTTTTTGTGATAATGTTTTGTTATCAACTTGTAAGCTCATCGTACTAATGATAGATAATTTAAACGATCTTGAGAGCGAGGAAACCTTCAACCTTCTGATAATTAAGTAAAATAGGACCGCATTTTCTTGCGCATGTGATGGGTGTTAATTGGTTTGTTAATTGCAATTTGTTTTACTTTTTTTTAAAAAGACAATATTTGACAAACTTCACTCAAACGATGCAGGGAACAATGCCGATATTAGTTATGCACCTCGTCCAACAAATCATTATCTCACTTATTCACTTACTATCATTGGACCCAAAAAAATGTTACGTCCAACAAATCATTATCTCACTTATTCACTTACTATCATTGGACCCAAAAGAATGTTACGTCCAACTAATGATTATCTCACTTATTCACTTACTATCACTGGACCCAAAAGAACGTTACGTCCAACAAATAATTATCTCACTTATACACTTATTATCATTGGACCCAAAAGAACGTTACGTCCAACAAATCGTTATCTCACTTATACACTTACTATCATTGGACCCAAAAGAACGTTACGTTCATCAAATCATTATCTCACTTATTCAATTACTATCATTGGACCCAAAAGAACGTTACGTCCAACAAATCTTTATCTCACTTATACACTTACTATCATTTTATCTCACTTATACACTTACTATCATTGGACCCAAAGAACGTTACGTTCATCAAATCATTATCTCACTTATTCAATTACTATCATTGGACCCAAAAGAACGTTACGTCCAACAAATCTTTATCTCACTTATACACTTACTATCATTTTATCTCACTTATACACTTACTATCATTTTATCTCACTTATACACTTACTATCATTGGACCCAAAGAACGTTACGTCCATCAAATCATTATCTGACTTATTCAATTACTATCATTGGACCCAAAAGTTGGTTACGTCCAACAAATCATTATCTCACTTATTCACTTACTATCATTGGACCCAAAAGAACGTTACGTCCAACAAATCGTTATCCCAGTTATACACTTACTATCATTGGACCCAAAAGAACGTTACACGTGACTCAAGAGTTGCGATAGATAGCTAGATTACACAAGACTTGAGACTTAAGATAGAAAGTGATTGCTCAAAGGACACAAATTTGTAATAGATACTGACGATAATTTGATTTTCTGGTTAATGTTTACCAAGGTGGACTTTTTTTGTTCAAATCGATGATTGTGGCAATCTTGATAATGTAGAAACAGAAAGTAAATAAATTGACGAGACGGGAATGCAGTGTTAGACACTTTGAAATAACAGTATGTGTGGTCGTAGAAACGAATCAATTTGATAATACACGATTTTTTTTCAGCTGTCTGTCGAATTCATAGCAAGGACAGAAATGCATTTGAATCCATCATTATTAAAAAATAATCTTATAACAGATGAGAGAGAGAGAGAGAGAGAGAGAGAGAGAGAGAGAGAGAGAGAGAGAGAGAGAGAGACTTTTGAAACGAATCAAAAGAACCGATTGCTAATGTGACCAGAATTTTCTGTGGTTTACACGGTCCTTTCTTGTCCGTAAGATAAAGTGTTTACGTTGCCAGCCCCAAAAATGCTTATCGTCATCTATCAAAAACGATACTTTGTTTTTTTTTTTTTTGTTTTGACACTGTACATTATTTTATCGCATATCCTGAGCAGGCCCGGACAAAGCGATCACGGACCCCTGTGTAAAAAAAAACACCCAGGCCACTACTAGTTTTTGTTCAAATTTATAAAAATAAAAAGTGTTGTTCGGCCGGAGCTTCCTTAAGGGTCTCAGCCTCGAAAATATATCCTCAGTTGCCTATTCCCCCCCCCCCTCTTGTCGGCCATGATTCTGAGTAAGTTGATATCCTTGTATTTTTTAAAATTGTGTATGAATACAACATTTATGTACATTAATTTTTCACATTACAATTCGTTTTGATCAAGCATTTAATTTCTAATCTACAAACTTTCTTTTACCGTTTTCAGTCCTTAGGTGCTATTTACCCTAACCGGATAAGTTCATTCTGGAACAATCCAAACAACCATTGTCTTCGCTAGAGAGGTGTTAATAATTGTTGTCTTTCGGATAGTCGATAGTATCGTAGAACTTGATGTCACCTTCATGACACTGTAAATGTGTTCTTCATTAACAATTTTGGACAATTCTAACATTGTAAAACTATCATAGATCGATTAAAATAATATTTTCTTCTTTATTTTCATGCTGACCGTTATCGTATCATGGCAGAGGCGTAGCGATGATATTTTGCGCCCGGGGACAAACTATAAAATTGGCGCCCCAGCGATCTTGTGACAGATTTATTACCCTTGTTTTCTTATTATAATGTAACGTTGCAAGCCTCATTTTGGCGCCCCTGTACCTTGGCGCCCGGGGACATATGTACCCCCCCGGCCCCCCTCGCTACGCCTCTGTATCATGGTTACTAATTGTTTTTCATACTGACCCAAGTCATGGTCAATAATTATTCTCCTGGCAAATTATAAATCTTTGATATTTAAGAAAGCTAATTTCGTCCATTCATATTTAAACGTTATCTTTCTTCTGACGCTCGAACTATTTTCCAGATACTGAGCTTCTCGTTCAATTAAAGAAGTCCTTTTTAATCCCTCTTTTTACCTTTGTAAAGTTTCGAACCCAGTTCTGTGTAAATCATTGTGATTTGGTTTTCATTGTTCAATGCAAGAGCAAGGTGGTAGATGTAAAGCAGACGGGGGCTTTGTGTATTTTGCCGAAATTACAAATGCGATTTTGGCACCCCTGCAGTTTTACGCGACCCTCGACGTCACCACGCCACTGGTTCAGTGTTCACAATATTTTTGTTTCAGTTTGTTCGGTATATTTTAATCTTGTATCAGTTTTTTTTTTGCGTTTTTTAAACTGCGGACGGAGTAGTCCTTGAACTGATTATGCAATTATGGCGGAATCTCCATGCTATAATGCTAATTCTAAGACGAATCCCAGTCACTCGTCAAAAACATGTTAAAGACTTCGTAAGTTCCATTTCTACGCCCGATAGCTTTAGACTCGTAGCATGAACCAGGTAACTACAATGATGTGATATGTCAACAGGTAACTACAATGACGTGATATGTCAACAGGTAACTACAATGATGTGATATGTCAAGTCTGCAACGTTTCATACTCTCGTTCCTAAAGTCTTGAAAGATTTCACAACATCAAAGAATCTTTCTCGTCTAGTTTTCCATCTGCTCTCAGACTGAAGGGGGATATCACATCCTGAACGTATTTTAATCACCTGAAATGTTCGAATCGTTAAGCGGTAAGCAAAACGTTTGTACTGGAGTTAGTATTATTTAATAAAACTTTTTAAAACTGTCCATATAATTTTTGTAATGGGTAAATTGCTTTTGTCAAAATTTACGTTTCATTAAAAGTAAATGTTTTAATGTCTCGACACAGCATCGAATATTTTAAAGATGGTACTGCAGCAACTTGCTTGTCCTGATGTTTCTCCTCAAATTCATTTACATCGTGCGTAAACATTGATATGTCGTCTTGGTAACGGAATCTCGGTGGCTGTTTTATAAGTTTACCAAGTCAGCTTCGTTTGACGATCCCAAGTCGGTCGGTGTTATTATTTACACTCACAATGCCTTTTTCAAAAACCATGTCGACGACAAAACTATGATCATACTTTTAATCCGGATAATATTTGTGGTAAATAATAATCTGCTAGCTTGCAAACATCATGACGAATCTTAGCAACACAATTTTGTTATCATCAATTATGTAACCGTCTGCGGAGTAACGAAAGCCGGGTATATCCTTAAATACAGATGTCATTACTACTAATTTTGAATCGAGAGTACGTTATGTATATTTGCTGATCACTTGTTCAAAATGACATCCACAAATGTACGGTAAGGTCGATGAGTGGTCACGCTCTCAAATACCACATACAACTTTTCTACCCAACATATCTGCCTATGCACCTTTGTATTGGAACGCATTTCAACGTGGAATTGTGAAGAGTTCTAGCTTTAATTATTTGAAGTTAAGACACTGAACTTGTATAATATTTGGAGAATAAACTTGGAAGATAATGGTTGTAATTTACTAAATGTTAAATGAAAAAATCATTTTAATGCTCCATCTGTCTTAGCTACGTGTGGTTGACGTTATCCTCATCGATTACTACCAACTTTATTTCCCCGGTTAAATCCATATATATGTTTGACAGGTGGGCGGAAACAGGTGCGAGATCTGACTCACTTGTTTTTTTTTTTTTAACTTTTAGATACAAACATACAAACGTTATTAGCATAATTCCTCTCATAAATGTTTAATATCTCGCCACTGACATCGGGCTTAATTCGGTAATCAGGTCGATGACGACTTTTAACTGTTGAATCACCACGTGTATAACAAAATCGTCCACACGAAAGCATGGCCAGGATTTTAAATAAAAATGTAGTGTATTTTTTCCTCTTTTTCCTCAATTTTATGCTCTGTAGTTTTCATTCTATTTTATTGTCGATTGTAGTACCATACTCGTACCAGATAGATTCAGCACTAATGGATTTGCAGCGACTCTACTGGTGAAAATATCTGCGTTGGTTTACTCGATAGGTGCTAAAATACACGGCATAATACTTCTAAATCTAAGCGTCGATTGTTGATTTTTTTTTCTACTTGTAAGTCCCGTTCTGCGGCTTGAGGATCAACAAAATTTCCAGCTAGAGGAAGTAAATTGTCGCGAACAAAATCTATAATAATAATCTCCATCAAAAGTCAAAAACCTGTTGTTTTTTCTTCTTCTTCTTTTCGTTTCTTTTCAAACGTAATCTTTCTAGGTAGTTAAATAATGCTGCGACAAGATCGGTATCGACTTTTCTTCATCTGTTATACACCATCCAGTGAAAAGACGCTTTCATTGCCTGATTTGTATCAATCTCTTCATCAGGTTAGTTTTCTTCAAAAGTTTCATCAAGAATGAACCTTTTTCAGGCAATGCTATGATCTCAATGATGGTATTCGTATTAAATGCTTACTCGAAAAACTCGAACTTCAAAGTTTGCAGAGGCGTAGATGGGGGGGGGGGGTTGTTAGACAGATGTCCCTGGACCAGAGGCGTAGCTAAGGGGGGGGGGGGGCAGGGGGGTACATATGTCCCCGGGCGCCAAGGTACAGGGGCGCCAAAATGAGGCTTGCAACGGTACATTATAATAAGAAAACAAGGGTAATAAATCGGTCACAAGATCGCTGGGGCGCCAATTTTATAGTTCGTCCCCGGGCGCAAAATATCATCGCTACGCCTCTGCCCTGGACGCCAGACTAGTGGGGGCGCCAAAATGCGCTTTGATATTGGCTGATTTGTTTTAATGTGCGGCGGTTTAAAAAATGTTTTGCAAAATATTTTTCCAAGCATTTATGGTTTTAATTATGTTAATGATCTTTAGGTCTCGTACACTTCGCAGTCTTTTTGCCACGATGGCCTCTATAATTTCGTAATCTAATTCTGACGATTATGTTTAGGATGCCCTCGATTTTCCTTGTCAACACGGTGGATTTTCTGTAGGTAACAAAACGTCGCAACGGCATTTCATTTATCATTAGCAATTTGTTATTGTTTGTGATTATTTCCTCAACGGACACAAAAGTTTCGACAGCTCCACCGTAAACAGGGATAGTAAATTTGTCCGGGTAGGGTTTTAGATTCTTATGCGTTTTGTTTTAATTTCCCTATAGTGCTATCGCAAATAAGAGTTTAATGAGCTGGAGAGCGAGACGAACGATTCCGGTCATCTTGCTATATATGCCGTGTTTATTAAATCATCAATCCTGGCTAAAATATTAAAAGAGATCATCCACCGTAATAGTTGAAAACAACCGAGTCGCCAATTAGTGAGTTCTTCCACGCTAATGTATAGCCTAAAAAAACGCCGTATTTCAACGACGGTTCTGATATTAAAAAATTCGTGCAGTAGTTTCCACGTGGATTCTGATATCTTTCTTGCAACGATATTGTAGCTAGTGATCCAATAGATGTTACTAAAGCAACCCCATTGATGAAATTTCCAAATACTAATTTCTGTCGGACAGTGAATCACAATCCAACCCCGAAATACCAAGTCGCAGTTGCTCATTCGCTAGTCGCTGACAACTGAGTAAACACGAAAAAGCATCAAACGATGTAGAGTATTCTGAGGATGTGTTACCAACGAATCCTAACTGGCTTATCGCTTTGGAAATCAAAGATGGTATAACACCAACTTTGGTTTTAACTCGAAGCGTCTACATAAACTTTGTTAGTAACATCAAAACCTTTAGTTTACGTCTACCATATACAAATGTTTTATTGTAATCCGTGCTGAGATCACCCGTCATCGAACATGCCTCCTCATGGCATGGTGTAGTCGGTCGCGTATTTGTAACTCAGCGCATTATCATTCTGAAGTACCGATATGGTATTTAATTGGTTGATCAAATGTTTATTCATGTTGATTTTGAAGTTACCCGTTTGTAAATCGGGACTTGATCGTTCAGTAACTCCAGCGTGGTAGCTAACTTCAAATTCCCGTCGAAGTTGAGATTACCTTCCATATCATCTCCAGATTTATTTAACAGCAATATTTGACCCGCTTCTAACTCGCCGCTTGATAATCCTTGAAGGGTTCGTTTGCCTTGTAGGGTTCTAGTATATTTCTGTTTTGCATGCCTAGGTTTTTAGTCGTACCGATCAAAGTCTTTTCAATTTTAAATATTTTTGGCGCATTGAGTATGTTCACGCGGAATCCTTCTGGGAATAGACCTTAATAAGATAATAATAGGTATAATTTTCCGATGATATTTTGTGGTGCACGGAATACTGTGGTGAACGGTACCCACTTCGAGCACGAATATGCTGTTTGGATCGAGATGAGAAATAGTTACCGCTTAGGAAACAAACAAACCAAAACATACATCACTGTACTGGAAACATCAACCCCACTGCCTACATTAATTAAATTAGGAAAAGTAGGTACCAGATATAGGATCGAACCATACTTAAATAAACCAAGATTCTGCCGCCCCAGGTGCCAACATTGGGCCATTACAAGACTAAATGTAAATTTGAGGCCAAGTGTAATAAATGCGGGGGGGGGGGGGCATAAAGGGGAATGTAAAAGAGATATCCCAAAATGTGCTAACTGTAGAGGCCCGCATTTACCGCAATCTCCTTCCTGTGCCTCTACAATACGGGAAAAAGCCATAGTAGGTATAATGGACACAGAACATTGCAATTATAACACAGCTAAAACCAAAATTGACAGTGCTGTCCTATTTAAACAAATAAAGCAACCCAAATTGAACAAGACAAACGATAGGCTCAATAACAACAATACCAACAAAACAAACCACCAGGCTGAAAAATTCCAAGAACTACGCTTAAACATAAATTAGCGTTTAAAGAAATAACCAAAATCATTGGGACCGGGCTTGCAATCATCTGTGGAGACTTTAATGCCCATAATAAGCTATGGGGGGGGGGGGAGAGGTGACGGATAAGAAGGGTACCTGGGTGGAAGAATGGATCAATGACTCCACCCTTATTATCCTTAATGATGGTGCTAAGACCAGACTTAATCCGGTCAACGGCACCCTAGGCACACCCAGACTGGCACAAGTGGCTAAATGGGAGGTGGAGCATTCTGACCCCACGGGGAGCGACCACTTTCCAATAATCACCACTCTACAGATGAGTTCAGTGCGAACTCAATGATAAAATACCCAGGTGGAACTACTCAAAAGCTGATTGGGAAACTTTTCAGGAAATACTCAATAATGTTAACCTGTCAGATACATAATTCAAAGATATTGACATCTACTATGATAACCTAATTAAGGCCATAACTCAAGCTGCCACCAACTCTATCCCCAAAACTAGTGGAAAACCAAGACAACTTAGTGTGCCATGGTGGACAGAAGAAATTAAACGAACTAGACAAGACAAAATTAGAGCTTTAAATAAATTTAAAAGATCAAATATTACTATTCACTTCCGAGAGTACAAAAATTTCGATAAAAAGCTCAAATATCTAATAAAGCAGTCTAAAGAAAAAACTTGGCAAAAATGCTGCAACATTATTAATTTTAGAACTAACTCTAAACAAGTGTGGGATAAAATCAGGGCCATAAAAGGAAAGAACATAAATGACACCCCAAAAATCAATAATACCTGCAATCAGAAACAACAAGCTGAATCATTAGCAAAACATTTTAAAAATATGAGCAGCAATACTAACCACACTACTGAATTCCAAAACCATAAAACTAAAACTGAAATTAAATTCTGCCATCTATTTCAAGACCAGGGACCCATAAATAAATCACTCAACAAAGATATTACCATATATGAATGGTCCCAGGCGCTCAAATCCATTCATGAAACTTCACCTGGGGAAGATCCAATAGGTTACATTAAAACCTACCTAGCAATATGGTTATGATAATAATAAACATGCTAAACATAATTTGGCAAACAGAGGAGCTACCCAAAAAAATGGAAAACAGCGATAGTTATCCTTATTTTGAAACATAACAAAGATAGGAATAACATTAACTCATATAGACCAATTTCACATTCCAGCAATATCTGCAAAATCATGGAAACAATTATCACTAACAGACTCAAACACCACCTGGAGAGCAATAACTTGATATCTCCAAACCAATGTGGTTTTAGAAATAAAAGATCTACTACGGATCAATAAATTAAATTGGAGTCCGCCATTAAATTAGCATTTAATAATAAACAGAGGACTAATATAAACTTAATTGCGGTTTTCTAGATCTTGAAAAAGCGTTTGATCTGGTGTGGACCAAAGGATTAATAGCCAAATTAAATCATTATGGCATTACTGGTCTCATATTTAATTTTATATAAAACTTTTTAACAGACCGCAAAATTATAACTAGGGTAGGGGCTACTTATCATGAAGAACACTCCCTTGAAAATGGGACTCCCCAAGGCAGTGTCCTCAGCCCCCACCCTCTTCATCCTCATGATTAATGATCTTGACTCTAATCTCGCCTCACCCTCAATAGGATTATCACAATTTGCAGATGATAATGGACTATGGAGAGAAGGAAACCCCTCCAACTACACTCATATGGCTGAAATGAAAACAAGTCTAAATAACATTGGTAAATGGGCTGACAAATGGGGACAGTTTTGTCGCACCAAAAAACGGTAGCTGTACTGTTTCTCACCTTATAGAAAGAACATATTATACCTCTACCTCCAAATTTAAAATAAATTAAATTCGTTAAAATAGCCAAATTTCTGGGTATGTATTTTGATGAACACCTAACGTGGGTATCTCATGTTGATGACCTAGTTAAAAGGTGCAATCTTGACTTAAACTTACTTAAAAGCCTCAAAGGAACCCAGTGGGGTGCTAACCAAGAAACAATAATGACTCTATATAGGGCCTTAATTAGATCAAAACTCGACTACGGATGCCAAATTTACAACACGGCCTCCATAACCCAACTTAATAGATTAGATAAAATACAGAGGAAAGCCCTTCTCATAGCAACTGGGGCATTACCATATACATCTACAGCAGAGTTGCAGATCTTAACAGGAGAACCGCTATTACAGCTTCGAAGGCAGGAACTCGTGTTGAGATACGCAACTCGACTGTCCACCCACAATAAAACACACCCCACTCTGGTAGCTATCAACAAATGCAAAATTCCTTTTAGGAAAACTCTTAAAAATAAGTCATCCTTTGGCAAAATAGTACATGAATTAAATCTACAACTCCCAGTAGATATATTCCAAGTGGAAACTAACCAAATATTTGATAAAGAACCTTGGAATAATACATCAATTAAGGTAAACATCTCCCTTATAGACAAAGGTAAAAAAGAAAATCAACAACATTATTTAAAAACAGCTGCAATGGAACTAATCAACAACCAATAAAAAAAACTATACTCATATATTCACGGATGGTTCCAAAATTAACAACCCCTTTAAAACAGCTGCGGCTTGGGTCCTTTCAGCACTCAATATCGAAATGGGCAGCCGCCTACCGGATCATTGCTCCATTTACACAGCTGAATTCTGGGCCATCCTGGAATCTTTAAAATTGATACTAGAAAATAAACCAGACAAGACCTTGATTATTAGTGATTCACTAAGTATACTAATGCTATAGTAATCCTGGAAACATCAGATCATCAAACTAAAGTCAAACAAATACCAACCTCAAAGAACCAAATAACCATCCCAGACCAAAGCTTACAGCAAATTACAAACAAGGCAACTGAACAACCAAAAAAGAAACCTGAAGAGAAAAACAAGATCAAAAGTCTAAGCCAAGAACATCAGAATAAGGGAAATACAAAAAACAACGACTGGCAAAACAAACGACACCAGATCATCAAACTAGAGTGAAACAAATGCCATCCCCAAAGGAACTACCAATCATTCTAGAGCAAAGTCTACAGCAAACTACAAAAATAAACAAGACAACCGAACAACCAAGTAATAAACTTGAAGGGGATAGAAAAACAAAACAACAAAGGGCCAGTACGACGACAATCCAAAAGAGAAGATAACTGACACCCAACTACAAATGGACGCAGAAGAGTACTTTATACAAGAGAGGAAAGAAAGAAGGAAAGAAAAAAGGAGAAAATTAAGAGAAGAACAGGAAGAAATGTATGATGCATTATACAACGATGAGTGTTTAGAATAGACGAACAGAAAAAAAACAACAATTCTACTATATTAAAATCTTACCAAATAAAATTATAAACTATAGCACACAACTTTAACATTAACAGGAGGGACTTCCCATAAAATAGTCTGAGAAGATCAGCAGGAAGACAACCCTCCCCCCAAAAAATTAAATCAATATAATGCAATAATACTAAATCAAGAGAAAACTTTCTTAATCAAATTAACCAAATAATTAAAATACTCGATACTCAAAACATAACAGTAGAGTTTCTATGGATACCATCTCACATCGACATAAAAGGCAATGAATTAGTTGACCAATTAGTCAAGAGTAAACTCACTGAACCTAATTACATGCCACTAAAGTATAGTCCAACAGAAATTAACAATTTAATCTATACACTGATAAATCAAAAGTGGCAAAAGGATTGGAACCATAATAAACAAGGGAGATTTTCACATAGTATTGTCAAAGAAGTCAATAGAAATATCCTGATACCCAGGTGCAGCAGTTACGAACAATCTAAAATAAATAGGATAATTCTTGGAAAAACAAAATTAGCTAATAGTTTTGGAAAATATATAGGACCTTTTCCGCACAACATCAACTGCTTCCACTGTAACGTACCGGAAGATCTATACCATATATTCAATATCTGTAACAATACGCAAAAAGAAAGAGACCTATTTATAACTAAACAATTAGAACTTGCCGTACCAAGTACATATCCAGAAATAATTCAATTATGCAACAAAAACCCTCAAAGAACATACTATAATATAATTGAATTTCTTAGAACTACAGGGCTAATGGATAGAATATAAGTATAACACCATATCATCCATAAATGAAATGAATGTTTTACTGGTACCTAAATATGCATATAAAATAATATTGTTCTAAGGGGAGGGAAGCGTACGGGGCCAAAAGGGATTCGTTACCCTTAAGGGAGCCCACCTACACTACGCTGGGTATAACGTTCCCATGGCGGCTCCAGAGCAACCTAACCTAATGGAAAATAATATCGTTACGAGGGATGGAAGTGTACGGGGCCAAAAGGGACTCGTTATCTCTTAAGAAAGCCCACCTACACTACGCTGGGTTTTACGTTCCCATGGCGGCTCCAGAGCAACCAAACCTAATGGAATGGTAAAATAACATGGAACAATAAAAGTAAACCTAAAATAAAAGAAATACATAAAGGTATAAACATCAAAAGTTATATTAACTACCAGTTATACAATCAATAAGGCAAGCGTCTTACCTCTTTTCTTCTTTTATGCTTCTAAATTCTTCCTTCTATATAGCCCCATTGACAACATCTCATAAATGAGTTTAATATTACGAAGGTATTATAGACCCCTAAAAAACGCGATGCCGCTGTGGTTAAAGTATAACCACTAACACGCACCTCTAACTATGGTCCCAACTAGAATGTATGAAGTAGTCTCAAAACCAAGATTATCAGGTCCAGCGACACAATGTTGCAACTAAAATCCTCATCATATATGCATAGGTTATGACCCAAATTAGATCTTATAAGGTAGTCTCAAACCCAAGACTATCAGGCCCAGCAACACAAGGTTGCAACCAAAAATATGCCAATTTAGAAAATGACCTCAAATTCATACACTATAAAGATAGTTAACCCCAAAACTATCAGGCCTTGCAGTAACTTAATAACATCATGCATTAACTAACAATGCAAAAAGTTGTCATATGGGGTTATATATTCTACACAAAACAGCACAAAGAATTTCAAATTGATAGGGAAAAATACGGAAGCAAATTGACGAGGGAGCAAGGATGTTAAGAGTGAGAATCCAAAACAAGACACCCAAGATGTATACAGGGATTCATCGAGTGAGTACAGGGTCAAACAAGACACTCGAGAAGTATACAGGGATCAACCACAGGAGCAGAGGGATAATCGGTCACTAACAAGTGATCATGGGATTCTCCACAAAAAAAGTCCTTTTTAGGGCTATTGTCTTTCATTGCCTTAATAGGGTCTTCCACTTGGTTACGGAAACCCTCCTTGACAAGCTCTATCCAAAAAGCCTAACTTGATCATTTTCGGACCCACCGCTCAAAATTAACAATCTAATCCTCTCTGACAGTGGCTACCTTTTAAATGACGTTTAGTCATATCAGCAAAAGAAATTGTTAGGGACATATAATATGTACACTTTTGTACTAAAAGATTGGCATAAGATAGGAACGTAATTTAATTCTTCAACTCTACCATTTGATGAATTGCATCGGTGGCTTACACAATTTTGGCATAGGGAAATCCACTAGAAAAACTGGATTGAATTTGGAATAAGCGTACGTACTTTCGATTGGTTGATAGGTTGAGTGTGTGATGTGTCTATTCCCACTCACCCAGGTCTAACATTCATATAATTAGCCATTTTTTAGGGGTATGATATGACGACCAAATTAAATAGCGCACTCTGTGCGCATAAACGCCAGGAAGATGTGGCACCATTCCATCTTCCTGGATAAATTAAATCACTGCCATGTAAATAAATGGCAGTGCAAAATAGTGAACATATGACCCTAGTGGCCGGTTTCACTTTAAATCCAACTATTCATTCATTCGATGAGAAATAGACCCCTTCTACCGTACATATAGCGGCAACGATACGTTATATCCATCGCAAGGAGGCCTTTACTTGCTATGATCATAGTTACCACGCTGATGAAGATGGTCTGACTACGTTTCGTCACCTTGAGGGACTATCAGAAAACAGTGTTAGACGCATTATCGACGATAATTTAGCGATGCATCGTGGGATCCAATATATGTTTGCTTTCACTGTCGAGTACACCGCCAGTTTCTTTTGGCCAAACTAGACCGCATAGGAAGTCTAAAAGTGAAAAGCACATAAACCACATGTCGAGTTGTGATCATTCATTCAAGATGGGTAACAATGGCAAGCTTTTCATGGTGGCCGCTGTAGCAGCCATATTGGATATCTAAACGGTACCTATTTCACTTAGAAGCAACTTTTTATCATAAGAAGTATTTTTGCAAAAGAATATGTTAGTTTTCCGTTCAGGAGAAGGAGCGAATGCAAGATTTTCAAGATGGCCACATTGTCAGCTGGTCCTTCATTAAACATTTGGCAATCTAACGTCCGGTATGGTGGTTACATCTCCACCCTTGTAATGCAGAACCAGTTAAATATTGTAAGGAATATCCTTGAGGAAACCCCGTCTCAAGATGACTCTGTTGAGACGTTGCGACGACAAAATTTTCAAGATAGCAGCCATGGTGGCCATATTGGATGTCATAGTTTTTATACAGGATAAATCATACATTAGAATCGGTCTTCAAAATCTTGTATTAATATGATTTTCTGTCCAGGAAAAGTGGGATAACAAGATTTTTAAGATGGTTGGCATGGTGACAATATTGTATGTCAGAATGGCTTTCTGTTTTACTTAGTACGAACTAGTTTCATCATAAGAAGTATTTGAGTGAGAAACCCATGCTGATACAATCATCCATTCAGGACGAGTAGCAAAAACAAGATTTCATAGATTTTCAGAATAAAGAGCTATAACAAAATTTTTAAGATAGCTTCCCTGCAGTTATATTTTATTTTTGAGTCATTAGTCGTTATAAGAATTTTTGTGTGAAATTCCCATGTTGATGTGTACATTCATCCACGAGAAAGATTTCAAGATGGTTTGTTTGTTTCATTAGGATTTTTAACGTAGCTTTAACAATTTTCAGTCATGTCGCTACGATGCCTGCAGCGAGGTAGTTTGTAGTGATGTCTAGCACTGGAGCATAATGCCGCAGACATGTAGCATGAGGTCCCATCCAGTCACATTATCATGACACCAGGCCGACCAGTCCTAACACTAACCTCTTAATGCTGAGCGTCAAGCGAGGCAGCTGTTAGTAACATTTTTGTAAGTCTTTGATATGACTCAGCCGGGGATCGAACTGATGACCTCCTGCTTCCGCGGCGGACGCTCTAACCACGAGGCCACTAGAGCGTTTTTTTTTTCCAAGATGGTCACAATGGTTGTCATAATGGATGTCGAAGCGGCACCATTTTCATTTATGAACAGCTAGGTCACTGGGAAAATGTGTGTTTAATGAGTTTCATGGCGATCATAGAAGTAATTTCAAAGGATGATATACAACAAAGTTATTTTAAAGGGCGGAGGGACGACGAACCATTGGCCATCACTTTTCGATCTGGTGTACGACTATAGAGCTCAAAATGCAAGAAACAAGACAAAACAAACCATCACAATGAGAAATCAACAGCAATAATAATAATAATAATAATAATAATAATAATAATAATAATAATAATAATAGGGGCCCCGTTACGGATCACTGACATCTCACCTCTTTCTGCGTGGGACCGAGTCATAGATTCGGCATATGTCGTTGGCATCTATTAGACTCTAGAGACGATGGAAGTGTTCTCATGAGAGATGTCCCGGTTGGTGGTTGTGCAGCGTCTGTAGTGGCTATGTTGCCTAACACGATAGTGGCAGTTCTTCTTGAACTTCAAAATTTAATTTGGTGTGTGCTGGAGCTGCTTCTTCTTCCTTCATGATCGATTTTCATCAGCTAGCAAGCGTAGCTTGTCCTCACTGGCTTTCAAACCAGTGATCAGAGCGTGTCGTCAGCTGAGTCTGTCTGGGCAAGCTTTTCTCATGTGTTGACATTGATGTCAAGGGCTTTCATATCGCGCTTGCAGAATTCATTGACGTGGAGATGTGGCCGTCCGATCGATCGTTTGCTAGAGGCAAGTTCCGAATAAAGACGTTTTTTGGGGATCCGTCCGTCATCCATCTGACGTACATGGCACAGCCATCTGATGCGACATTGGCGGAGGAGTGTGACCATGCCCAGTATCATGGCACGTTTAAGCACCACGTTGTTTGTTTTTCGCTGTTTATTTTTCATTGTTTGTCACCCTAAGTGATCCCGAGTATGCGTCAGAGACATCGCATGTGAAAGACGCGCAGTCTTTTCTCTTGTGAGTCGTCCAGGAGTCACTGGCATACAGGAGAGTGCTTAGCACGCAGGCACGGTACACAGAGATCTTAATGTTCAGGGTCAGCATGCTGTTGTTCCACGATAGGTTGTTGGTGATGATAGAGCCGAGGTATGTGAACTGTCTACCTCAAGTTCGCAAGTGCTGATGATGATGCGGGGGGAGGGAGAGTAGTCTGCGGTTTAAGCCATCACATTTGTTTTCTTTATGCTAATTTGCAGCCCAAACTGACCGCATGCTTTAGCAAAGCGACCCATCAGGTGTTGTAACTCATCATTTATGTGAGTGGCTTGGGTGGCATCGTCTGCAAAGAGCATGTCCCTGATGGTTACTTCACGTTCTTTGATTTTTGTCTTTAGTCGTGTCAAGTTGAATAGTTTGACGTCTGATCGCGTGTGTGGGTGGATCCCTTCTGTGGACGTCCCAAAGGCATGCTTGAACAGGATAGCGAAGAAGATGCCGAAGAGCGTGGGGACTAGAACTCAAATCCAGTTTCACTCCGCTGAGGATGTTAAAAAAAAGGGTCGGTCGTTGAGTCATCTTACTGCTTTGTGCCTTTGATGTCATTGTGGATGGACTGGATCATGCTTAGTAGCTTTAGAGGGCATCCAGTCTTCGCCAGGATTGTGAAAAGGTCCGTGTCTGCTGGCCAAATCGGACGCCTTGGTGAGGTCTATAAAGAGCAGGAAGAGAGGTTTGTGTTGTTCTCGAAATTTATCCTGCAGTTGTCTGACGGAGAAGATCATGTTTATTGTGGACCTCTCTGCGTAGAACCTGCACGGCGACTCTGGATGCACTCTGTCAACAAGCGTCTGCAGTCTGTTTAAGATGACTCTTGTAAATATTTTACCCACATGCCTCAGTAGTTGTCGAAATCATTTCTGTCGCTTTTGTTCTTGCACAGAGTTATGACGATGGCGTCTCTCGTTGGCGTCCCTGGGGCACTGCACCTTCATCTCAGCACTGGCTGAGGAGGTCGTGCATGTCACGGAATTGTATAAACCCTTTTTATTTATTTATTATATTCGTGTGTTAGAGTTTCGTGTTTGGAGTACAACTATATCCAAGGGTGAATAATGTATATTGTGTCGTATTTAAAAATTGTTCGGTTCATCCTATACCTAACGTGCGAAGTGCTTTTGATGAAACTTACAGAATGTCTTCAATGCACATACAATATCGGTGTATAAAAACCTCACCTCATGTAAAGCTCTTTACATCACGGATGATCTTGTCAGTCGGCGGTCTGCTATAAGGACTCGCACATCTTCAAGTTTTAGAGCTGCCCAGTGTCTGCAAATGTCCAGGGTTTCCGGTGTTGTCCGGTGTTGCCCAGTGTCTGGAAATGTCCAGAATGTCCAGTATCTGGAGTGTCACAGCTGTAGAAATGTCAACTGTCTGGAGTATCCACCGATGTCCAGTATATGGAGTGTCCGGTGGTGTCCAGAGTGACTAGAGGGATCCAAGCGTTCCAAGTATCAGAGAAATCGAGGTCTACGCGGTGCAAGCCGTAAGGCCAACCGCATGAATTGTTGTAGCTGTAAAGTTGAACTTTAGCATCCATGGAGCTGAATAAAAGTGTTATACCAACGGAGTGTATCTCCTTGCATGTACTATTGTAGCCGTATGCCAATTTTGGGGTTCGTAAAACCCACTGTATCTTTCGGGACTGTAAAGATAAGTTAGATATCTGTCCTTTTTCATTTGCAGAATTTCACTATGAGTGAATTTATTTACTACATGAATAAAATTCTAAATTGTTTGCTAGCTGAGTTTCCATTGTTTAGTCAGTGTAAATCATTCACGCCTTGTGTTTGTCTTCTGTTGAGTAATTTGTTTGTATTTTTCATTATTGCATTTGTGCGTTATATTAATAATCTAATATTTTTATACACGTACGTAATCATAATTTAATTGCTCCACCAAGTAATTCATTATTAAATATTGTATTTATATCATCGTCAAAATTTAATGTTGTGAGTCCGAAATCCCACCCAGTTATTCTGTTACAGTGAAGGTGTGCGAGTAGCACGCTGCAGCAGTACTTTATGACTTTTGCTGGGATGTCATCTTTCCCTGCGGCTTTACCTAAGGACAGTTTCTCTAAAGCCCTCTAGTTCTGCTACAGTAGGTTTCTCGTCCAGGTCGGCAATGAGCGGGAGGTTTTCAATGACGTTGAAGGCGTCGTTGGTGAGGTGTTTCTCTCTGGAGTACAGTTCAAAGTAGTACTCCACCCAACGCTCCATCTGCTTGCCCTTGTGGATGGGACCCATTGCTTTCTTTGTGCCATCGTACCTAATTATTCCGATATCTGCTGCTAAATGAATGCTCTGGCAGAGATGAAGTCACATCCACCCAGGTGATAACCATTGGAACCCACATAATGTGAGTAATATCTCTACCCCAGTGGAGTAGCGACCGGGGGGGGGGGGGAAAGGGCAGGTGGGACATTCTTCCCGGGCGCGTGGCTAGGGGGCGCCAAAGGGGGGCCCAAATCTGCCCAGAGTATCAACATAACTGCGCAACAGGGACAGCCGGGGTCGCAAATTTAGGTGTTTTGTCCTCGGCGCCGCAGATTTGTGTGTTTTGCCCTTGGCGCCAAATATCCTCGCTACGCCACTGCTCTACCCCTCATATTCTTTAACAAAGATGATAAATAAGTAAACACGGGAGTCAGTGGGATGGAAAGAGCAAGTGAAGAAAGAAGTACGTGGGGCTTTTGGTTTACTAATAATACTTACATTCAAGAAACTTGCGACAATGCTAGTCGCTCAGAGCAAATGTCATTTTCATTGCATTGACTCTAACATACGAATCAAAGAAAATGACTGAAATAAAGGCAAAGGGACAAATATTTAGATTTAGGTTACTATTAAAATAATGACGAATCTTCAAAGTATAATCTCATCTAGTGTAAGAAACAATATTTGTATATTCAACATATCCTTCGAAATTCGATTTTTAATCTCTCTTGCACCGCTTTAATATCTTGTATTTCAAGATCAATAAACGTAGATACTTAATATGAAATTTACATGTGCGGGTATGAACTTATCACGTGCACACGTGGTGAAGCTGAGAGAGGAATGGATTATCTCCCTTCGAAGATCGATGTAATGCTTCTCGTCAAAACCGGCTCGTAGTGCTGGAGTAGATACGTCTATGCAGTGATTTGTGATCTCTTCGATGCATAAGGATTGAAGAACTCAGGTAAGCTGAACGTGTACTAAATTGTATTGATAATGTACTGATTTTATTTGTTTATTTTATTTGTAAAGTAAGTAATTACAAACACAATGCCCAGAACCTCTATTGCAAATTCCCGTTTACAAGAAAAGTCAGGAGTCAGTGACGTAAAAGGGATCTGTTGTCACATTCGGTTTCTTTGCAGTTGAAAAAAAGAAACATTTTCATCTCGAGCAGTCTAGTAATTTCATTCAGTATTGAAAGAGATTATCAGTCGCAATGTTTGAATAATTAGATATAAGAAAGGAAACTCTGTAGTTACATCGCATGCTGCAGCTTGCAAGATTACTTTTTGCTGAAGGAGTCTGGTTGGTGTAAGATTGGTACAATTGATCAGCACAAAATTTACAATGGTATGGTAAGATTGATACCGAACGCATGGCAAAAACAGTATTTAATAACATTACATTTTTTGTTGCTGTTGCAAACTTTATTTGGTTGGCACTATATAATAACCAGTATACATAAACTAGGGATAACAACGTTAAGAAACAAAGTCGGATATAAATAGAAATATAGTTGAGGAAAAAAAGTCGTTCAGGGCAAGTGGATGGGTTTAATGCTTATGGGAACATCGCCCCCTCCTCTCTTTCCCGGAAGATTTTATTCACTTCCTTTGAGGAGATTTATCTATTGTGGATATGATAATTGGGTAATTTTGTAATTTATTTGAAAGTCTTACTTTTGGGGTCAAATTTTAAAGTAAGATTCAGTAATGCTACATGATGGGTGTTGGTGCCAATGGGATTTGCTTACAAGTTAGTCCAACTGCAAACTCCACATTTGCCATCACATAATACAGATCTGCAGACGCGTTAGGTGTAAAAATAGATCCTGATCTACCAGTACTTTATGTGACAGAAGATCAATGTTATTTTTCTTGTTTGCATTTGGACTTATGAGTCTATATAGGAGTCTATGTTGCTTCTGTTTCCACTCAGCATATATATATATATATATATATATATATATATATATATATATATATATATATATACAAATGATACTATCAGACAGGTTACAGTTTTTATTTCATACTTTATGGAGATTTGAACATAGGTCTGTGGGTAAATGGCGCCAATCTCCTTGTCTAAATGAGCACATATTCCCTCACAACTAAGCACACATAAGGAAAATGATGCCACTCAGTTGGTGTTATATGCACTCTACCCTTGGACCTGCGTTCAAATCTGTGTAGAGTACAAATTAAAAATTCTCTAACCTGTATCATAGTAATATTTCTACTAAAATATTAATTCTGCCTACGATTATCAAGCAATCGTCTATAGAATCCAGGGATAGCACTTTCTGGTCTGTCTGGTTTATATTTACAGTTCTCTATAATTAATTCTCTGTACCTTGATTTCATTTATAGGAATCCAGAATGACTGTGTTAGATGAGAATTAATTACTAGGTTGTCATGTGAGTGTGTATGCTACACACGAGTGCATAAAACACAGAGTAGTATAATTCTTTCGTGATGTGTGCTTAGTTTTGAGGGAATATGGGCTTGTGTGTAGGCAAGGCGATATGTGCCATTTGCCATGGATCTGGGTTCGAATCTCTGTAGAGTATGAATTAAAAATTCTTTAACCTATATGATAGTATTATTTGTATTAAAATAATAATTCTGCCTACTGTTATCAAGCACTCTTCTATAGAATCCAGTGATAGCACTTTCTGTTCTGTCTTGTGTGTTTATATATATATATACCGGTATATATATATTATTGTTAATTTGAAAGTTTACTTGGATATGCATGTCAAGTGTTAAAATTTTTTAAAAAACCAGACTTGCACAATAGAACTCAATTGTGTTTTCAGCAGTGGGAACTTGTAATGTATTAATTAGCCAGTTCCTCATTATGTCTTATAGATGGTAATGAAATAAAAAGGATTTTATTTCCAGTAAGAACACAATTCAAGGTACCCTTTCATTTTAATAATGTACAAGGGAATAAAGTCTTTTGGTTTATTTTTAACCTTTTACAGTGGTCCCTCATTATAACATCCCCCTGCATACTTCATAGCTTATAAGTTGGATGTCATGGATCCAATTAAGATGATTGAATTTTTTGTTTTATCATAACTACTTTTGTGGTCACTATTTTTTGTGCTATGCCCAAGAAAGTCAATTATAATGTGATTTCACATCATTTAATTAAATATTTTAAAATTATTAGTTTTTTTTTAATATTTCACTATTACAATTCAACCCTGTTTTAACATCTTTCAGTTTACGGTTAAATTGCTGCATTGGTTTTTTTCTGGCTCCCATAAGTTTTATAGAGAGAGCACTGTACATCATTGAAAATAAAGAATCATTTGTACAGATAACTACATAAATTGTATGGCTGTATGTAGCATATCAGCACAATAGTAGCTACATAGTGCCAGCCAAGGATAAAGTTTGCAACAAAAAGGTGTAATTCAAATAGTATATTAGACACAGTCAAGAAGAATCATTTGGACAAATAACTACACCGATGGAATAATACACATAATGGTGTCTTGAAATTGCATCTTTATCCCACCTTGCAAATTCAGGGAGAGTTGGTAGTTAAGCTGGTTTAGCATTGGCTGTGTAATGAAAGGGTTGCAGGTTTGATACCAGAATAGTCTGGATCAGCATACCTAGCAAGGGCACTTTGCTCCAGTTCCCATTGCACAGAGGTCATTCAAGGTTATGTCTGCTAGATATTCTTTTATGAAGCATCAGAAACAGTTCTCTTTGTCCTGCATGTGGTGCAAATCAAGTCTGCAAAAAGCTTATCAGTTCATGAACAATAAATGATCCAGACTTTCTTAATAATGGGTCAGACACTAGAGAATAGTATTATTTCACAATTGTCGCGTTGTTGTAGAATAGTCTTTTGTTGTTGTAGAATAGTCTTTCGTTGTTGTAGAATAGTCTTTTGTTGTATCTACAACAACTTTAGCCTTTCTAAGGCACAGGTGTCCTTGGTATGACCACAATCAATTAAACAACATCAATGACATTGTAATATGCTAGCGTAAATTGTTTTTATTTCGTTTCAATTCAGCTGATCTGGTTGTTTCTTTTGAATGGGTAGAAATAAAGCCTTGTTTATTACTATCTTTAACACTATTTGTTTTAGGTCATTGTGGGAGTAAAAATAGGTCACATTTGGTATTCTTTGTGAATCCCTGAGACAATGTAAAATATTTCATAACCATGCATCATTCACAATAGAGTACCCTTATCACGGTAACATGACTCCCCATTTTCTTGTGAGATAATGCATTATTTGACAGTAATTAGCGTTGTCCCCATGAATTTCTATAGAGTGAACCAAAAAAATAACTATTACAATGAATGAAGTGTTTCGAAAAACCAATAAATGTAAGATACATGTGATTTTTTTAATTAATTACCTAATGAGTCATGAAAACAATATTTATGTAGTTGAATGAACAAAAACTTAATAACTGAATAGAGATAGCTAAAATATAAGCCATGAGTCAGATTGTTAATCTGCAATTTTGCAGTAAAAATGATATTTTATTACTTTAAAAAAAGATTTTTTTAAAACTCTTAATTATGTAGTTTCAGTGTAATTAAGGTTAGCGACAGAAATTAATGACATTTTTGTAACTAAGCATTATAATCTGTTATTACTCTATTGTCTTAAACTAAGTTACAGAAAACAGAAAAAACTTTATACAAGTCCAAATGGACCAATTTTAGTCCTAAAAGATTTTTACAAGTCTAAATGGATAAATTTTAGTCTTAAAGTTTATACAAGTCTAAATGGATAAATGTTAGTCCTAAAAGTTTTATACAAGTCCAAATGGACCAATTTTAGTCCTAAAAGATTTTTACAAGTCTAAATGGATAAATTTTAGTCTTAAAGTTTATACAAGTCCAAATGGATAAATGTTAGTCCTAAAAGTTTTATACAAGTCCAAATGGACCAATTTTAGTCCTAAAAGATTTTTACAAGTCTAAATGGATAAAGTTCCAATTAAATTCCATTTTTAATCCAAGTAAGTTTCATTATTTGAATGTGCTTATGTGCCTGTAGTCTTGACATGTGATAATATGCCAATAATGTTGTACTAACAGTCTTTTGATGTATCACAATATCATCCCTTATCCAAGTAAGTTTCATTATTTGAATGTGCTGATGTGCCTGTAGTCTTGACATGTGATAATATACCAATAATGTTGTACTAACAATCTTTTGATGTATCACAATATCATCCCTTATCTGAATTATTTTGAAATTAATGTTTCTGTTGAAGAATATTATTGATGAGCACTTTGTATTTTCAGTGAATAATAATTTGAATAAATAATTCCACTCAAAATTAAATACTGAACACAACAGTCAGACTGGTTCTGTGAAAGATATTCTTGTAATAAAAAATGAGTAATTTCTCAAGATAACAACATTATATAAAAAACTAGGAAAATAATGAGGATGAGGGTCAAAAGTTCATTTCTAGAATATTCTAAGTTGGCAACAAGATAAAATTTGTTAGTAAAATTATAGTGAACAAGGTAAACATCAGGTACAACAGTTTAGTACTGAAGTCCTACACACACATTAAAATAAACATGTTATCTTTCATATTGATAATGATCCTCATATTTCTTCTATTCTTGCAGAAAAATATTGGCTATACATTACAATGATTACCAATAAATGTCCCTATTCAGGTACACTGTGAACTTAATTTTGGACAAAGGTCAAGTACGAAATACAAATTTATATCATATATAATCATTAAAAAAAGCCAACAAATCATACAAACTGAATATACATAGCAAATGAATTTCAGCAGACTTTTGTAGGGTTCTCCAACATTGTTCTGTTAAATGTCTTAATTTAAAATGCTGATCATTAGAGAAAAAAAAACCTAGATTGAGATAGTCAGTTTTTATTTCTGTGGATGTGCAAAGTTGCTGTATCCAAGATCGATTGTATCTCTGCATGAGTTGATCAAATGAGTCAGGCGAGTCCTAAAGGGGATGCCAAGAAGCCCTGAGTAACAGAGTGGTCTAAAGCACTCTCCGTTATGGATCACTGCCATTTCATCTCTGTCTGCATGGGTTCAAATCTCAAATTCTGTCAATGTGAGTATGTTGGAAAGCTTGCCAGTAGCTTTTCGTGGGTCAGTGGTTCTTTCTGGGGGTTTTCCTGGTTTCTTCCTCCATGATTAATACTAGCCGCTATGTATGTGGGTATGTAAGAAAGCTTGCCAGTAGCTTCTCGTGGGTCAGTGGTTTTTTCAGGGTTTTTCCATGTTTCTCCCTCTATCATTAATACTGGCTGCCATGTATAGCCTATATTGTGCTGAAAAATGGCATTAAACCACAACATACCAATTTAATCTGATACAACAATGACAAAATATCACATGCAGTCATTGGACCTTTAATTAAACCAGGAAGTGAATTTAGCTTGTTTGAAATCAACTAGAAGATTTATGGATGTTCCTTTTGAGTTGGGGTTGTATTGTTTTTATTTCACCAAGCAATAAAACAATCACTGTAGCTCAGGTTGCCCTTGGTAATCTGACTTAATTAGAAGATTCAGGCCAATAAAACAGACCTTAATTGGTACCTTTTTGTATCATTGTATATATTTTCTTCTCCATAATCTAAAATAACAACTTAATTGATTCATTCAATATTTAACTACCCAGTGGCTACTGTAGTAAAAAGGAACTTAGGCCAAGAAAAGAAAAAGGCGTGTTTCTGATTACACTGGCTTTATTAGGATAGACAGGTTGGTTTTTGTTTTTTTTCATGGGGGAAAAAGGTATTGGTAGAGACACAGGGATGGTCATTTGACTCGAATCACACCTATTATTGTTTTGTTTGGCCATTTTGTCTATGTTATAATTTTGTTTGCATGTCATATAAGTTTTGTAGCAAAAATGTAACACCTGCAATGCATTCTTGACATTTTTAAGTTAGACTTGGACCCCAAATATTCCAAAATGGATCTTCCCATGGATCTTCAGTAACTGGCCCCCAGGGTCCTCAGTTGTCAAAGAAAGCTAATCCAATCCTGTTGATGTACAGTTTGAATAAGGGCTGAAAAAGCCTACCGTATTTTCGCGCATATAAAACGCGTCTTATACAAAATTTTATGTACCCCGCACCCAGGGTGCGTCTTATATTAATGGGCATCTTATCTAAGTATTTTTTAACACAAACGAATGATACAGTGTGTGATACTGAAGGACGATAATTGCGGTCGATATTCACGTTTCACAATTTTCATTCCTAGTTGTAAAAACAATTGGTTAAGTGTTCACAATATAATAAACTGTTACTAAATAATGTTTGACTTGATCAAAAATCAATGTACCGTATTGTTCTATTCATCTTCATTTTCATCGTCATCAGTTTCGGCTTCAAATCCATCGAAACTTTAATCAAATTCAATGTCGTCGTCGCTGAATAACTCCATAACTGATGCTAATTGATCCTCATTGGTGTCAGTGGTATCGGATACAGCTGAGTCGTCGTCCGAAGAACTGATATAGGTAGCCGGTTCGGGAATTATCCCACACTTTCTGAAGCCATTGATGATTGTCGTAATTTTCACTTTCTCCCATGCCGTATATGATTTTCACTTCGACATCATGACAGTTTTATAAATTTTAAAAATGCTGAGCAAATTGAACACTCATTTATATATAACAAGAGACTGTTCCCACATTTATATATGCTAACTGCATACATCGGGCGTTTATTGGTCTATGTACTTATCCCACCCGATGAAGACTTTTCCTAGCGGATCAATGAAGCCGCCTTTACATCCGGCGTTTATTGTTCTAGAATCTAGATACCAGGTACTAAATCCATTGGCTATTGGCCTTTGATCTCAACTAAAAATTGTAATGAAGCCTTGTTTACATCCGACGGGTGATGGAACATTCGACAAATTTTAATTTATGATAAAGGAAAGGTAACCACTGGATATAAATTGCTCAGTTCGGCAGCTGGCTAGGCCGTGTGCATCTTATATTTGTGGGCATCTTATAATTAGGTGCATCTTAAATGCGCGAAAATACGATATATTGGTTAGAAAATATGAACAGTAAAAATGTTCTCATTTAGTATACTCAGTTGCTGAAGAGACTTGTGATAATTAGAATGATGCTAGAAGATAATTAAAGTGAAGATTTATTGACTTGCTTGAAATAAATGATTATTTGCCTACTGATGGACTTGACTTTTATCACCTGGACCCTAAATTTTCCCATCCAGACTTCGACCCCCGCATTTTGAAAATCCTTAGTATCAGAGGCTGTACAAAGAGCAAAAAACTCATCCTTAACATCAGCCTCAACCTCAGTCTCAACCTCAGTCTCAACCTCAAAGTTAATAAACTTTGAAAGTACATGTATGCAACTTTAATGAGAAATTTGACTGTAATCATAGAACTTTCAGATGTTTCAATTATCTGAGCATAAAACACTTTGGCAGTTTTTTCTTGCTACTGATGTTTTTTAATAAATCATTTACAAGCATGATACATTGGTGTAGAGTTAGGTAATTTATTCATATTTTAAGTGAAATCTTTGTGTAATTTTAAACTAGAATGTAATACAGTATTCGTTAGTTCTTTCTTTCGTTTAAATATTTTCTTCATGTATTTAATACTGTGTGTCTCAGAGTGCCTCTGCTAGAGACAACCTAAAATGTAGTTAAATGAATTAAACCCATTGTTATTGTTATTACATGTATTATTATTATTATTATTATTATTATTATTATTATTATTAATATTCGTAAAACACTACCAAAGTTTGATGACATGGGTTCACTCTTTGTATTATATCAGATTTTATTTTTTTTGTTTGCTTAGATTTGAGTTTCCTGCTAAAAAATTCAGAGAGCTGGTGATGATGTTTCGGAGTCTGATTACTTCCTGGTGACATTTATAAAATCTTCTTGGTTTATTCCCCTAAATGAAATCTTGTCAGATTTAATGTCACTTGAAGCTTCATTGGCATGTGAACAAACAAATGTGAAAAGGCCATATTTCAGATTTGACTATTCAAAATTGTATTACCAATTGATCAGAGGATTTCCAAATGATTAACTCAGACCTAATTCCAAATTACTGCATAATAATCCATGTGGGCTCTGTTTTTTTTTTAAGTGTGGTTATAACACTGGTTGTCAACATGGAAAATGTTATTTGCATAACGGGAAAATTGTACATGATGATAAAGAATTGGATTCTGATAAAAGTCCAGATGACATTGTTTGTATCTTTCTCAGAAGATTTGTGCAGATGTATAAGTTTTATGGGGGGGGGGGGGGGTTAATATTGATAAATGAATTTATTGCTGTCAATTTGTCATGATTTATGCTCATGATCTCAATACACCATCTCGGTGGAAGAAATCAATTTTCTCCACAGGGATGAATTGATTTTTTTTGTAGAGACTTGAAGAAGCCAAGTTATAAAAATAGATCTTATCAGTGGTGAATATGCATTCAGCAGTTGAGAATTGTGCCCCTGGAAACAGAAAATATAGTTAAAATAAGGCCCTATAAATTTGTTTCTGTTTTTTTTGGACTTGCCTCATTTTTGCCTGTGGCCTGTATAGTTATTTTCAAGCATTGGAAAAGAATTATAAAAAACGAATTTCAGTTTTTAAATATTATGAGCAATCCAGATTTTAATTTCAATTCATTTGTAGACAATACTATTAGTATTAGATATTATAGTCATTAGGATGCATATTCTTTCTTTCAACATTTTTAAGAGTCTGCTAGACATGGACTAGAAAGCAAGATTTAATAATTATTTGCTTTGCATGATATTCTCTAATCATGGTGTCATTTAAATTTACAGCAATTGATATTAAGCAAATGCAAATGATAATGATACTCCACCATTATAACACACTTCACTATGATTCTGGTTATAATGATACCACTTTGGTGGTCTAGTGGTTACAGCATCTGCCTCGCTTGCGGGAGGTTGTAGTTTCGATACCTGGTCGAGTCACACCAAGACTTACAAAATATGATACTAACAGCTGCCTCGTTTGAAGATCAGCATTAAGATGTTAGTGTTGCAACTGGCATCAGGGTGTCAGGATAATGTTATTGGGTAGGACATCATGCTACATACATGTCTGCGGCATGATGCCCCAGTGCTAGACATCACTGTAAACTGTCACACTTTAAACTTCGTAGCGATATGACTGAAAAATTGTTAAAGCTATGTTAAAAATCCAAATCACACACACACACACTGGTTATAATGTGGTAACTCCATGGGCCTTTTAATCAACACAAAAAATATTATAATTGTAAAAAAAATGTAAAGAGATAATTTTAAAGATCTATCACCTGAAAACTTTACTTCACAATGACTGAATATACAGTAAAACCTGTCTTGAAAGACTACTGCTATGTGAGACCACCTGTCTTGAGAGACCACACTCAATGCACTAATTGAATGACTATATAGCAGTATGACTTGTTATGAGAGACCCCCTTTCTTGAGAGGCCATATCTTTTTGGCAAAAGTGGTACGGTAGAACCTGTCTTGAGAGACCACCTCTTTCAGTCATTGTGAAGTAAAGTTCCCAACTCTGGTGGATTGATCATGTCATCTGTATGGAGGTATCTTGAATGCCATGTCAGATTTTGTATGGAGTTCTGTATAGTGTACCAAAAACAATTGGTCGCCCTAAGAAAAGATTCAAAGACTCCATCAAGGACAGCCAAGATGCTGCTCAATATCTGTGATAAACCTAGAGTCCTGCACCAAGGATTGGCCTGGCTGCCATGCAGCTGTTAGTAAAGGGTGCAAAACCTTCAGGGATGCCCACAGAAGCCAGGAAATGCACAAAGGCCTCAGAATCAAGAACCAACCAATGCCTCCAATGTATACATTGTTCCAGGACATGTGTATCTCGTATTGAACTCGTCAGCCATATGAGGACCCATCAGCAAAAAGCAGCACATGATTGACTTCATCGAGCCATGATGGTCAACCAAGAGAACAGACTTATACAAGAAAGAAAAGTTAATGAAAGAGGAAGCTCTTAACTGATCTCACTGCCAAAATGTTTCCAACACAATATTTGCATGAGAAATTGTGTTTGTAAATATGGCAGCAGTTAATGTGGGTACTGGTCACTAAACCAGAGGTATTTTTTTTAATGAGACGTGTTTGGTTTTAATCTTAGACACTTATGTAATACATTGTTAAATTGTGTGACAGAAGGTCAAACAAAGCGTACTCAATTCTGATCTCACTTGCTCATGGTTGCTAAGTGGTTACAGAAATAAAAGCAAAATGTGACTTGTCTGGTTTGTTATGAATACTTGAAATACTACAGTTGGATAGAAATGTAAATACATCACAAAGTGCCCCTTTAAGAAAAATGATAATTCTATTCGCTGACTCATATTTGCTAAAATTCAAGTGTGTCATATTACCTGATCCTTTTAAATTCCATTAGTTTTCCGTTTCCAGTTACAAAAGATGAACAAGCCAAAGTTATGATATAAGGTGTACAGGGATTTCAGTTGTGGCAAACAGTGATTAAAAATGCCATAAGGAGAATATTTATTAAGTATCTGAAATTAAGTTCAATATTTTAAGAATATTAATTCCTGCAATAACAATACATGAAAATACTCTGAGACTGACGTTGCTACCATCATATTAATACAAGATCACTGATGCTGGCAGGATTCACTGTACCTGAAGGGTTAGCAGGCTGTATGAATTCTGCCATTAAATCAGTCCGTGTCACCAGCTATAGTTCTTTTATAATAATCCATGTTGCTGTGCTTTAAAACACTGAACCAGACCAAACTTAGTACCAGTGACATTTGATTTGGTTGCATATTGACTTTGTAAAATGTTCTTATCACTACCCACCCTGGGGCCCTGAGTGGCCAAGTGGTTTAAAGCACTCACCATTATGGATCACTGCCATCTCACCTCAGTGTGGGTTTGAGTCTCAGATTCGGCCAATGTGGGTATGGGAGAAAGCTTGCCAGTAGCTTCTCATGGGTCAGTGGTTGTTTTTGGGTTTGCAATCAGTGTTAAATGTTTGATTTAGTGAATCATTTGTAATCTGTATAAAAATACCTAATGGTATGGAATCACATGGATATGTAGCCAATATTTCTCCACTCATTTTATACATGCGATTTACTTTGTGGAAATTATATGCAGGGAATGAAACTCAATAACCATTTTCATACCTAATACTGATACTCAATCTGTTAGTTGTATAACTGCATGTGTTTGAGTCTCGGGCTCGGCCGATGTGGGTATGTGAGAAAGCTTTTCGGTAGCTTCTTGTGGGTCGGTGGTTCATTCTGGGCTTTTCCCAGGTTCTTCCTCCACCATTTATACTGGCAATTATATATAGCTTATCTTGTGCTGAAAAAATGGCGTTAAACCCTACAGCAAGAAAAACAACAAAATCACTACCACCGTACCCCCCACTCCTATGCTGTGAGTACTTGATGGATTGAAACTTTTGAACAAAATGGAATTTTGAGAGGGAGGAAAATTATAAAACAGGAACCCATGTGATTATTATATACCTACAGAATAATTGTCGTGAAGTTGCCAACTTAACTTAATAAGTTCAAGGAGGACTGTTCTGACCTTAAAAAGTAGAAGGTGTTAACAGGCTGATAATGGGAATATACTGATAATAGGAATATACTGATAATAGGAATATACTGATAATGGGATGATAATGGGAATATACAGATAATGGGAATATACTGATAATGGGATGATAATGGGAATATACAGATAATGGGAATATACTGATAATGGGATGATAATGGGAATATACAGATAATGGGAATATACTGATAATGGGAATATACTGATTATGGGAATTACTGATAATGGGAATATACTGATAATGGGAATATACTGATAATGGTATAGTGGGAACTCTACTTGACCAAATCATCATTACCTGTTACAATTAAGCTCTCAATTAGACTTCTGTAGAAATTGATAATTTGAGCGAAAGTTACAGTCTCTTAAAATCAGCTGCATATATGTATTTAAATTGGGTTGTGGCCTTGAAAACAATTATTTTGTTTTTGTAACATGGGGTGGGGTTTATCATAAGACAAATATGGTAGGTAATTAAGTTTCCATTTCCTTAAAATAAAATCCCATTGACACAGAGCAGTCCTAAAATCAGTTTGTTTGCACAAGTAAGCAGCAGATCAATAAGCGTGATATTAGGATAACTGCAGATCAATAAGCGTGATAATAGGATAACTGCAGATCAATAAATGTGATATTACAAAAACTGCAGATAAGTTAGTCTTCTGCTGAGTTTTGGATGAAATGATGCAGGGTCTTGACAGGGAGTACTTTTAACTACAGAATGAAGTTTTCAACCAGATTGCTCTGTTGCCAACCTTGTTGCCATCCATATTGCCCTGTTGCCAACAGCATGCATATTAGTATGTTTCCAACTTAAGGTTGTTGCCTGTTTGTTAACTGTTATGTGAGGCCCTTCTGCCAATGGTGTTGCTCTGTTGCCATCTTTGTTGTCAACCATATTGCTTAGTTGCCATCTATATTGTCATTATGCCAATGCAGTAAATTAAGGTGACATTTTTGACAAAGGAAAGCAATTAGAAATAGAAATTAAAAGACATCTTAGATTATATTGGAAAGATTGCTAGTATATCATCAGACTTCAGACAACTTGTACATTAGTACATTTAATTTGCAGTTAAACCTTATTTATTTTGGTGACACAATGTCAAAGACCTGTGTCATTGTGGTTGAAAGACACTTAAGGTGATCAAGCAACATAGATTCTGGGTCTGAAGGTCAAAGTTCAGTTATGGTAAATTGATTAAGAAAATAATGGTTTATCGTATTATTTTTAGTTGATGACCACCAAAGGTTAAGATTATTGGAACCAAGGAGGTCACAATGACCATGATAATTAGAAGTATATTACAGATTTTTACCCCATTTTAAAAACATAATTTCAACCAATCTGTAATTGTGCCTCCATGAAAGACTATTTAAACATGGGACAGGTGTATACTGTGTCATTGGGTCATGGTACTCTTGGTTTATTGTGATGAAAATAAATGGCTGTCTTTGATGGTACTCTTTAGTTTTTTTGTGATGAAAATAAATGGCTGTCATTGATGGTACTCTTGGTTTTTTTATGATAAAAATAAATGCTGTTATAGATTGTGGAAGTCTTGGTTTTTAGTGATCAAAATAATTAATGTCATTGCTTGTACCCTTGGTTTTGAGTGTACAAAATAATTGACATTATTGATGGTACCTATCACCTATCTAATACATAACTTATGTAGTCTAATGCATAACCTATGGATTTAGCTAGTCTTAATTCATAACTTATATAGCATAATGCATAACCTATTGATTTAGCTAGTCTTAATTCATAACTTGTGTAGTCTAATGCATAACCTATGGATTTAGCTAGTCTTAATTCATAACTTGTGTAGTCTAATGCATAACCTATGGATTTAGCTAGTCTTAATTCATAACTTATGTAGTCTAATGCATAACCTATGGATTTAGCCAGTCTTAATTCATAACTTATGTAGTCTAATGCATAACCTATGGATTTAGCTAGTCTAAATTCATAACTTGTGTAGTCTAATGCATAACCTATGGATTTAGCTAGTCTTAATTCATAACTTATGTAGTCCAATGCATAACCTATGGATTTAGCTAGTCTTAATTCATAACTTGTGTAGTCCAATGCATAACCTATGAATTTAGCTAGTCTTAATTCATAACTTATGTAGTCTAATGCATAACCTATGGATTTTACCAGTCTAAAACATAACATATGGATTTAACAAGTCTAATACATTGACCTGTATATAGTCTAAAGCATAACATATGAAGTCAACCAGTCTAATACATATCCTATGCAGTCAACCAGTCTAATATATAATGTATGCAATTAACCTTAGCTAATGGTATAGATTCAGAAAAATGCAAAGTAATGTTAAAACAGAAAAAAATAGTTGAATTAATTGTTTATCAATATATGAACTATAATAAGAAGAAAATGAAGAAAAATGCCCTTTATCAGCAGATCTTTTGCCAGCTAAATGGTTAAAGCCTGAATTAATAATATATCTTTCCAGTTTCATGCTAAGAAAAAATGGGCAGGTTGTTTGAAACAAGATCTGTGACTTGCTTGTTTTTTTGCTCTTTTTTTTCTCACCTGGCTGTGTGATATGATCAGGATCTAACACAAGGTAATGATATTTGCAATACATCCTTATCAATGAGGAGTCCTTTTTATGAGGTGATCTTGAATGATCTGTGATTTGTCCTTTTTAATATGGTGATCTTGAATGATGTGTGAGATTCATCCTTATTAATGAGGTGATCTTGAATGATGTGAGATTCATCCTTATTAATGATTTAATCTTGAATGATATGTGATTTGTCCCTATTAATGAGGTGATCTTGAATGTGTGATTTTTCTTGTTTAATATGGTGATCTTGAATGATGTATGAGATTCATTCTTATTAATGAGGTGATCCTGAATGATGTGTAATTCGTCTTTATTAATGAGGTGATCTTGAATGATGTGTGATTTGTCCTTATTAATAAGGTGATCTTGAATGATGTGTGCGATTCATCCTTATTAATGAGGTGATCCTGAATGATGTGTAATTCGTCTTTATTAATGAGGTGATCTTGAATGATGTGTGATTTGTCCTTATTAATAAGGTGATCTTGAATGATGTGTGCGATTCATTCTTATTAATGAGGTGATCCTGAATGATGTGTAATTCGTCTTTATTAATGAGGTGATCTTGAATGATGTGTGATTTGTCCTTATTAATAAGGTGATCTTGAATGATGTGTGCGATTCATCCTTATTAATGAGGTGATCCTGAATGATGTGTAATTCGTCTTTATTAATGAGGTGATCTTGAATGATGTGTGATTTGTCCTTATTAATAAGGTGATCTTGAATGATGTGTGCGATTCATCCTTATTAATGAGGTGATCCTGAATGATGTGTAATTCGTCTTTATTAATGAGGTGATCTTGAATGATGTGTGATTTGTCCTTTTTAATAAGGTGATCTTGTATGATGTGTGTGATTCATCCTTATTAATGATGTGATCGTGTATGATGTGTGTGATTCATTTTTATTAATGAGGTATTCTTGATGTGAGATGCCAGAGTTTGTTGCCAGTCTAAAGACTATTTAGGATCTAATTTTGATCAAACTTAGTAAATAGTAGTGATGGGAATCGGTCAGAAATTCATAATCGATAATCGGTTCACCTTAAGCAACTGATCATCGATTATAATTGGTTACTAAGAGCAAATTAATTTTTTTGTTAAAAGTTATATCTTTGATCAAGAGTTCAATATGTTTATAAATATACAGGAGTAATCTCTTTTAATGACATGTATACATTAACTTGACAGTAATATTACATTATGTGTTACTTTTGTTCAATGACTTTGTTAAATGAACACAACTTTTTATGGCTGATCAGTCATATGTCACTGATATACTGTGACAATCCCCCGAAATTCATTCATATGTGATGTGTTTATAATTTAAAGTATAGAAGAATATGATTTTCTTGTTTGTCATTGTTTATAAATACTACAAAAGATGTTGCAATTTAATTGAAAGAAATCAACAAATGTGTTTAAATTTATTAACTCTACAATTTAAAAACTTGACCATGTAATAATAACTATATGTTCCTAATTATGAATCATAAGGTATTTTATTTGTAGTTGTGAAGGGATTAATAAATTTCAGGTCAACTTTAGCGGCTGGGAGTTTTACTAACCTTTGTGCTTTGCATACACTTAAAAGTAGTCTCCCTTTACACACAATCGTCTATGGAGTTTCACAATTGATTATCTTATTGGTTTGCTCAACCAACTGATGATCGATTATAATCGATAATCGGAACAACACTAGTAAATAGGCCTAAATAATGAAGATTTTGGATGAGTACAATTGTGAGCAAGATTCATAAATTACTTTCAGTGGCTGGCCTACAGATGTTCGATTATTGTTCGATTAGGATTTTTAACGTAGCTTTAACAATTTTTCAGTCATATCGCTACAATGTCTGCATTGAGGCAGTTTATAGTGATGTCTAGCACTGAGACATCATGCTGCAGACATGTAGCATGATGTCTCACCCAGTCACATTATCCTGACACCAGGCTGACCAGTCCTAACACTAACTTCTTAATGCTGAGCGTCAAGCGAGGCAGCTGTTAGTACCATTTTTGTAAGTCTTTGGTATGACTCGGCCGGAGTTCGAACCGACGACCTCCCGCTTCCGGGGCGGACGCTCTAACCACTAGGCCACCGGAGCGGTTGGCCTACAGATGAAACAGATGGTAGCTGTTGATAGTTCTATCAGACACATTGCTATATACTACATGTATTGAGAAATAATTAATGCTTATTTATTATTGCTCTTTCAATTGCCATAACTAAAACTTTCCCTTGTTTCAGCTTTAATCATGTCCACTCAATTTTGAGTTGAGTAATGACACAATGATAGCTGACCAAGGCTGATTAAGTGTCAGGATTCAAATCTTCACCCTTTATGTTGCAAGTACAACCACTGAACCATCTTGGTGTCTCCATGAAGCTAAGACAATTTATTGATCTTTGACGACCTTGCTTGACCCTTTCAATGTGGGGGGGGGGGGAGAGGGGGCGGTCAGAGTTACTTTTGTACACAATTTTATTCAAGTTTTGGATAAAGTTTTTTTAAAATTTGCTTCTATTTCATGAATACCTTGAATGGACTTTGATTTAAATGAATGTTTATGAAACTAAAACAAGTCATTCTGAAAATCCTTTTCTCTTTCCGCCTGATCCAAACAGGTGACCCACTTTCCCTTGGATAAACAATAAATTGTCTTCCAGAATTGGCAGTATACATTGTAAATAATTTTCCTGACAACAGATAGTAGCATGTTGCAAACATTAGTGAAACATTAGCAGTGCCTCAGCATGATAAACAGCTAAATATATATGATGCATATATGCAATCAATTTACTGATAGTAGCATGGTGCAAACATTAGTGAAACATCAGCAGTGTTTCAGCATGATAGACAGCTAAATATATATGAAACAGATTTGCAATCAATTTACCAATAGGTTTAATTCTTTTCTGACGTCAGATTCTCCTTGCTGCTTTTGTCTTGAAGCTAAGATGATTAATTTTGTGACTGGCTTGCTTGCCCCTTTGACCTTGAGGTCCATGTTACAGTCTTGGAAAACGTATTAGGGTTTTGATTAATTTTTTAAAATTTGTTTATCATTTCCTAAAACTTCATGATGGGTATTGTTCAGATGCACATCGAAACGTAAATTTACCAATCAAGTGAAAAGGAGTGCAAATGGAATTCAAAATGAATGCAAATAAAATGATGAATGTATTATTTAAAGAAAATAGCGCAAGTATAAAACGCAAAATGATGATTGATAAACAAAAATTGGCAGAAAATAAGGTTGTATTTCATAAATGAATTGAAATTGATATGTTCAGAATGCATCTAAATTTCCTGTGCATGGTAATCTGGAATCTTGTCAAAGAGTTTTACCCAGGCAAGCTGTAACATCTTTCATGCTTAAGCAGGTGTTAGGTGATGCACACTATTTATTGGAAGAAAAAAAAAATTATTTGCTGACATACCTTTCAACAATACTTTTACAGTAATTGCAGTTGTGAATATGTTTTAAATATATTCTAAATTCATGGCTGGCTTTTACATTTTATTCAATTGCTTTTTCTGTTAAAGCACACTTTTAATAAAAAGCAAAAGCAGTAGATCTACCTTTGACACTTACTGAAATCTGTTCAGCATCTGTACTTTAGAGGAATCTTTTTGAAGTTTATTCGGCAATACTCTTGCTTGCCCCTTTGACCTTGGGATTAATGTCAGTCATAGAAAAAAAAATGATGTTAATTATATGGTTAATGCGTTTTAACATGCTTCTATTTCTTTAAACTATTATGTTTTTTTTTTTTTTATAAATTATTTTGATGCTAACAACAAATAATTTTGTGATATGTTTGGGTTGGGGTCAACCATTTTACAGTAATTTTTTTGATTTTGGTGTGGACAACATGCAGGCTATGCCTTGTGGATAGTGTTATAATTCTTCGCAGTTAAGAAATCATAAGACTGGATGTTGTGGTTAACTCAAAATCTATTTAACATAATTTGGATGCAGTTGAGATGTTCATCATGTCATTTAGGTTGGCATTTATCATTTGTCTTTTATTTTACTGGGTAGTCTTGTTATTCCATTTGTCTTTTATGGTATTACCAGGAGTCTTATTATTCCATTTGTATTTTATGGGGTTACTGGGTTGTCTCATTATTCCATTTGTGACAGAGTTTAGGTTGCATCATTTACACATGTAAATAGCATAGTTTAGTTAACTCCATGTAAATGTTCACAGAATCAATGACACAGTATATCTGTTAACTAGTGTTTACATCTGTTGTACATTCTGTACATATATTTTGAAGTATGAAATCTTTATCCCAGATATTCTACTTTGTCAGGTATTCAGTAAAGACATGTCTTACATTCTAAGTCATTTCATGATAAGAGGTTAAAAATAACCTATGGATTTTACCAGTCTAATACATAACATATGAACTTCAAATAAAACATTTGCATGTTGATTAAGATATGGCATGTTTGAGTCTCAGGCTTGGACAACATGGGTATGTGAGCAGGCTTGCTAGTAGCTTCAGACCATGGTTCTTCTTGGGTTTTCCTCCACTATATATGCTGGCAATAGCCCATCATGTGCTGAAAAATGACTTTAAATACACAACAGCAACTAAATTATGACATGCCTACATGTTTAATATCATGTAAGGTAAACATGTTTACTAAAGTTCTAGCTACACCCTTGATTCTGACCTTAGAATTTTACTGAAATTAGTTCTGTTTAGTATGATGGAAATTTAAATTACAATTGACATAGTCATGTGGATTTGATGGAAATTTAAATTACAATTGACATAGTAGTGGGGATTTGATGGAAATTGCCATTGAGACTACATAGTCGTGTGGATTTGATGGAAATTTAAATTAAAATTGACATAGTTGTGGGGATTTGATGGAAATTTCCATTAAGATGACATAATCATGGGGATTTGATGGAAATTTCCATTAAGACGACATAATCATGGGGATTTGATGGAAATTTCAATTAAGACTACATAGTAGTGGGGATTTGATGGAAAATTCCATTAAGACTACCGGTACATAGTCATGGGGATTTGATGGAAATTTCCATTAACACTACATAGTCATGGGGATTTAATGGAAATTTCCATTAACACTACATAGTCATGGGGATTTGATGGAAATTTAAATTAACACTACATAGTCATGGGGATTTAATGGAAATTTCCATTAACACTACATAGTCAAGGGGATTTGATGGAAATTTAAATTAAGACTACATAGTAGTGTGGATTTGATGGAAATTTCAATTAAGACTACAAAGTAGTGTGGATTTGATGGAAATTTCAATTAAGACTACATAGTAGTGTGGATTTGATGGAAATTTCAATTAAGACTACATAGTAGTGGCGATTTGATGGAAATTTCATCTTAGACTACATAGTAGTATGGATTGGATGGAAATTTCAATTAAGACTACATTGTAGTGGGGATTTGATGGAAATTTCAATTAAGACTACATATTAGTGGGGATTTGATGGAAATTTCAATTAAGACAATTATATTAGTGGGGATTTGATGGAAATTTCAATTAAGACTACATAGTAGTATGGATTTGATGGAAATTTCAATTAAGACTACATATTAGTGTGGATTTGATGGAAATTTCAATTAAGACTACACTGTAGTGGGGATTTGATGGAAATTTCAATTAAGACTACATATTAGTGGGGATTTGATTGAAATTTCAATTAAGACTACATAGTAGTATGGATTTGATGGAAATTTCAATTAAAACTACATATTAGTGGGTATTTTATGGAAATTTCATTTAAGACTACATAATAGTGGGGATCTGTATAAAATTGCTTATAACTTTGAATGTTCTGGAAATGAACTTTTTAACCTAGTTCTGTTTCTCAAAATTGCCCTAGGTTTTTATTTTAAGTTTGATTATGCTAGAATTACTTATTCCACATCTTAACATCTATGTTTACAGGGATCAATTTTAGTTCATATTTAGAGGATTTATTTATTGAAATTATTAATCAGAATTACAAAATGCTCTTTAATTTTAGGAATAAATCACTAATTTGAAATTATTATTATTATTATTATTATTATTATTATTATTATTATTATTATTATTATTCAAGGGCATTTTGGATTATATTGTTGTGATGCAGCAAGACTGTTGACACATTATCACATTCAAGACCACTCACATCGGGAAGTTCAGTATTTAAATTCATTTGGAACACTACATTTACTTGTTTGGAATACTCTTACTTTGAGACTTGTAGCAAAAAATGTATGACTAATTAGAATTTAACTCACAATATTGCAAGTTCTTCATTTTGTATTTTTGGGAAATAAATTATTTCTTGAATTTTACAAATATTGTTGGTTTCCACTCATTTCTCTTGCTTATAGTGGTAACACTATCCATATAGATTTCATATTAACTAGATTTTTTTCAAAGCAGTCATCCAAAATTGCCCTATTCATTAGAATCAAGATATATTACCAACACATGCTCTTGTTGCAAATTACAATACATGCATTCTTCCAGCTCTGGATTATTGTTTAATTCTACTGAAACACTGTGCCAAATCTCATCTCAGCTTGATAGGATTTATAAACTATAGAGAAGGGCATCAGGTATTATTTCAGATTTACCAATTGATTAGTCATTGAAAGAATTGTCTACAGAACAAAAATGGCTTACAGTATATAAAGAACTTATATTTGCAAGATGTTGTCCTTACTGATAAACATCGATATTGTACCTACAGGGTTTATTTGGACCTTATTCAAAATCTTAACAGTCGAGGTAAACATTACATGCAAACTTTCTCATCCACCAAACCCATAAAGAGAGCAATTGAAGAAAAGTTTCCTGTACTCTTTTACATTTCTGTGGAATAAGCTTACATTGCTTTGAAAATTGGCAGAAAATATTACAGTATTTGAGAAGTGATGTCATGGGGATGTAGATGTTAATTACAGATTATAATTAATAATTTATTTATAATTTATGTAATTTAATTAATTAATTAATTATTTATTAATTAATTAATTTAATTAATTAATTTATGTATTTATAATGATGATATGTTTAGCTTAATAGTACATTATTTTTAAAGTGATGCACATTGTTGTAGGAGGCCTCAAGTGGCTGAGTGGTCTTAAGCACTCATCATTACGGATCTTATGCTAAACATGGTGTTAAACCCTGCAACAACAACAACACATTGTTGTACCTAAGAGGGTCTTGAGGGAGAATTGTCCCTGAGTAAATGAATCACCTTCAGTAAATAAAGTATATTATTATTATTATTATTATTATTATTATTATTATTATTATTATTATTATTATTATTATTTATAATTATTTTTTTACAAATTATTTTTAAAAAATATTATTTGCAAGATTTATTATTCTGTTGTTTTCACGTTAAGATGCTACTTGAACTCAGAAGGTCTTGACTCTAACAGATTTTATCTGTAATTGCTCTGTAAGATGACAAGATGAGAAATTTAAATTTTGTCTAATCCAGCTTGTCGATAAGATCTTAAGAACCTTTTAGTGTTTTAGCACACTGGGTGTAAAATCCCATGAGCTTATGGCACAGCACTGTGTCTGTTGTGCATTCTTCATCTGTCATCCAGATTTAGAAAGGGAGCCATCATTGGTGAAGAATCAGATTTTTAATCCAAGGGTCACCATGGAAGCAATACATGCAGGCAGTGTGTCCTTGGGAGAGGCATTTTTAGCTCCAAGTTCAATAGCTGGATATAGCCATTGATGTGTTGTTGTTGGGTTTAACGCCATTTTTCAGCACATGATAGGCTATACATGGCAGCCAGTATTATTGGTGGAGGAAGAACCTGGGTAAACCCCCAGAAAGAACCACGATCCACGAGAAGCTACTGGCAAGCTTTCTCACATAACTACATTAGCCGAATCTTTGACTCGAACCCATGCAGACAGAGGTGAGATGGCAGTGATCCATAACAGAAAGCGCTTTAGACCACTTGGCCACTCAAGGCCCCCCATTGATGTGTTACAAATGCTAGGTTGCAGTTCTCAAAACCTGCTCATATAATATGAATGAAGCTGGCAGACATGCTCTTTTAGGACATGCTTCAACAAAACTTGTCTTCAGAGTGGCTTCTATAGTAACAGTGTGGCTTCCATAGCAATCAGTTGAAAAACATTTTTTTAAACTTCTCTGAAATGGCTGAGTTAAAATATATCAAACTTGGTAGGAATATTTCTTAGGATATACTAAGGATGGTTCCCCATACAATGGTGTGGCTTCAATAGTAACATCATCAGAATGCTTCCCCCATACAATGGTGTGGCTTCAATAGCAACATCATCAGAATGCTTCCCCCATACAAAGGTGTGGCTTCAATAGCAACATCATCAGAGTGGTTCCCCCATATAATGGTGTGGCATCAATAGCAACATCATCAGAATGGTTCCTCCATACAATGGTGTGATTTCAATAGCAACATCATCAGAATGGTTCCTCCTTACAATGGTGTGGCTTCAATAGCAACATCATCAGAATGGTTCCTCCATACAATGGTGTGGCTTCAATAGCAACATCATCAGAATGGTTCCTCCATACAATGGTGTGGTTTCAATAGCAACATCATCAGAATGGTTCCTCCATACAATGGTGTGGTTTCAATAGCAACATCATCAGAATGGTTCCCCCATATAATGGTGTGGTTTCAATAGCAACATCATCAGAATGGTTCCTCCATACAATGGTATGGCTTCAATAGTGACATCAGAATGCTTCTCCTATACAATGGTATGGCTTCAATAGCAACATCATCAGAGTGGTTCCCCCATGCAATGGTGTGGATTCAATAGCAACATCAGAATGGTTCCCCATACAATGGTGTGGCTTCAATAGCAACATCATCAGAGTTGCTGGGTAAATTTTGTTTATTCTTGGTAAGAATATTTCTTGTGATACTCTTATTAAAATTTCTTCCAGACTCACTCCTCTAACAATGGTATGGCAGTCTTTATATCCAGATGGAAATATGTTTTTAAATTTTTCTCCAGAAAGGATTAGCCATTTTTCATCAGATTGTTTTTTTGTACATGCTTTGTTAAAATTGTGTATGGAGTGGCTCTCCTATCAACAGTGTATTTTAGAAACCATGAGGAAACCTATTTTCAGCTTCTTTAGATATAGAATGATGAGCTGGCTTTTATCAATGTAATGTCTTTTATAGGATATAGTTTATCCAAATTTTGTTTAGGTGGTACCTATAGTCTCCATAGCAACCATTGGGAAAACCTATTTTCAAACTTCTTTTCCAGAATGGCTTGTCCAGTTTTGATGAAATGTAATAGGAATGTTTCTCAGGAAATGTTTGATCAAAACTTTATATTTGGTGCCTCTGCTAACATTGGTTTAGTTTCTTAGCAATCAAGTGGAAACCCCATTTTTAACTTATTCTCTGGAACAGCCTAGCATGTTAGGAATATCAGTCCCAGTTGTTCCTCTTGTTAAATAAAGCAGACCCATCCATATGTCAGGTCAAGGGTCAAGGGCTGTGACAAGGATTTTGTTCTGCACATATTTTGTCAACTCAGGTGTTGTTTTTGTTGTTGCCCAACTTATTATGTTGGAGCTTCTCAGGAATATTTGATATTAAACAGTTAAAAAGAGGAAAGAACTGGACTTCTTGTGAATTCCTGGAAATTCTTTTTGTCCGGTAGAGCATGAGCCAAAAAATCAGAAGGTTTGTCTTTTCCATGAAACTTCTGTAAGATGCAGAGTTTGTGTAAATGGTAACCCCATTGCTTTGATACCAACCATTTAAAAAAAAATCATCTTTTTTATGGAATGTCTTCAAGATACATGTACTAATATTTAAGTGGCTTGAATTGTATTGTCCTCTAATCCTCATTTGACAGGAGAAATTAAAGTTTTTGAGTGTCTTGATGTGAATTTAACCTAATTTTTTTCTTCTCAGAATGTTTTGTCTTTCACTAATTTCACTACATGTACATATCATTATTACCTGATAAATGTTCCTTTTTGTATTTTGCAGAACATTTGGGAATCTGTTGTCTGTGTAATTAAAGAATCACCATGGATAATTTCTGATGGATTACTATTGATGATTTGATTGACTGAAAGAAATCATCAGCCAGTATAATTCAGGTAAGTACTGTTATTCAGAGACTTCACCATGTATAATTCCTTCTTCCTACAGACTCTTTCAAGATACATTGTATCATATTTTGCATATGTGGAGTGATCTCCCTTACCAACCAAGATGTCAGAGGAGGAATTGACTGAACATCAGTGAATAAACTAATGGAGAAAAATCCATATTGCTTGTTTAAAAAGTTTTGTTTGATACAATGTTTAGATAATTTGCATGACCCTCCCTGCTTTATCAAAGAATTTTTAGTTCTTTTATTCATCCTCATTTTAGCTCACCTGTTGTTTGGCCAGGTGAACTGTGTCATGAGTCATCCATCCATTTGTAAACACTTGTTTTTGAGCACTTTGGAAGATTAATTTCAGATTGGATTTCAGTCACAGTTGGTATGTAAGTTTACATCACAATATTTTAATGAAGTTGCTAATGGGCTACTGTACATCCATGCATGTTACGGAAGTAATCTAGCATTGGGTTGTTGGAGCTTGCGAAAACTCTTGACCCCATATTTCTGATCAGATTTTAAGACCTTGTATGTTTTTATGACCAAATACTGTGCATATTAATGAGGGGATCTTGTTTCTGATTGGTTGCGCTTGTGATCACAGTAAAATAAAAAGGTCAAATTTCATATTTGCTTTTGATCATTTTTGTATATAAACTTGTGAAGTATCATTAAGGTCATGGATGAGTTTTTTCATGAGCACCATCCATGCATATTAATGAGGTGATCTTGAATCTGATTTTCGAAATATGTGAACATGCTAGATTCTATATTTCTGATCAGATTTACTGAGGTTGAGGTCTTGCAACTGATTTTCTGAGCATGTGAACACACTAGATGCCATATTTTTCTAATAAGATTTTGATTAGAACTGGTGTATAATTGGTATCAATTGTGAGTTTTAGTCACATATTTTATGAAGATCCAATCTGATGTTATGGTTGGAATTGAACCATTATCTTCTTTTGATGAGTCCAGTGCCTGAACCATCGAGTCCAATAATTGCCTTGGTGTTAATTTTGTTTGTTTACTAGTAGTGGCTCCATGGTTAGGATTCCATAGTGGAAGGACATACTCTGCAATCATGCTGACTGCAAACATCTGATTCCCTTGTATAAGTGTATATACAATAACCATACCCAGATATCTATCTGTTACCAGTTTCATTTCCATACAATAATAAGTTCTGGCTTGATATTATAAATATTATTTATTATTGTTATTATTTATTGCTTACACCATTTATATGACTTGCCATAAAAAACTGCTTAATATAATTAATTAAATATAATTAATTTCTAGATAAATAACACAATAAATTCCTCTTGATCCCAAATGAATGGAAATAATTTACACTAAAACAATAACACACATATCTTTGTATTCCAAAGCCCAGACTACTACTGAACTGTTCTCTCCCAAACAATAATTTAAACAGGAAAGGGGTCACGACCTTCCAGAATCTCTCAGAACAATCTCACGTTCAAGAAATCACGCAAACATCGTATGACCCAGCTAAATTAGAAAGATGTTTATACGTTACTCTATTTTGTCCTTGGAATCAACCAATCATTTTAAAAGCTTGTTTACACTCTGAAGCAAGGTCAGAAAATGAGGTTAACATTTGTTGTTTACTGGTAGAGTGAAAATTTCTAGAAAATTTTTCCAATGAATGAATTTTTAATCCAAAATGTCAAATTTAAATCTGACAAAAATAAATAAACTATTTAAATCAAATGTACGTAACACACCCAATCTAATAAGGGAAAAGGTTTATTCAGTTACATTCTGTACATTGATAAGGTGCATGTAGTTTGTTTCAATACTTCATTTTTGTTGCAAGGATAATTTTAAATGTCAACCTGTGGTGGCTTAAGTGGTTAGAGCATCTGCCTTGGATGTGGGATGTCGCAGGTTCAAATCCTGGCCATATCATACCAAAGACTTTTAAAAATGGTACTAGCAGCTGCCTCACTTGGTGCACATCATTAATGAGGTTAGTGTTAAGACTGGTATGCCAGGTGTCAGGATAATTTGACTGGGTGGGACATGATGCTACATGTCAGTGACATGATACCCCAGTGCTAGACATCACTATAAACTGCCACACTACAGACATTGTAGCAATATGAGTGAAAAAGTGTTAAAGCTATGTTAAAAACACACACACACACACGTCATCCTGGATTTATGACTTCAGTTTTCACTCTTGATCTCTCAAAGGATTGTGTTGCACAAAAGGTCTTCCCAAATATAGGTAATTTATTACATAGATCAGCATGTTATTTTATATGCAGTATTCCCTTGATCCTGAAAGTCTCTGGATTAAAATTCAACTTAATAATGCCAATTTAGAAGTAATTTAATCTTCCTGAGTTCTTGTAATTTACATGGGTAGAGCTATGGACTGCTTTTTTGGCATGGTAATGGTAGTTTAATTACCATCGTTGTCTAATTTATTAAAATAAAGAAAGCATACCTGTATCATACTTGCATGTAAATTTATATCCATGTTGTAATTGATTTTTTCTTTGTCAGCATATAGCAGTCCATGTCTATGGAGTGTAGTTATTAACTTTAGCTTTTAATAACCATACCATTGTTTATCCAATCAAAATTTTAGCTTTTAATAACCATACCATTGTTTATCCAATCAAAATTTTAGCTTTTAATAACCATACCATTGTTTATCCAATCAAAATTTTAGCTTTTAATAACCATACCATTGTTTATCCAATCAAAACTTTAGCTTTTAATAACCATACCATTGTTTATCCAATCAAAACTTTTCAATCCTATTTAAGCACAGAAACAATATCAACATGTAGTGATCATTTCTGTGTTAAAGTTTTACCTGTTATCTTTGTTTTATGTCATGGTGATGGAGGATATTGAAAACCCGTAGTTATTGAAAGGGTCTACTTTGATAGCTCTGACTTGGAATCTTGGCCACACGGAGTTGTGGATTTTAGTATAGCCTGGTTGAAGAAGTATACCGGTAACTGAAGATCAATAACAATAACTACTGCAAGAAGAAACACAACCCATGGTTCTCATTGAATATGCATAGTGATAGTAAGAATCCAATTGTTTGTATGGGTTTATCACTGTGTGCAACAAATTCTATTATCACAACAAATTCTATTATCACAACAAATTCTATTATCACAACAATTCTATTATCACAACAAATTCTATTATCACAAACCCTAAATGCTTATTACACCTTGGTTAGGTGGAAACATTTATACATTAATTGAGCTTTTGTAAACCAAGCGGTGATGAGGGACCACTGTAAATGCTACTTCCTGTAATTGATTTTGCATCTTTCTCTTAAGAAATATTTAACTGGACCTGCATTTTAATGGGATGTAATAAATATGTGATACACAAAGAAGAATTTATAAAAAAAAGCGGAGAATTCCATTTGTCCAATATGTTCTTATTTTGAATTTATAAAAACCAAACTGAAATTGAAAGACCACCTGTTGCAATAGTTGTATTCATTAATTCATTACTTGTAATAGATTTTTGTTTTTAAAATGTTCAATACACTTTTAGAAATTCATTTTCTTTTAGATTTCTCTTTTCTTTCAAGTCTTCTGTATTGCTCTGCACATGAATTTTCAATAGGTTTTTTCCTTCAATTTTTTATTCCATCTTTTTCATAACTTAAGTGTTTGTAACATAATTTGTTTTTCATTTGATGTTTAAAGACGTTCACCAGCATTTGCTACTTGGTTTCATTTAAGTATCCTTTTTCTTTTCTGAAGTTTTAGGTATCAGTTACAGCTTTGAAGAAAGAAAAAAGATATATACATGTATATATATATATATATATATATATATATATATATATTTATATTACAGAGGGGAATTGTAGATGATCAATGGAGCTTTTTTGTTCAAAGAAATGGGATTTTTGTGACAAGGGACATTTGTTTCTTTAAAAAGATTTAAAATGATACAATCTGGAATTTAATCTTTTTAGAAGCAGAAACAGACAAAAGTACATTAATCCATTTATCCCACATTATATCAGAAAAAGTATTTGTGGAATAAATAATAGAAAATAAGATGGATTGTAGAAGGTGGTTTTGGTGATTTGTTGAGGATGCAAGGGGTCTTGAAGGGTAATATGGGGCTGGAAGTGCACTGAAGACGGAGTTGAATTTGGAGGAACTGGGAATGTCCGACTCTTTGTACATTTTGGTAAATACATGTTGCACATAATTTCGGGAGTGGGGTCTGTGCTAATTCATCCTCCAAATCAACCTCTGAAAAGAACTACCACTTAAGTGTTCACAATACATGTAGCATTGGTCAATGTTTGAGTTACAAGAAGTATTGGGAAAAAGCCATTTATTTTAACTGAGGCATCTTCCATAATCTCCAGTGTAGAGTAGACAGAGTGGCATTGGATTATTGGCAGGCAGCAATCTTGAACTGATTTATTCTTCAGTAACAAAGGAGTATGATCGAAAGCAGACGACATATGAAGATTGAGTTTAAATCAATAACAATAAAAAAGGAGTGCATGGGCTGGATGCTGCATTTGGTTCTGGTTTACCATATATATTATTGGGTAGTTTTGGGGTGGTATTTATTTGGCTATTTTTGATGTATGAGAAAGAATTGGCAAAATTAGCTTGCATATGTAACAATATATTCGCTTTCTTTCCCCTACATTGACTCACTCATTCAAGTGAACCTTTGTATCAGTACATGCAGTATAATATTACAGTAAAACCTGTCTTGAGAACCCACTGCAGTGAGAGACCACCTGTCTTTTTTTTTTTTTACGGGGGGCAGAAATCAAATCTTTGAACTATGTTGAAACACATTATTCTGGCCTCTTCATGTTAGCAACCACCCAACACTCGACAATACAATTATATGGAGATGATTCAATCACTATGCTGTAGATAAACAGTGGGACAATTCAATGAAGAAATGTTCATTACTGGAAGATATATAACAAAATTCCATGATAGTTTTGAACTATGACCTCCACATTAAGAAAAATGGCAGCTTGACATTAAGTTTTAGTTGTCTGGGACATCAAGGTAATGGGTTTTTCTAGTGTTGTAAACATGTTAACATATCCACAAAAGAAAACATTTTTGGGACTAAATTTGTTATGTTGGAGTTTGTGAAGAATATCAAAGATGGTGTCATTTTTCAGCAGTTATAATGAATAAAAGAACAAGCCAAAATGGATTTATCTTGAATTCCTAGAACTTCCTTTTGACTAATTTGCCTCAGTCCCTTCAACAGACTTCTGTTAATTTTGTTGAAAGCAATTTTCATTTTTAAAAAATAAAATAATGACTAGGGTAGATTAGGCAAATTACAGTTGGATACAGTGATTGTACCTGATGTACAAGGTACATGGAAGTTGTTCTTTGGTACTCTGCCCACAATATCTGGTTTCCGACAATACATTTACTCTGATATACTTGCAATTCTTTTAAAGTGGTGGCAGAAGCACAGAAAGGCACAGGAGATTGCTTTTAATCAAATTGCAGTATTAACGAGTCTGTGAAAGTCAGCATCTGTTTCTCATTTCATCTGGCAGATCTTGAGTTTTTCCGAGAAGTCATGTTTAGCCATGTTTTACTTGTGTAATTGTAGATCTAAGATGAATGTTAATTATTAAGGGGATTTTTAAGAAATGAGCCAGGTACTTGCAGTTTGTAGCATAAAATATTCACAAACTTTAATAACCATTGTAACATGTATAGCAGGTCATATGTGAATTATTTATTCCACATTAAACTTTTCATTTGAGTTAAACTTAAGTTAAACTTTTCATTTAAACCTTACATTTAAGTTAAACTTTACATTTAAGTAATATTAAACATTTCATTTAGGTTAAACTTTACATTTAAGTAACATTAAACTTTTCATTTAAACCTTACACTTAAGTTAAACTTTACATTTAAATAATATTAAACTTTTCATTTAGGTTAAACTTTACATTTAAGTGACATTAAACTTTTCATTTAAACCTTACATTTAAGTTAAACTTTACATTTAAGTAACATTAAACTTTTCATTTAAGTTAAACCTTACATTTAAGTTAAACTTTACATTTAAGTAACATTAAACTTTTCATTTAAGTTAAACCTTACATTTAAGTTAAACTTTACATTTAAGTAACATTAAACTTTTCATTTAAACCTTACATTTAAGTTAATCTTTACATTTAAGTAATATTAAAATTAAACTTTTCATTTAAGTTAAACTTTACATTTAAGTTAAACTTTACATTTAAGTAATATTAAATTTTTCATTTAAGTTAAACTTTACATTTAAGTATTATCTTTACATTAGATGTCATGATCTTTACATTTAAGTAACATTAAACGTTTCATTTAAGTTAAACTTAAGTTAAACTTTACATATAAGCAACTCTAAACTTTATGTTTATGTCACACTAACTTTACAATTAAGTAACAGTAAACATTATTTTTAAGTAACATTAGTTTTACATTTACTGACTTTGTCAGGCACTCAGCATTAAGATTATAGTGTTAGGAGTAGTTGGCCGGATGTCAGGATAATGTGACTGGGTGGGACATCATGCTACATGTCTGCGGAATGATAATCCAGTGCTAGAAATCACTATAAACTGTTACACTGCAGACATCATAGTGATATGACTGAAAAATTGTTCAGGACAATGTTAAAAATACAAATCACACACACACACACACACACACACACACACACACACACACACACAATTACTGAATAACATGATAAAGTTAATTTAGAAGAAAAAAATGTAACAATCTTCAAAACTGTTTTAAAAAAATAATGACAAGGTAGCTGGAGGAATGTCTATTACCATAAATAAAAAGTTACACAATCTGCACAAATAATTTTTAAAAAATAGCGACAAGGTAGCCATTACCATATAGAGCAATACTGGTCCAATTAATCTGATGTGTTTTGTGTTCTGGTTATAGCCCTTAGTGTATTAATACACAATATTTCCAGCCAAATTAATCAATGCTCTGCATTACAGGCTATAGCCTATTTATCCATCCATACACACAACTCCTTCACTAACTAAGCTCAATATATCTTTCTTCAAGCGTACAAATAACTTTGGCAGGTCATGACCATCTTTTTTTTAATAGCTCACCGTTTTGTTGCCCTCCGTGACTTAAATGCTGACTTTGGAAAAGCAATGATACAAATGAGAGATGGAAGAAAATAAATTATTTCTTTTCTCAGAATCCAATCTTAGCCTTTGTTAGTGAGGAGTCTATGACCTATCTACATCCCTTCACAGTATCCAACTAATCTTTTGGGACCAACCATCTTTGGATTTGTGGGTGTGTATCTGGGATTTTCTTTAAGACTGCATTATTTTTTTCTTCTCTTTTTCTCAAGGTATTTTTAATATAATCGATTTAATAGTATTGGTTAGTGTGCTGTAAATCAGAGCACAATATTACTTTGGTAAGAGCTGATGTTTTTTTTTCCTCCAGAAAACTTCAAAGTTCCCCCTCCCCACTCAGATCGTTGGCTTTTTAGATGTGACATTTGTGATATAACTGCTGCATTTTGATTTCTCTTGGGAAGTTAGTGATGGCCTGCTTGAGTTGATTTCTTTTTGGAAGTGGTGAATACTTGTATGTTAGTGACCATTTTGCAATATACATCGGAAAGTATAACCCAAACCAACGGGATAAGCTCAGAAAAAGAGATTGAATAATGCCGATTTTGATGTTTCCAACTTTCTGCTAATCAAATCTGACAGCATGATCATTTCTTAAACATAGCAAATCTAATTATTGCTAACATACTCTTCTCATAATGATATAAACGTATCAAAAAACACACTGTAATGATGCTTTCAGAGAGCGGATCATGTTCCTAAGGCATTTTAATGCTTATTCAATTATTAGAAGATGGAATAAAATGAAAACAAAGCGAGCTAAAGCTTAATGTTCTGTCCTCTGAAGAAGCAAATAAAGAAATCTAATAAATCTATCAATCATAATTAATTTAAGTACAGCATAATGAATCACCTGTTAGATCTACCAGCAGATCTGAGTAGATGCCTACCTCCCTTTACGTACAACTTTTTGCCAGGATAGAAGTATCACAGTTGAGGTAGGTCCACATTTTCTGAAGAAATCGCATACTTCAGGATTGCATGTTTTTCCGTTACCCATTTTATGATCAATGAGAACAGCAAGAACTTGTATATTATAAACTTTGATCAGCTTGAGATAATAAAAAAAGGTATGCATACTGTTGAATGTCGTTGTTGTTACAGGGTTTAATGCCATTTTTCAGCACAAGATAGGCTATACATGGCGGCCTGTATAAATGGTGGATGAAGAACCTGGGGAAAACCCTAGAAAAGAACCACGAACCCACAAGAAACTACTGGCATGCTTTCTCACATACCCGAGCAGACAGGTGAGATGGCAATGATCTGTAATGGTGAGCCACTCAGGGCCCCCTGTTGATTGTCAACTGCCGATATGCTTTAAGAGCATTCATAAATGGGCAGAAGAAAACATGTTTAAGTTTTCTAAAACGAAATTTGGTTCTGAAGATTACATTTAATTATAATGACCCAAAACTTTCTTGACAGCTCACTTAAATTTGTTGTGGAGGAGAACAAAATTTTTAATATTTATTAATTTTACCTTAAGCTAACTCTCCTTCTGGACAAACATAAAAGTCTCTGGATTTAATACATGTCATGGCAAAGACATATTGAGGACACACAGGAAACTTGCTCACAGTTTTACCTGTACATGACTGGTCTATACACAATCTTACCTGCAAATGATTGATATATACAAAATCTTACCTGCAAATGATTGATATATACACAATCTTACCTGCAAATGATTGGTCTATACACAAAATCTTACCTGCAAATTATTGGTCTGTACATGATCTTACCTGCAAATGATTGGTCTATACATGATCTTACCTGCAAGAGATTGGTCTGTACATGATCTTACCTGCAAGAGATTGATCTGGACATGATCTTACTTGCAAATGATTGGTCAATACACATGGAGAGCATTTAGAATTTCCCCTTCAGATAGCCTTTATGTTGAGGCAACAAACCGTTACTTTTTGCTTTTTCTCTGATACTTTTTACTTTTTCTCTATCAGTGTACTAATAGCAATCTACTCCTGCAATACAATCATTTTGTGCTTCCAGATATGATGTCACTCATGTGCAGAAACCAGATTTCATTCCACTGTACAAATTTGTCCTCATCAAGTACCAGCAAAATCAGTCTTGTTAATGTTACAGTATTCTCCATTTCCAAAGTATGGGGGCCCTGAGTGGTCTAAAGCGCTCTTCGTTACGGATCACTGCCATCTCACCTCTGTCTGCGTGGGGTTGGTGGTTCTTTCCGGAGGTTTTTCCGGGTTCTTCCTCCACCAATAATACTGGCCGCCATGTATAGCCTATCGTGTGCTTATAAATGGCGTTAAACCCTAGTACAACAACAACAACAACAACAACAACAACCATCTTAGTTATTAAAACCCCAGAAAATAATATTTGATGTAATTGCAAAATGTTTTATGCCACTTCTATTGTTTGTCTGTGTAAATTCATTGAAATTGGAACTTTCTATTGAAGCTTTACTGATGGAATTCAGTCAGAATATTAGATGGAGACAGGGTTGCAAAGGTTGCATCATTGCACTATCTTGAGCAGATAATGTAGTCATACTAAAACCTTTAAAGTATGTGTACAAAGACAGAAGGTTTCATCAACCATGACATGTATGCAACACTACTGAGTAAAATGTCACTGCTTTTTGTTGTTGATTTGTAACAAAACAAGATTCATTTATTTTTGAAAAGTCAGAACTCAAGTTTCTGTTTATTTGATCTTCTGTATATAAAATATTGATGCCTTGATTTTATTGGAAGTAATAGTGAAAGTTTTCATCTTTAAGGGAATATGAGTGCCAATTGAGAAATTGTTATTCAGTACAAACTCTTGAACTGGCTTTTCCACAATGAACTGTATCAGTGAAACAAAGCTTTTTTATTATCACGTATTTGTTTTGCTTGGTTTTCTTGCTATCTTTCATGATCAGGCTAATTTAATTAAGTTACTCATGTAATAATATTTATGATGATAATCAGTTTGATCAATTCAAATGAGTTGACCTGACACACAACTATGACCAATGGCTCCACAGTTGGATTTCCATGCCCTGTAAGTTTTATTATATTCCACCCCTTTTATTTGATTTGATACAAAAATACATAATTATTCTGATGATGTAGAGCATCCACAACTCCAAGATGCAAGCGCAGTTGAAACTTAATTCAGCTTGCACAGAAATGCTTACTCACAGACATAGCTATGTACTTGTATATTGACATTTTTCATTTGTAAATGCAATAAAGCTTTTATGACAATTAGACTGAAACTAAGATAATAGAACTAAAACACGAATTTCACATTTTAATTGGGTTTTGTTTTAGTAATTTGGCATTTTCATTGATCCAAATTGAAGTGGATATTGTTTACAGTGAATTGAAAATGTTCTTTGAAACGAAATTTTACAGAGTATGACATCTTATAGAAATCTTAGAATTTCCATTGAACAAAATTTTGACTCCATATTTTAAGAATCTTATATTTGTTGCTCACCATGCAGGTCAAGAAATTATTATCATTTTTACTGCCTGCCAGTCACTTGCCTTCCTGCTGATCTCCGACATGTTCATTAAATGCAACATTCACCTTCTAAAATGGTTGCTGTGGTGTCATCAGACAGCACCTACCAATTAAGAATTCTGATATTCAGGAATTAAACGGTCACAAAAGCACCTGGTGCATAAGCGACCTTAATTCATATACGTTATGTTCTTTGCAGGGAGTCAGCATGAAGAACTAGAGGTATCAGAGAACCTAAATACCTAAATATAGAAAAGCAAAACCCTCTTGCTTGGGACTAATTCTCCATAGCACAGTTATATCAAATAGGTGCTACTACACTGTACATCTGAACACTGTTTAGAGTGTAGACACTGTAGAGGCTGCACCTATGAACACTATATTGGCTGTGCTTCTGAACACTATATGCTGTGCTTCTGGACACTGTAGAGGCTGTACCTATTTGCACTATCTTGGCTGTGCTTCTGAACACTGTAGAGAATGTACATCTGAACAGTGCAGAGACTGCTTCTAAACACTATAGAGGCTGTACTTCTGAATAATGTAGATGCTGCACTTATGCGCAGTGTAGAGGCTGTACATCTGAACAATATATAGGCTGTACTTCTGGACATTGTATAGTCTGTTCTTCTGAACATTGTATAGTCTGTTCTTCTGAACATTGTATATGCTGTAATTTGGATCACTGTAGAGAGTTCATCTGAAAAAAATTAGAGGCTGTGCATTTGAACACTATAGAGGGTGTACTTTTGAACACTGTATAGTTCTGTGCTTCTGAACATTGTATAGTCTGTACTTCTGAACATTGTGTAGGCTGTACTTTTGAACAATGTGTAGGCTGTAATTTTGAACATTGGAGGCTGTATGTATTAACAACATAGAGGCTGTACTTCTGATCAAACTAGTCACATTCACACATTAATTAAGTGATCGTACATTTGAATTTGTTGATGTTGCACCTGCAGTAGGTCTTAATGTAAGTTCATAAGCAGTGAATCTATGCATTGTGTAGTAATGGGTGAACATTGCTCCCTTACATAGTACTGTTCATAAGTTAGTATAGTGCCTACTGTTATAGGATAGGTAGATTTATACTGGGGTACATTATACTGAGTGCAGTTTTCATTAGACCATAAGTGTACAGTTTATATATGAGATGGTCTTGTAAAGGGAATATATTATACAAAGTACAGTTATCCCTCATTAAAAAATTCTATACCTGTACTGTCATAGGTGATGCAGTATTATTCTGGAGTACATTATACAAAGTACAGTGGTCCCTCATTATAAAAAAAAATTGAAGTAATAACAGGGTAATGTTATAGGGGAGGTTGATTCATACTGGGGTACATTATATTGAGTGCAGTTTTCATTAGAACCATAAAAGTGTATAGTTTTATATATTAAGTGGTCTTATACTGGAATACATTATGCAAAGTACAGTGAATCCTCATTATAACACTTTTACTGTTATAAATGAGATGGTACAATATACTATGTACAGTTTTCATTGGAGCAATAACTGTACTGTTTTAAATTAGGCGGTATTATACTGGGGTATGTTATGCTGAGTACAGTTTTAATCAGAGCCATAACAGCATACTGTACTGATTTGGTCATATACTCGTGTACATTATACTGAGTACAGTGATCCCTCACTATAACACTGTTCAGTGGAGGGAGCCATACTGTATTGAGTTACAGATGAGGTGGTCTTATTCTGGGATACATTATAAAAATTATTAATATTATATTATGGAATTCGTGACCATATCTGCCTTGTAAAATGGAAACTTTTGTACTGTGGGTTACTGTATAGAATATTTGAAATGTGATTAGTTTACTTGTATGCTGGCTGTGGTCTTTTTGGAATGGCATCACATTTCAAGGGTTGATTAGCCTTTTCTATTTTGGAATGGCATCACATTTCAATGTTTGATTAGCCTTTTCTGTTTTGGAATGGCATCACATTTCAATGGTTGATTAGCCTTGTCTGTTTTGGAATGGCATCACATTTCAATGGTTGATTAGCCTTGTCTGTTTTGGAATGACATTACATTTCAATGGTTGTAGCCTTTTCTATTTTGGAATGGCATTACATTTCATTGGTTGATTAGCCTTTTCTGTTTTGGAATGGCATCACATTTCAATGGTTGATAATGACATCACATTTCAATGGTTGATTAGCCTTATCTGTTTTGGAATGGCATCACATTTCAATGGTTGATTAGCCTTGTCTGTTTTGGAATGACATCACATTTCAATGGTTGATTAGCCTTTTCTATTTTGGAATGACATCACATTTCAATGGTTGATTAGCCTTATCTGTTTTGGAATGGCATCACATTTCAATGGTTGATTAGCCTTTTCTATTTTGGAATGGCATCACATTTCAATGGTTGATTAGCCTTTTCTATTTTGGAATGGCATCACATTTCAATGGTTGATTAGCCTTGTCTGTTTTGGAATGGCATCACATTTCAATGGTTGATTAGCCTTTTCTGCAGCATTATTTTGTTCTTCACTCATTAAGAAAGATAGTGTGATTGTTTATGTAAATGTATACAAGAGTTTCTTGGGTCAACTGAGTGCAATTCGATTCCCAGTCCAGAATTACATGTATGTATATTTTGTACATTTTTATGTAAAATTTCCCCAAAAGAACATTGGTGAAAGAAGGCATTTACATAATAATACTTATATCTCTTGAAATGTTCAATATCTTAATTGGAGATTTAAGAAACTTAATTGCTGCTGGATAAAGAAAATTTACAACATTGGATGCACTGCTAATGTTTTCTTGTGCTGAAGCCCAGTTTTACCACATTTATACAAATTTTCCAGAGTTTATCAATCCTGTGATGAAAAATATTGAAAATATATATGCTTTTGCTTTTGTTTCTTGGATTAGGTTGATTATATCTTTTTAGATAGCAGGGTCACACTGAGGCCAAAAATAAAGCAAGTTATCTGGTAGTAACACCTTGAAGCAAGTAACTTCCTGTATGACATAGCAAGGGTTTTGAATGTGAGCCATGCTTTATCATTCTATAATTTACATTTATTGCCTGTTTCTAGATATTATTGTAGAAGCAATACACAAGTGTGTTTGATTATTATGCTTCATGCATGATATCAAAGTTAATCTTCCAGCAAAATTATTGAGATACACATGATATTACCATAAGTCCCCATTGAAGAGTCCATCTCCTTTATTTATTAAATAATGGTTAATATGAAAACTATTTTTATATTTTTATTAATAAATTAAACCTTGGATGGAAACATAAGTTAGGTGAATCCAAGTGCAGTTTGTGTTGAATGGAAACATAAGGTAGGTGAATCCATGTGCAATTTAAGTTGAATGGAAACATAAGGTAGGTGAATCCAAGTGCAGTTTATGTTGAATGGAAACATAAGGTAGGTGAATCCAAGTGCAGTTTATGTTGAATGGAAACATAAGGTAGGTGAAACTGACTTCAGAAAGACAAGTACTACAAAGTTCTAAGTTTGTTACATCTGTGGAAAAAAATGTCAGTAGTTTTAGACAAAATCAACAAAATAAAAATCTGCTAGTGTCTTGTGCATTTGCCAAGGATAAGATATACAGTAGAGCCTGGTTAATCCGGACACATTCGTTCCCAGTGAATATGTCCGGATTAACGAGTTTTCCGGATAATTGAATCATGCAGTTTTTATTTTGCGATATCATCACACCATATATATATATATATATATATATATATATATATATATATATATATAAATGTACATGTATATGCTTGCTTTAAATGTAATGTACAGTAAATTCAATAGCGATAGAAATAAATTAATAAATACATTTATTAATTTGTGTTTATTTCACATTATTATAACATGTGCTTGTACGTACATATATAGTAAATATAAGTTTAGACAATTAATGCATTGAAACACATCACACTATGTACCTGTACATGTGTGTACTGTACATACATTTATCATGTAAATTTTCTGAAGAAATCTGTAACCTTTGTTTGCCTGGGTTCTTTGGCGGATCTATCTGCAATGAGTACTGATAGTGGCCACTTATTCTCATGGGCTTTACTATTGTGCTTTATGTCATCACTTGTGAATATTGCTAACGTCTGCTCAAAATATGAAATTAATGTTGCTATAATGTCCTTGGCTTGGTTGATGGTAATATTTTTTCTCTCTGGGTAGGTAGTGTCATCATCGTCTTCTTCATTATCATTGCCTGGAACCTCATCTTTAGATACCAGGGTCAAAATGTCGTCATCGTTGAGTTGTTGCCCTGTCTACTCCTTTTCATTTGTCTGTACGTATTCCTCGGCAGACATCTCAGCCTGGTTGAGAAGGCTTCTTATTAGATCTGTGAGCTCACTTAATGGCTTGTCATCTCCATCATCAATATCTTCGACAGTAGTGGTTAGTGTCGGTATGATCTGTACATTTCTAAAGCAGTTTGAGATTGTTGTTAGTGTCACTGAACCCCACGCTGTCATTACATTATCTCTACTCGTCTACACTTGCTTGATGGTGTCGCCATAATATATGTAATAAGTACAACGAAAACAAACTGTTATCTTGCAGTTAAATGCATTATGGAACACTAATAAAATGTAGTCATTTTTATAAGTCGTATTTTACAGCTGTTACAGTTGCTAATGATTGATGTCCCAATTTTATTTGGAAATGAAGTCCTATACTGTCCACAGCTCAAAAATGTCAACTGTATTTGTACAGGCATCAATAAACTGATTGTTACGTACAATTGGTAAACATCAAAGAGGCTTAATGATACTTTTAATTTATTTACCATATGTTATGTCAAGAGTGTGGACGATTTGATCCCAGTGTGTTTATTTAATTATTAACATCCCTGTCGATGACTAACTAAAACAGACATTGCTTATAACAATATGGTCACGCTAGTTCTTGATAGTGGCCATAGATTCTCAAGGTCTTCACTATTGTGTGTTATGTATTATTCTACTGACTGTATTTTCAAATATGATTTTTCGAATTTTCTTTTTTTTGGACAGATCATTTCTAGATTATCGAGAAAAGTTTTAATGTAATTTTACACTTTGGTCCCCAGTTTTGATTTCTGGATCTGGAACACGGATTTCTTAATTAACGGAGCAAATTAACATTTAGGAATTCCATTCCCATTGAATTATGTCCGGATAGCGAGGTTTCCGGATAAATGGAGTCCAGATTAACGAGGCTTCACTGTTTAAATAATTTTTTTAAAATATAGTTTTGGTGAAATAAATTTAAGATCTCAAATGTTCAAGCAAAATGTTAAGGACATTCCAAGTTTTATTGTTCACAATGAGAGTATTTTAAGTAAAAACCCAGTTCTTCAGAATGCAGTCATTAGTAGTTAAAGAGTAAAGTTTGATAATATCACAGTATATGAATATTCTTTGTGTATTTAATCAATTGTTCATCAACATTGCACATAAATAAAAAATTTAGCCATTCCTTGACAGTTTGTACATATTTAATCATTTGTGCATCAACATTGCACATCAATTAGAAACTTAGCCATTCCTTGACAGTTTGTAAGAATTTCTAAAACCATTCTGAAGCATGGAGATAATATCACTGTACACATTTGAAATTGAGCAGAGATCCACAGGATGAATTTAATAATAAATTATCACATTAGATTTCATGTTTCCTTGTCACATTAAATAATAAATTATCACATTAGACTTGTTTCCATATAACAATTAAATTATCACATTAGACTTGGTTCCATTTAACATTAAATAGTAAATTATCACATTAGATTTCATGTTCTTTCTTTGTAACATTAAATAGTAAATTATCACATTAGATTTCATGTTGTTTCCATGTAACATTAAATAATAAATTATCACATTATGTTTCATGTTGTTTCCATGTAACATTAAATAGTAAATTATCACATTAGATTTCATGTTATTCCCATGTAACATTAAATAGTAAATTATCACATTAGATTTCATGTTGTTTCCATGTAACATGAAATAATAAATTATCACATTAGATTTCATGTTATTTCCGTCTAACATTTGCATCCTTTGTATTGCTTCTCAAAGTCTGAAAGATGTTATGCCAAGATCATCACTTTCCAACTGTGTTTAATCTTTGAAAGTATATTTATTGACAGATTTCATAAAAAGTTATACAAATTGAGCAGCATTAGAATTTCCAATTGTTTTCTGAAAGTTATTAATTTGTTTGGTGTCAGAATAGTACGTCTTGGATTCTTGCAAAATATTAGTTTCGATTGAAAAAATAGCTGATGGTGTTAACACCAATCACTGTATTATACTGCTCATTATGATACATGTAGCTTAATATAGTGTATGCTATTTCGTTGTTAGGGAACTATTGAGTACTTTCTTGCCAGTTACATCTGTATAATTGATCATTTATGATAGCTTGATATAGAATGTTCAATATTTAGTCATTAGTTGCTGATGATAAAATTAAATGGCTGAGCATGCACTGCACATAATAATAATTACAAGTATATAAATTTAAGAAATTGTATGCAAGTGGTTTTACTTGTGCAGCTTGATTTTAGTCTTTGTTGTTTGTTATTTAAACATGTTAATTTGTTCATATATGGCTGAAACCTTATCCCCACCGCACCCCCAAAATGGACCCCCATCCAAGAATACTTGGGAGTATTTTTGGTGTACATCTGGTCCTGAGCATGTATATAATTCCTCCACTGACAACGTTTTCCACCTGTTTGTTTTTTCCTAAGTAACATAAAAAGGGGTTTCAAAATGTGATGTGGAGTGGAGACTATCATTCTTACCTTTACAGTTGTCATGGGACTTCAAGTGTGAACAGGTAAATTGATAAATGCATCTCCAGCTTTCTCCACTATTGCCTAATAATTCTGTGCTGTTTACAGCTGAAAATCAGCTTAACAAAAATGGGTAAATATGGTGTTAGGTGTTTGTTAATTACATGACAGTGTGAGTTTTTAATGTTTGTTTGTTTGTTTGTTTGATTAGGATTTTTAACGTAGCTTTAACAATTTTTCAGTCATATCGCTACGATGTCTGCAGTGAGGCAGTTTATAGTGATGTCGAGCACTGAGACATCATGCCGCAGACATGTAGCATGATGTCTCACCCAGTCACATTATCCTGACACCAGGCCGACCAGTCCTAACACTAACCTCTTAATGCTGAGTGTCAAGCGAGGCAGCTGTTAGTACCATTTTTGTAAGTCTTTGGTATGACTCGGCCGGGGATCGAACCGACGACCTCCCGCTTCCGGGGCGGACGCTCTAACCACTAGGCCACCGGAGCGGTTGAGTTTTTAATGTTTTTGTGGATTCATGCACCATAGTACATTAACACTACTGTGCTCAATGCTTTATTGATTTGCTATTTTTTACTTAAAGAAATCTGTCTTAATAAATAGTCCTTGTTTTCCCAAGATTACGTTGTTATGATTAGTAGTAGTTAAATATAAAATGTAATAAAATAAAATTAATTGTAATCATCTAAAATAAAATGTTAGAATTTAAAACTGAATGTAATACTTTAAAATTAAATTAATAATTTAAAATTAAATGTAATCATTTTAAATTGAATCTAATACTTTAAAATTGAATCTAATACTTTAAAATTGAATGTAATAATATAAAATTTATTGTAATCATCTAAAATAAAATGTAATAATTTAAAATTAAATGCAATAATTTAAAATTGAATGTAATAATTTAAAACTAAATGTAATTTAAAATTAAATTACTGGAGCTAAAATGAGCTTCATGCTTTAATAACAACATTCTGTAAAACTTTTTGACTTATATTTCTTTCAATACCAACCTAATGTTAATTATTGGATAAAATTAAAAATAAAATCAGTTAAAATTAAAAATAAAATATTATCAAATCAGTTTTTGTAAGTGTTCACCGATTTGGCTAAACCAGGGATTTATACATATGTAGGGTTTTGAAACTTCCAGTTGATAAATGCCTCAACTGCATGATGCATACTGACCAAATCTCTAAAGATTTTGTGGAAGTGAAAACAAAGGAGCAGATGGAACCTGATTGTTGTAAAATTAAATTAATATCATTTAAAAAAATGCACAAATGTTTGAAAGTTTTCAAAGGATTATGTCAGTCATTTATGCTAAGTTGGATTTTAATTCTGCTTGAAAAAAATTTGTCAAGTGAAATTACATCAGATCTTGTATTCTGGTGTTTGTTTAGATATATTTTTCTACATTTTTGTAACCACTTAGCTGGCCTAGTGGTTAGAGCATCCACTGTGGAAGCAGAAGGTCTTGGTTTTATCCTCAGCCGAGTCATACTAAAGACTTACACAAATGGTACTAACAGCTGATTTGCTTGGCACTCAGCATTAAGAGGTTAGTGTTAGGACTGGTCGGCTGGGTGGGACATCATGCTACATGTCTGCGGCATGATGCCCCAGTGCTAGACATCACTGTAAACTGCCTCACTGCAGATATCATAGCGATATGACTGAAAAATAGTTAAAGCTACATTAAAAATCCTAATCACACACACACCACATTTTTGTTATAGCATACAATTTGGACATAAATTGATATGAAATTTTGAAATGTGTAAAGGATCTAGCTTATAGAATATATGTCAGAGATCTTTAAAGTTGAAGTTAAGTCTTATGTTAAAGATTAGTTTTCAGGTTAAATTGTTGCAGTCAGGGTAAACAATTCACAGGATATTTAAGAAGCACAAACGTATGCTTGCCCAGTTAAGTTAAACCAAGAGCCGTAGTGAATGCAGTACAATATGGGAGGTGAGAGTTTTTCCAATCCCAGTACATGTACATGTCCCTGGCTAAACCAAAAAATTGTACGAGTGCATAAAGACAGTTTCTGTTCTGAAAGAATTTATAAAGAAATTCAAGTCTAAAAAATCAACCTGCTTAAAGTCTAACTGCAAAAACAGCATAGTCTTTAATCTGCTATTGCATTTTGCCATGGCAGATCGGGGTCTGTTTTGTTTGTTGTTCTGATTACTACTGACAATGCTGCAGAAACCCAGATCTACCAGCACATTTGTGACAGTAGTTTGTGATCCGTGCAGTTTGCAGTTGGACCCAACTTGTAAGCAAGTTCATGCTGGTGTTGTGTTAATGTGTTAAAACATAAGATGAGACGTCGTGTTCTAACTATCGATAACCTTACAAATGACTACTGTGAGGTCTTAACACAAAGAGGCAGATGCCTGTAGTTAGTACCAATCGAACTATGACTCGTGCACAGTCCGTTCTGACTGGTCAGGTGCACATGTATAATGTTACATGTGGTATGTGGAATTTGTATATACATGTATGTCATTGAACTGGCGGTAGGCCAGAAATTTTTTTTTTTCCCGCCCAAGTCTGTCTACTGTGCATGCTGTTTTTTTGTTCAAATCTACCACTGTTAAAAATTTAAAGAATTTCTTTTTCATTTAATAAAATGCCCAAACATGGTATGTTAGTTCTATCAACACATTAGTGAAACCAGCCACAGCTAGTCTACTGGGGACTGAAAATGTTCTGTCAATAAACTGTAGGGTTGGAATTGTTTAAAAACCACTGTTGCTTTAATTGATTACCTTATTGTTGGAATTGGGGGAAGGATTTAAAGATTTGAGGTATTATAAGTTATTAAATAATAAAAGATGGTTAGTGATGTCTTTGGAGCCTTTGATGAAAATACACAAGTCCAAAGTCTGGAATGTCTTCAATGGAGGACTATTGGAGAGCAAGTAGTCAGCAACCTTAAAAAAGCCAGCAACAGAAAACAGAAGCTAGAACTTCTTTGAGAATATTTGCCCCATCATTATTACATTCTAATGCTGATACAGAGAGTACATTCTCCTTACTCCTTACTCTGCAAAACAGAAAGTGATTCAGATGGAAATCTCAGCCAGAGACCTATTGAGAACTTGTTAAGCGTGTAGCTTAATAACTACAATGAACATCAATCAGTGGTCATCTGACCATTATCGTGTGAATGAAACTAAAATTGCTGTTGGATGTTATTAAAAAAATCTTTGCAGTGGACTACAAAATAAATGACTCTTTCTTTTTCATTAACTGATAATATGCTGATCCAAATTAATTACTTATTGTAACAATGCTATCAGAATTGGAATCTGATTCATATTCAAAACTTGATGGTTTTTTTATAGTATTATTAGTTTATTATACTGTGAAGGCAAAAAATGCACTTATTTTGTTTCAATCCCCTTTAAGAATGTAATATTTATGCTGATAAAAAAATTAGACTGGTTTAGAAGCCAATCTACTGATTAAACTTTGTAAATCTACTGGTTCGAGATCCTGGTACTGTCACATTTTTGGTATTACAAAGAGCATAGTTTTGATATAGAATGAAAATTAAAGCCCAGTTGTCTGTGATTTTATTCAGTGTACAGTAATGAATGAGCCAGTATCATTATCTTTGTCCTTTTCATACGGCACTTGGACTGTCAGTCAAGCCAGGCCTTTAACGCTGTTTCACCATATTGGATTTTTCAGTGAAAAGGTCCAGTAAGGCAGGTTAGGCAGATGTAACCCAACATTTAATGACCCCATGCTTAAGAAATAGCCTGTATGGATAGTGTATTAAGCCATTAGTACAAACTGTAATGTGGTGCCTAATTTTGTTTGTTTGTTTGATTAGGATTTTTAACGTAGCTTTAACAATTTTTCAGTCATATCGCTATGATGTCTGCTGTGAAGCAGTTTATAGTGATGTCTAGCACTGAGGCATCATGCCGCAGACATGTAGCATGATGTCCCACCAGTCACATTATCCTGACACCAGGCCGACCAGTCCTAACACTAACCTCTTAATGCTGAGTGTCAAGCGAGGCAGCTGTTAGTACCATTTTTGTAAGTCTTTGGTATGAGCTTCAATATATAAAGATAAGTAATTATGGTATTCCAAGGGTGAAACAGTGTAATAGAAAGTCACACTGTTATACAATCTACAATCATCCCCACAAGTGGGAATTGAAATAAATTTATATTCTTTATTTCAGTAATTTGGGCTACCATTTCGATACAAAAATATCTTTACTGTCAGATAGCGAAAATAATGCTTCTATGTACTATACACACTCGTGTATTACCCCCAATGTTTTGATTTGTGTTAAAAAATATCTTAGATTGCTTTCAGATGTACATACTTTGCAGGTTTTCAAAAAGAATAATAAATGACCAAAATCTGTGTATTGGCTTCTTTGTGTAATAAACATTGTAGAAAATACTAGATTATGGTGGAATCATCGTTTCTGTTTTCCATTTAATCCCATAATTGTTTAAATTTCAATCCACATGTTTCACTTAATAAGAAGACAGACTTCAGCAGATACTCTTGAAACAATCGGGGTCAATTCAAAATTAGTTTCCTCACCTTGAGTTGTCTCAACCATTCTAAGATGATGCCATGTGCTTTCTTTGTTAAATGCAGGAGCAAAGCAGTGCCAGTCAGTTAATACAAAGTCAATAGCATAATCACACCTAATAATTACCAGACCTCATGAACTACACACCTTCTCATTTTATGGTAAGCATTATAGTCAGAAGGGGTCATGAGTGGCCAAGTGGTCTAAAGCACTATCTGCTATGGATCACTGCCACCTCACCATTGTCTGCGTGGGTTCGAGTCTCAGATTGTGTCAATGTGGGTATGTGAGAAAGCTTGCCAGTAGCTTCTTGTGGGTTGGTGGTGTTTTCTGGGGATTTTTCTGGGTTCTTCCTCCACCGTTAATACTGGCCACCATGTATAGCCTATTGTGTGCCAAAAATGGTGTTAAACCCTACAACAGCAACAACAATAGTTAGGGAATGGCAAGAATAACACTGGATACTATTTGGAATTAATTCCATAAATGTGAAATTTACTCATCTAGCTATGAATCCGACAGCAAATCAGATGCAGCACTACTGGTCTGAAGCACACCCTGCTGAAGTTATGGATGTTTTTCAAGACGACGAATATCTTGAAATGTTAATTAACAAAATTATTATCACTGGTGTTTTAATATTATTGACATTGTGCTATAGAATTTACTGTTCTAAATTTATATCTTGGCACTTAAGATTTTAGTAAACACAACATTGCTGCTCTTCATAAACTAATAAGTTATTAAATTGAAGATGCTGATTTTATTATGTTGATCTTGTCTTCATGTAATACCATCTTTAAAGTTCAAAATTTTTTAGTTGAGTTAAAAACATAAGTATATACATGTATCAACATTAGAATCATTTACCATTTCAAACTTGGTGTGTTGTTTGAAATAGGGATTGAGTTTTTACAAATATTATTACAAATGTTTAATACAAACAAAAATCAAATTGTGTAAGACGCAGACATGTATATAACATGACTTTGTGTGTAGTAGGGAAAATGTAGATATCATGCATGTTATATTTACTAATTGTATACACGAGAGTCTTTGAGATGGGAAAAAACTATAGAATATTTCAAAAGGTGGATAGCACACCAGCACATATCGTAATATCTTTATTCACTAATATCTTTGTAAATTGTTTACAATAATTGATTCATCATGACAACATAGTTATAACAAAATAAAACAGAGCCAGGCTAGAAAGTAACATATTTATAACAAAATAAAACATAGCCTGGCTATATAGTAACATAGTTATAACAAAATAAAACAGAGCCAGGCAAGATAGTAACATAGTTACAACAAAATTAAACAGAGCCAGGCAAGATAGTAGCATAGTTACAACAAAATAAAACAGAGCCAGGCTAGATAGTAACATAGTTACAACAAAATTAAACAGAGCCAGGCAAGATAGTAACATAGTTATAACAAAAAAACAAAAAAAAAAACAGCCAGGCTAGACAGTAACATAGTTACAACAAAATAAAACAGAGTCAGGCTAGATAGTAACATATTTATAACAAAATAAAACAGAGCCAGGCTAGATAGTAACATAGTTATAACAAAAAAAAAAAAAAAACAAACAACAGAGCCAGGCTATAGAGTAACATATTTATAACAACAAAAAAAAAACAACAGAGCCAGGCTATAGAGTAACATATTTATAACAACAAAAAAAAAACAACAGAGCCAGGCTATAGAGTAACATATTTATAACAAAAAAAAAAAAAAAAAAAAAAAAAAAAAAAAAAAAAACAGAGCCAGGCTAGAGAGTAACATAGTTAAAGTTATATTTGACAATTTAACCTAAAATGTGACCACTTATACAATTGTTGGTGTATTTGTATATAAATCTAACCAGGTTTATTTACATTAAATATGTTTTGTTTAAAAAAGTAAATTAATTAAGAATATTCAATCTTTTCTGCATGGGATCATCTTTCATAACAATTGTGTTACATCATTTATTGTATATTAATTTGGGGTAATGTCTCTAATTAAAAAAATAACAACACTTTTTAAGAGTCTAAAAGAGGGCATGATGTTTATTTCTAGAGGGAAGACAATTTTTTCAGGCTGCAGTGAATTTTATGAAAAACATTACATGAAAGAATAAATTGCCCAGTTAAACCATTCCTGTCTACCGAAGAAACATCATTCACCATAAGAGATGTCTTTTCGCTAGCCATGGTTCTGATGTGATAACCCTATCTACACCTTGGTGGATCGAACAAATATATTTGTGCTTTGTCCTTGCAACCTCTATTAGATTTCATGAGTTGCCTCCATTAATATGTAATACCAACTAACAGATAGCATGGTGCATTGTACATTGGATGAAAATAGTGGAGACAATTGATCAAAAAATGATACTTTGTAAATTTAACATTGAAAGTATGACTATGTACTAGAAGGTATTTGTGAAACACGGACCAGAATTGGAAAATTGCTTATTTATTCTTTCAGTAAAGTTGTGTGTTCCCCTTGTCTCGATCATGTAGAAACAGTATTCAAATTCAAGGAACTTAATTTTGATTGGACGCACCAGCATGCGACCACATCCATTGAAATTCATTGAACCAAATCACATAAATATCTGCTTGATATGTCAAGGTGTAGATAGGGTTATTATATCGAAACCTTGGCTAGTAAAGATGAAAGAGATGCTGATGGTACCACAAGTGCAAGGTCTATTAGAAGCAAGAATTTCATTCTACCATTGTTGAAGAAGGAATCGGTTAAAAAAAGAGCTTTCGGTATTCAGATCCACAAACATGGAACATTATTCTCAGTGACATAAGATGCAGCTAGTAGCATTCATTCTTTTTATAAGCAATTGGATGAAATCTTAAGACACTCGAACAGGTCTAAGTAATACAAAAACCTATTATTATTAAATTACTTCTAGAAAAGAAGTTTTAAAAATCCCCGAAGCAGTGTCACGCTTCATAATTGACTCACTATTAAGTTTAAGACCAGATCATAGTAAATCTAGACCAGACTAGATATCTAGACCTGACTAGAAATCTAGACCAGACTCGAAATCTAGACCAGACTAGGAATCTAGACCAGACTAGATATCAAGACCAGACTAGGAATCTAGACCAGACTAGGAATCTAGACCAGACTAGGAATCAAGACCAGACTAGGAATCTAGACCAGAATAGGAATCTAGAGCAGACTAGATATCTAGACCAGAATAGGAATCTAGACCAGACTAGGAATCTAGAGCAGACTAGATATCTAGACCAGACTAGGAATCTAGACCAGACTAGAAATCAAGACCAGACTAGAAATCTAGACCAGACTAGAAATCTAGACCAGACTAGATTAGATATCTAGACCAGACTAGGAATCTGGACCAGACTAGGAATCAAGACCAGACTAGAAATCTAGACCAGACTAGCAATTAAGACCAGACTAGATATCAAGACCAGACTAGGAATCAAGACCAGACTAGGAATCTACTGGAAATCTAGACCAGACTAGGAATTTAGACCAGACTATAAATCTAGATCAGACTAGCAATCAAGACCAGACTAGATATCCAGACCAGACTAGGAATCTAGACCAGACTAGGAATCAAGACCAGACTAGATATCTAGACCTGACTAGAAATCTAGACCAGACTTGAAATATAGACCAGACTAGAAATCTACTTTGAATCTAGACCAGACTAGGAATTTAGACCAGACTGGGAATCTAGACCAGAGTATAAATCTAGACCAGACTAGGAATCTAGACCAGATAGGAATCTAGACCAGACTAGAAATCAAGACCAGACTAGGAATCTAGACCAGACTAGAAATCTAAACCAGACTTGAAATTTAGACCAGACTAGGAATCTAGACCAGACTAGGAATCTAGAGCAGACTAGGAATTTCAAGACCAGACTAGGAATCAAGACCAGACTAGATATCTAGACCTGACTAGAAATCTAGACCAGACTAGGCTGTATTACTTTAACTACGATGTACTCTATTAAAATTTGCATGACTATATTTTTCATCTAGATAATTATTAATGAGCTTTTCTATTAATGATCTAATTCATTTACTTTTTTTATTTCAATATTCAGCATAATTTTACTGAAGCTTAGGGAATGGAATACAAGATGCAAATTATGAATGGAAGTGTTTTGACTGGTTCTATTAGACTGAGAAATAAAATAATTTATCTTCTTAGTTGATAAATCACTAGCCTTCCACACTGCAAAACAAGTCTTTACTAAATCCGGTTGTGTTATTTTATATATGTTAGCTCATTATTAGCAACATATTGTGTACAATTCCAAGCTTATTCTCTTTGTCTGAAAGCAATATGGTGGTGCACCAGATTGTAGGAGTAAATAAAGTCATAGGAACAAGGTGAACTCATATTGACCTAAATTTTGTTTATTATGTGCACAGTGGTTGAACTATCTCATCATGGGCTCCACATACTTATTTTTACCCTCCCCCTTTACTGTCACTTGAATTGTTTGTTTCCTGGTTGTGCCAGGTCCCCAACATGGCCATGCCCTATCATATGATTGTACCTGCTACCACAGTACATGTACTTACACCACTGTAATGCAGTATTTACATCTAAAATTACTGAAATACTTTTGAACTATGGCAATTTAAAGTTTAGACACGTTTTTATAAACCAGTACACATAAATTATTACTCTTTTATCTAAAATGTTTCTTTTTTATCTTGACATAGTATCATCCCACAGTTTAATTTTGCCAATGTTGACAATAGAGGGTGCCATTTTAGGTTCATGTTGCTATTTATAGAGGAGTCTGAGACTGCAGTTGGCATTTAGGGTGGGAAAAATATGGGGACATTATGGTTTGGAATTCATGAAAATACTGCAATCTGGGTCAGTACTAGAAGTTTGTTAATAACAGGAAGGAATCCATAATATTTGAAAAATTCAGATTTAAAATCCATTAGCATAGAATTTATCAAGCAGTAAGGCTTCCACATATTGTTTTGGGAGTGTTGAATCTTGAAACGTGTAGAAGTTATAAAACAGAATGATCAGTAGCTGGAAGTCTTACCATTAATTGGATTTGCATTTGATACTTTGACATTTTGTCAGTCTGTGGGTTGTGTTTGATTACCATGTCATTTGTAGCAGAGAGAAAATCAAATCAATATTCATTGTAGAGAAGTATGTATTGCTTTTCTTCACAGCTGACTCAGTATTTATAGACAGAGGTAAATAGTTGCACAGTATTTATGGACAGGGGTAAATAGTTGCACATTATTTATAGACATGGGTAAATAGTTGCACAGTATTTATGGACAGGGGTAAATAGTTGCACAGTATTTATGGACAGGGGTAATTAGTTGCACAGTATTTTCCGTATTTTCCCGCATATATCCTGCAAGTTATACCAGATTTTACAAACCCCTCGGTGGGTGGGTGGGTGCGGGTTATATAAGGGTGTGGGCAATATCATAAATTTTTTACACATAATAATATTTCAATATATTGTTTGAAAAACATAACTACATAAGTTATATATTATACTTCGTCCATATTAATAATGGCAGAATGGGGAAGGTCAAGCTCCTGAATTTCCTTGGCGACAAATTCACGAAAATCATCCATCTTCTTCTCCCAATGCACAGGTAGACGTTGGCCGACGGTCGTTCGTGTTCTGACTGACAATTGGTTCCTCTTCATAATTTATATACCCAATTCACTCCTCCTTTGAAATCATCAATGTGTTTCTCTGACGCCATGAGTTTGGCCTTCAGTTTGATGGCAACTGTTGAGACTGGTCGTTTGTTGTCCCGCTGGGCCACGATCCACTGCTTCAGGTCAGCTTCACGGTGAGGCTGTTTTGTTTTAGGTCCACGACGAGCATGTTTTCATGGATTCATCTTCTCTAACATTCCTTTTTCTTTTCTCCAACCTCGGATTACACTCTCATCAATATCAAATGTTCTGCATGTGGCTCTATTGTAATGAACTTCAACATACGCGATGGCAGTTAGCTTGAAGTCGGCTGTGTAAGACTTTTGTTTCGGCATTTTTTAAACTAACAGAAAGAAATTGTTTAAACTTGAATCTACACTTCGCAAGAATACCAGATTATTTACAAATGTCCGTGTTTATGTAGCCTGTAGTTGAGGCACAGCTCCTATAGACAGCCTACGTGCACAAACACTGTGTACCGAGCCTGAATAGTTAATTGACGTCATGCGAGCTATATTCAAAATTGACAATTGTGGCATTCAGCCTCTGGACCTCACACCATTGCATATCCGACTCATAAGTACCTGGCTTGAAAATTCAAATCTGCCAGCTGCCAGCCGGAATATAGTGGAGGCAGAGTGACTAACTTGAACTGATGCAGTGGGATGAATATGGACCGGGGCCGACTGACTTGATAGCGTAAATACAAATTTGCATGTTGGGCGGGTGAGTGAAAATGTAGTAGTTGTAGTATCGTTCGTCATCCACGTGTGAGCATTGACGAATTCGGTCCTTCAAAAAACAGTAATGGTAGACAATGTGAACATACTCAAAAAAGTTCATCAATCTATGGTTGTGGGTTATATAAAGGTGCGGGTTATGCCAACGATTTTTTACACAAAACCCCAAAACCCGCAGGCTATATGAGGGTGCAGATTATCTGAGTCTGCGGGATATATGCGGGAAAATACGGTATAGACAGGGGTAAATAGTTACACCGTATTTATAGACAGGGGTAAATAGTTGCATAGTATTTATAGACAGGGGTAAATAGTTGCACAGTATTTATAGACAGGGGTAAATAGTTGCACAGTATTTATAGACTGGGTAAATAGTTGCACAGTATTTATAGACAGGAGTAAATAGTTGCCCAGAGCTTTTTCTATGACCTGAAGTGCCCTTATGTATGCTGGCAAATGCACTTTTGGTTTATCAGTATGAATTTTCAGCCATATGATTACAATGAGGGATTATCCTCATAGCAACTGTTTTTATTCTGATGGTTTTGATCACTAGAATAAATTGAAAATCAGTATCAGGACAAATTGATTCGATAATGACCATCAGAATTTTAAAATACTATTAGGATAGATTTATCTGTTAATGACCATCAGGAATTAAAACTTGCTATTAGGATAGATTTATCTGTTAATGACCATCAGGAATTAAAACTTGCTATTAGGATAGATTTATCTGTTAATGACCATCAGGAATTAAAAATTGCTATTAGGATAGATTTATCTGTTAATGACCATCAGGAATTAAAAATTGCTATTAGGATAGATTTATCTGTTAATGACCATCAGGAATTAAAACTTGCTATTAGGATAGATTTATCTGTTAATGACCATCAGGAATTAAAACTTGCTATTAGGATAGATTTATCTGTTAATGACCATCAGGAATTAAAAATTGCTATTAGGATAGATTTATCTGTTAATGACCATCAGGAATTAAAAATTGCTATTAGGATAGATTTATCTGTTAATGACCATCAGGAATTAAAAATTGCTATTAGGATAGATGTATCTGTTAATGACCATCAGGAATTAAAAATTGCTATTAGGATAGATTTATCTGTTAATGACCATCAGGAATTAAAAATTGCTATTAGGATAGATTTATCTGTTAATGACCATCAGGAATTAAAAATTGCTAATAGGATAGATTTAATTATCTGTTAATGACCATCAGGAATTAAAAATTGCTATTAGGATAGATTTATCAGTTAATTAATGACCATCAGAATTAAAAATTGTTATCAGGATAGATTTATCTGATAATGACCATCAGGAATTAAAAATTGCTATTAGGATAGATTTATCTGTTAATGAGCATCAGGAATTAAAAATTGCTATTAGGATAGATGTATCTGTTAATGACCATCAGGAATTAAAAATTGCTATTAGGATAGATGTATCTGTTAATGACCATCAGGAATTAAAAATTGCTATTAGGATAGATTTATCTGTTAATGACCATCAGGAATTAAAAATTGCTATTAGGATAGATTTATCTGTTAATGACCATCAGGAATTAAAAATTGCTAATAGGATAGATTTAATTATCTGTTAATGACCATCAGGAATTAAAAATTGCTATTAGGATAGATTTATCAGTTAATTAATGACCATCAGAATTAAAAATTGTTATCAGGATAGATTTATCTGATAATGACCATCAGGAATTAAAAATTGCTATTAGGATAGATTTAATTATCTGTTAATGACCATCAGGAATTAAAAATTGCTATTAGGATAGATGAATCTGTTAATGACCATCAGGAATTAAAAATTGCTAATAGGATAGATGTATCTGTTAATGACCATCAGGAATTAAAAATTACTATTTGGACAGATTTATCAGATAATGACCATCATAATTTTAAAATTGTTACCAAGACAGATTAATTCAATAGTGACCATCAGAATGTTAAATTTGTTACCAAGACAGATTAATTCAATAATGACTATCAGAATGTTAAATTTGTTACCAAGACAGATTAATTCAATAATGACCATCAGAATTTTAAAATTATTACCAAGACAGATTAATTCAATAATGACCATCAGAATGTTAAATTTGTTACCAAGACAGATTAATTCAATAATGACCATCAGAATTTTAAAATTTTTACCAAGACAGATTAATTCAATAATGACCATCAGAATTTTAAAATTATTACCAAGACAGATTAATTCAATAATGACCATCAGAATTTTAAAATTATTACCAAGACAGATTAATTCAATAGTGACCATCAGAATGTTAAATTTGTTACCAAGACAGATTAATTCAATAATGACCATCAGAATGTTAAATTTGTTACCATGACAGATTAATTCAATAATGACCATCAGAATTTTAAAATTATTACCAAGACAGATTAATTAAATAATGACCATCAGAATGTTAAATTTGTTACCAAGACAGATTAATTCAATAATGACCATCAGAATTTTAAAATTTTTACCAAGACAGATTAATTCAATAATGACCATCAGAATTTTAAAATTATTACCAAGACAGATTAATTCAATAATGACCATCAGAATTTTAAAATTATTACCAAGACAGATTAATTCAATAATGACCATCAGAATTTTAAAATTGTTAGCAAGACAGATTAATTCAATAATGACCATCAGAATTTTAAAATTGTTAGCAAGACAGATTAATTCAATAATGACCATCAGAATTTTAAAATTATTACCAAGACAGATTAATTCAATAATGACCATCAGAATTTTAAAATTGTTACCAAGACAGATTAATTCAATAATGACCATCAGAATTTTAAAATTATTACCAAGACAGATTAATTCAATAATGACCATCAGAATTTTAAAATTATTACCAAGACAGATTAATTCAATAATGACCATCAGAATTTTAAAATTGTTAGCAAGACAGATTAATTCAAAAATGACCATCAGAATTTTAAAATTGTTAGCAAGACAGATTAATTCAATAATGACCATCAGAATTTTAAAATTGTTAGCAAGACAGATTAATTCAATAATGACCATCAGAATTTTAAAATTATTACCAAGACAGATTAATTCAATAATGACCATCAGAATTTTAAAATTGTTACCAAGACAGATTAATTCAATAATGACCATCAGAATTTTAAAATTATTACCAAGACAGATTAATTCAATAATGACCATCAGAATTTTAAAATTATTACCAAGACAGATTAATTCAATAATGACCATCAGAATTTTAAAATTGTTAGCAAGACAGATTAATTAAATAATGACCGTCAGAATTTTAAATTTGTTTCCAGGAGAGATTTATCTGCCAAAGCTTACTGAGTAAAAAAAAAAAAGGCATTTCAGCAAGTAAATTTTAGTTATTTTACTGAGAAGACTGTTAAACATGGGGTGGGCATACAATTTGCCACTCTGTCAATACTCATCTTCACATTTGTGAGTGCTTCTGTCAGGTAAATTTTACATAGTTACATTACTACAGATAGCAGCTTTTAGACTTTTCAGCTTTCAGACATCAACTAGTACAACTGTAAATGTGCTGACTTTATTTAGAGAAGGTAACTCAATTAGTTACAGAACTAATCTACCTTGAGGCCTTCTATCTGTTATGTACAATATATACAATACATACAACATGATGTGAAGAGTCTGGCTCAATGCTAAATAATTAAGGAATTTTAAATTTCAAAGTATCAAGCCTGGAACACATGCACAGGCATCTGTAAACACAAACATATAAGAAACATAAAATATCATTCTGTGTTGAAACATTCAGCTTTGAAAATGATGCAAAAAAAAAAAAAACAAAAAAAAAAAAAGACAAGCAGGCAGTATTTTGTTTTTGTTTTTTTTTGGTACTAGCACTGTTCAATTTTTTAAAGATTTCATCCATTTAAGACATTGATTATGAAATGAAGAAATGCTAGGAGCCTGCCTTATGTTGCTGGGAATGTTGTTCCATACTACTGGACCATTATATTGAAAACTTTTTTTAAACAATTCCTTCTTTGGCCTTGGTATAATGTAATTTTTTCTTCTTATGGACCTTAAATTTGGAGTACCATCAGCATTTCTTTGGTGAAAGATATTGCTTAGATAGACAGGAATGGATTTTCTGGATACTTTATACATCAATTTGGCTTTTCTAAGAAATATTCTTTCATGTATTGTTAAAATCTTTATATTATTCATTGCATCCTGAAAATTGTCTATACATTGATCTAGAATTAAATGGCAAGCTCTCTTTTGGAGCCTTATAAGTGTTGTTATGTTTGAATTAGAGGTATTACCCCAAATTACATTACAGTAGTCCAGATATGGCTGAATATAACTTTTATAAAAGATGACCCTATACTGAAGAGAAATGTATGTTTTGATTTTCCTCAGTAGCCAAAGATAAGAATTAACCTTTTTTGAAATGTGTTTAATGTGGATAGACCAAGTAAGATTGTTATCTACGAATACACCAAGAATTCTATCTTGAGAGGCTCACATTATCAAAAAAAACATTAAGTTTGTCGCTATCTAGTCTTGCTTGTTTTTGTTGTGTTGTAACTAGTAGGGCTTTCGTTTTTTCTGTATTTATGATCATACTATTTTCCTTGCATCATACTTGAAGTCTGTTGAGAGCATCTTGTAAGTTATTTTCCAGTACCGTTTTGGTTTTACCAATCTCAGACAGTGTAGTATCATCTGCATAGAGGTCAGTGGAAGAAATTGAAGTTCCAATCTTAAGAGATAAATCGTTGATAAATAGAATGAATAACAGAGGTCCAAGGATAGAGCCTTGTGGTACTCCACAATTAATACTTTTACTTTGAGAAAGTTGACCATTTAAAGATACTTTTTGCACTCTGTCGGTTAAGTAAGAAGTAAACCAGTTTAGAGAGTTTTCACTACATTGATAAATCTTTAGTTTTTCAAGTAAAATTTCATGGTCTACAAGATTCTGAGTTTATTCCTTGTGGTTTCATTTATCAATAAGCTGATTCCACATATTTACAGGACTGAAAACAATGCCAACAAAGTTTCCTGTCACTACATTATCATGACTGTACAATTCTGGTAGTTGTTCAAAGAACACAGTCAGAAAAGTATCTTCTCTACATTTGTTATTTGTTCTTCTAAGAAGTGTCACAGATGCTTTACTATCAATTGCTCCAAGGTGTTAACAGGCAGGTACCTTGACCGAAAGCACATATTTCCCAAATCTTATTTCCAGTCAATGACCCATATAGCTGTGTGGTCTAAAGTGCACTACTTTACTGAAAACAGGCATTTGAACTCTGTCCATGTGGGTTCAAGTATATGGCTTGGTCATGCAGTGTGGGTATCGGGTATGGGAGAAAGCTTTCTAGTAGCATCCTGTGGGTAGGTGGTTCTTACTGGGTTTTCCCCGGGTTCTTCACTGGCCACCATGTACATAACAACACAATAACAACCAGTCGAGATGATGATCAGAATAAAGAAGTTTATGTTAAGGTGCTCAGTAAATATGGTACAAAACAAGGTGCTCAGTGAATATGGTACAAAACAAGGTACTCTGTGAATATGGTACAAAACAAGGTGCTCAGTGAATATGGTACAAAACAAGGTGCTCAGTGAATATGGTACAAAACAAGGTGCTCTGTGAATATGGTACAAAACAAGGTGCTCTGTGGATATGGTACAAAACAAGGTGCTCAGTGAATATGGTACAAAACAAGGTGCTCAGTGAATATGGTACAAAACAAGGTGCTCTGTGAATATGGTACAAAACAAGGTGCTCTGTGAATATGGTACAAAACAAGGTGCTCAGTGAATATGGTATAAAACAAGGTACTCTGTGAATATGGTACAAAACAAGGTGCTCAGTGAATATGGTACAAAACAAATCTCTACATAAACTCACTGTGTGTTTCATGCTTCATAAATTTTCAAATGAAATATTATCATTCTCATTTCTTCAGTTTCTTTGTCAGTGAATGGTACTTAGCCAGGTACATTCATCTGGTACTGAAACATGTTATCATATATATTCACTTATAATATAAGTCAATCCAACTGCAAACAAACCAAGATCCTGAAATTTTGTTTTATAGTGTGCCTGTACATCAGAGTTTGTGTTGTTTGTTCTACTGATTACCCCTAACAAACTGCACAGACCCGGATCTGCCAGCACATTATGTAACAGCAGATCTGGGTCGGTGCAGTTTGCAGTTGGACTTGTCTTATAAATGAATACATTTAGTACACACTGAATGTTCTGTTCTTCACATCCTATTTCCTAAGGCATATAATATGGTTTAAAGAGGGTTTTGGGGTCAGTCTTATAATGCAACTGATGCCTTATTGTGTAAAGAGTGGTGTATATCCAGTTCTGGTCAACTTAGGCTTTTTCCTGGCACTACCATTTTTTTCTTAAATATAAACATCAACGATACGAAAAAGAAATACATGTTCCAGAAAAAAAAGCTTTCGGTCTGGTTCTCCTAAACAGAGATTTGGAAATAGATCATGTTATGTTTTTTAGTGTTATTTAGATTCAGCCAGAAAAATTGTCACATTTATGAGTGGCTGTATTAAAGGACTTTATAATTAGTGGCCATCTAAAATAATTTGTCATCACTACAGCACTTAACATGAACAAGTGCATTTAAGACTTTTTATCAGCGTTTCACGTACATTATAAGTACATTATTATGCACTATATTTATGGATGGTATATATTTAATGCTATTTCAGTATGTTCACCTGTAAATTGTAATTGTGTTTTCCTAACTTAAGCCATCTGGTTTGTCTCAGTATCTATGCCAGAAACTTCAAAAAAGTTCAAAACATAGCTGCTTGGATCATCATGGAATACCATGATCAGAGCACACATCCACGCTGATCTGTACCCTATACTGGCTATCCATGCGATCCAGAATCAAACACACATTTTTTTCTCTGTGCTACGTTTCACTGACTCTAGTCCAACAAACCTATCTAGCCTCACCCATGTGTACACACCAGCTAGATATATACACTCCTCTTCTGACAACTGTTTACTGTACTCATTTTTTTTCCAGTATGAAAACGAAGTCATATGAGTAACGTTCTTTTGCATACCAGGGCCCAGCAATGTGGAATGAATTGCCCATTAAAATTAGACACAAAGACACAGTGATTGCTTTCAGGAATTCTCTTAAAACTCACCTTTTTTGACTGCAAGAGTAAATTTAAAGACCTATTTCCTACCTTAAATATTTTCATTATTTTTTTTTAATGTTTTCTAATTTCATGGTGTTTGTTTTGTTTTTTGTAGTCATATAAAAAGTGCTAGTAGTAGAGCTTCTAAAGATTTGGCGCTATACAAAGTCCTCCTCCTTCCTCATTATTATTATTATTATTTTTATTATTATTATTATTATTATTAATATTATTATTATTATTATTATTATTATTATTGTTATTATTATTATTATTATTATTATTAATATTATTATTATTATTATTATTATTATTAATAATAATAATAATAATATTATTATTATTATTATTATTATTATTATTATTATTATTATTATTATTATTATCTGTTCCATTTACTAGCTGCATCAACAGACAGGTGTGACACTAAGAGTATGATGTGTGGTCAGAGAGTATATAAGCTGGTAGAGTGCTGGACTTGTGATCCAATTATCACCAGTTCAATACCTGTCCAAGCATAATTGTTTCAGCTACCTTGTCAGCTACATTGTTGTCTATTTGGTATGGACATTTTGCTTCTATTTCAGTAGCCGGTACAGTGTAAATATGAAATTTTATCTAACTTCATTGCTTATTGTTTTGTGTTTTAAATAATAGTATATAAATGTATGCTATTTAACTGGTACATCATCACAGCAAAGGCTATGCAGTTGCTCCTATTTCAGTAGCCAGTACAGTGTAAATATGAAATTTTATCTAACTTCGTTGCTTATTGTTTTGTCTTTTAAATAATAGTATATAAATGTATGCTATTTTATTGGTACATCATCACAGCAAAGGCTATGCAGTTGCTCCTATTTCAATAGCCAGTACAGTGTACAGATTAATTTTGATCTTTGTTGTTGTTTGTTTTAAAAAATAATAGTATCTTTATACGTTTATTGATACATCAACACATCAAAGGCTACGTGGTGCAGATTAAAAGTAAAGTTTTAAAGAAGGTAAAAGGGAAGAATTATACAAGAAAATAAGGAATATACCTCTCCAGATGTAATGATAAAATATGTTGTATAATATGTGTGTAAAGATCACATGGCAAGTGAGGTAGTTTGTGTGTGTTGTGTAAAGTTGCATTCTTGTTCATGAAATTTTTACTCACAGAATATAATTTCTCTTTGTCAGCACATAATATTTCATAGAATTTCACAATATCTGTTGTTACATTTTGTTCAACTCTATTTTATACTTCGTGGTTATCATTCTACTAAATTGAACATTATAAGCATAGCTCAACCTAACTGAAATTGCAGACTGAGCTGCAGAACTAACTTTGTAACTATTTAACAGCTGGAGTAAATGCATATATTCAATAACATCCAAGAGATTTTCGTTTAGCCTGATGCTTAGAAATGTTGTTTTGCATTGGTTATTTTGCTCGTGCATGTACAGAAGGGTACAATTGGAGTCCTTTTGTTTGGTTTGAATATTAGACCAATCATTTTTGTGTGCTGGCCACTTATCCTATTTTTTTGCAAAGGTCTGGGTGCAGTTCAGACTGGTCTGCCTTAGATCACAAGCGAAAATGTCTGAAATCGGGACACAATTCCACTATAAACAACAAGCAAAGTTTCGGTGTAAACATTAGTTCTCCAAAAAAGTTTTTCCATCGTCATTTTGTGAGCAGAAAGTCCTGATTATTGTTATTGTTGTATATGTTGTTATATGTGTCTTCATTTCTGTTAATATCACTCACTCTGATGCATCTTGAATGACCTTGACATTACAGAGATAGGAAGTAGGATACTACCTCTTGATTTATAGATGTGGTCCCAGGGGTTAATGAGTTAACTGACTATCCAATTACCAGTAATTGACTAACCATATGACTTAAACATAACTTTGTTATAGTTTCATATTAAGATTCACTGATTAAATGAATAATTGACTTCTGGCTCTAATTAAGATTTTCGGTTGGTTAATTCCGCTTAAGGAAGGAGGAGTTAATAGTCCTTCTAAGTACGAGTTCCACCATTCCATGTACATCATTGTTACACCCTAACCTGATCATGTGAGGACTTTATTGATTTGCGTGTCCTTGATGAATCATCCACTTTAAAGGCACACCTAATACAAACTCCAACATTTCTCAGGCTCTTTAGCTAATATGACATCTTTGACACCTGTCATCTAGCACTATGTAGTATTGCAGCTATTTGTTCCTGCTTACCCACATAGGAAACATTGAATTTGAAACTAGAACTGAAATATTAAAAACATTCAGCATATTCATTCCATATATCCACAAAAATTGTCTAAAATATTTAAGAATGTAACTTGTATGTTCTGAATTATTATATTTTTCCCCAAATATTGCTTAGTAATATACACATGACATGATACAAGATTAAAGCTAAAGATGTTAAAAATTCCATGCAATGTATGTAAAATGCAATAGTAAATAATATAAAATTCTAAAAGTATAGGGTTAGATTTTTTTTTACATGAAATGCATTCATCAAAAAGTTAAAGAATCCGAGGTGATACAGCATTTCAAAGTTCTGTCATGGAATTGTGTAAAGTTTTTCTAACAGAGTGGAAGTCATTGCACTTGACAAGAAAGTATTCCACCATCAGTGGAGACATTCATCCAGGTCAGTATACAGATAAAACTGGATATATCTTAAGATAACCTTGAATGAGTTAAGTAACATGTTTTGTTCATTTTCTTCCAAACTGAATTGTGATTTTGGATCAAACTTGGCATGTGAGTATATCTTGATATAATCCAAGACAAGATCAATTGATATTCTATCCATGATGTCAATTTCAAGGTCAAAGACCATGACCCAAATGTTTGTACTGCACTTGTCCTGTGGACATGCTTGCTTGCTGACTAAGAAAATATTTTTTAACAATTTAACAATTGTATTATGGTGTTTCTCAGAAAATCTGAAATTATTTCAGTATCAGTAATTAAAAAAGGTAATTGAAGGGATTACAAAATGAACTTTAAATTACTTCTGTTAAGTTTTTTTGCCAGTTGAGAGTCAGTTCTTTCTTGTTTTTGAATTGATATCATAAAAGACACTAAAGTAGCACTGATCCAAATTTCAAATCCCTGTGACTCTAATTCAACACTTTCATCAGCTGGAACAGTTATACATATGCAGGAAAACCAGAGGTGTTCCAAATACAAGTTATGTATGTTTTGATTTGGGTTGGTACTTTATGGCACAGCAACACAAATAGGTTACTTATTGCAGAGACATTTGGAATAAAGTGTCTTGCCCAAAGAAACACCAGATTAGCTGACAGGCTGATTTGATGGTAGGTTTTTAACCCACACTCTTTTAATTGTGAGCCTGGCATGTAAACCACTGAATCACAGTATCTCCTGTATCATTACGTCCTCCCAGTGCATACATTTCAGTGTTTCTCCTGTGATAATCAAAGCTGGTTAGTCGTAAGAAAATATGGGTAAAGAAGTGATTAGCTTGTGAATAAACAAAAATATCGTTTGAAAATAATTTTGCAATTTTTTGTATAGTGTGGGAATATCATGAGACATGGGGCTGTGTGTTGAAAAATATGGTAAGTTATTGGGTTTTGAGTCTGAAAGTTAATTGGTATTTAGTTTTCTGGAGTGGAATTCCATGACAAGTAAATTTGATAGATTCTAATGAAATAATTAGCAGAATATAATTGTAAAGAATACACAACTCAAGTCAGACAAATAAATTAAATCAACAACTCCCATTAACTTGTACATGGGTTGATAACATCGTTTCTGCAAATAGATTTTGGTCAGAGAAAATTGTGTTAGTGGGGTGAATACAGCATACTGGAATGATTTAGTGTTGAGTTAAAATTGGTTTGATTAGAGGTTTAAGAGTTTTGGTAAACAGATCAGTTATTTGACCCTAATCTATTTTAGCCTGTGACTTTGGCCTTGATTTTACTAGTGTTTTCTTCTCGTTTATACTTGAAACGTATTGATGCATGATGTCATTCCCTGTGAATGATTGGAAAAGATCTTGTTACTGTTTTAGCTATGGGTTTGTTACAGTATCTAGTACAAATCTCATAACATTTGTCAATGCGACTATCCTTTTGGGTGGTACTTTTTATTACCGATTTAAAAAATTTGTAAACATAAGCTTGCCATTGGTACATTAGTTGTCATTTTTTGCATGCTCATATTTGGTGATTTACAATATTTTGTAATGTGAATTCAGTCATTGGGCAATCAGCCAATTCATGTGATTCCAGCCATTAGGCAATTCATTGATTTAAGTCTTTCGGTAATTAGCCGATTAATGCAATTAGAGTCCCTGGGCAGTTAGGCAGTTCATTAATTTAAGTCTTTGGGTAATTAGTCAGTTCATTGATTAAAGTATTCCGGCAATTTACCCATTAATGGGATCCAGCAGTTAGTTCATTGATTTAATCCTTTGGACAATTTGCCCATTAATGTGATCCCAGCCATTAGGCACTTGGTCAGTTCATTGGTTTAAGCCTTTAAGAGCAATCAGTCCCTGGGATGAATGTTGCAGGTGTTGCCTGTCCGTGTACTCGTACTTAACACTGTACATTTTCACTACACAGCTTACCTTGGATATGGGATGGTGTGGGTTGAACCCTGGCCATGTCATTTCAGAGACCTGTTAAAATGGTACTAACAACTGCCTTGCTTGGCACTCAGCATTAAGAGGTTAGTGTTAGGGCTGGTTAGCCAGTGGTGTCCAGATAATTTGACTGGGTGGGACATGATGCTACGTGTCTGCAGCATGATGCCCCAGTGCTAAACATCACTATAAACTGCCACGCTTCAGACATCATAGTGATGTGGCTAAAAATTGTGAAAGCTACATTAAAAATGACTCCAAATCACATGCAGAGTATATACTTTTATGAAAGAATTATGGGTACCCAATGCAAGCCTGATACCACGATATACATTGTTCCTTTAACAAAGCTAATAAGAGACAAAATTTATAACTAGCTGTACAAAATTTCAGCTGCACACATAGCCGTAATTTAATAGTGGTATTCACATTTACAGTGAAACCTTTCAGTATTCTAAGTGTTAAAAGTAAAAGTTTCAATGAGCTGTCATGCATCTTTATGAGTTAGATATGTGAGAAGTTAAGAGACAGAGATTGTCAGAATTTTATGATTTTTATCTCATCAGACATTATTACACTTATCCAGGATCACCAATATTTTGATTTTGAAGACTGCAACTATAATAATAATAATAATAATAATAATAATAATAATAATAATAATAATAATAATGCTGTATTTATAGAGGGTGACTCATTAGTCAAGGACTATTCTCCCTTGAGGCCCTCTTAATGAAAGTATAACAAATGCACATTATATGGAAGATAGTAATAATTACTGTTTATTTTAATCTGTTTAAAATACTACATCCCATTATCTATTAGAAACACATACATGCTCATGATATCTCTTCTTAAATTATCTAATATTCTCAGCAGATTTTACATGTAGTGAAAGCTTGTTACACCAGACTGTACAAGAGTATAAGAAGCTCATTTTGAATTGCTCTAATCTTGGTTTTGTTACCCGAAGGTTTCAATGTGATACTGATCTCAAATGGTATTGTTTTTTTTCTTTATCTGTTCAATCTTACTTAACAGAGTCACAGAATGTGCCATGTGTAGTGTTCCAGTTCATGTGTCAACTGTTGAAGTCTTCCAATTCGCACCAGAGTTCTAATATTCCTGCTGGCGATGGCGATGCTATATCTCGCTATGATTTTATGCAAAGTACCAGTAGCACCTCTGTCCTGGTGGACAACAGCAGGCATGGTCATTGTTGAACTGGGCAATGACTGATCTGGTATGCTAACTTTAGATTTTTCCAGCGTTATCAGTGTGTCTTGGGCAAAAGTCATCTGGCGGAGCCCATCCCTCTCCAGACCAAGGAGTTGCCAGAAGAGGATGTAGTACATCGTCCAACGTCCAACTGCCTTAGATTCTCCACTCCAGGCAGCAGGAGACTTGTGTATGGGCATCCATTTCCCAAGCAGATAGAGCATCTTTTCAAATTTTCATGTAGTCAATGTTAAAATCATCAATTGTCATAGTTTCTAAAAACTTCCTTTAGTAATGCTTTTTGAATTTGCACCTCAAATATATCAATCCAATCAGCTGTGGAACCAAGTGGCCTGTAAACTGAGTATTGGCTTTGAAATGGCAAGGGTTAATTTGATCTAGACTCTCTACCCCAATAGTCTCTTGGTCAACACATCTGTTACCCCCCCCCCCCCCCCCCCCCCCCCCGAATCCCTCTTTTCTTTCAAAGTTGAACCCTTGTATTTGGAGAGCCATATCAGTATCATCAGAAAGAAAGGTTTCTTATATACCTTGAATATTGACTGTGACACCAAATTAATGACCCTAGCAGATATTTAGACCTGTATGTAATTGCCTTTTTTACAAGTGTGTAATTACCTCTTATAGTAGTCTGTAATTACCTTTTATACAAGTATGTAATAACTTTTTACAAGAATGTAATTACCTTTTATACAAGTATATAATTATTTTTTATGAGAAAAATGTGGGTAACATGCATCTGATAAAAGTCCTGTCATCTCAATTTCCGCCAACTTTTCTCCTAAATGATCTGCTTTGGTCAAAGCTCCATACTAGATGGCTAATGACAGGTGCATCAACGGAACTCTGTTTTACATGGTACCATTTTTTTTAAGTCTTTGGTATGACTTGGCTCGGGTTTGAACCAGTGACCTCAATATCACTGGTTCAAACACCATTATGAAGTTAAAAGCAGGGTGTGAAAATGCAACACACATGTGTAATATTTTCCCATTTTAACAAGCATAGATAAAATACCTGTGTAAGAAAAGAAGTAAAGAAAATGAGAATCGTCAGTGATGTGGGGTAACTAACACTACGAGACCAGATAAAAGTAACACAGGCCTTGACAATCTCTGTCTCTTTAACATTTCACAAGTCTGATTTCTACGAATGTGTGATAGTTTATTGAAAGGGAAACTTTCTTCACTTCAAAAAAATAAATTACTGAAAGTGTCCCTTTAAATGTAATAATGTAATAATGTAATAATGTAAAAAATTACTGAAAGTGTCCCTTTAAATGTAAACACTATTATTAAGTCAAGAGCTGGGTTTTAAAGTGCAACACATTTGTAATATTTTTCCATTTTAGCAAGCATAGATAAAATACCTGTGTAAGAAAAGAAGTAAAGAAAATGAAGGCATTACAACAGTCAACAATGTGCCAAATGTTAAGAACTTCAATGTTTGTTAAGGATAAAAAATGCACTCACATGTATTATCAAGGTGCAACTACTTGGCATGGTAAAGTTTTACTTGGCCCAGCCAATTCTTATGCAGCAAGCAAATGTTTCTTTAAAGTCCCCCAAAATCTTTACTTCCTGTAAACTTTGATTATAATTAATTTGCTTCCTCCTTAATGAATTCTGTCAGTTGCCTACTATATAGATAAAGAAAATCAAAATCAGGAAAAAAAGTAACAGATCAGTCGGTCCGTTTGTGTAAAGCAAATGTTTTAATTAAATTATTTAACATGTATATTTAGCTTGTGTGACAAGTCCCCGTGGTATATACCTCAGTCTCTATTGCTTTCAAAAAACATCAGAAGATATGGATTTCTATATGTGCCTCTGTCTGATAACTTCCAAGCAATCGGATCGATAGAAATCTACTGTGGCATAAATAAGGGTTTGAGATAATAAGCCAGTCGAAAAACTATTGATCAGGTTTATCTTTGACAGGGCTCAAAAGCATGCAAATGGTAAAGTATTAGAGAATATTCAACTTCTCATGCCAAATACAAAATCAGGAAAGATGGACTAATATTCTAATATAAATTCCAAGTAATATGTATTTAGAGTCCTTAGGAAAAGATTAATTGAAACTTGTGATGACATCAGATATATTTAACATTAGAGTCAAATAATGCCCAGTAAAATGGACTAATTATGCTTCTAATTGCCCATAATTTAAAAGTTAGCTTTTAAATGACAGAAATGCAACCTAATATTTTTCTAAAAATATGTTGTGTTTTAAAAAATATATCTGCTATACGGTGAATGATGCTATGTTGTGATTTTGTATATTCCCAATTTTGTTTCTGCACATTAAATATAGTTCTCCACATTTACAATTTTCTTACTTTTGTAAGTAGCTTGCATTTTGGGCATGGAAGAAATTTAGCAATTTTAGGCTCAAGGTCACAGGGTTAAAGGCAAATGCTCCACACAATAACTTGAGCTTTTCACCAGATATCTTGACCACATTCCATATATTGCTTTTGAAGTTAAGAAAGACAACATAATAACTTTGGGGTCAAATGTCAAAGGTGAAAATCACAATGATTCTTAATTGAACAATGGTTTTGGTACATTATCTCGAGTTCATTGTTGCCTACTTTACCAAACTTAATGGAAGACTTACATTTGAAATGGAAGATGACACCCATTCATTTTTGGGGTCACTATATATGTATGTATCAGGTTCAGTGGCACATCAGCACACTGCTGGCTTTTAGAATGGTGCCAATTAATGGTTAATTTATAAAAAGACAAATATAAAGAATTTCCCAAATACTGTATGAAGATAAACTCATCTAAATAAAAGTTAAACATATGTTACTGTACTATGAAGAATAAAAGATTAACAAAAATTTAAAATTATGTGAAATAAAAGATCAAGAATAAATAAATACAAACTTAAAACATTAAATGTCAAGATCAGTGTGATTGAAAGGAGAAAAATGGTTTCTGCAAAGGTTTTGTGGAATTTACAGTGACCATGTTTTTGTGGACAGTGACTTCCATTTAAGATGGTAAAGATACCCTGTTAGTTTTGGAATGAAAAGGTGTTCTATAAGAAATATAATGACACTATTTAGCATCAGGTGGCAATGTAATGGACATATTGCTCAAGTAATATGCCCATGCATTTGAGATGAGAAAGGCATTAATAGACTTTGGATTCAAATGTCAAGTTTGCAAAGACTGAGACAACAAAAAAATGTTTCTGCATAATAAATTGGATTGTTTGACTTTTACTCTTACCAGATATTGGGGATATGGCTTGCATTTAAAGTAAGGCTCATATTGATTTCAGATTTAAAAGGTCAGATATCCAACTGATGAAATAGCATTTTACTTAACAGAAGTTAGTAATGAAATGCAATCAATTTTAGATATAATGCCTAAATTCTTAAATGTTGTCTTCCAAGTATGTCTTCCTCGATGCAGATGATTGGTAATTGTGTGGGTGCACTGCAATATTATCAGCTGACATCTGCCAAGCAGCATTATACCTGAACGGAAGAAAAATGTTTTTAAAAATTGAAAATTGTAGTAAAATCCTTATATATGAAAGTCTTTCTATCAGCATCAAATGTATTATGTTGCCGCTCTAAAAAAGGAAAAAAAGAAAATCATTTGAGCACTTTTATGTGAAAAACCACTCAGCATGTTATTCCGGTAACAAGACATGACAGATTAAGCATCCTGGCATAAAAATCTTTCAATATTGGGCAAATGATTTACAAAAATGGATGAAGATGTAAATAAGTGAAACTTTTAAACAGTTGATTTCATAAGATTTGAAGTCCGCTTAATTGGAAGAAATTTCAGTGGAATGTATCTCACTAAGCCAAACTATCTGCATTTGAATATTTGGCAGATGTCTGCTAGATGAGTAACCTTGGACACACTTGGGTACTTATTTTCTATTATACAATGCCCAGGTCATGGGAAATTGGCTTTTGAAAGATCACACACAGGCCAGTGGATGTTGGCTTTTTAAAAATCACTTGCTTTGCAGAAAAATCAGCTCAGCTGGTCACAAGGCAAGAACACACACCAAACCGACTGCTCCGGTGGCCTAGTGGTTAGAGTGTCAGCCTTGGATGTGGGAGGTCGCAGGTTTAAACCTGACTGAGTCATATAAAAGACTTTTTTAAAAAATGGTACTAACAGTTGCCTCACTTGGTGCTCAGCGTTAATAGGTTAGTGTTAGGACTGGTCAGCCTGGTGTCCGGATAATGTAACTGGGTGGGACATCATGCTACATGTCTGCGACATGATGCGCCAGTACTAGACATTACTATAAACTGTCAAACTATAGACATCATTGTGATATGACTGAAAAATTGTTGAAGCTGCATTAAAAATCCAAATCACACACACACACACAAACACAAAGTTTATACATTGCTAAATCAGCTAGGGGTTGTCACTAACAGACTTTGTCTAGTTGGTCTAATAAAACTAGTGTTCATCAGAACTCCAATATGGCCACCACAGTGACCATGTTGAATATCTTGTCATGGGTATTGTTTTAGATGTCAGGAACATTGTGCTTTCACTTAAAGAGTTTGACCACCATGGCATCCATCTTAAAAGTCTTTTTATTACTCCTTTAAAACCAATGGTAATAAAAATATTTTTTTCTCTCACTGTAAATCACTTTAATAAATTAAATGATGCCAGTCTAATGTTTAGTATGGCAGCCATCTTGAAAATATTGGTACAGTTACTCCTCTATAATGGAATTCATTTTATTTTGTCATGGGTTTCTGTGAAAATAGTTATCTGGTGTCTGGTTGCTGCTAAAAGAAATTTATCTAGACTGGCTTACTTTTCCCAAAACTCGAGGCCTTCTTTTAATACCTAGTTGTTGTAATTTCCAGTGGTGTCAGTCATACATCCAGCATTGCTGTTGTTGTTGTAGGGTTTAACGCCATTTTTCAGCACACGATAGGCTATACATGGCGGCCAGTTTTATTGGTGGAGGAAGAACTGGGAAAACACCTGGAAAGAACAACCGACTCACGAGAAGCTACTGGCAAGCTTTCTCACTTAACTACGTAAGCCGAATCTTAGGCTTGAACCCACGCAGACAGAGATGAGATGGAAATGATCCGTAACAGAGAGTGCTTTAGACCACTCTGAGCCCCCCCCCCCCCAGCATGGCTGCTATGATGGTCATCTTAAAAATCTTCTTGTCACTACACTCCTCCTGATTGGATGGACATACTGGCATGAGATTTTCACAAGACTTTTGATGACGTCTGATTGGCCTGAAATGTTGAAAATGGTGTCCATTATGGCCACTACAGCAACTGATTTGAAAGTCATGTTATTACTGAAAAATTTGAGAGACACTTTCAACACTTAACATAATGTGATAATTTATAATTTAATAATTTATAATTTAATAATTTATAATTTAATAATTTATAATTTAATAATTTATAATTTAATAATTTATAATTTAATAATTTATAATGTGATAATTTATAATTTAATAATTTATAATTTAATAATTTAAAATTTAATAATTTATAATTTAATAATTTATAATTTATAATTTAATAATTTATGATTTAATAATTTATAATTTAATAATTTATGATACTAAACCCATTCTGTAAACAGCATTGACTCAGATCTTGTTGCATAAAGTTCTATTTGATCTGTCACATGATCTACACTTTTATCTTTATGATTTTAAGCAAACATGACAGATGTAAAATAGTAAACACCATGGTCTCTATGGGCAGTCCTAAAAGTATACAGTGAAGCATATAAATTACTACTAACATGTATGATGACCGAGAAGTGACCTCTCTCAAGCTATGGCTAATCAATGAGCTATTTTGGAAGGTTCTGTGTCTTTTAGAGATGTTTGTTACTCCAATCATTTTGTGATTTGATAATTTCAGTGGAAATGCCAAATTTGACAGAAGCAATCCTCCTCAGAAAGAATGATCTGAAAATGATCTGATTTAATTCCAGCCATAGCTGAAAGTGTTTTCCAGATGGGAAATAAATGTAAAGTTGGTTAATTAAAGGGATTGTTCCTTAAAGGGATTGTTACTGAAAGGCAGGACTGCTTTGGTAGCCTAGGTGGTTAGAGCATCTGCCTTGGATGTGGGAGGTTGCAGGTTCAAATCCTGACTGAGTCATAGCATATAATTATAAAAATGGTACTAAGAGCTGCCTCTCTTGGCATTAAGAGGTTACTGTTGGAACTGGTCAGCCTGGTGTCAGGATAATGTGACTGGGTGGGACATCATGTGACATCATAGCAATGTGACTGAATTTTTTAAAAACCTATGTTAAAATTCCAAATTACACGCACACATAATGAAATCCAGGAGATGAAGGACAGATTTAGGCACTTTAAATGAACAATATAAAAAAAAGAAGATGGAAAGAGGGTCGATCAGGCAGTATGAATTATGGGACAATGTCTTGGCCCATTGCACTGAAATAAGTGCACCCTCTGAGGTCAAAGAAATAGTTGATCTAAATAACCTCAGATAGGGTCGGAACTTGGTAGGGTTGGAACTGAGAAGTTATAAATTGCAGGAAATTGACAGTACTGTAGTTGAACAGAAGGTTCAAGCAAATGAATTGACAGGTATGCAATGCAACGGAAGTTGTAAAATATTGATCGCTATTGGCAGCTTTGGAGAAGTAATGTCACCTAATGGAGTCCATTTGTGTGTGGCTGTGATAATTATAGACAGTTCTTTGCTGTAAATGTGTAGACCAATTAAAGTAAAACTTCTTCCATATTTAGCGACATTCAGTCCTTTCATTTGCGACAGTACATGTATACAAAATACGTTAGCAGAGACTTAATATTGACGGTAAGCATTTCATGCTGAGACACATTGCATTTGAAAGCAGAATTTTGTGGTTGCCTCCAGTTTTGCCTGTTTTTACAATTGTGTGGCGGAATACATGCCTGCTGTTTAATTCACTTGCTGAAAATTTGTATTTGCCCACAAAGTATTGCAGTTGTCTGATGGTTTTATGTTGTAACAGCTTTAAGGAAGTAAATCTTTTTCTGTAAGTTGGATTTTTTTTATCGGAAGTCTGATGGTCATTAAAATGAATCAAGCTTGATATACACAATAATGCGGGCACTGTAGTACAAGTCACACAGGTGATGTAGGCATTCAACACTATTTCAGTCATTTCTTTAGAATCTGATTCTACATACCTTGAAGTGTCAAGTTTTCACTTGATTTGGATTCATAAACATCCATATTCCTTTGGAAGGTCATTATTTAGATGCTTTGAGAGGTGCATTGGGCAAGATGAATGTTAAAGCACATATAAATTTTTGGACAAAATGAACCTAAAGATGTAATCCGGTACAATCCAGATTTAATATCACATACCCTCGATTGCGATGATTCCACTTGACATGCTCTTTTCTTGACCAAAGTTTAGTGTATGGCCACCATTGCCAATGTAAATTCAAGACCTTAGAAATCAGTAATTTTTATCTGGACATTTCTTGACAACAGTTATGGTGCATGGCATTCAATAATCAGGAATGAATAAACTTTGGTTCAAGAAAATTAGTGTTAATTTTTAAAAGAACAATTTATGTTTAATAAAAAATGAGTAAATGCGCATTCATGACCCATGTGACTTGTTCTGTAGTAAAGAATTCAACAAGTTGTGTACTTTACACTGGAATACCTGCCATAAAGTGGAGTGTATTATGTTATGATGTCTGACTGTCCATTTGTTTGTTACCAGTTTGGTTTCCTCACAATAACTGTTACAGTTAACCACAATCTATAGTTACCAGATACCTTGCAGTCTGTGTAATGAACAGCCTATAAAATTTGGGTTTGACAGTAAGGTTATATTTGCTGTGTCCACACAATGACTTGAGATCTCCACTATCTGTAAACTATCTGAATGACTTGCGCTGGTGGTGAGGAAGAACCTTCTTGATTTCAAAAGGTAAAAGGTCAAGGTCACCAAGAACCCAACTGAATTCAGAGTTAAGAGAATAATATTCGAGGTCATTGTGACTTGAAGAAGAAAATGTTTTCTGCCCAATGACAATTGTTTTTATGCTTTTGTTGGGGGTAAGGAAATTATTGATTTTTGGGTAGGGAGTTCAAAATGTTGAAGTGACTTACTGAAGTAACATGAAGATTTCTGAACAATAGAATTAGTTCTACATCACAGACCTGGCCTATTCTGTGTGGATAGCTTGCAACTTGGATAGGGAAAAGGCGTGTTGATCTTGAGAATAATAGGTCAAAGGTCAGTTTTATATGACACAGAAGAACAATAGTTTCTGCACAGAAGTTTCAGTTATCAAAAATGTGGTGGTGTTTAATCTGCCATTCATGGTACTAGTTTTTTTTTTGTTTTTTGGGGGGTGGGGGTAAATTTGGCTGTTTTTTTTTGTTTTTTTGGGGGGTGGGGTGGGGGTAAATTTGAAGTTATTTTGTGAAGAAGACTGCAAAACAAACTTTCAATACCAGACAGAGTCTCTGTTTTCAAGAAGTTCATCATGCCTCTAAGACATCAATGTCTCCCCATATAAATCTGATAATGTGATTCCAGTCATGAGGCATTTAGTCATTACATTTAACAGCGAATTACACAATTCACGGATTTGGTAAAGATAAAAGTATGTTCACTTTAATAGCAATGAAAATTCCCAATAAATGCTACCAGAACATTGCATGTCTGATTGCTACTGTGCTGTGTTATTAATTCTCAGAATTAGAGAGGATTGGCATCATTGAGGTACCTTTTTATACAAGGAAGCAATGTTCATACTCCGTAAATTGTTGATGAAATATTAATTCAGTCTTTGGATTTAGGGGTATTATCTAAATGAATTGCTCCAGGCTGGTTTTTAATGGCACCCTGGATGCTATTAAAATAATTATTGGTTTTGAAACCTTTTGCATGGCTTATTTATTACATTTAACACTAGCCTAAAGAAGGTATCATTGAATAAGAGAGATAAAAGTACTGATAGATTGTAATGCTTTCATTACAGGCTGCAGGAAAATTTACAGAAGAAGTGGAATTGTATTTTATGAAGGTAAATACTCTGTTTAAAAGATTTTACGTGGCCTTTTATGGTAAATTTTAATATTGTCATTCGTCTTTGACAAATCTATTTTATGAAAAACCCTTTTCCCATGCATAATTTATCAGGTATGACGGCATAGTGTTACCCTGTTGGTTGTGAAAAGATAAGGGGAGCTGTGAAGATTGGTGGTGAATCAAAGAAGAGAGTCTGAAAATTTATTATTTGTCATTGTAAATATGTAATTCTGTTTGCATCGATTTTAAAATTAGGATAGGCAGGTCAGTTTTTTTAAACTTTATATATATTTAAGCTGATTTAAAAAAAAACTAAAAAAAACCTAATTATTTATTTTTATACCTGGGTGTGTATGCTAGGGTCAACAGTAAGAAACAGGGATCGTCAGCTGGCACATTTTCTTTTTGGTGTAATATTAAACAGTTCAGCTTGATATCCGTATCTTTCTTTACATGGAAGGTATTAGACCCACTCTAGCATCACAAGAGGCAAGCGTCATGGTGGCAAAGCATAGCTGCTAATATTGGATGGCCTAGCGAACTTTAAACATTGTTAGATCGAGAGATACATGCGGATATGAAAATTACTTTTTTTCTAAGAATTTTGAGTATAAAAATGGTTGTCTTTAATCTGCTGAAAGACAAGATAAAACTAAGGCGTTGATGAAATGTGTCCTGGTACACATGGTTCGCATTGCTAGTTGGTTTTGTAGGACACTGAGCTATTTAGAGTATAGTTAACCCTGTTTTTAAAGACCACTGCTATGAGAGACCACCTGTCTTGAGAGATCACCTTTTTGATGCATGTATTTATTATTATATCGTGTTGTGACCTGTCATGAGAGATAACCTGTCTTGAGAGACCATTATTATTTGGAACAGAGATTGGTCTTTCAGGAAAGGTTTTACTTTACTGTAAACATATACCCAGCTTCCGAAACATGTGAAATATATTTTATAGAAGAAAGCTGTTTCGAATGATAAGCCCATCACAGTTGTTCAGATATGAAAGGCAGTTAGTTACCAGGGCTTTTCATCAACAATATACAGTATTCCTAATTAATGAGTGTAAGGAAAGCATTAATATTTTTTCTATAAACCTACCATGCATTACTAATGTCTTTAAGGTCAGACTGGAAATCTATACTGATAAACTTGTCAATTATTCTTGTTTTGTTTTCTTTCAGGTAAAGGTTATTTACCGGTTATGGTAACATGGTTTTGTATAAACAGGATGTGAGTGTCATCTATTTCATTTTAGCACTGTGTGTCCCAAAAAGAAATGGACAAAAAAACTTTGAAAAAGCATCTAAAATGAGTTCAGTATTAATTAATGAAGTATTCATGGCAATTATATTCAACTTTTACAAGCTAGTCAATAACTCAATGTTGGTTACGGTATGCTGGTTATCAATGACATAGCTTATGGGATGGCCTGTTGTCTCTCCGTCCATTAGAAAGAATTGTCACTGCTTCTCTTCAACTACTTCAAGAATTGTTTCTTTGTCTGGCTAGTCTTTAGTGAAAATGGTGCCGCTTGGACATCCAATATAGCTGCCGTAGTAGTGGGAATCTTGACAGTCAATGAAAGACATTTCATGAAGTCTGGATGGACCTAATTAAAATGGTGCTGCTCTGACATATGGTCACAATGTTAGCGCTCTTGAAAACCTTGTTATCACTATTCCTAGGAAAGTCATATCAGTATGGGTTTTTTTAATGGAAGGCTTCTTATGATATCTAATCAGTGATAATGGTGCCAGTATAATGACCAGCATGCCCTCCATTGCAATCATCATACAAAATTTAAACAAAAAGTTGGATAGTAAAGGTGTATTCACGCAGTTGGTCTGTTATTGACTTCTCCAAATGGAACACTTCTTAAATTGCTTACTGGTTTTATTTGAGGCAATTGCATACAGTTTTATTTGAGGCAGTTGTATACTATTTTTATTTGAGGCAATTGCATACTATTTTTATTTGAGGCAATTGCATACTATTTTATTTGAGGTAATTGCTTACCATTTTTATTTGAGGTAATTGCTTACTATTTTTATTAGAGGTAATTGCTTATTATTTTTATTAGAGAAAATTGCTTACCATTCCTCAATTTTGTTACTAAACTTCATACACTGGTGGTACATGGTTTGAACTACCTCACAAAAGTTGAATCAGGAGTTTCTTTGAAAAGGTCTTGAATGTGTTGATAAACTTCTTGTATGTTCTTTGTCCATCTGTGTGTCTGTTTGTCTTCACTTCAGTTTTAAAGTTTTGTTTATGGTCAGTTTTTCAAGTGCATGTGTATACATCATGTGGATACATCATATGGATACATTTTGATGTATGCAACACTGATTTACCAAACGTTCCAGGGTTATTTTGATTTGCATGCAGAATTCTTTGGATGTATTGGTCTGTTCTTTTATTAGATCCAATGGAACAATTAACATGTCGTTATTAATTCAAACATAAATTGGATGACACCTGTCACTTTAAGCCAGAATTATTGCTCTCATACCAGTTTTCCTATATGGTTCATGTGCAATGTTGATCTTGTGTCCTGTTCAAAATCCATCTTTTGTCAGTTGGACTGGTTTAAATAACAAGTCTGATTTCTGGGGAGTACAATACAACATGTGTCTAATGAACCTCAAGGCACTGCTAAAATTGCTTTGTATATTTAAGTGAGTATTGTCATTCAGTGTATAATTAAGATCAATATGATTTGACCGAGAAGTGGGAATGTGTTTAGATACCGGTAAGTATATGAATAGGATTTTTTTAAAACGTAGCTTTAACAATTTTTCAGTCATATCGCTACGATGTCTGCAATGAGGCAGTTTATAGTGATATCTAGCACTGGGGCATCATGATGCAGACATGAAGCATGATGTCCCACCCAGTCACATTTTCTTGACACCAGGCCAACCAGTCCTAACACTAACCTCTTAATGATGAGTGCCAAGCGAGGCAGCTGTTAGTACCATTTTTGTAAGTCATTGGTATGACTTGGCCGTTGATTGAATCCATGACCTCCCGCTTCCGTGGTGGATGCTCTAACCACTAGTCCACTAGAGTGGTTTTGTTTAGAGAAGCAAATTGCTTACTATTCCTCTAGTTTTCATGAAACTTTATATATTGTCTGTACATGGTTTGCACAACCATGAAAAGTCTTTGAATCTGATTGGTTACATTGTACTTTTGTAAGAAGCTGCACATGTTTGATAAACCTTCTACTTTTTACAATATTATTGGTTATTGTATACGGGAAATGTGCATTAATTGCCTTCAAGACTACTTTTGTAACCAATGCTAACAAAAATGTTGTCATTTGAACCCACAGTGAATATATTCATGATGTTTATTTTTGTGTGTGAAATAGTGTTCTGTTGTTCACCTGGATATATTTATTAACACTGTTATTTTGCATCCTTCACTATCATGTGTGAAATGCTGAACCTTGAAACAGTTATTTCTCTTTCCCTCTTTTTGTGATTTTGTTAGATCCAATTTTCAGTTTGATAAAATTTTGAAACCCTCGAGGAAACACGATTCATTTATACATCTCATGTTCGTGAACAGTATGTCAATATTTCTACTCAACATAAGCCATATACGCTATGGATGTATATGCTGTACCATGGCATATGAATTTTCGATTGTGGATACATTTGTGTCTTTTGCATAAATTACTTATGAAGAACAAAAACAAAATCAAAATAAATAAGAACAGTACACAGTAGGTTTATTTTGGTGTATTATTCAATAAGCAATCTGTTTACCTACTTTATTATATCATGTGGGTGGGTGGGTGTGGCAAATTGAACACAATTTGTTTTATTTTTGTATATCTTATGATGTATGATCTATGTAACAAAACATTTGACCATGAGTTACAGGTCAGGAATAAAAGATTCAGTAATTTTATCTTGCCCCATGATATATGATAAATACAGTACTTACTGTCCCTTCTCTTTCAAATTTCACTAAAACATTTGTCAAAATTTAACAGTTGTTTTTGAGTTTAACTAGACATAAATCTTATAAAGTTTTAATGTAGGTCATTTTGAATTGGAGCCATAGAGAAATGTTTTTCTTACATATTAGTAGGGCAAATTAAATGAAAATTATCTTAATTTATTGGATTTATAGAGCAAAATGAAAGAAAATGGCATTTTGATTCAGTTACATCAAGATAATTAAATTTTTTGAGATATTTTGCATAGCTGCCAATTATCATCCTGTTTTATCTTCTAACTCATGTGAAGATAAGGCCTCACAAAAAATACATTGTTCTGGTTACATTGAGAAAAAAATTTAGATAAGGTAGACAAGTCCATACAAACTTATTTTTCTTATGTTGATCCGGATGGATTTAAATGAAGCATAAACTTACATACTTTGTTATTTGGCCAAATCTAAAGGTTTTGCAATTGCTTTTCTCAAAAGGATCCATGTTTTCTTGTGTAATTAACTAATTTGTGTATTTGTGATAGTCCTCTCAAATACTGGCTGAATTTATTAATTGATGCCATTTATTTTCAATCCACATTAGTTGAAGTGGAATATTGTGATTTCTTTAATTGGCATCTATGGTTGTATGCCTTCATCAAACGTCCTTTTGTCCATCTATACATTCATTCGCCTACATCTTAATGTTAAGGTTTTAATTTGTGGTCACTTTCTGGTGTGCAGGCGTCTAAAGAGCCGTGTGACCTTTATATATAGATGCAGAACCATTTAAACAGCATTAAATTTACTTAAAGATTTAGTGTAGGCTTGATAGGGAGGTTGTGGCCAGATTCTTGTGGATTTATTTGTCTCGCATCATTATATTAACTAAGCCAGTGCAATATTTACTTAGTCCTAATTAATTTGATCATAATGGCTGATGCCTGGTATTTTGGACAGTAATGTTGATGTCTGTGTGCCAGTCTTCTTGTATAATTTACTTGCCACATTAATCTTGTGTCCTGTTCAAATTGCTGCTTTGTCAGATTTTTTTCTGTTGATTTCCTGGATAATCTGGTGATGTTACAGTCTTGTAAGGCTGATTACCTTCATAATAAGGTAATGTTTTATGTTTATAGAGGTAATTTCCTATTTGGTAATGTTATATGTTTATAGAGGTGATTTCCTATCTGGTAATGTTATATGTTTATAGAGCTGATTTCCTATCTGGTAATGTTATATGTTTATAGAGGTGATTTCCTATCTGTTAATGTTATATGTTTATAGAGGTAATTTCCTATCTGGTAATGTTATATGTTTATAGAGGTAATTTCCTATCTGGTAATGTTATATGTTTATAGAGGTAATTTCCTATCTGGTAATGTTATATGTTTATAGAGGTGATTTCCTATCTGGTAATGTTATATGTTTATAGAGGTAATTTCCTATCTGGTAATGTTATATGTTTATAGAGGTAATTTCCTATCTGGTAATGTTATATGTTTATAGAGGTAATTTCCTATCTGGTAATGTTATATGCTTATAGAGCTGATTTCCTATCTGGTAATGTTATATGTTTATAATTTATAGAGGTGATTTCCTATCTGGTAATGTTATATGTTTATAGGGGTGATTTCCTATCTGGTAATGTTATATGTTTATAGAGGTAATTTCCTATCTGGTAATGTTATATGTTTATAGAGGTGATTTCCTATCTGGTAATGTTATATGTTTAGAGGTAATTTCCTATCTGGTAATGTTATATGTTTATAGAGGTGATTTCCTATCTGGTAATGTTATATGTTTATAGAGGTGATTTCCTATCTGGTAATGTTATATGTTTATAGAGGTAATTTCCTATCTGGTAATGTTATATGTTTATAGAGATGATTTCCTATCTGGTAATGTTATATGTTTATAGAGGTGATTTCCTATCTGGTAATGTTATATGTTTATAGAGGTGATTTCCTATCTGGTAATGTTATATGTTTATAGAGGTAATTTCCTATCTGGTAATGTTATATGTTTATAGAGGTGATTTCCTATCTGGTAATGTTATATGTTTATAGAGGTGATTTCCTATCTGGTAATGTTATATGTTTATAGAGGTGATTTCCTATCTGGTAATGTTATATGTTTATAGAGGTGATTTCCTATCTGGTAATGTTATATGTTTATAGAGGTGATTTCCTATCTGGTAATGTTATATGTTTATAGAGGTGATTTCCTATCTGGTAATGTTATATGTTTATAGAGGTGATTTCCTATCTGGTAATGTTATATGTTTATAGAGGTAATTTCCTATCTGGTAATGTTATATGTTTATAGAGGTAATTTCCTATCTGGTAATGTTATATGTTTATAGAGGTGATTTCCTATCTGGTAATGTTATATGTTTATAGAGGTAATTTCCTATCTGGTAATGTTTTATGTTTATAGAGGTGATTTCCTACATAATATGGTAATGTTATACGTTTTTTTAGTTTGGTATTTTATTTAAATAAAAACTAATCTATAGTTTTGGTATTTACAAAAAAAAACCATTTATTCTTTAGTTTGATATATTTTATTTAAAATGACATTAATCTTTAGGTTTGGTATTTTATTTAAACTAACATTAATTTTTAATTTTGGTATTTTAATTAAAACAAAATTAATCTATAGTTTTGGTATTTTATTTAAAATTAACATTGATCTATATTTTGGTATTTTGATTAAAATAACAGTGCTATAGTTATGCTATTTTAATTTGAAAAACTTTTATCAAAAGCTTCAGTATTTTATTTAAAATAACAACATTATATATGTTTGGTTTTTTATTTTAGACACCATTCTTTAGTTTAAGTATTTTTTTTATTATATTTTTTTGTTGGATATAATCACTTTTCATGTACACAAATAAGATCTGTTCTGAGAAACTTTAATCTCAATGACATGTTGATCAGTGACAAATGCCAAAGCAATTTCATATTTTCAAAATTTGTTCCTTTTATCACTGTTATGGATTTTTGTACTAAATAGTCCTAAATCTGGTGGAACGTTATTCTGATAATTGTTTTAATAATCTAAAAGGACATCCATAACAGATTGTCAACATCACACTTAGACTTGTAATATTATTCTAACTATGAGGAATCCTTTTTCCATTGTTCAGATTTAAGATTTCTTTTAATTGTTTGCTGGTTAAACTACATTTCTTACATTCTGACAGTTGATTATAAGACTCCTAGCACTGAGCGTCTTGTTATGGAATTGCGAGATTTTGTGAGATAACCCTCGAGCATTATTTTTAGTATTGTGAAACTGGTCCATTGTACCAAAGTGAATTTGCATGTTTGATGAAGTGTAAGAGATGCATTTATACAGGTGAACTTTGTATTCACAATTGTAATGTGCATCAACATTATGAATACAAACTGCATTCACATTTGTATGGAATGTGGTTATATAACAAGTTAATAAGGATTTTTATTTTTTCTTTATATTTAAAAAGAATTTATTTACTACATTTTTTAGAATTCTACTCTTACTATTTTTTAATTGCAGTATTTCAATTTATGTTAATTTATAATGGTTTTTCTTCTGTTTTTTGTGTGAATTGCTTAATTTTTCCATTTAATTGGGAGTTGTAACATAGTGATTATTTTGCCATGGTGCCTTTAGCACTACAACATACATGCATTCATACTAAACATGTTTTACTATAGACTCTGTTAAGGGCTGGTGGTGTTAGTCATTATCCAGAAGGGGCCCCAAGTGGCCAAGTGGTCTAAAGCACTCTCTGTTACATCTCACTGCCATCTCACCTCTGTCTGCATGGATTTGAGTCTAAGATTCGGCTAATGTAGTTATGTGAGAAAGCTTGCCAGTAGCTTCTTGTGGGTCGGTTGTTCTTTCTGGAGTTTTCCCGGGTTCTTCCTCCACCAATAATACTGGCCACCATGTATAGCCTGTCATGTGCTGAAAAATGGTGTTAAACCCTACAACAACAACAACAACAACAACAACAACAACATTATCCAGAGTTTGATCAACCTATGTGTTATTGCCCAGATTGTGTGAATAATAAAAACATGAAATTAATAGAATAAATCAAGATCTGAGTATAAATAAAGAATAAAATGTGTGCCCCTGTATATAAAACATAACAATTTAATCAGTTAGATAAAGAAAAGAAATTGGTATAAGACATTTGAAAGATAAATTTTCTACCAGAAATAATTACTGAAAATTATTAGTAAAAATTCAATTAGCAGTTTTGTTTATGCAGATATGACAAATTTCTCCATAAAATCGAGTGAGCATTCACATTTAATTGTCTGGCATGACTGCATAACCTGATGACTTGGCTGTGGGCCGATAGTAGGTTGAGGTAGATCTATTCCTTCTGGCTTCTGATAATTCTGCCTTAGGTGACCTCTCTCATGCATCCAGCATCTTAGGGATCTCAACTACTACATATATGGATTGTATTTCTTCAATGTCACATGGTGTTGTGTAGAGTTTCTTCCATTTTAAAAAGATAAATGGGCAGTCTGAATAGTTTTTTTAATAGCTTACTACTTGGATAGAACATCATCTCTCTTGTTACATAAGATATTCTCATATCACATTTCAAACAGACACTAACTGCTAATATGGTTCTGGGTCACACCTTTTTCATACCATGGAGTAATTTATGTGCATACTACTTCATTAGATTGTATAGGAACTTAATGTATTCTCATAATGCATCCAGCTACCATATAATTTCTAGCTCAGTTCCTTCCATGAACAAAACATACCACTGCATTAAATAGTATAGGAACTTCTGTATTCCAGCTACCATATCAATTCTAGCTCAGTTTCTTCCATAAACAGAACATGCATATGAAGATTGATGTATTTCTCTGATGGATCAATTAGCTTCAGTCTGGCCTCACTTAATAAACAAATTTGCCCAGTAGTGTGAACCATTCATCACTGTCTTGATTAATATCAAACACATGTACACATAAGGTCAACAATAAAAATAGCCCTCATTGTTACTACAGTGCAAATACCATTAATTCTTGGTTAAAAGAAATCACTTCTTAATTATACAAATGAATTAAGGAAATTCTCTTCCTGTCTTAACTGCATTTTTCTCTAACTTACAATTCAGTTACAATTATACCTAAGAATATTTGTTCATAGCATACATGATTTCTGGGTCATTGTAAAATAAACATAGTCTGAATCTTCATAATACTCTGTGTGTGTGTGTGTGTGTGTGTGTGTATATATATATATATATATATATATATATATATATATATATATATATATATATATATATAACCATCCCTACTTTTTCTCATTTGTGGATATCTTGTCCAATAATAAACACATTCCTCAACCTTTGAACAAAGTTATTAAACTGACCACCTCTTGGTCGTATCATGAGTGAGACAAAATTTTTTTTTATTTTAACTTCATTTGTCTTTGCACATGCGATGTTCATGATTATGCACTTGCGAACCTTTTGCAAAAATACATTACAATCAGGATATTTTTATAGCAAGCATAAGTGCATGTACAGAAAAGTAATTACACTAATTAATTATATTATTTAAATATATTACCATAATTAATTGTGCAGCTCTGACGTAATGGTCATATTTTCACTGTCCCCAGCCTTCATTTGGGGAACACGCTATATTTTAAAGGGAGAAATGAAAATATATGGTAGTGTTCTTATTGCACAAGTAATGCTAAAAGACATCTTTTTCGCTTAATAGTTTTGCCACCTTAACTTCGGCATTAGTACTGTACTGTCATCTTTTCCTTGGATACTAACATTATTGTAATAATTGTTTTAACCAGTACTGTTACTCTGGTAACTCTTGTTTGAATATTGGGGTCACTTGCGGTGAGCTGTACAATGGAATTTTCCATTTCCAAATCTTTCTTTCATTTGACTTGTTATCTACCAGCATATACATTTAATAAAAATTCCCATTTTTACTGAATTTTCAGGTTTTTTATTAATATTATATTGCTTAAATGAGAAATTGCATATATTTTCATAAATCAACCTCAAAATAATTCTTTGTCACCATAAATGTGCGCAACCTCAAAAATGGATTACAATATCACCAACAAAGACTTTACATTATTATTTTGGTAGACTACTTTCAATGTCATGATTGCCAAATACATTGTTTTAAAATTAACGTTAAGTGCATTTTAAGTGACCCTGACCATTGTTGGTGCAGAGCATCAAAGTGGACAAATGATTGGAATAGAATTGTAAAAGGCATTCTCTTCCGACTTGGATTTTCCTGATGGAAAAGTGCACTCAGTGGATGCAATGAAGTCAAGACCTGAGGGATATACGTGAAAACATTTGTGACACTCCAGTTTTGATTTTTGTTGTTGAAATAAATTTGATTTGACAAAAGTTGGATTGCATAATTACATATGTGTAAGTTGTAATATGTTAGAATTCATGTGTGTAAATCATAATATGTAAGAATACAAATGTGTAAATTGTAATATGTAAGACTTCAAATGTTTAAATTGTAATATGTAAGAATACATATGTGTAAGTTGTAATATGTAAGAATACATATGTGTAAGTTGTAATATGTAAGAATACATGTGTGAATTATAATGTGTAAATTGTGATATGTAAGAATACATATGTGTAAGTTGTAATATGTAAGAATACATGTGTAAGTTGTAATATGTAAGAATACATATGTGCAAGTTTTAATATGTAAGAATACAAATGTGTAAATTGTGATATGTAAGAATACATGTGTAAGTTGTAATATGTAAGAATACATATGTGCAAGTTTTAATATGTAAGAATACAAATGCATAAATTGTGATATGTAAGAATACATATGTCTAAGTTGTAATATGTAAGAATACAAATGTGTAAATTGTAATATTTTAAATTGTAATATGTGTAAATTGTTATATGTAAGAATACATATGTGTAAGTTGTAATATGTAAGAATACATAAAAACATTATAACCAAAATCATGATACCTTTACTTTTTAAAGTCAACACCACAGAGCCACACCTTTAAGACTGAAAAATCCAATACTGTACAGATTTGGCATGGTTTTAAATATTTGAGATCAAATACAGAAAACTTTCTGCTTGCAATTTTTTTAAAGATAAATTTGACAAAAGAGAGAGGTCAGCTTAGAAGAGATCAGCAGACTTGCAGAAATTGGTCAGGAGTTCTGACTTCAAATAATATGGATTTTCATTTACAGGAATTTTTTGCATGCAAATGGATACAAATGACAGCTATTTAATAAATTAATTTTTTTCTGATAGATTATGCACATTTCATTACATCAGTCCTTTCACAATAATTTGATGTGATCCATGTTCTTATATGTGCCATAAGTCTTTTTAGCCTTTCTTAGCATTCACTGTCTGGATTAGATTTTGGGCAGTCTTCTTTATTGTTGATCTCAGCACCTAGGAGATAATGAATCATTACCAGACACAGACTTCCCCGCTGGATCAATCTGAATATTAATCATAACAGAAAATCTCTACTGAGTTCACCTAGAAGTTTACATTATTTTCTGCCTGTGGATTGATTCAGGGTGCTGACTGCCTGTGAGTTGATCAGGTTGCCGACTGCTTGTGGGTTGATTCAGGTTGCTTACTGCCTGGGGTTGATTCAGGGTGCTGACTGCCTGTGGATTGATTCAGTTTGCTGGCTGCCTGTGGGTTGATTCAGGTTGCTGGCTGTCTGTGGGTTGATTCAGGGTGCTGAATTCCTGTGGGTTGATTGAGGTTGCTGGTTGACTGTAGGTTGATTCAGGGTGCTGACTGCCCACTGACTGCTTGTGGGTTGATTCAGGTTGCTGACTGCCTGTTGGTTGATTCAGTGTGCTGCCTGCATGTGGGTTGATTCAGGTGGCTGGCTGACTGTGGGTTGACTCAGGTTGCTGACTGCCAGTGGGTTGATTCAGGTTGCTGACTGACTGTGGGTTGATTCAGTGTGCTGCCTGCATGTGGGTTGATTCAGGTTGCTGACTGCCTGTGGGTTGATTCAGGGTGCTGACTGCCCACTGACTGCTTGTGGGTTGATTCAAGTTGCTGACTGCCTGTGGGTTGATTCAGGGTGCTGACTGCCTACTGGTGGCCTGTGGGTTGATTCAGGTTACTGCCTGCCTGTGGTTGATTCAGGGTGCTGACTGCCTGTGGGTTGATTTAGGTTGCTGACTGCATGTGGGTTGATTCAGGTTGCTGGCTGTCTGGGTTGATTCAGGTTTCTGACTACCTGTGGGTTGATTCAGGGTGCTGACTGCCTACTGACTGCCTGTGGGTTGATTCAGGTTACTGCCTGCCTGTGGTTGATTCAGGGTGCTGACTGCCTGTGGGTTGATTCAGGGTGCTGACTGCCTGTTGGTTGATTTAGGCTGCTGACTGCCTTTGGGTGCATTCAGGTTGCTGGCTGTCTATGGGTTGATTCAGGTTGCTGACTGCCTGTGGGTTGATTTAGGGTACTGACTGCCTGTGGGTTGATCCATGGTGCTGACTGTCTACTGATAGCCTGTGGGTTGATTCAGGTTGCTGTCTGTGGGTTGATTCAGGTTGCTGACTGCCTGTGGGTTGATTCAAGGTGCTGACTGTCTATTGATGGCCTTTGGGTTGATTCAGGTTGCTGACTGCCAGTGGGTTGATTCAGGTTGCTGACCGCCTATTGACTGCCTGTGGGTTGATTCAGGGTGCTGACTACCTGTGGGCTGATTCAGGGTGCTGACTACCTGTGGGTTGATTCAGGGTGCTGACTGCCTACTGGTGACCTGTGGGTTGATTCAGGTTACTGCCTGCCTGTGGTTGATTCAGGGTGCTGACTGCCTGTTGGTTGATTTAGGTTGCTGACTGCCTGTGGGTTGATTCAGGTTGCTGGCTGTGGGTTGATTCAGATTGCTGACTACATGTGGGTTGATTCAGGGTGCTGACTGCTTACTGACTGCCTGTGGGTTGATTCAGGTTACTGCCTGCCTGTGGTCGATTCAGGGTGCTGACTGCCTGTGGGTTGATTCAGGGTGCTGACTGCCTGTTGGTTGATTTAGGTTGCTGATTGCCTTTAGGTGCATTCAGGTTGCTGGCTGTCTATGGGTTGATTCAGGTTGCTGACTGCCTGTGGGTTGATTCAGGGTACTCTGTGGGTTGATCCATGGTGCTGACTGTCAGTGGGTTGATTCAGGTTGCTGACCACCTATTAAATGCCTGTGGGTTGATTCAGGGTGCTGACTACCTTTAGGTTGATTCAGGTTGCTGACTACCTGTGGGTTGATTCAGGGTGCTGACTGCCTACTGGTGGCCTGTGGGTTGATTCAGGTTACTGCTTGCCTGTGGTTGATTCAGGGTGCTGACTGTCTGTTGGTTGATTTAGGTTGCTGACTGCCAGTGGGTTGATTCAGGTTGCTGACCGCCTATTGACTGCCTGTGGGTTGATTCAGGGTGCTGACTACATGTGGGTTGATTCAGGGTGCTGACTACCTGTGGGTTGATTCAGGGTGCTGACTGCCTAATGGTGACCTGTGGGTTGATTCAGGTTACTGCTTGCCTGTGGTTGATTCAGGGTGCTGACTGTCTGTTGGTTGATTTAGGTTGCTGACTGCCTGTGGGTTGATTCAGGTTGCTGGCTGTCTGTGGGTTGATTCAGGTTGCTGACTACCTGTGGGTTGATTCAGGGTGCTGACTGCCTACTGACTGCCTGTGGGTTGATTCAGGTTACTGCCTGCCTGTGGTTGATTCAGGGTGCTGACTGCCTGTGTGTTGATTCAGGGTGCTGACTGCCTGTTGGTTGATTTAGGTTGTTGACTGCCTGTGGGTTGATTCAGGTTGCTGGCTGTCTGTTGGTTGATTCAGGTTGTTGACTGCCTACTGATAGCCTGTGGGTTGATTCAGGTTGCTGATTGCCTGTGGGTTGATTCAGGTTACTGAATGCTCAGAAGAACTGCTCAAGATTAATGCTATCTGGGTTGAATTTAAGTTTTTCTTAGATTGGCTTCACAGTAATGGCAGAATTTATATTCAGCCTCCATTGGATTTGATTCCAACCATAAAATCAATGTTCCATTCATTATTGAAATTCATGAGATATTTTGGATAGTCAGATTTTGATGTTTTGGAAATAATGCATAATTTGATATCTTAATTGTCATGCATTTTATGCTACTGGACATCTTAGTAATCATTAATCCACTATAATACATTAATGTCTTTAATTGTTTCATTAATTGCTTTTGATTACACATAGTATAGTATATCTCAACAATTTTAAACTTGTAACCAAAGCTGACCCTGCAAAAAGAATCAAAGTAATGTTTGTTTTTAGCTTAATAGTAATCCAACCATAACAGATTAATGTTTTGACTCCATTAAAAATTACTACTAATTACAGATAATTTAAACCAGTGATAGCTGTTATTTTGCTGTCTGTAAAATTATCAGTTAAATTGTTTGTGTAACCTCTATGCAGTCACATGATCACAGGAAGTCTTTACTACATACATACTAAAATGGAAGCAACATTGTGAAAAATGGAAATATTTATGATCTAGAATTAAAAAAATTTTTTTTAGTGCATAAGAGATTTCAGTGTGTGATGGGTTGGGCAGGAGACACCCCTCATACTGCAAGGAAAACCCATTCCACTTGCAGGTTCACATACATGGGCAGCAAATCTGCCAAAAGCCTTCAAGAAAAATATTTGATATTTTTACACAGGACTCTAAACGAATTTTATACTCTCTGTCTAAAACTTTCATTTGCTTTACTTTTGTGTTTGTAATAATTATGATAATTATGCATCTTCAAAAACCTTTCTGATAGATAGACAAATCAGTTGAGTACCTAGAGGAAAACTAGATATCTGATACATTTTCATTCTAATTGACCTTCACTTATTAAAAAAAAGAATTATTATTATTGTTGTTGTTATTTTTATTACTATTAATTTTTTTAAGAACGTCAAAAACTCACAACTTGGCATGTACAATTATTCAGAATTGTAATGTTGAACACATATGCATTAAATATATTAATAATTTCAAAATTTAAACATTTATTCTGTTTTATTTCTAAGAAATATGATAGTGCATAATCTTTCCTTGAGAAAAGAATGTCAGTCAAGGTAAGGTAAAGGTGATTGGTTGGATTTTATACAGCACAGCAACACAAATAGGTTATTTGGTGCCAAGGCAGATTGGGTAAAGTGTCTTGACCAAAGTAACTGACCCAGGCTGATCTCTCATGATAGGATTTTAACCTGCAGCCCTTCTGTCCAGGACAGTAGCCACCACGTTGCCATGGCTTCAGATAAATATGTGGTCAGAAACATGTTGCAGTGATTTTCATATTTTCCTAATTGGCTTGTAACTAACACTTCATCAACACCAATTTAGAGAATAATAATATATTTTGAAGATGAATGCAGCAGTGGTTTCAAAATGTGGATGCATCCACTCATCTGGGATGTGAGATATATAGAATCTATGTTGGGGTTTGGACCGAGACAATGAAATCCCAGCCAAGGGGTTATATTATTTGTCTCCCCATGAGGCTTGTCCGAGTGGGGAGATATATAATGTAACCCCGCGGCTGGGATTTAATTGTCTTGGTCCAAACCCCATCGTAGATTATTTTTCTCATCCAATATAAAAGAACTCTTTAAACGTATGCACGTTGCAATGTTTACATGTGGCGCATGAATACAAATATGCTAATGAGGGCTGTGGTGTGACATTTGAGTCCGAAGTAAAAAATTCATACGCGTGAGCAAAGAAAAATTACAACATAAAACGTCGCACAGTAATAAGGTATTATCACATTTAATATATAAATGTTATATGAAATTAACAATAAATAGTTATAATTTATTAGAAAGAAACTGTTTTCTTTCATCATTTCCAATTTTGAGTACCCCACTCTCCCGTATAAAACACCCTTGTCACCCTCCAAATATGCGGACCTCAGAGGATAACAATGTGCTAAACTTTCAAGTTCACGGATCCTTTGAAAATTTATATTTCTGTCTTGGAAATATTGCAATGATGCAGTGAACTTTGCTTATGGATTAGTGTGTTGAGGGATAAATGATTCCTTCTGGCTGGTAAGTGGATTATTTGTCAATAAATATTTGCAGCTATATTCAGCTGGAGCACAACGGAGATGCTTTACCAAATTATAATAGAGCATGTTTGACATTACCCATTTCTGGCTGTTGCTAAGTTTTCCGTTGTTGTTTAGAGAGTTGGGATGCATTGAAGTGTATAGGTATATAGTCTTATGTGCATAGATCAGTGTTTTCTGACATAGTTCATTTCAAACACCATTGAGAATTTTATCCTATCTGTAGCACAGTAAATTTTCAGGTCAGCTTCATTAAATGTAGCTAAAAGTATATACAATGTTTCATATAATGTGTTTACATCTAGTTCAGTTGCTTTAGCTGCATTTAATGTTCTAAAAATATACTGAGCTAGTCCTGCATATAGGATAAACTTGACCATGCTAGTTAAAACGAACTAACATAATATCAAAACATCGAAATAGTATGTGTGTGTGTGTGTATTTGTCTCTATGTTTTTGTTTTGGTTTGTTTTCTAAGACAGACTGACCTTAAATAACTATGTTTTGGTTATATATTATTATTTGTTGTTGTTGTTGTTGCTGTTGTTGTTTTATTTGAGAACAACAATGGCACAGCGAATACAAGAAGGGTTTATTTTGTTAAAAGTAGTTCTAAGCGCGTGGACACCATGACTGAGACGATTGGTCTGAGATGACTAGACTGAGATAAGAAAAGTAAGGTTAGCGAAACAGCTAGATTTCTCTGTCGCTTGGGTGAGAAATCACAACATGCCACAGGCAGAGAGAGAGAGAGAGAGAGAGAGAGAGTGAGAGAGAGAGAGAGAGAGAGAGAGAGAGAGAGAGAGAGAGAGAGAGAGAGAGAGAGAGATGGACTAAGGTCAAAAGTACCAATTTTTGTGATGGTTTCTATGTACAGTGTACTTATTGTTTTGATTTTTTTCTGCTTGATTGCAGGTCAGCATTATTGAGCTTGATCATTAATCAGTTCGACTATAGTGGAGGAATCTAAATGATTTGGTGGTGGGGTGTGAACAAACAAGATGCTTTCCGTACGGAAAAGCCATCCAATAGACAGTCAGGGAAGTGCACCAATTCGGGATCTAGGGTCTTTCATCAGAAAATCGGTACCCAGCGATGCGGACATTCAAGGTAAAGTATGTTCTTTTCCTCATGCTAATCTGATTACAATTATTTTAATTAAAATGTTTTGATAGAAAGAATTCTGAATTCTTTAAAATAAATTTGTGATTAAGGACCATATTATAGAAAAAAAATGTTTCACACTTCTGGGAAAATATTGCATTCGCTCTATTTGCCCATTTGCCATAACTGCCAAAACATAATTCACAAAAGCATGTCATATTTATAAAAGAAATAAAATATATTTGTATTTGTATTTGGTTATGTGTCTTTGGCTGTTTCAAATTTTTTAAAATCAGAAATTGTGGTAGTACATACCCCAGATAACATCTCAGAAATGCATTGGCTCATACCACAGCGATGCCATAAAGCGTTGGGGTGATGTTTTTTAACTTGCTTGGACATTAAGCCAAATGGATTCGTGGTCTGTAAATTCCACCAAATATGGAAAAAAGCATTCTGTCTTGAAAGTTTTTCAGATTTATACAAATTATCCAGTATTATCCAGTATGAGCAACATTTAACAATTTCTTTAGAAAATGGTGAACAAAATTTTTGTTGACAGCAACCTGGCAGGAAGGGTTATCAGATTTGAAAAAATGATGCTAAATCATCGTAATACAGTAGAACCTGCTAACAAATAATGGTCTCTCAACACATTTGATCTCTCATGACAGGTCATGACACTATTTAACCATTCAATCTGTGCAAGAAAACCTGGTCTTTCAAGACAGGTGGTCTTTCATAGTAGTGGTCTCACAAGACAGGTTTTACTGTATATGGCTAGCATTTAAATAAAAGTAGAATAATCTTGAAAGACATTTTTTGGGGTAAAAACCCACTCCAAAGAATACGACCAGATCTGATGGAAAGTACCTGACATTCTTTAGATTTGCTGTTCCACACAAAATGACTGCAATTACCAGAAATAGACCATGTAGAAGAATTTGACCAGATTCGACAGTATTTGCATGCTGGTATATTTTAAGTTTATACAAACCTCCATCAAATATGGCCACCATTAAAAATAATGGAAGAATATTCAACAGATTTTTCTCAAAATCACTGCAACATAACAGAATTAGGCCAATTTTGAGCAATTTCAGCTTTAAAACCATGTTGGGAAGGGCTTTAAAGTTTGTACAGATGTGTCAACCTGCCTTAAAATAATGCATGGTAACATTTTGTCTCAAAAAACACTCGACAGAACTTTAGCAGTTTTGACTGAAAGCACGTGCCTGACATGAAAGCCTTTCAAGTTTGTACAAATCTGTTGTTCAATATATCTGCCATTACTAAATATAGAAATGCCTGTGTGTATGTGTGATTTCTGTTTTTTTTGTTTGTTTAACAGCAGATTCTGTCTTAACCAGAGTTAGACAATAATTAAACTTGTTATATTTTGTGATGTACCTAAATATTCTTACAGTATTGTTGGCTTGGAAATTCTTTGATCTTATGTAATACACCTATGCAGTTCATTTTCGCATTTGAGTCTTTGAATATTAAATGGAATTATGTAAAACTTAGAAGCAGCGTATTGCACTAATGTACCACAGCTGACAGGTAAGTTTCATGTACCACAGCTGACAGATAAGTTTCATGTACCACAGCTGACAGGTAAGTTTCATGTACCACAGCTGACAGGTAAGTTTCATGTACCACAGCTGACAGATAAGTTTCATGTACCACAGCTGACTGGTAAGTTTCATGTACCACAGCTGACAGGTAAGTTTCATGTACCACAGCTGACAGGTAAGTTTCATGTACCACAGCTGACAGGTAAGTTTCATGTACCACAGCTGACAGGTAAGTTTCATGTACCACAGCTGACAGGTAAGTTTCATGCAATGTCAGCTGACAGGTAAGTTTCATGCAATGTCCATTATTTCATAATTATTTAGCAACGACTTTCCCATTGGGGCAATAATAAAACTTAATTGGTCTACAGTGATCCACAATGACCACTTGTGATGGAGAATTTGTCAGAATTTCATATTTGACAAATTCCACTTAACCAACTGGTAATCGATTATAATTGTTTACTAAGAGCAAATTTTAACTTTTGTTTGTTATACAGTTATATCATTGATCACGATTTCAAAAATGTTAAAAAAATTACAGAAACAAACTCTTGTACATTAAACTGTTATTGTTATTTTTGTTCTACAACTTGGTTAAATGAAAGCAACTTTCTGGGCTGATCAGTTTTATGTAACTGAAAACTATTGCAATCCCCATAATTTTTTAATTCATATGTGATGTTCTTCACACTTGTAAGACATGTTTTTCTTGGTTTCAAATACTACAGTCAAAGTATCTTGCATTTTTTGGTTGGATTCCTGAAAATTCGACTCCTCTGACAGAGCATAGATCGTTTCAGGGATTCTTGTCAGCTCAATTGTCAGCATTCTGCATATTTTTTTTAGAGCTTAAACAAATTTAGTAGGCAGTTTGTTACATATGAGTGTTTTTGGAAAGCTCTGAATACATGTATTGTATTTTAACTATTTTGTTTGAACCTGTCCGCACAGTTACTATAGACAAAAGAAAGTTATATACATAGATCGGCAGCTGCATGTATTTGCATACCAGAACCTACAGCACATGTAAGGTACGGTAGAACTTGTCTTGAGAGACCACCTCTTTTGCCAAAAAAATATGGCCTCTCAAGGACAGGTGGTCTTTCATAACAGGTCATACTGCTATATAATCATTAAATTTGTGCATTGAGAGTGTTGTCTCTCAAGACAGGTGGTCTCACATAGCAGTGGTCTTTCAGAACAGGTTTTACTGTACTGTAATAGGCAGAGCACAAACAGTCAAAGGAAGCAGCATTCCCCAATCTGCACTCGTATAGTAAAACAAGAGATATTTGTTTATATGGAACTCTCTTGTGAATGGCATAAATGAAAAGAGTCTTTGAGGAGGCATTAACTGTCACAGTACCACTGAAGTATCAATGAGACCTTCAATCAATATATCAAGCTCTTTAACTTGGAAACTTTTTCATCAGTAATTATCTCTGCTGAAGGCTACGATTCCTTTATTGGAATGGATCTAGAGTATTTTCAGGAAAAGCTGGATCAGGTCATCGTGTACGATGTCCGATAATTGTCTGTGGTACCGCTACATAGACTATGGTATAACAGAATACTATCACATGATCACTGGTCTTATTAAAGACTATGGTTTGACTTGTGTTAACATGGATGACCATTTTTACCAGAATAGGGTAACCCACTACTCCACTACTTTGGAAGGAACAGAAACAACCTCTCACTTGTTAAAAGGATTCCTTGATACTGTTCAGGAAAGCTGCCCAAATGGGAAGTTGGTTGACAATTTCCACTCATGTGTTTTAACTTGAACAAATTTGAAGTTGAAAGACTTCAGAATGGAGCCACCAGATTTATGCATGACAACAAATTGATAATGTCTGCAAATGTAAAAAGAAATTGAAGATCATGGCCTGCTATGAAAGAGAAAGCTAAATTTATGTATAAAGTTCCAAATTTGATGCCCAACTATATAAATGAGAAGTTCAGTAAAAGGATAAATAATATTAATACAGTTTATAGTCTATCGATGCTACACTCTATGTCATCGAATAGCATACTTCTTCTTGAGCCCCAAAAGGAATTATATAAAAATAGTTTGGTTTCCTCAGGTCAAGTCATTTGGAACTGTCTACCTTAAAGATGTTAAAGAAGCATCATCAGTGCCATCATTTCATCTTAGATGCAAACCAGTCTAAAACTGATAATTATGGTCCACATAATTTCTACAAGTATATATTATATAAAATGTCTCGGGGTGTTCATATCTGTGAGTGTGTATCTAAATGAAAAACTTTTAAATCTTTATGTACACAGTGCTCTGTGTACTGAATCAATACTTAGTTCTCCTGTGAACACCAGTCATTTTGTTTCCCAGCTGTGTTTTATATATTTGCCTATACATGTATGTAGATATAAAATGTGGGCAACAATCCACATAAAATACAAACTTTTTGGTTGTTACCTAAAAATGTTGGAGGAAAACAGTTATGTTACTGTTCCAAAAAATCAGGATAATCCTAATGATAACAAGACTTAGTTCAGTTTAGATATGTAAGTATACGTCTTATAATTTTGAGGTGTTTCATCATTTTAAAAACGTTCATGAACCAATGGAAGATGACCTTGGTTCTGGAAGACCATTGCTTGCTGTTGGAAGTGGGAAGCAGCTTCATTGAATGGACACTTGAAGAAAATTAATAATACACGGTAGAAGAAATCAGTTATCAGTATCAAAGGCATTGATTTTTTTAAAATAAGTCTTTTGGGAATCAGAAAGGTTTGAACATTATGGTTATCACATTTGTTTCATGAATTTTTCAAAGGTGATGAAAGATGGATTTACTTTTTTTAAACATGACTAGAGAAGAAAATGGTAAAATATAGATCAGAGAAAACAAGCAGAGACCACAACTCTTTTGATGGTGTCAGAATCTTTGGATGTGTTTATATGCATTATTTTGTATGCAGAAGACCTTTTCATTATCACCAGACATTTATATGCCTCCAAAGTGTTGCCCAAAGTTGTGGAATACAACTGAACCACCTGTCCATGAAATGGTACCAGGGTATCTATTTAGTCCATGTCCAGGGTATCTATTTAGTCCATATCCAGGGTATCTATTTAGTCCATGTCCAGGGTATCTATTTAGTCCATGTCCAGGGTATCTATTTAGTCCATGTCCAGGGTATCTATTTAGTCCATGTCCAGGGTATCTATTAAGTCCATGTCCAGGGTATCTATTTAGTCCATGTCCAGGGTATCTATTTAGTCCATGACCATGTACCATTGCACAAATCTTTGTTGAACAATATTTTCGTATATGTAATTTTTTTGGTAGAGTAATTGTCTCATATTGTGAAATGAACTAAAGTACAAATGTGTTTACACTCATATTTCACTGCCTCAGTGTAAGCTTTTCAGAACTTTATACTGGTATTGATATTATCAGGTTTATAAACTTTCCTTTCTGCACAATAACCCCTTTGTGTACAACTTTTTATTTATGATATCCTGGCTTAGTTTTATTTTTCAGTGTTAAATCAACATTATATTTTTGCATAGTTGTGGATCTTGATTGTTTAACCCACCCACTTTATTTCAAGACAATAATTCTCTTATTGATTTTCATTTTGAAGAATTTTTAAAAATTATTATAACTTAAGTACAATATTGTTATCAGCCTCCTGTATCATCATTTGGTAGAGTTATGGGCCCTGAATGTTGGACCCACAAATTCTGTATGCAACTTGATATTGATGGGGCATTGCCTGGGTTCCATAGTCACATATTACATCATCAATTAGTTTCTTCCTTGAAAAAATTACCTTTACTTGTATACTATATCACCATTGTCATATAGGACATTATTTCCAAAACTATACTATACTCCCCTACTTGAAATAAAATGTGTGAGATATCAGTTCCTGGAATTACTTTACATTTCTTTTAATTAGAACACCGGTCAGCAGATAAAGTGTACATAGGCCTCCATCTCCCACACAGACATCGTCGTCATCGACATCAAGATAGAAGTAGCAAAAAAACTAGTGAGGAGCCAAGTCAGGAATCTTCTGCTGTACCAGATTGTAAGTTCTTGAAGGTTTCTGTAAGAAAATAGCATGTAACCTTCCATAGTGTTCAACTCCATTAAATAGGTACTTTTTGTATACAGCTGATTTGTCTAGCTTGTTCAAATCAAATTTTTAAAGGGGAATAATGTAAGTTAAGGGCCTATGTAATTGAACTGGATATAAAGCCAAGTAAATTTAATTTATGGCCCTTCATCTGTCTTGCATCGTACATGTTCCATCAACAATTGCCATTTTCATCGTCATATCCAAAACTAATGAATATAATTTGACAAAATTTGAAGAAAAAAAATTCTTGTGTAAAGATGTTTACAGTTGATGCAACTGTGCAATCAAATATGGCCGCTTTCACTGAAAGGAAAAACAGTTAAATGACTACTTCTCCAAAACTGCTTAGAAGAATGCATGGTTCTGGTTATATTTTCAAAATTAGGGTTGGTAGGTTGGTACAAACCTTTTCATGTTTTTTTTTTATTTGTGTTGATCTGAATGGCTTCAGGTTAAGCATAAGCTAGAAAATAAGTGTCATTTTGCATCTTGAGTTACATCCCTTTCTTAATTCTCTACTGACATTTTTCTCCTTTTTGCCCAAGAAATGATATGGTTAGGAAAAATAGGGTTGGTCTGGTAACCAGAACCAGACAGACATTTTTATTTGGTTGAACAGAAAATTACCAAATTTGACAGAAAGGATTCTGGCATAAATGCTTTTCAGATTTGTCCAATGAATCTCACCTACCTTCAGAAATGGTCATTATTACTAAGAATAAAACTTCAAAATAAATTCCTTTAAGAACCAGCTGAATAGAATTGTACCAGATTTGGATGAAAGCAACCTTGCATCAAGGTCTTTCAGTGTTATACAAATTATGCTGTTCCACTATCATATATGGTCACCACTACTAAAAAATTAAAATAAAACAAATCACTTCTCCAAGAATTCTTTGCATAATTTTGCTTATTTGTTTTGGCACTTTTGGCATAAAGTGCTATTTACTTTTGACCATGTCACACTGGTCTGTCATCAAATATGGCCTGAGTTGCTGAAAATGCAGAAACCTTTATATGACTCTAACGAAATGAAACTGTTGAACAGAACTTAAGTAAATCTGAAAGAAAGCAGCTGGGCATGAAACCCTTCAAGGACTAAGGACACAGATTCACTTTCATAAATGGCCACTGTTACTAAATTTAGAACAACTTCCTAAAAACCATTAGACCAACTTTGGCAGAAGTATTCAGCATGAAGGCCTTTTAAGTGTGTGCAATGCATATTTACCTGCCATAAAATTTGGCTGGCTATAATAAAAAAAAAATAAAACCATTTTTAAACATCTCTCAATCAGCTGAACAGAATTTGACCAAATTGGACCAAAAGTACTTTGGTATGAAAGTAGGATTAATTTTTTCAAACCATGCTGATCTGCTTTCAAATATGGATGTCATTACTTAAAATAGAATAACTTTTAAACATTTCAATAACTGCATAATAGAACTTGACAAATTTTTAAAATTTTAAATGAAGCATTCCAGCATGATGTGATACTGATCCATTCAGTTTGGTCATTGTTACTAAAAATAGAAGGGGCCCCAAGTGGCTGAGTGGTCTAAAGCGCTTTCCGTTACAGATCACTGCCATCTCACCTCTGTCTGCGTGGGATCGAGTCTAAGATTCGGCTAATGTAGTTATGTGAGAAAGCTTGCCAGTAACTTCTTTTGGGTCGGTGGTTCTTTCCGTGGGTTTTCCCGGGTTCTTCCTCCACCAATAATACTGGCCGCCATGTATAACCTATCTTGTGCTGTAAAATGGTGCTAAACCCTACAACAACAACAACAACAACAACAGCAACAACTAAAAATAGAATAAACTCCAAACAACATCTCCAAACCTGATTGTCAGGATCTGACACCATTTGCAGTAGGCATTCTTGTTTAAAGTTTTAACAATAGATGCTTCCTGATAAAGTCACTAGCAGACAATATTCTGCCCATTTTACCTGGATGATGGGCAGCCTTACAGTTTCTCCTATATGCAGCCACAAAAATTGACCATTTTTTTTAAACAAGGGTAAAATCAACTTATAAAATACAAATATAGAAAATAACAGCTTGATCTGTGTTCTGTTTATGTATATATTATTTGTGTAACAGTTGTTGAAATTCAATGAATTTATTTCAACTTCTATACACCATATAAACTCGATAAACTCAATGGTAGATTTGCCAGCATGCCACAAATAGGCTTATCAGTAATGCCAATATGGCTGCCATTATTTACTTCCTGGCTTTGTATATCTGAAATCGGGAACCTGAAATAATGATGGCTGGTGCCAGACATTATTAAAGTGGCAATCTGGTTTCCATAAACTGCATTATAAAAACATTAAGAGGCTGTATACAATGTAGTAATGAAAAGAAAATCTTGATATCCCTAAGTTATTGAATGTCTCCCATTTTATTTCCAGGTTGCTTTCACTTCTGTTTTCGTGTTCACCTTCCATGCTTTGCTAATTTTCTCTTATACTACTTATTTATAAAAATGATTTTTTGTTTGTTTTGAAACCTGTACTGTAACATTTAACAATACGTATTGGTGATGTGAGTTGGCCCTGGTAGTATGAGTGTTGGAAGTGTGGGCTGGTGATTAAGATGCATGAGGGGTCCTGGTTTGAAACCAAATTGTATCTCTCAAGAGTAATTCTTCTTAGGCCAGTGCACAGAGTAATGTAGATTACTCAAAAAAACACATATATTAATAATAACTATACAATCTAGTTGAAAAGCACGTGTTTTGAGTTACTTATGTAATATTTGTGTCATGCATACCTTTAATATGATGTTTATTGTGCATGCCTATAATGAGACAGTTGGACTGTTTACTGTTTAAAGGTATTGATGTGATGTTTATTTTGCATACCTTGAGGCAGTAAGACTAATTACAAATTAAGAGAATATGATGCAATGAGCACGTACCTAATATTACACCAGTTTGACAGTTTTGACTCCTGAGGACAGATGTGAAAGGGAGATAATATTCCAGTCAAAATTGCCATTCAGCATTACAGAAAGCCAGTCTGTTATGTAACCAAAATGGCACTTATAATATAATAATCTCCATGCATAACGAAATAATAGTAATATGATATAAAAAAATAATGATTTTGGATTTAGGATTCTTTATTTCAGTGATTTTGGACACTTTCTATAGGACATTAATATGTATCAACTGTGGACATAATATATCCTTTATTTCAGTGATTGAGGACACCTTCGATAGGACATTAATATGTATCAACTGTGGACATAATATATCCTTTATTTCTGTGATTGAGGACACCTATGATAGGACATTAATATGTATCAACTGTGGACATAATATATTCTTTATTTCAGTGATTGTGGACACCTTCAACAGGACATTAATATGTATCAACTGTGGACATAATATATCCTTTATTTCAGTGATTGTGGACACCTTCAATAGGACATTAATATGTATCAACTGTGGACATAATATATCCTTTATTTCAGTGATTGAGGACACCTTCAATAGGACATTAATATGTATCAACTGTGGACATATATATGCTTTATTTCAGTGATTGAGGACACCTTCGATAGGACATTAATATGTATCAACTGTGGACATATATATTCTTTATTTCAGTGATTGTGGACACCTTCAACAGGACATTAATATGTATCAACTGTGGACATAATATTTTTTTACCTACACTGTTAAAATTACTCTATATAAGCACAATAATTTTCTCTGGGACTTTTTTAAAACTCATAACTCGACGGCTACTCATGAAGAGAAAGACATGATCAATACGTTTTTTTCTCTCACCAAAATACTTCTTAGGATGTCTAGGGTCTGAAATGAAAATTGTGCCTCTTAGACATTTGATAAGGACACCCATTGATTAGGAGGCAAAAACATTGTGACTGAAAGAAGGTATAGGATTTTTGCTTAATAACATTAGTTCTTGACCAAAGTTTGTATTGGGCTTGCATTATGGGTGTTGACACACTTTATTGATATTGGGGTCAAAAAGTTCATGATTGGTGTCATTGTGGCTTAAGAAAAAATGGGTTCTCTGCAGATTGATTTATATTCAAAAATACATTTCTTGACCCAACTTTATGGATGGTTTGTACTTAAAAATAATAAGACAATCAATAGATTCTGGGGTCTGAGGGTCAGATTCAAGGTCAATGATAAAAAATAGTTGTGTCTGCTCCGCAGCTCTAATTCAAGACTCCATTTATTCATCAAGGTCGATGGAGACTGAGTGGTCAGTAAACAACCATACCCTACAAGCTCCTGCATCCAGAGCAATTAAAAATGTGTGAACAAATAATTTGCCATTCATGGCATGCTTGTTATAAAGATAAATGAAAATACAAGTGTTTATTTGTAGTTTATTATCTGCAGCTGGTAATTGGCAAACATTTCATCCTAAGCTATCTCAGTATTAAGTGTCTCCAGGTTGAATAGACTGATTTATAAGTTGTGTCTAAATGCAAAAAACATTGACCCAGATCTGCCATCACACAATGCACTGGCAGATTAGAGTCTGTTTTTGTTCAGCTGATTACTTTTAACAAAAACTATACAGAGCCAGATCTGCTGGTGCATTAGTAAGTTAAATTTCTGGACTGAGAATCGGCAAGAATATCTTGGAATATGAGCTGTCATGGAAGCTGTCTTAAAAATCTTTTTTGTGGTACTGCATCAGTACAGGCTTTTCAACAGAATATTTAATAAGGGCTGAGTGGTCTAAAGTGCTTTCCGATACGGATCACTGCCAGCTCACCTCTGTCTGCATGGATTCGAGTCTAAGATTCGGCTAATGTAGTTATGTGAGAAATCTTGCCAGTAGCTTCTCATGGGTCGGTGGTTCTTTCCGGGGATTTTCCCGGGTTCTTCCTCCACCAGTAATACTGGCCACCTAATATAGCCTATCGTGTGCTGAAAAATGGTGTTAAACCCAACAGCAACAACAACAACAGAACACTTACACCAGAACATAATGTTGTATCAGTACAGGCTTTTTAACAGAATACTTAACACCAGAACAGAAACTAATGTATCAGTGAGGCTTTCCAACAAAATCCTTTTTTTTTATCACAAGTTGGTTTCAAATGAAAATGGTACTGATCAGATGTCCAAAGTGCTCCTAGCAGACACAATCTTGAAATCCTTGTTATTGAGAGTCATGTGGCTTTTGCCAGAAGCCTTTTTATTATATCTAATTCTAAGTTAAAATGGTGCCAGTATTACCTTTAGCATATGGCTGCCATTATGGCTATTTGGAAAATCTGGTTATTGCAATTCATCCCAGATGGATGGTCTTGTCAGTATGGGTGTTTCATGAAAGACTTCTTGTGATGTTCAGTTAGTCATAAATAAAAATGATGTTGCTGTATCATCTAGTAATGTCATCATGGCATCCATTTTTAAACCTTGTTATTGCTACTCCCTCGGAAACAAAAGTCATAATGACATGGGTTTTTCACTATACAACTTATTATGTCTTGTTGGTTATAAATTGAAATTTTGCTCTTCAGATATCCAATATGGTCAACAGTTTTCGTTTCGATATTAATGAAATGTTGCTGGTCTATTTCTATTATCGCTACCATGGCAGTCATTTTACTACTGCGTTACTTCTCCTCCAGAAAAGAAAATCATATGAGCATGCAATTTTTATCTGAAGACTTCTTATGATTATCTGAAGACTTCTTATGATCATCTGAAGACTTCTTATGAATATCTGAAGACTTCTTATGATTATCTGAAGACTTCTTATGATTATCTGAAGACTTCTTATAATCAACTGAAGACTTCTTATGATCATCTGAAGACTTCTTATGAATATCTGAAGACTTCTTATGATTATCTGAAGACTTCTTATGATTATCTGAAGACTTATCCTATGAGTTTTTGTGTGAAAGCTGGGTGACACCCCTTATTTAACAGTGACCAATCTGAATCAGATGTATTTTCTCCCGCTTTTCTCTAAAAGTCGCTTACATCATGGTCAATATGACATGCTTGTTTTTAAGTAACAGAATATCTGTGTTTTCCCAATTCTGACACTGCTCGTGAGAAATGAAACTTTAAAATGTCGCTAGCAGTCAGTTGGCTATTGAGTAAACACGGTTTAATTAGTACAACAGTTGCATCCTACTATACAGCCCCCCCCCCCTTTTTGACACAGCGTGTATTCATAAATCTAACTAATGGCAAGCTGGTCTCACCTAATGGTTTATTAATAGATCGACTGAAATTTGCCACTTCACATGGTGCATCAGAAATATTTAGAACTATATTTTTTATTGCCTCACAAGTAGACTGGTTCTTTGGCTGTAAAGTCACAATAATTAGTGATCCAATACCTCAAAATGGCTGTCACATTACATCCATCTTTATTTGTACTCTCTTAAACAGCCACATAACATATTTCCAAACATGCTAGTGAAAACCTGTATGGAAAATGGAAGTTGCCTCAGCAAATGCTAGCAGTCAAATACCAAGCCATCTACCTTTCCTTATGTTAAGCATAGTAAAGTGAAGAGAATTAGGAATGAAGCCCACAAACATAATAACCCAATTTATGCACCAAATGCAGTTTCTTGCATATTTTTTACACAATGAGTAAATGTGTCTGCCCGCAGTAAACTTCTAAATGTACTCTACATTACATTGGCCAAACTGTGTTTAGGTATGCCACCCCCACCCCACTCCACCCCACCCCTACATGTGTCCTACATCAGGAAATCATTCACAATACTTTTCCTCATTCTAAGATAAATACAGTCCTCAATATATAAAAAAATATTAATTTTATCAAATATATGCTAATGAATAATTTTTTGAAAAGAGAAGAGAGAACCAATTTGGAAGGCAAGGGAATTCATAAACAGTGTTATCTCAACAAAATCATAAGTAAACTTTGTGCAATGCATAATCGGTCTCTTACAAATAAATATCAACTAACCAGTAGTTTTGATGGATATATCGGACAGTATAATTTCATTATTGTGTATGTTCCAGTTGCTGCAATTTTGTGTGTGTCTCAAATAGCATAGATACAATACAGGATTATCAGAAAACACTATAATTAGTTTTGTGTTGATTATCAAATGATATCGAATAAAATCATGAAATTTGTGGTGGTAATAATATCAATACCACCCATTCCATCCCATCCTTATCTGTGGAACAAAATTAATTTTGATGTCACATTGATCTTGACATTTAATTCCACACAGTTACCATGATGTATGCCAACTTGAATACTGAAGATATTGATTTTTTTTTAAGGCTGATTGTAATTATTTGAGACAGGAATTTTCCAAAGCCAGTTCTGAGGTCAATACAAGCTGCATTTCTAATCTCAGATGCTTTTCCCCCAATTTTGACCTTGCCAAGAAATGAAAAGAGACACATTTATAATACTTTTCATAAGGGGCCTAGAGTGGCCGAGTGGTTTAAAGCGCTCTCTGTTACAGATCACTGCCATCTCACCTCTGAGTGGGTTTGAGTCTCAGGTTTGGCCAATGTGGTTATGTGAGAAAGCTTGCCAGTAGCTTCTCATGAGTTGGTGGTTCATTCTGGGGTTTTCCCCAGTTATTTCTCCACCATTAATACTGGCCACCATATATAGCCTATTGTGTACTGAAAAATGACACTAAACCCTACAACAACAACAACAACAACAACACTTTTCATGGAATGATTGGTTTGGTATTAGTTTGCATTAAATCTGTATTTTCATTATTCCATATACTCAATATTGGGAAGATCCCAGTAATATATATGTCTACATATTTGACCATGTTACTCGCAATCAACATTGTTTAAGCTCATTAATGATTCCTGCTTAAAATTAATTTTCTCAGACTTTGTCAAGGGTAAGTAATAGAGTCAGACAAAATTCTGTATTTTCCCATCATTGGGATTTCTGAGACTGTTTCTTATTGCCTGTGTAGCTTTTTCATGTTAACAAGACTTTCTCCTTGGCTGTCAGACTTTTCCATGTTAACAAGACTGTTTCTCTTAGTTTTTCGAAACCTTTTCATATTAACAAGGCAATTTCTCCTTGCTTATCTAACTGCTTCATGTAAGAACATTTTTCCTTTTTTGTTGAACCTTTTCGTGTTAACAAGACTATTTCTCCTATGCTGTCTGTTTCATGTTAAGACTATTTCACCTTGGCTGTCTAATCTTTTCATATTAACTAAGCTTATTTTTCCCTAGGTATCAAAATTTTTCATGTTAAGATTGATTGCTTGTGAAATCTTGGCATATTAACTGTTTTAAACATGGATAATTTTACAGCAAATGGTCCAGGTGGTTCAAAGGTCCAGGTGGTTAAAAAACTATGAAAAAATGTACAAATTAGTGTGCATTTTCTTGTGATACTAATATTTGACAATGTTTTTACTGTGTGATTTTGATTTTTATATAGGTTTAAGAAAAAATTCAATATTGCTATGATGTCTGTGGCAGGTTATTGTGATGTCTAGCACTGGGGCATCATGCCACATACATTAAATTACCACATTATAACACAGTACTGGAGTGGAACATCAAACATCAAATAACTTTATTATAACAGTTTTTTTGGTGGGACATTAAAATATCTCATCATTGCACAGTCTTGTGGTGGGACATTTGATTATCTTATTATTACACAAGGTGTGGTGGAACATTAAATTAAACTGTTATACAAAGTCTTAAATTACCTCATTGTAACACATATTGTGGTAAAACATTAAATTACCTCAATGTAACATATCTTGTGGTGAAACACTAAATTACCTCATTGTAACATATCTTGTGATGGAACATTAAATTACCTCATTGTAACACATTTTGTGGTAGAACATTAAATTACCTCATTGTAACACATATTGTGGTGGAACATTAAATTACCTCATTGTAACACATTGTGGTGGAACATTAAATTACCTCATTATGACACATTGTGATGGAACATTAAATTACCTCATTGTAACACATATTGTGGTGGAACATTAAATTACCTCATTGTAACACATTGTGGTGGAACATTACTTTATCTCATTATAACACAGTCTATGGTGGAAACACTTGTTGGAACATTAATGACACATCTTGTGGAATATTAAATACCTCATTATAATACAACCTTGTGGTGGAGCATTAAATTACTCAATTATAACAGTCTTGTGGTGGAAACAGGCCTGTGGTGAAACATTAATATACCCCATTATATCATTCTGTGGTAGGGGCCCCAAGTGGCTGAGTGGTCTAAAGCACTGTCTGTTACAGATCACTGCCATCTCACATCTGTCTGCGTGAGTTCGAGTCTAAGATTCGGATAATGTAGTTATGTGAGAAAGCTTGCGAGTAGCTTTTCGTGGGTCGGTGGTTCTTTCCGGGGGGGTTTCCGGGTTCTTCCTCCACTGTTAGTACTAGCTGCCATGTATAGCCTATATTGTGCTGAATAATGGCATTAAACCATAATAAAACAAAACAATCATTTTGTGGTGGAACATTTAATTACCCCATTATAACACAGTCTTGTGGTGGAATATTAAATTACAGTATTATAACACAGTCTTGTAGTGTAAACACATGTTTGTTGTGAAACATTAACATGCCCATAATAACATAGTCTTGTGGTGGAAACATGCTTGTGGTAAAACATTCAATTACCCCAATATAACACAGTCTTGTGGTGGAATATTAAATTACTGTATTTTAATACAGTCTTATAGTGTAAACACAGGTTTGTTGTGAAACATTAAATTACCCCATTATGACACAATATTATGTGGTGGAACATTAACATACCCCATTATAACACAGTCTTCTGGTGGAAACATGCTTTTGGTGAAACATTCAGTTACCCCATTATAGCATCTTGTGGTGGAACATTCAATTACCTCATTATAACACATTCTTATAGTGGAATATTAAATTACCATATTATAACACAGTCTTGTAGTGTAAACACAGGTTTGTTGTGAAACATTAAATTACCCCATTATGACACACTATTATGTGTTGGAACATTAACATACCCCATTATAACACAGTCTTCTGGTGGAAACATGCTTTTGGTGAAACATTGTTACCCCATTATAGCATCTTGTGGTGGAACATTCAATTACCTCATTATAACACAGTCTTGTAGTGAAATATTAAATTACCATATTATAACACAGTCTTGTTGTGTAAACACAGGCTTGTTGTGAAACATTAAATTACCCCATTATGACACAATCTTATGTGTTGGAACATTAACATACCCCATTATAACACAGTCTTCTGGTGGAAACATGCTTTTGGTGAAACATTGTTACCCCATTATAGCATCTTGTGGTGGAACATTCAATTACCTCATTATAACACAGTCTTGTAGTGGAATATTAAATTACCATATTATAGCACAGTCTTGTTGTGTAAACACAGGTTTGTTGTGAAACATTAAATTACCCCATTATGACACAATCTTATGTGGTGGAACATTAACATACCCATTATAACACAGTCTTCTGGTGGGACAGTAAAATACTCCATTATTACTAATTCTTTTTGTGTGATATTAAAATATGTCAACATTCAGTCATGTGGTTGGGCATTTAAGTATCTCATTACTAGTCTTCTTGTGGGACATTAAAATACCCACCCCCACCCCTCCACAAAATAAATGAACTTTGTGCAAAACGTTCTGCCTTATTAACAATAAAGTAAAACATAAGTTGGATTTAGGTGGTGTGCAACAGTTTCATAATTTGCATAGGGTTTGATTTTTAATTAAAAGAATTTCCCAGTTTTCATCACTGGTTATCCTGACTTTATAAAAGAGACCTTGTAAATTTTATGTATATTTAAAAGAAGTTTTAAATTCCTTTAGTTTGATGTATGATTTAAAGATATAATTTGGATTATAAAGTATACAGCTTTGGCCTTACTGCACCAACCAAAGAGCTGCTAGCACTGATTGGTCATTTTCACTTCCTGTACTGATATGGATACTGTAAAAAAAAAAAACAAGCAAGTAACTTTTTTAATACTTTTATTTTTAAAAAAAAATTTAATTTACAATTTGAGAAAATGATATTGCCTACTCCAAAAAATTAATTTTCTCTGTTTTGATAACTTTTAAGTTTTAAATTTTTAAATTTTAATTTTCTCTATTTTGATAATCGCTGACCTGGTGTACTTTGGACAAATTCAGACTAATATGGGAGCAGTCATTTTGGTCAGCTGTGTGCTTAGATCCTGTTTAGTTTTCGCAAGTACAAGATGTAAAGATACGTGACAGTACATGAAAGTAATGTAGAGCTATGCCTACATTCTATCCAATGTGCATGCTACAAATGCAGACTTCACCTTACACCTGTCATTCTTTCAGAAATGCACAATATTTGTAGGGTACCCTGTCACTCTGTCAGAAATTCATAATGTTTGTAGAGAACATTACACCTGTCAGTCAGAAATTCATAATATATGTAGAGCATCTTACACCTGTCAGTCAGAAATTCGTAATACAGTGGGACCCCGCTATAACCCGCCCCGCTATAACCCGAATTCGGATATAACCCAGTCGTGGCATGGCTCCCGAAATTTCGGGTAATTTATTACAGGTATTTTTCTCAAAGACCAAAAAAAAAAAAAATTAAGTATGAAAAAAAAAATTAAGAGTTTAATTATCATTCTCATATTCGTCTAAACAGTGCGAAAAAGAACGTGTAGAAAATGTATTATCAAATTTCTTCTAGTTTTGTGCCAAAATAAATGTCGGAAATACGAACCAATTGCTGGGCCTACTGAGAACTTTGATTTTTGTTTATTGTTGAAAATTACAGCTCATAAGTGTCAATATTATAATTACTGATTCCTGAGTAATGAAGCCATCATGTCTACTTTGTGTTTGTCTTGAATGCATTCCGAATACAATCGTTGCTCAAAATAATCTCCGATATATGTTCTCTTAATTTCATACACAACTAAGCAACAGCCAATGTGGCGGTTGATAAAAGATTCTCACCAGAATGTATAAATCAATTAATTTAAGTACATTGTTTATCATCAAAGTGAACTGCCGAGCTAAACAGTGACATAATTCAGTGGTTAAGCCAGTTCTGCCTGCTGTATTTATTAGAGTACATCAGAAGAACATGACGCAATAACTGGGTGGCAAGTTCAAAGGACTTTGACTAGCAGCTTGGGTGGGAAAATGTGCTGAAATTTACAATGACTGAATTCAGAGACAGAGAGATCCTGAGATGTACATGTAGTTATTATAAGAATACACTTTAGCTTCCATTATTTAATCTATGGACATGTACTATTTCATCATTCATTACTTACACCCGTTACGTAATTTTTTTTTTTTTTCTTTTCATTTAATTCAGTCACATAATGATCTGTGACAAAATTATTGAATATTTTACATCCCTGTGTGGATATTTTCGATGGAAATATTTGTATTATTGATTCAATGTATGTTACAAGATTCGCTGGTGAGTACACGGTGTTGATACTCTTTTCATGCAATAGATTATACTTGTATACATAAATTAAACACGTGTATGTATCAATGCATGGTTCTCTGAATAAAGTAATATATTATATCTGCAATTTCTGTTACCACAGCAAATGTTTTTCTCATTTAATATATATTGATCAAAAATGGTAATTGTGCCATGCATTTTCGCACCCGTCTTTATGTAAACCCCCACCAATTAAATCCAAAAATGTGTTGGTATTGTACATGGTTGCTTATAACACGGTTCGGTTCATAGCTCGGTCGGATTCTATGGCTCCCAACTACCGTGTTATAGCGGGGTCTCACTGTATATGTAGAGCACCTTACACCTGTCAGTCAGAAATTCATAATATCTGTAGAGCACCTTACACTGGTCAGTCAGAAATTCATATCTGTAGAGCCCCTTACACATGTCACTCTCTCAGAAAGTGGTAATATCTAAAGAGCATTTCTTTATTGTTACAGTCCTGATATTCAATTTGGTTGACTGATATTCCCCAGAATGTGTTTTCCTATCACAGCTGTCAAGTTAAAATCCTTAATTGCATACATACATCATTGTTTTGTGTGTAGTTTTCCTACTCTCTTATGTTAGATACAGACATCAGTACAGTTTTAAAAGAAATAAAAATTGTTTTCAATATTAGTTCTATACAGGTAAGTATATTTTGTTACAAGTTATAAAATTGAATGTAATGAAGAACATTTTAATCAATATCTGCACCATTTGATGGAGTCTAAAATAGAATGGTGTACCAGAATTGCATAAAATAGTCATTAATGAAATGGCATCCAGAAGCAAATTAGAAACATAAATAATCTGAAGAAAATTTTTTTTTTAATAATCTCATTAGAAAGAAGCATGCAATGAAGATTAAAGCAGTTTACCTGATCTTGGCATATTTGCTATTTAAATAGCAAAACTTAATTATATGGATTTTTGTTAATTAACAGTCTTAAAGGAAAGGCATGCATTTAAAAGCTAGAGCTCTAACATTTGCACACAAAATTACCACAGAGAAAGAGAGAGATTTGCACACAAAATTAACACAAACATTATTATACACTCATATACAAATACATCAGGCCTGAAAATTGGAAAACTTCCAAGATGGATTGGAAGCTTGTGTTGGAGTTCAAGATTTTCCATCAACAAATCAAAACGGTATTCTTGCGTAACATCACCTTTGATTGGCTGGAAGTAAAAACTGAAAGCTGAGCTCAGACTGTAATGACTTGCAGTCCAGAGCCTCGATGTTGGAACTTGTCTATGGACACAAGAATGGTCAGTGTAATACTACATTTTCAGAAATTGTCAGCACTGCAAAGATCATGGGACTGAGAAGGAGATTATCTTCTGACACTGCTGCAAAAAGCCTGTTGAGAATGATGTGAGCAAGTATTTTTCCAGTTATGGAGAGCAAGGTGATGCCTCTGTAGTTACTGCAGAACACATGTTATTATTTATATGGTCACAAGAATGCGACTTGGAGATGGTCTGGCATATCCTCTTCTGTAAAGATGCTGATTAACACATCATGAAATGCCTCCAGAGTCTGTTCACTGAGAGCCTTTGTACACCTCCGCTAGGGTACCATCCTTTCTAGGTGCCCTGCCACACTTCCTTTGTATAAAGACCATCTTCAACAACTCTATTGTTGGTGTAATATCCAGATGGTTGTGCATTGACTGTTGGAGTATTTGGTCACGAACAGATTGGTGAGGGCAGGTTTAGGAGCTGACTAATGTGTTCTTTCCATCTGTACAGAATGCCAGCCTTGTCTGTTATTAGTGAGAGTTTAGTGGTGGACAGGAGTGATGTGAGACACTTCTGATATTGGGAGAAAACCCTCCAGTGAAGATGGTTTACACATATGCACAAGAAAAAATTTATATACTGAAAGTAACATGGTATCTGAAGGGATCCATAAATAGTCTATCCAATCTAGTTTCACAAAAACTTATTGTGATGTACTCCAACATGGAGTAAACAGTCCAGCTCTGGATCAGATTTACATTGGAGTAGTTGGGCAGCTCTTGTTTAGCTTACAGTGGAATTTCTAATGGATTAAATTTGGCACTCACAGAGCTCTGCCTGAGCTTCTGAGGCTAGCTAATGACCTCGAACCTCCATGGTGATCATCATGAAAATCTTTCTCTTGAAATTTTTACCAAAAGACTTTAGGATGTTTAGATTCTCTGACATGAGAAGAGTGCCATTATTACATACAATATAGCTGCTGAGGTAGCCATTTTGAAAATTTTGCTGTGGCTACACCTTCATAATGGACAGTTTATGTTGAAATGTTTTTTTTATTTTATCAAATGACTTCAAATGATGTCATGTTCTTCCTAATTGAAAATATTGCCAATCTTGCATCCCATATGGTTGCTACAGTGACCAGTTTAAAGATCTGTTTCAAGAATATCAGATGGCTTCAACGCAAAGCAATTAAAAAGAAGAAATGGTTTTATCTTAATTTCTTGGACATGTTTTTAGCCAGTTGTTGTTGTATTGTTTAACGCCAGAGGTGTGATGGCAGTGGTCTATAACAGAGAGTGCTTTAGACCACTCGGCCACTCGAGGCCCCCTGTTTTTGGCCAGTAGAACTTTAGTTCCTTTATTGGATTTTTTATTTAGCAATTGCAGCAATTATTGTTGGATTCCTTGAATGTTCTAAATGTCTTGGCCCATATGATGCAAGCCAGTCTCTTTGAATTTAGGACCCAAGACCAATGATAAGGTCATGTGCATTATAAAAGTTGGGCTGTGTTAAAAGGAACCTCATTTAATTCAGTGAGAAATGAATAAATGAACATACATTCTCAAAATTTCTTTTAAACTCCCTTTGTGCAAATGGATATAATGATGCAAGTTTTTTCACAGTAATATCGGGTGTGATTTAGATAATCCTATTGGAAGACTGAGACCAAAACTGAGATACCTCAACAACTGAATTATATCTTGTGTTTTTGTTTGTTTGTGGGATTGTTACTGGTGGTTCTATTGGTGATTGACCAGAATAGATTATGGGATGGTTTGTTGTTTTTCCATTTGTTACTACACCTCCAAAACTACTAGGAGGGTTGCCATGACATTTTAAACACACATTCATTCCATAGTCTATATGGTCCTAAATGAAAACTGTTAATACATTCAGCATGACTGCTATAGCAGCCATATTGAAAGTCTTGATGCTTCTCAAGAGCCCCAAGATGGTTATATGAATGGTTCTATAGTTTCATGCATAGACTTCCTATGATGTCTAGTTGGTCCTAAATGAAGAGGGTCCAGTTTGGATTTCCAATATGTCCTTCATGGTAGCCAGTCATATCAACATGGCATGTTCATCTTATGATATCTGATTGATCCTAGAAAGAGAAGCCATTTAAACATCATGTTATTGCTTCTACTGAATGGAAAGTTGTATCAGCATGGTGTGTTCACAAGAAGACTTCTTATAATGCCCTGTTGATCTTAAATGAAAATGGTTCCACTTGAATACTGAATATGGCAGCTGATAATAATAATAATAATAATAATAATAATAATAATAATAACATTAATAATAATAATAATAATAATAATAATAATAATAATAATAATAATGTTGTATGGTTTAATGCCATTTTTCAGCACAAGATAGGCTATATATGGCAGCCAGTTTTAATGGTGGAGGAAGAACCCAGGAAAACCCCTGGAAAGAAAAACCAACAAAAGAGAAGCTACTGGCAAGCTTTCTCGCATACCCACATTGGCCGAATCTTAGACTCAAACCCATGCAGACAGAGGTGAGATGGCAGTGATCCATAACGGAGAGCACTTTAGATCAAAGGACCACTCGGGGGCCCCAATAATAATAATAATAATAATAATAATAATAATAATAATAATAATAATATTAAAAACAATAATAATAAAAATAATAATAATAATTGTTATTCTTACTCCTTATTGATAGATGATCACCAGAAGACCAGTTAATGAAATGGCGTTGATTTAACCTCAAAAAATGGTTGCCACAATAAATGTATTTAAAATCTTGACATTTTAATCAAAAGACATTTGTAAATTTAAATATTGCTAAATGTATTTTGATTGCCATTGTGGATAATTTGAAAATCATGTTGCTGACGCAATTTATCAAAGATATTTTCAACACTCAGCAGTTGATAAGAAGTGTTCTTAGAATGAATGGCTGAAAATTATTCTTGGACACTAGTGCACAAGTCCCTTCGAGAAACTGTTTACTTGGTGTTGAGACAATAATGAACCAATCAGTACATTTTTGAGGGGTAGAGGGTGGGGGTGGCCTGAGATTTAAAACAAAAAGATTTCCCCATCACCAAGCAGTTTGAAAAAAATATTCTTGCTTCAGTTTGTAGAAATAAAGATCTAGTTTTTCAAGATGGGTTTTATGGTTTGCAGTGTTCTGTGGAGCTGAAAATTAGGTCACAAAACCCACCATCTGTTGTTTTGTAAGGTTTAATGTCACTGTTCAGCACATGATAGACTATACATGGCGGCCAGTATTAATGGTGGAGGAAGAACTTGGAAAAAACACCCAGAAATAACCACCGACCCAGAGAAGCTACTGGCAAGCTTTCTCATATATCCACATAGGCCGAATCTGAGAATCGAACCCACAAAGACAGAGGTGAGATGGCAGTGATCTGTAACAGAGAGTGCTTTAGACCACTCTGTCAGTATGGGCCCCCTCCCACCATCGTGTATAGCTTTGACTTCATCACCAATTTTCACATAAGCAAGAGCAGTGATTTTTTTTATCAGCAAGAGGGTTCATACAGTCATGCTTGGAATCATTATGCTGAGAGAATAAATCAGTGATCATCTGTTTCTTCTTAGAATATTTCACTTCTACAATACCAGTGGGATTGAATCAATAATTATGTAGAAGGGAGTTTTGAGAAACGGCCTAACATAGAACCATCTATACGTTTTTTTTCCTGCCAAAACACTGCATCAGAATGCTTGATAAATGAAAGGAGGATTATTTTTGTTTGTAGGCAAATCAATAGATAAACCAAAGTAACAAATCCATGTGAAACCATCACGTAAATTATTCATGTAAATTTTGTTAGAATGATTTGCAAATTCATATTGAATGGCCTGGATATCAGTTGAAATTAAGGCATGAAATATTCTGTCATAAATTAGTCAGACCTTGTTGCTCTAAGGGGGGGGGGTGTATTATTTTGCAAAACTGAATTGATAATTTGTCATGTGTTGATTATGGGTTAACGACATACAGTACTGTTGGCTGTTGATCTATATTTTTATCCACTTGAATGCAGGGACACTTAAATCTTTTGCAAACCAATTTGTTTCCATTGACACTATTACATATTTCTTTGCATTGTGATATTCCCTGTTCCATCCCATACTTGTCCAGACTTCCATTCCATTGTAATAAAAGAGTGTACCATATTCAGCTCCAAAAACCGCATGTGCATGTCGCATAATTTAGATGTCGATGCACTCAGGGGAGGAACATGTCTCAAAGTTAATGATGACAAGTTTCAGACATAACAGTTGTCATGGTGCTTAGACCAATCCACAAGCTGATTCCAGTTTGTCTTGCCGCTGAGGGTAGGTTTCACACATAGTTCACCATGAATAATCCTTAAAGCAACAATGGTAAAATAATTTATTGTGAGGGACCTTGCAATTCATGGTTTTTGTACACCTTTCAGATGCAGTCTGATGAGGCTTTTAGTCAATAGGTCATGCTTTAGTTTTAAGAGTGTGGCAAGGTTCATTTTCTTACCATCATTTATTCACCTTTAAATGGTAGGGGAAAATGAGATCAATAATGAGTAACAGTAACCTAGATAAGCTGTATATTTGCATAAATATGCAATTAAAAATATGCAAAACCCAATTAAAATAAAATCAAGTATACCAAAAGCAAATTGAATTCCATTTAAGCAATTATTAAAATAGCGTGCATATAAAAAAAAATCCATTCTTGCATTTTCGTCTTCCTCCAGTATATGTAAACAACTGATTGGTTTTAGTTTCTGCTCTTTATGCTGTGAACTGCTATGTAGCACTGATATTTTTTGGTAAACCAGTCAAACTACATGTCTGTGTAGCACTGATATTATTTTGTAAACCAGTCAAACTACATGTCTATGTAGCACTGATATTATTTTGTAAACCAGTCAAACTATATGTCTGTGTAGCACTGATATTATTTTGTAAACCAGTCAAACTACATGTCTGTGTAGCACTGATATTATTTGTAAACCAGTCAAACTACATGTCTATGTAGCACTGATATTTTTTTGTAAACCAGTCAAACTACATGTCTATGTAGCACTGATATTATTTTGTAAACGAGTCAAAGTACATGTCTATGTAGCACTGATATTATTTTGTAAACCAGTCAAACTACATGTCTCTACCCTACAAGGCACTTACATTTACTTGTGTAAGTATCATTGGCAATTTTACCCTCAAATTGACGTCAAGTAAAAATTCTATTTCAAACTAAATTAAATATCAAGTGACACTCTAAACCATCCGATTTCATAATTATTGTACCAGGTAGATTAGATATACATGTATTAAGTAAAGTATGTGGGAACCCAGCACATGCATGTAATTACTGGGTTTTTTTTAAAAAGTGAGTTAAACACAATTTTGATGTGTAAATTTATTTCTTTATTCATCTGACTTTTAAAATCCAGAATTGGCAAAAATATAGATGAGTAACAAAGCAAATGAATATAGTGCTTATCTGGTGCTCTGTAGTTGAGCACTTTGTAGGGATAACATCTGATCCTGTGGCTTATTATCCAGTGTGCCAAACTGTTGTGGTGGAATATTTCCAGTCTTTGTATTTTGGTTTGATCTAAATATCACTTTTGTAAAAGACAAATAATGTGAGCATTTGCCAAGTGCTCTTCAGCTTATTAAAATTTGCATTTTCTTTATCAATAGAGTTGCAATGGATATTTTCCTATCAATAGAATTGCAATGGGCATTTTCCTTATCAATATACTATATATATAGTTGCAATGGGTATTTTCCTTATTAAAATGGTCATTTTCCTTATCAGTCAAGTTGCAATATTGGGCATGTTCCTTATCAATATAATTGCAATGGGCATTTTCCTTATCAGTAGAGTTGCAGTGGACATTTTCCTTATCAGTAGAGTTGCAATGGGTATTTTCCTTATCAATAGAATTGCAATGGGCATTTTCCTTATCAATATTGTTGCAATGGGTATTTTCCTTATCAATAGAATTGCAATGGGCATTTTCCTTATCAGTAGAGTTGCAATGGGTATTTTCCTTATCAATAGAATTGCAATGGGCATTTTCCTTATCAATAGAATTGCAATGGGCATTTTCCTTATCAATAGAATTGCAATGGGCAATTTCCTTATCAATAGAATTGCAATGGGCATTTTCCTTATCAGTATAATTGCAATGGGCATTTTCCTTATCAGTATTGTTGCAATGGGTATTTTCCTTATCAGTAGAGTTGCAATGGGCAATTTACTTATCAATAGAATTGCAGTGGGCATTTTCCTTATCAATAGAATTGCAATGGGCAATTTCCTTATCAATATAGTTGCAATGGGTATTTTCCTTATTAAAATTGGGATTTTCCTTATCAATAGAGTTGCAATGGCTATTTTTCTATCACTAGAGTGAAAATGGGCATTTTCCTCTCACTAGATCAAGTAAAAATGGGCAGATTCCTTATCAAGAGTTATATATTTTCCGTGTCACAAAATTTTCTTTCAGATTATTTGTAGACTTTTAACAAGACACCATGTGTCTTGGTAAAAACCAGAGGAAATTTTGTGATTGTGATTTGTAGGCTCCCTCAGTGTAGTGCCATTTGTGCTTGCTTATAAGTCCATCAGACGACTGCGTGAACATAGATCTGCCATTACATAATTCACTCGCAGTTCTGGGTCTTTTGTTAGAAGTAATCAGTAGAATAAACAAGATAGACTCTGATCTGCTGGTGGATTATGTAATGGTAGATCAGGGTCTGTGTTGTTTCCATTTGGACTCGACTTATGACTAAATATAGACGGTAATACAATTTTGTTTGCAATTTGGAATATTATTTATAATACTTTATTCAACTTGTTCATTGGTTCTTGCTGTTACTGGTTCAGTCACCGGTCACTTGCTTTTACTGGGTCACTTGGTGGTCATTAATTCTTTTACTTGTTTTCCATTGTTAGCAGTGACTCCAGCCCAGCGTGTACAAGTTCTACTTGGGCGAGAATCGGACGACAATGAGGAACATAAGTCCCATGATCTTTTCTGTGAGATGGTGGAGCTTGATGCAAAGGGAGAAACAGCCTTTTGGAAAGAAACAGCCAGGTAAGATGCTATGGGAACTGAAATGTTGATATGTTTTGGTATAAACAAAAACCCACTAATAACAACAGAATAACAACTTTTATCTGTTTTATTTGGGTGCTCCTGATATATAAATATAGAGGAGTTGTTTCCCTTAATTGGCTTCTATTTCTCTCATTTCTGCATGTTTCACAATTTTACATTTATCACCAAAACATTTATTATCCGAAATTGCCATATAAATACTTTAGTTGCTATGGATGCCCCATTTTTTGAAAACTTGTCTATCATAATAGGTGTCTCTATTCAGACAAAATTTCTTACGTCAGAGCACTGCTAGCCCAGCTGACATAAGCTACTTTCTTAAATAGAGCACTACCAACACAGCTGATGTTAGCTACTGTCTTAAGCCAAAGCAATGCCATCCTAGCTTTCATCAGTTACTGTTAAATGCCAGAGCACTGCTAACCCAGCTGACATCAGCTTCTGTCTTGAGCCAGAGCACTGCTAACCCAGCTGACATCAGCTTCTGTCTTAAGCCAGAGCACTGCTAACCCAGCTGACATCAGCTTCTGTCTTAAGCCAGAGCACTGCTAACCCAGCTGACATCAGCTTCTGTCTTGAGCCAGAGCACTGCTAACCCAGCTGACATCAGCTTCTGTCGTAAGCCAGAGCACTGCTAGCCCAGCTGACATCAGCTACCATCTTAAGCCAGAGCACTGTTAGCCCAGCTGACATTAGCTTCTGTCTTAAGCCAGAGTACTGCTAACCCAGCTGACATCAGCTTCTGTCTTGAGCCAGAGCACTGCTAGCCCAGCCGACATCAGCTACCATCTTCACCCATAGCACTGCTAACCCAGCTGGCATCAGCTACCATCTTCACCCATAGCACTGCTAAACCAGCTGGCATCAGCTACTTTCTTAAGCCAAAGCACTGCTAGCCCAGCTGATATCAGTTACTTTCTTAAACCAGAGCACTGGTTGACCATATGACATCGGCTACAGCTACACACAGCAGTGATGATGGTGATGGTATCTGAAGCATTAAGCCTTTGTATACATGTTTTGTGCTTACAGTTTTGGAAGTCATGTACAGTATATCCTGGCACTGTTCAGGAGTGATTAATTTGGGTTGGATGCAACCCTTCTGTGGTACGTTACTCGTTACTGATGGAACAGATCTGCACAATTTGACTCACAATATAGACATGGATATGGTTCCTACCATCTGATCAGCAAAAAAGAGGATTAGATACCATGATGTGGCCAAGGGAAAGGCCATTTACTCCACATGCAATGGCACAAATCAGTTTTTAACATAATGCTGTGCTGGCAAAAGCCAATTTAAACCTTGGGATTTGATGGTGCATTGAAGTAACAATGTAGTAACAGCAATGCAATGGCAGCAATTAATTGTTGATTGTTGAACTTTATTTATGCTGAAAATACACTTTCTGATGCGAATACTTCCTCCTACTGAGTGGAGAAAAGTTAGTATGTCCTCTTGACCTATTGCACACTACTCTGTACATTACATGATCATGTGCATAAGGTAGATTTAACCTGTCATTCTTTTTCACAAATACCATACTGTGCAGATAATTGCCAAAATGCCAGAGAAATTATGCCTGTCGACAACTCAGATGTCTGCAAATTAAGTCTCTGTCTATGGCGTTAATAGTCTTGGTCTTATATATATCCATTAGTTTTAAACAAACCATATTGTAGTCTCCTTCTTCTCCTTTTCAACTTGATTGTTGATTCTTTGAGGGGCTTACAAGGCCACCTCATCTTCGATCTATTTGAGTTGGACATATACTCAGACATAAACATACATTATGATGTGGGTAAGTGCCAATGTTATCAGAACAATAACAGGCCCAGCTGAAATGTTGAGGACATTGTTTGCTCCATCTTAATTTTAAAACTATTATTAATGTTTGCTGCACACTTGTGTTGACATTTCTTGTACTGGTATGTTCCTTTAATAAACATGTACACAGGTCAAATATGTTTTCTACAGAAAAAACCACAGGTAATTTCCATTCTTGTTTATTTTGTGCACAAGATGAGTTTTGTGGCAACAACCATGTTCTTAGACAAGATTTTGATCAGCGATCATTTTTTCAAAGTGACATTTATTATTTCTTATTAACAGCAATAATGTCAGGACAGTCAGTGGAGGGTGTAGTGTGGCTACAAAAAGACCTAATGGGATACTCACACAGACTGCATCAAGTGTTAAAAGTGCACACAAAAATATCGTTTCGCTTTTTGTAAATTAAGGTCTTCTGGTACATGGAATTTAGTTCGAGGCATTCAAGGACAGGAACATTTCTTCTTTTTCAGAATTTTCCAGATTCTGTTCCAGTTCTCATGTTAAAACTAACCTCTTTGGTTGCTGGTGAAGTTTCTCCAGAAGAAGTGTCTAGATGTTTGAGAAGGCGATCTACTTGCTCCACAGGAGGATGATGAACACATCACTTGTCTCTCACAGCATGCACTTCTCATGCACTGGGTTGCTCCCTCCTGTTGGGGAGGTGGAGCACTGTGGCGATGGGTTGTGCCCACCCATTAGGAAGGTAGAGCACTGTGGCAGTGCTATGGGTGAAGATGGTAGCTGATGTCAGTGGGTTTTGCCCTGCTTTTAGGGAGGTAGAGCGCTATGGCAGTGGATTGTGCCCTCCTGTTAGGGAGGTAGATCACTGTCAGTTGGTTTTGCCCTCCCATAATTCAGGTAGAGCAGCCTAAAAGTGTGTTGCACCCTCCATTGAAGGAGCTGGAGAACCACAACCATTGATTGTACCCTCTCTTAGGGAGGTTGTGCACTACAACAGCAGGCTGATCTATCCTGTCAGGCAGGTAGAGCAGCGCAATACATTTCATGATTCTGGCAACATGTTGCTCCCTTCTGTTAAGAAGTCAAGACAACATGCCCATGATGCACAGAGTGAAACATTTGTTGAAGACCAGATCTTGTCTTTCACTTATTGGTCTCATGGTATGAGGACAGGGTAAGGACTGAGCTCCCCCCTTTCCCACTTCTGCCATTCCACCCTGTGCATGATTTGTATTCTATACATAGGACTTAGGCTAGGATCAAGGACTGCATTGGTGTTACTCCTTTTCCAATTATACCTATGAACCCTTATGGGATGTGGAACCTTCCACCTGAGAGCTCTTGACCTTGCTCTCACAGTAGCTCATGTTCCATCATTACCTCCTTGCCATTGGCTTTCTCTCGGAAAGGTCAAAATTGTTGCATATTCTAGGCTAGACAGGCATTCATGTCTCCACACTGTAACTGGTGATGAAGCAGGGATCATAGCATACAATGCTCCTATACTCTATCCATGAAGGATCATACTGATGCCAATATACTTTCCAACTCAGAGCGTCTTTGAATATGATCATGGTGATGATGCAAGTTTTATCCCCATTGACTTGAGACAGAGGCTGCATTAATAACATCTTTTCTGGGGCACACCCCATCATCTCAGATGAGGAAGAAGAAGTCTGGTCCTTTAATTAGGTGGTGAATGAGGTATACTATCTGTTACCCTTTGGACCAAAAAATTAGGAACACAGTCCATAAAGATCCTTTCCAATTTTGGAAAAGATTTCCAGGGTACCAACACAACCAAACCTCTTGCTTCTCCCACAGTCATGCACAATTGAAGAATTATAAGAGGTTTTCACGAGGCCAAAATATTATTTGACAATGTAGCTGGTGGTCTGTTCCTCCTTCGCATGCCAGTCTCTTCTCAGCTACTTTTTTTTGTATGATAAGAGAGGCCTCTTTGAATCCAGCCTTGTAACAATACATGCTAAAAGCTGTACCTAAGACATCTCGGCTTGCACTTTCTGTTGTAATGGCATTATTGGCAGAATTACTATAATATATCTGCCATTACACTGCATTGTACTGCATCTTGCTTAACCAGCTTGCATCAACATTAATCTTTCACCTCCACTCATGGTCCATCACAATCAACCAGGGAACAAGGTTAGGCAAATCACCCACAGGGGCTTTTTGCAAGATTTTTCTAGCAGGCGCAATACCAGTCTATTCTCCAAACTCCTGCTAGTCCGCCTCCTTGCAAAATGTCACTGTAGATCCAAGAGGAAGTTTTCTAACTCTCCTTTCTTTCACAGTGAAGTTGGGAGCCATAGCCTAGCAAATTAACCTCATTCCTTTCCTTAATGTCCCAGTGTGTGCTCACCTAGGCCTCCTTTCAGCGGATTGGTTAATCATCACAGATGGTGGGTACATCCTCTTCATTATAAACAAGTGTTATTCACTCCAGTTTCAAGAACAACCCTATTATCAAGGACTTCTCCAAGTCCAACTTATTAAGAGAGAGGTGCACACCCTTTATGTTACTTAGAGACAGGTGAACCTTCTATAGAATGGACCTCTCCCTCAATGAGGAGTTCATTTAATTTCTTGTTTTGATCAGTTTGACATCAGCCTACCCACCTTACTGATAAAAAAATTCCACTCAGGGGTGTGCAATAATATTGAATACCGGTATATTGTGGCATTAAATCGACGATACAATAATTGCGATAAAGCTTTCTTATATTAATATAGTGGATATTGATGTAAATATTGATAACAAGCAGCAAACAAACTCTATTATTAATATTAGCCATATTTCACTACTTATAATAGTTTCTTATTGACAGTGACCTATTTAATTCCATACCTTTACCTCAGGTAATCAGCTTCAGTAACACTTTTATTTAATTTCCTGAGTAGTTGCAGCATTGGGTAATTGGAAGTTACTTGTCTGTGAATCTTTTTGAAGCTTTAACTTCACTTTGTCAGCAAATAAGCACCTTGCTGACATTGATGACTGACATTGACCTTTCAGGCATGGCTGAGTATGACCTAGTTCAGAATTCATAAGTGCTGTCTGCCATTAAGAAACTGTAAAAGGGATGGGAAAATTGATAATTGCTGTCTGCTATGTGATGCTCATGTTAAGTTTTCACAAGCACCATCCCAGGAAATGTGGTAATTACAAGATGATAGACAATAGATCATCGATCCCTCATGAACAAGCACCATCCCGGTAAATGTGGTAATTACAAGATGACAGACAATAGATCATTGATCCCAGCATATGCAAGTTCATCATGTGTAGATACTTCCAATCTTTCTAAAGCTAAAACGTCACAGTCAATCCAGAGAACCTTCCCAGGGCTCATTGTTGTGAAATACCTCTCACATTCTTCTCGTGCTTTACATATAACTGACAAGGTGTGCTGATTTTTAATAAAAATACTGAATAATAGGTTCGCCTGAGACCGTTTACATACACTTGACCCCAGATAAAATGTTTCAGGTAGAAAGCAGTTGCAGAGGTGATCATTCCTCAAAAATATGTTCAAGTCAAGGCACTGGTAACAGAAGACCTATGAAATGCTGAGAAGGTTGCATTGGCAACAGATAGTTGGACATAGAGGTCAGCTGAATCATATCTGACAGAAACATTGATAAAAATTGACAGCTGATAAACTATGTTCGTCAAACGTGGCCCATGTATGAAGGGCACACAGGTGAGAATATAGCTGTTGTGATTCATGAGGCCCTCAAAGAATGGGAAATACAGTCTATCCCCATACCACCTATTGTATCAGATAATGCATCAAACATGGACAAGGCAGGGACTCTTTTAGGATGCAATTTTCTAGTGATGGGAATCGGTCAGAAATTCATAATCGATAATCGGTTTTCCTTAACCAACTGATCATCGATTATAATCGGTTACTAAGAGCACATTTTAATTTTTGTTAACAGTTATTATATCTTTGATCAAGAGTTCAATATGTTTATAAATGTACAGGAGTAATCTCTTTTAATGACATGTATACTTTAACCTGACAATAATATTACATTATGTGTTAATTTTGTCCTACAACTTTGTTAAATGAATGCAACGTTGTATCATTTATGGCTGATCAGTCATATGTAAGTGAAATACTGCTACAATCCCCCGAAATTCTTTCATTCACATGTGATGTGTCTATAATTTAAAGTATAGAAGGATATGTTTTTCTTGTTTGCCATTATTTATAAATACTACAAAAGTTGTTGCAATTTGACTGAAACAATTCAAAAAATGTGATTAAATGTATTGTCAACAATTTAACAACTTGACCATATAATAATGACTATATGTTCCTAATTATGAATCATAAGGTTTCATATTTGTAGTTATAAAGGAAATTAATAAATTTCAGGTCAACTTTAGTGACTGGGAGTTTTACTAACCTTTGTGCTTTGCATGCACCTAAAAAGTAGTCTCCCTTTACACACAATCGATTATGGAGTTCACAATCGATTATCTGCCCAACCAACTGATGATCGATTATAATCGATAATCGGAACAACACTACAATTTTCACATCAAGTGTTATGCATATACAATTAATTTAGCTGCACACAATTGTGTCTAGATCAGCCACATTGAAATTCTCTGCAGCAGGATTCGTCAAATAGTTGGGTTCTTCTACCGAAGTACAACTGCAGCAGCTAAACTGAGAACCCAGGCAGAAGCGCTGGGTCTACCAATCCTAAGCTTATAGATGATGTGCCCGCTAGATGGAACAGTACTTATGACATGATTACAAGGTTTCTTGAAATGCAGTGTGCAGTAATTGCCGTTTTGAGATCCAAAGATCTTGCTAATATAAAAGAGAACATGTGTATACATATACAAGTTGTACAGTATTCACATATATATGAACACATTGTCAGATGATGACATTTGCCTGACAGATGAGGTAATGATTTTTCTAAAACCTCTTAAAGTGTTGACAATCACTCTTTGTGCTGAGTCAGTTCTGTTATCTTCATCACAAACTTATTGACAGCATTTTCCAACATAGCTATGATCTCTAGATGAAAAGGGATGTGGTTGATGATCTTAGGATAGATACACTCGTCTACCACAATTGTTGGTGCCTTAGATCCACGTTTTAAAGCTTCACCTTTCCTCAGTGTTGCAGGCAGGACTGAAATGTTTGCCAAAATTTTTCAGAATGCATCAGAGATCATTGTTAGAGTGAAGGCTGAACATGACACTGATCACTCACCTGAGGGTGATAGTAGGAGGTCAGAACTACCACCTTTACCGCAGCTAACTGAGTTATTATGTGTGTCTTTTGATTCTACTGCTAAGGATGCTCCACCAATTTGCAAGAAGCTCAAGTCAGACATTGGTAAGAGTGATATGATAGATAAAGGTACCTGTTATTTTGGCATGCATGAACTTCTTGGTGATGTCTACGTAACTGGTGTTGAGACTTCAAAATTACAAATGGAAGAACTTTAAGAAGAGCGAACTATAGAATGTTTCCATCGATTCTCTTGGATTAAAATCATGAGCAGAGATTTCTTAGATTAGCTAAGCTTGTTAAATAATTATTGTGCATCCAAGCAACAAGTGTTCCTTCAGAGAGTGTGTTCTCCATTGCTGGAGATACAGTAAATGCACAATGTTCAACCCTAAAACCAAATAATGTTGATGTTCTTATCTTGAAAAAAAAATTAAGTTCTATCATGTGATTTTCAAGGCAGTTCAGTTTGAACTTAAGTAACAACGAAGAGAGCAATCTGCAGTTGTATGCATTCTATTTTTATCAAAATGTTAACCATAAACTGTGAACTGTTCAGACAAAAGACGAATTGTAAATCTTTATTTCTGTGATAGTTTGCATCTACTGTACTGCATTTATTCATTTTCTCTACTGTTATTTTAATTTTGTACCTAAATAATTTTAACACATTTGTTTGCAGTTTGGATTCATTTTATTTCAATAAATTAAAATAACATTCAGCTGTAATCATATAAACACAAAATATTTTGTGGTAATATAACATTATGATATGATGATTTTACTATTGAATATTCCAGCACAAGTATATGTTTTCAAGGCTGAGATTCATTTACTAAAATAAAAATTTAAAATAAATTCTTTTGAAATTTATTATTTATTCTTGGGATATAACAATTATATGTTATATAGTAATAGACGGGGGGGAGGGGTTATTGATAGGGGGTAATATACCGGGGGTGGGGGTGTAATTTCCTAGACCCACATAATAGTGACAGGATAAGTAATTGCTGCTGTTAAAATTTAGTATGGGCAGGATGGGGGGGGATAAAACTAATTTTAATTAAGCATTTCATACCTGGTGCTATTGCCGATTCTCGCACCCTGCTCTTATGCATTAGAGTTAACATTATTTGTGAAAAAGGTGACAAATTATATCTATCTTCTGTGCATGAGGGGCCCCGAGTGGCCGAGTGGTCTAAAGCGCTGTTCGTTACGGACCACTGCCATCTCACCTCTGTCTGCGTATGTTCGAGTCTAAGATTCTGCAAATGTAGTTATGTGAGAAAGCTTGCCAGTAGCTCTCGTGGGTCAGTGGTTCTTTCCGGGGTTTGTCCAGGTTCTTTCCCCACCAATAATACTGGCCGCCATGTATAGCCTATATTGTGCTGAAAAAATGGCGTTAAACCATAAAATACAAATACAAATCTTCTGTGCATGACCATGTGATACTGAGTGGTATGATAAAGGTCAGAAGGTCATACTGACTTTTTCTATACTCTGGGAGGATGTATTCACATCATACGGATGGTATATTTTCAGTATGAAAATAGATTTGCCAAGGAATAGTGACAGGTAAGTATTGCATAATTAAAATTAGTTTTACTCCACCCCTAAATCTATTAGAGCCCTACCCAATGAAGTCTGCAAAGCTTTTAGGTGCTTGTGATGGTCATCCAGATTTGTTTTCTGCAATATAACTTTACTGGGAATTATTGAATTTTACCCAGGTTTGGTTTCTATAATATAACTTTACTGGGAATTATTGAATTTTACCCAGGTTTGGTTTCTATAATATAACTTTACTGGGAGGTATTGAATTTTACCCAGGTTTGGTTTCTACAAAATAACTTTACTGGGAATTATTGAATTTTACCCAGGTTTGGTTTCTACAAAATAACTTTACTGAGAATTATTGAATTTTACCCAGGTTTGGTTTCTACAATACAACTTTACTGGGAATTATTGAATTTTACCCAGGTTTGGTTTCTACAATACAACTTTACTGGGAATTATTGAATTTTACCCAGGTTTGGTTTCTACAATATAACTTTACTGGGAATTATCAAATTTTACCCAGGTTTGGTTTCTACAATACAACTTTACTGGGAATTATTGAATTTTACCCAGGTTTGGTTTCTGTAATATAACTTTACTGGGAATTATTGAATTTTACCCAGGTTTGGTTTCTACAATACAACTTTACTGGGAATTATTGAATTTTACCCAGGTTTGGTTTCTATAATATAACTTTACTGGGAGTTATTGAATTTTACCCAGGTTTGGTTTCTACAATACAACTTTACTGGGAATTATTGAATTTTACCCAGGTTTGGTTTCTACAATACAACTTTACTGGGAATTATTGAATTTTACCCAGGTTTGGTTTCTACAATACAACTTTACTGGGAATTATTGAATTTTACCCAGGCTAACTGCACTCTGCATTGCTAAAAATAAAATTAAATGACACATTAAAAGAGTAATTTGTTCCATTTACTAATAATATGAGAATTTAAATAAATGTCATTGTTCCAATAGATTTTAATATACAGTTCTTACTATTAGATATGCTTGTCATCATTAAGAATACATACTTTTTGTATTACTTCATCAAAAATGAATACATTATAATTTACAAAAATGTTGGCACTGTTCCATTTATGAAGAACTAACAGAAAATGAAGACTATTATTATAGCCAATAACTAGTTTTCTTTTCATACATTCACTAAAGTTTGTCCACAGACAAGCACAATAAATAGTGCATCAGTTAGATTTGAAAAATCTAATTTTGATATTTAATGAACAAGTCTTCAATTTACGTTGAAGTATCTTCGAGTACACAAAAATTGGTAATGTCTCATATCTTCATTATCTGACCGATTGTGTTTCATATTAATGACCCAAATACATATAACTGTTGACATACATAAGAGCATTGCTGTTAAGATGTTGTTGTGGGGTTTAACGCCATTTTTCAGAACACGAAAGGCTATACATAGCGGCCAGTATTAATGGTGGAGGAAGAACAGGGATCACCCCTAGAAAGAACCACCGACCCATGAGAAGCTACTGCATGTGTGTGGCTTGAAGCCTCAGTGCTAGCTATTGCTTTAAACTGCCACACTGTAGACATTATAGCAATGACTGGAAAATTATTAAAGCTATGTTAAAAATCCAAATCACACACACAACACACACACAAACACACACACACACATTGTTTGCGCAATTGCTAACATTAAAGTACAGCATCAAATAATAGTATGTGTTGCCCATTTAAAAGCTCTCAAGCCATAACAATTTCCTTTTTTCAGATGGATCAAATTTGAAGAGGATGTGGATGAGGGAGGGGGTAGGTGGTCAAAGCCTCATGTTGCAACGCTGTCCCTTCATTCTTTGTTTGAGCTTCGATCCTGCATCATGACTGGGACAGTAATTCTGGACATGGACGCCGAAGATTTGTCCCAGGTCATTGGTATGTACAGTCAAAACTGTTAGGCAGTCACTTAATTAGAAGTCCAAACTTGCATCATAACATAGGTGATTTCAAAATATAATTTCAGTTGTCAAACTTAACAAATATCATACTCTAAATCCTATTATTACTATTGTTATTATAATTATTTTATTGTTATTATTATTATTGTTGTTGTTATTTTTATTGTTGTTATTTTTATTGTTTTTATTGGTTTTATTATTATTGTTGTTGTTATTATTATTATTATTATTTTATTGTTATTATTATTATTATTATTATTATTATTATTGCTATTGTTAATATTATTATTATTATTATTATTATTGTTATTGTTGTTGCTATTATTATTAGTAGTAGTATCATTATTATTATTGTTATTATTATTTGTTATTGTGGTTGTTATTATTATTGTTCTTATTGTTATTATTATTTTATTTATGTTATTTTTATTAATATTTTTGTTATATTAATTATTATTATTATTATTATTATTATTATTATTGCTGTTGTTGTTGTTTTCATTGTTGTTAATGTTACTTAAACCAGTTTTATTCTAAATAAAAATCATCAACATATATTTTTAATATTTTATTTCTTTAAATGATTTTTGGCAATCAGATATTCCAAGAATTCACCATATAGATTTATAAATTAGGAATTTGAATGGAAATGGTTTTTTTACATAGATTTCCTATGTCTTTTTCCTATATAATATGTTTTATAATAATAATAATAATAATAATAATAATAATAATAATAATAATAATGTTTTATTTATAGAGGGTGACTCATTAGTCGAGGACTATTTTCCCTTGAGGCCCTCTTATGAAGTGTATAAGAGGTATATATGGTAGCGAGACAGCTAACTAAGAAGTGTACAAGTTTTTGTCCTTAGATCTTTGTTTTTGCAAATTTGGAACAGGCATTCCTTGAATAGTTTGAATCAACAGAACAATTTAGGTAAAACTTTGAGTGTAATTTGGTCCATTGTCTATTCTTGGATAATAAAGAGGAACATACATGTTAACATTGTCATCTCAGACACGGATGGGTATTCAATGAAGATCTGGCATGTAAAGTATCATCATCATAATTCTCATATTTTTGTTGTTGTTGTTGTTGTTGTTGTTGTAGGGTTTGATGCCATTTTTCAGCCCAACATATTCATATATGGCGGCCAGTATTAATGATGGAGGATGAACCTGTGAAAACCCTGGAAAGAATCAACAACCCACGAGAAGCTACTGGCAGGCCTTCTCACATACCCACATTGGCCAAATTGGAGACTGGAACCCACGCTCTACTGCTCAGACCTTTTGTCTATTGCATTTCGTCTCCTATCTGATGTCTGTCTGTTAGCACACGTTTGTTATCACTACTTGTAGGATTGCCATGCAGTTCTACATGTACATTCCTCCCAAGGTCATGTTGCTTTTACATGAAACTAGTGCTGCTGAAAAATCCAGTATAGCCACCACAGAAACCATCTTGAAAGAGTTAATGGTCATATCAAGATGGGGTTGCATTTAAAGACTTCTTATGATGTCTAGGTAGTCGTGAATGACAATTGTGCCAGTCGTTTGTCCATTATGGCCACTGTGACAGCCATCTTGAAAATTTTGTTATGGCTACTCTTTCTGAATAAGAATTTGTTTGACATGGTGTAGTAACCAGAAGATTTCTAATGATCCTTGCTTGGTGCTTAAAGAAAAAAGGTTCCACTTGGACATCTACTATGGCTATCACAGTAATCATTTTTCTAGTTTTGACTGGATGGTCATATAAGCATATGGAGTTTCATTAGACGTCTTCCTATGCTATCTAGTTGATCCTCAATGAAAATGAAGCCAATTTGATTTCTCGTAAGTCTGCATGGTAGCTATGTTGAACTGTTGATATTTCTGTTTGTCCTGAATGGAAGTCATATTGACATGCAAATTTCACCAGAAGGATTGAGATGATGTCTACTTGGTCCTAAATTAAAATGGCTACACTTCAGTATGGCCTTCACAGTGGCTGTGTTGAAAATATTGGGATTTCTCCTGATTGGCTGGTTATTACAACATCAGATTTTAAATAAAAGACTTTTTATGGTGTGTGTTTGATTGTAACTAGAAATGGTAACTAACATCGAAAATGGCCATCATGGCAGCCACCTTGAAAATCTTGTTATATTGACTCCTGAATAGAGATCATTTTTTAATCACGAGTTTTTCACTAGAAGAGTTCTTACTGTGTCTAACTGAATGTAAATGTAGTTTTTGTTATTATAAGGTTTAATGTGATTTTTCATCACAAGATACACTTCACATTTCGGCCAGTATGATTAGTGGAGGAAGACCCCAGAAAGATCCAATGACCCAGAGGAAGCTACTGGCAAGCTTTCTCTTGTTGTCTGAGCATGACATTTGATCCGACAGAGGTGAGATGACAGTGATTATGAATGGTGGGCGCTTGAAACTACCTGGCCACTCAGGCACCCTGGCTGTAAATGAAAATGGTGCAACTTGCAATATGGCCACCAATCTATTTATAGCTATTTCACCTGGATGGTGGTGGTCTCATAAGACCACTTGTTCCATCAACAAAATAATAGTCTTGTGAGATAGTTGGTCTCTCATTATAGGTCATAACACTGTATAATGAAGAAGTCTTTGCACAGAGAACCAGGTTTCTCAGGAAAGGTGGTCTTTCAAGACAGATTTTGCTGTTTCATTATGGGGTGTTCACTATAAGACTTCTTATGATTTTTAGTTGGTTCTTAATAACAATGGTACCATTATGAAATCCAATATGGCCATTACAGCAGCCATCTTGAAAATTATTGTTAATATTTGATTGAAGTTCTGTCAGCATGGAGTTTCAACAAAAGACTTTTTTATTGTCCCATGTTGGTATTTATTACAGTTGTAAATGAAAGTGGTGCTAGTCTGAGATTCAATATGGCAAAAGTGGCTGCAGTCTTGAAAATCTTTTATTTCCTAAATGGAAAGTCTTATGGTTTATCATCAGAGGAATCTTTATGGCATATTTGGTCTTGAATGAAAATGTGCTGATCTGACCTTAAATATGTCTGCCATAATGAATATATTGAAAATCTTGTACTGATTCTCCTGGATGGAAATTTATATCAACAGAAGCCATCTTGAAAATTATTGTTAATATTTGATTGAAGTTCTGTCAGCATGGAGTTTCAACAAAAGACTTTTTTATTGTCCCATGTTGGTATTTATTACAGTTGTAAATGAAAGTGGTGCTAGTCTGAGATTCAATATGGCAAAAGTGGCTGCAGTCTTGAAAATCTTTTATTTCCTAAATGGAAAGTCTTATGGTTTATCATCAGAGGAATCTTTATGGCATATTTGGTCTTGAATGAAAATGTGCTGATCTGACCTTAAATATGTCTGCCATAATGAATATATTGAAAATCTTGTACTGATTCTCCTGGATGGAAAGTTATATCAACATAGGGTTTTCATCAAAATTCCTTCTAATGATGTTTAGTTTCTTCTAAATAAAATTGGTACCGATCTTACATGTAAAATAAATCTTTTCACTAAAGAATATCAGAGATGGTTTCAACATCTAGCAGTTAAAATGAAAAAATTGGTCTTATCTTGAATTCCAGGAAAGCATTTTCAGACAACAGAGTTTCAGTCCCGTTGTGGGACTCTTGTTACAGATCCTACACCATAGGACTTTACTGTTGAGGACTTGAACATCTTAGAATTCCTTATAAACGCTATTGTCAGAAAGTCCAGAAGCTGATGTACGAGTTAGATAAGACCTTTGAATTATGTTAGCAAACAAATAATGCTGATAACTCCATACCACTAACATGTGTTTTGCCTCCCCCCCTTTATCCATATATGTGTGTTATTGGACAGTATACATGTTTTATTACAATTGTGTGGTATTGTTATAGACAAAAAGAGAAAGTAAAAGCCATATTGAGTTCGTAACATTTTAAAACAAATCTTGCATTAAACAAATTCATTTCTTCATTCTGTTGTTTTAATTGGATGATGGCTATATAAATATTTTCTAATTGTGTTTTCTTTGTCCTTCTCTTTTGGTGCCTGTTGTTATTCATGGTAGTTAAACAGAACTGAATTCACATAGCTATAACTAATTGTGTTACTAAATATGGTTTTCCGGCTGCATTGATGCCTTGGTACAGCTTGTGTTGTCATGGATACAATGTCAGCATGGAGTTCATCAAATTATTTGTCTTTAATTGCAGCATTGTTATTGAAGTCCAGATTTCTTCTGAATACTTTGTTGTTTTTACTGCAATTGCTGGCATTGATCATTGCCAACTGGCATCATTTGTCCTTTTCTGTATCATGTTGAGTGAAATTGTCCAATGGAACCATTAATGAATGAGGTGGTCAAGGAAATGAGGCCAATCATGTTTGGTCTGACCACTTTGAATGTACTCAATGGATTTAGCTATCAGAAGCTTGAATGACATTCTTATACTGTAGTGTACATGCAAATGATCAGAGGTCATTGGGTTGATGTAGTGTACATGCAAATGATCAGAGGTCATTGGGTTGATGTAGTGTACATGCAAATGATCAGAGGTTAATGGGTTGATGTAGTTAGTGTTCATGCAAATGATTAGAGGTTATTGTGTAGATGTGTACATGTCAATGATCAGAGATTAATGGATAGATGTAGTTCACATGCAGATGATTAGAGGGTAATGGGTAGATTTAATGTATATGCAAATGATCAAAGGTTAATTGGTAGATGCTGAAAACATGCAGATGATCAGAGGGTAATGGATTGATGTAGTGTACATACAAGTGATCAGTGATCAGTGGGTAGGTGTAGTGTACATACAAGGTATCAGTGGCCAATGGGTAGATGTAGTGTACATACAAATGATCAGTGGTCAATGGGTTGATGTAGTGTACATACAAATGATCAGTGATCAATGGGTTGATGTAGTGTACATACAAATGATCAATGGTTGATGGGTAGATGTAGTGTACATACAAATGATCAGTGGTTGATGGGTAGATGTAGTGTACACACAAATGATCAGTGGTTGATGGGTAGATGTAGTGTACATACAAATGATCAGTGGTTGATGGGTAGATGTAGTGTACATACAAATGATCAGTGGTTGATGGGTAGATGTAGTGTACATACAAATGATCAGTGGTTGATGATCAGTGGTCGATGGGTTGATGTAGCATACATTCAAATGATCAGTGGTCAATGTGTTGATGTAGTGTACATACAAATGATCAGTGGTCAATGGGTAGATGTAGTGTACATACATGCAGATTATTAGAGGTTAATGGGCAAAGGAACATATATTTATGTATGTATAAGAGAGTTACCACTTATTGAAATTTATATTTTAACCAGTTCTTTCACAAATTAAAGAGCCAAACTCAGAGGATGGCTTGCAAAGAGCTGGGAATCAGATGTGAAGGTCACTGACTTACAAATTATTTTTGCAAAGCAGCTTAGTGAATATTACAGACCTGGACCAGATAATGTGGATGACTAAAAGTGAACTTGCAGTGAGCAATCACAATTATATAGGTCAAGGTTAATGGGACAGAAAAAGTGAAAAAGGGTTTCTTCAGAATAATAACCTTATTTCAAAAACAGGGAAACTGCACAAGCCTTGTAGATAGTTTAAACTTGGTGTAAAGAAGTACCTCTTGACTTTTGGGTCAAATATATACAAGTTAAAGGTCGCTGGATGAAGTATGACAAATAGTTTCCACACACCAAACAAATTTTAGTTTTAGATCATGTATCTTGACCAGAGTTTGTTGATGGCTTACATTTTGGAATCAAAGGTCATCTCTGTGACATACAGAAGAGAAATGAATTCCTCATAATAACTCGAGTTCAAGATCACATGCCACAATGTTTGGGTTATGTAGCTGAAATTTCGTTGCCCACAATGGCACAAATATATACATCATCTTGTTAAGTAAATTTGTGGTCAAATAGCCTGTTGATTGATAGTGGGGTTATAAGGTCAATGTCAAGGTCATAAAGACCAATTGATCATTAGTTCCAAGAACCAAGTAACTTTGGCAGGTTTTGCCTACATATATGACCATTACGGTAATCATTGGCAGACATATAATTCATTATTGAATGTACTTTTGCTAAATGTTTAATACACATGCATAAATGTTGTTTGTGTTTTTATTTTCAAAATAATCCTAAATTACTTTTTTTATTGCCAAAAATAACTGCCTGTAAGTGCACCAATTGCAAAAGGTTGTCCCACTTGCATGCATATCTAGAAAAAAAAACCCTGCTAATTAGAGAACTGCAATAGTAGCATGTCCGCAAATGAAGTATTAGAAGTCTGTTATTTGAACTGTTCATGAACCATCCATCTTGCTGTTGAGCCTGCCTGTACTGAAGCTGAACATTGACAATCACTCTGATGACTTGATGCACATTTGTAATCCCCTCAATTTGTACTTAGTTGTATCCACACCTTATATTAACCTCACTGCTAAAATTTCATTTGTGTGGTTTGTTTCAGTACAGCTGGTCACAGTCATGTTACTTGTAATTTGGATACATCTTGATGTGTGTAACTGTTTGGATATGCAAATGCTTCTATAGTGTAAAAAGTGGGGTGACATAGGTTAAAAGCAGGAAGTCATAGGTTAAAAATGGGAAGTCATAGGTTAAAAAGCAGTGAGTCAGATTAAGAAGTGGTAAGTCAGAGGACAAAAAGCAGAGAGACAGGTTAAAATGTGGTGAGGCATAGATTAAAAAGTGAGGAGACAGGTTAAAAGTAGTGAGACAGGTTAAAAGTAGTGAGACAGGTTAAAAGTAGTGAGACAGGTTAAAAGTAGTGAGGAGACGTGTATTCTTTTTGGCTGAGAGGATGAATCAGGTAGTTTAGATCCATATACGTAGACTTTGAATGTGCTGTATCATATGTACTTATAAATCCACTCCAGTTGCGAACTCCACAGTCTGCCATCACAATATAATACCAGCAGATCTGGGTAAAAGCAATTTTTTAAAGTAATCAGTAGAACAAACAACATAAACCCTCATTTGCTGGCACATAATGCAATGGCATTGCAGGCTCTATGTAATTTGTAGATGTACTTGATTTATAAACGAGTTTTAAAACACAGCGGCTCGGATTATCCTTAGTGTACCACTGTCAGAGCACACCTCTCTGCTGCTTTGTACCCTACACTGGCTATCCATTCAATCCAGAATCGATCACAAAATTTGTTCACTGTGATATGTTTCACTGATGGATTCCTGTCCAACATACCTATCTGGCCTCACCCTGTGTACACACCAGCCAGATATTTACGCTTCTCTTTTGACAATCATATACTCGTTATTCCCACTAGGAAAATGATGTCATATGGACAACATTCTTTTGCATACCAGGGCCCAGCAACGTGGAATGAATCGCCCATTGAAATTAGAGACAAAGACACAGTGATCTCTTTCAAGAGTGCTCTTAAAATACACTTTTCTTGACTGCAAGAATAATCTCAAAGACCTACCTTAAATATTTTAGCATTTTTTGTTTTTAATTTATGGTGTTTTTCTTTTGTTGGTTTTCTGTAGTCATATCATCATCATTATTATTATTATTATTATTATTATTATTATTATTATTATTATTATTATTATTATTAATGATTCTTGTTAATTAACCAGTCAATTTTTATTGCAGATCTGGCTTTGGATAATATGGTGGCTGCCAAGCAGTTGGAGGAGAACTTGAAGGAGCAGGTTCGTGGTACACTACTTTTACGTCATCAGCACCAGAATGAGAGACATTTGTACCGAAATAAAGATGAGAATTCCAGTAAAATTAATCTTCCCATTATGCGCTCATTTGCAGAAATCAGCCGAAAGTTTTCAGAACCCCGCCTCAACCAGCATAATAATGGTAAGATTGGAATTTGATTATTATGTTCTTGACTGTTCAAAATATTTATGTTGCCACATTTGCTTGCTTGTTCACTGATCATGTTCTTGCTGTCTATTGATTGAACACCAAATGGGAAAAATGGGAAGAGTTGATCCAGGTCAACCATGACACACTGCACCAGCAAAGTCAGTTTCTACACTATTTATGGATCAATTTCTACACTGTTTATGTATCAACTCCCAACCTAGATGACAACTGCATCAGTAAAATCAGTTTCTACATTGCTCATATTGTGTATCAACTCCCTGACAAATGGGAACAGTTGACCCAGGTCAACCATGACACACTGTGCTAGCAAAATTAGGTTATACACTGTTTATATATCAACTCTCAACCAAATGGGAACAGTCAACCCAGATCAATCATGACACACTACTAATTTCTACTGCTGTCCATGTCAATTCATGCAATATATTTGACTTGGATCTTCTTTGCATTATTCAGAATTGCCACATACGGTACTCCCTCACTGTATGGTGACTCCATTTAAGCCAAACCCTTTTATAAGGTTTGTGTGATCATGAATCACATTTAGTTATTTAAAAGTAAAATTCCTGTAAAATACCTCGATATAAGGTTACCTTGCATACAAGGTACTTTTATGTCTTACATTACAATTATAATGAATTAGAACTGTCATTATGTGCTATAATGTGCATTAGGGTTCATGTTATAGCAGATTTTATCACACTGCAGAAAAAAAATCCATCAAATTTAATTGGTTAATTGCAAATTAGTATGAAGCTGTATTTTCCATGTCTAACAGTATTACATGTACAATTGTAAAAACATTTTTCTACATGACATCATGAGATTGATCTTTATTCTTATCTGCAGTTGTAGCTTTTAACACATTGTATACAATATTTTAATGATTGAGGATTGGTATTTCATTGGTAATTCTTGATGCTCATGTTTATCTCAACTGGCTACAGGTTACCACTAGAGCACTATGAAAAAAATAATAGGTTGGCTTATAATGTGCTGTTTGTGGTATTTTTGATGCTTTTGAGAATTTTAATTGCTGTATTCATCAAATGTCTTTTTTTTAATTTAAAATTTGTATGTGTCATTTATTATTTATATAGAGCCTTTCTTAAAAGTGATTGGCAAATTACAATTGCCCAAGGTAGTCTTAATCATTACAGTGGCATTCACATTTGCAGGATTATCCTGAATTCTCTTTACCAAGATTTTATGTCTGACCAATCAGAAACTGTATGTCATTTTCATATGTACAGTCTGACCAATCAGAAACTGTATGTCATTTTCATATGTGCTGTCTGACCAATCAGAAACTGTATGTCATTTTCATATGTTCTGTCTGACCAATCAAAAACTGTATGTCATTTTCATATGTGCTGTTGACCAATCAGAAACTTTTATTTCATTTTCAGATGTGTGATCTGACCAATCAGGAACTGTATGTCATTTCATATGTTACAATTTATCCCTTTGTTTAGGTGATAAAGAGGAGTTGACACCTGTCTGCATGACACAGAATTTTCAGGAAACTCAAGAAATTCATGAGGTTGGAGTAGGAATTGAGCAATCTCATTCTGGAATATTACGAAATGCCAGCAGCTGTGACCTGAGGGAAAGTGCCTCCACACATAAAGTGAGCACAAAAAGAGAAAAAAAGGGAAAAGAAAAGAACCAGTGTTTGGTATCAGAATCTTACCATTTATTAAGAAGTCAGATTTTGGACCAAGCCTAAGTGTAATTCTAAAATGCAGAATTCATGTTCACATAAATTGTAATCAGTGTTTGCATATTGAAATACATGCACATGGATGACCTGATACTGTTATGGCCTTGTACAGTGTTAGTATATTGAAATACATGTACACTGAGGACTTGGTACTGTTCTGGCCTTGTACAGTGTTAGTTTATTGAAATACATGTACACTGAGGACCTGGTACTGTTATGGCCTTGTACAGAGTTCATATATTGCAATATATACATTGAGGACTTGATACTGTTATCGCCTTGTATATTGTTCATATATAGCAATATATACATTGAGGACCTGATACTGTTATTGCCTTGTATAGTGTTCATATATTGCAATATATACATTGAGGACCTGATACTGTTCTGGCCTTGTACAGTGTTAGTATATTGAAATACATGTACACTGAGGACTTGGTACTGTTCTGGCTGTGTTCAGTGTTCATATATTTCAATATATACATTGAGGACTTGGTACTGTTCTGGCGTTGTACAGTGTTCATATGTTGCAATATATACATTGATGACTTAGTACTGTTATGGCCTTGTTCAGTGTTCATATATATATATTGAGGACCTGGTATGGTTCTGGCCTTGTACAGTGTTCATATATTGCAATATATACATTGAGAACTTGGTACTGTTTTGGCCTTGTACAGTGTTCATATATTGCAATATATACATTGAGGACTTGGTACTGTTATGACCTTGTACAGTATTCATATATTGCAATATATACTTTGAGGACATGGTACTGTTCTAGCCTTGTACAGTGTTTATATATCGCAATATATACATTGAGAACTTGATACTGTTTTGGCCTTGTACAGTGTTCATATATTGCAATATGTACATTGAGGACTTGGTACTGTTATGACCTTGTACAGTGTTCATATATTGCAATATATAAATTGAGGACTTGGTACTGTTATGACCTTGTACAGTGTTCATATATCGCAATATATACTTTGAGGACCTGGTACTGTTATGGCCTTGTACAGTGTTCATATATTGCAATATATTAAAAATATGATTTTATTGCTTCTTTTAGTTTTGAGTCGGGTCCAGTGTTTTGCACTTATACTTTAAAATCAGGTTTGAAATGTTTTGATTTGTCAGAGTTACAAGGACTTAAATTTGATTGATTCTCGACTTTTAGACTAAGTGTATATTTAAGTTTTGTTGGTGCAGTCCAGATAGATCTGTTTTTCTGTCTGTCTGTCTGTCTGTCTGTCTGTGCATCCGTCCATCCATCCACCCATCCACTCACCCACCCCACACACATTATAATAATTATGCTATAATTATAGATTTGACATGATCATGGGCCACAAAAATGAGTCACATGCCACATTTGGGCCATGGGCCTGTAGTTGGACCACTCTTTAAATTATTTAACTGAGTTTTCTATTTGGCAGTGGTACTTGTTGTGTGGATGCATTGCTAGTATTTTATAAAAGCATGAAGCCTTTAGGCCAAGGGATTTCATTGTATAGTCCTGGTAGTTGTCCATCTGCCAACAATAGCTTGCTGCTGCTATGAATCCACATTTCTAATACAAATAAATCAAATAAATATGAATATGGACTAGTTTCATTAAAAGTTTGGATAAGTCGGATAATGAACAAGTGATCCATTCATAACAATAAGGTGGCTAGCATATGCTATGTGCAGTGTTGTAATTAAAGATTTGTTAACAGTTATAGTTACATGTTTGCAGGTCCTCAAGTCAGCTTTTCAGACCCTCCATTTTACTGGTAACAAAACTTGCAATAATTTTCAGTAGTTCATAAAATTTACCTAAAATCAAAATAGGTGTTTCAATAGATGGCCAGCAGACTATGAAATCACTATGATTACTGTTTTTATCACATGAATTTACTGTAATAGTCAACAGTAAAATCAGTGGACACATTCCACAATTTGTGATTACTCACTTTCATAGTACATGGAGACTTGATGTAGACATTTCTCATTCCCAGTAAAGCAGGTCACACTGTTTCTTGTAATTTTATATACAGCTTCTCATGGGTCGGTGGTTCTTTCTGGAGGATTTCCTGGGTTCTTCCTCCACCATTAATATTGGTCACCAAGTATAGTCTATCTTGTACTGAAAAATGGTGTTAACCCCTACAACAATTTGTATATAGGGAAAAATAAATATTGTTGTCCAAAATAGGAAAAATGATGTGTACAAAAATTACTTATAATTTTGGGGGAAGTGATCATGTACAAAAAATAAGACCCAACATGGTGGTGGACTCCAAAATATATACCATGGTGGAGGAGTCCAAAATATATACATGATTGTGTTATGTATATTTAATTTTTATTGTGTGATTGAACTTCGTTCGTAATTGTGGTTAGGAGTTGGGTCCTATCTGATTAATGTCATTTTTTAAAAACATGCTTACTTGGATTTGAGTTCAGGACATTGGTTCTCCACATGGAAATTCTATGGTCTACATTTTTTCTGTTTATTAAATTGTAATTAAATAGACCTGACAGTGTTTGAGATGACCCACATCTTGGTCCTCTTATTGTGTCTTAGTTTTTTTTATAGCATGGTTGTTTACATCAGAATTGATCATTTCTATCATAATGTCTGTAGTGGATTCAGTCCTTTTAGTTGTGTTTAGTTATATATATTGAGAGGATTTGTTTATTTAAGTTAATCATTGGAATTACAAAGTGCTCATTGATACTTTGGGATAATCATTATTTTGGGAGTATTTGTGAATTCATTTAAAGACATCGCTCTGGTGGCCTAGTGGTTAGAGCATCTGCTTTGGATGGTTGAGTTCCTGTGTTCAAACACTGGTCAAGTCATATCAAAGACTTACTTTTAAAAAATGGTACTAAACGCTGCCTTGCTAGGCACCCAGCATTAAGGGGTTAGTGTTAGGACTGGTCAGCCTGGTGTCAGGATAATATGACTGGGTGTGACATCATCCTACATGTCTGCAGCATGATGCCCCAGTGCTAGACATAACTATAAACTGCCACACTGCAGACAGCATAGCAATATGACTGAAAAATTGTTAAAGCTACATTTAAAATGCAAATCACACACACCCATTTAATGACAGTCTGGATTGTATCATTGTGATGCATCAAGACTGTTACCACATTGGTTCATTTCAGAACATTGGCATGTCAGCAAAATCAAGATGAGAATTTATTTGGAATTCATTCCGAATTTATCTGTACTTTGAACATTTAAATTTGTGTGGTATTTAATTCACAATACTGTAGGCTCTTTTTAAACTTTCACTTCTTTGTTTTAGGGAATAAATTATTTGTTGAATTTTACAAAACTTGTTGGTTTTCACTCTTTTCTGTTATTTAGGTTAAAAGCATAGAGTCATAAAAATCATCAGTATTAAATTGACATAATTAAATTGACATAATTAAATCGCCATAATTAAATTGACAAAATTAAATTGACATAATTAAATTGACATAGTTGTGCTAAAGCAGCATGTGCATTGTGGGTAAATTGGAACAACAGTGGATAATTTTTACATTGATATTCGATCATCACATATTTAGGTTTTCTAGTCATAGATCAGGAGACCTTTTAGGATGCTCTGTTTTCTGTCATCGATCCATTAGCACAAGTTTGTTATGGCTTCTCCTTCTGAACTACTTGGAAGATTGCCATGAAACGTTGCACACACATTCATCCCTTATATCTAGTAGATCCTGAATGAAAATTGTACCACTTGTACATTCAGTATAGCTGCCTCAGTGACCATCTTAAAAATCTTGTTAATGCTACACCTCTAGCATTGATCATGACATGGGGTTTTCATATGATATTGGCTTTTCATATGACATGGGGTTTTCATATGACATGGTGTTTTCATATGACATATTATTTTCATGTGACATGGTGTTTTCATATGATATGGGATTTTTATGTGACATGGGGGTTTCATATCACATGGGGTTTTCATGTGACATGTTTTTTTTTAAATGACAGGATTTTCATGTGACATGGGGTTTTCATATGACAGAGCTTTCATCTGACGGGGTTTTCATATGACATGTTTTTTTAATATATGACATTGGGTTTTCATATGACATGGGGTTTTCATGTGACATGGGGTTTTCATATGACATTTTTTTTATTAATATGACATGGAGTTTTCATTCAACATGTTTTTTTTATATGACATGGGGTTTTCATATGACATGTTTTTTTCCCATATGACATGGGGTTTTCATATGACATGTAGTTTTCATATGACATGGTTTTTTCTTATATGACATGAGGTTGTCAGTAAAATATTTCTTATGATGACAATTTGGTCTCCAGTGAAAATGGTGCAAATCTGACTTCCAATATGGCTGCTGCAGCAGCCACCATAAAACTTTTGTAATTGCTACTTCTGAATAGAAGGTCATTAGGGCTGTAAAAAAAAAACAACAGAAAACTGACCCGGGTACCCATTGCGCCGTTTAACGGGTACCTGTCTTCAGATTGCTCATACCTGTCTTCAAATTGCTAATGTATATGACATGAAGGAACTTTTTGATACTATACTTATCACTTGTATTTTAGATTTCCTGAAGGAAGTAAATCTTTATTTTAAACTATAACTTGTATGCCTTCCCCTAAAGCATTTTTATCTAATGCAAATACCATCCCTTATTTGCATCATTTTTTCATCAACATACACCATTTACATCTCTCATTCATTGGGAAGCTTCATATTTTACTGTTACCAACATCTTACCATTTTACTTTGAACTATTTGGTTTTCTATATTGCTGGTCGATATTAAACCTTTTAGTATTTTTAAACATGTATAAGTACAACCGATTGTATGGTGCTAAATAGCCTGAGTGTGGTGGTGCACCATTAAAAATCAATCAAACAAACAGACATCTTCAGATTCCTCATACCTGTCCAGATTGCTCATAACTGGACTTTGTGTTGCTGATTTCTTACCATCCTGACTTCTATTTCCTAATCATATTGTAATAAATTTGGAGTATGTGCATTTGATAGTGCCCCATTTTAAGGAATTTCTAGATTTTTGTGATTACTTGTGTGAATAATGGGAGTATCCTTAGCCCAAAATAATTAGCAATTACTAGGAGGAAACGTCATGCAGTAAAGTGTTAGTGAGTTTTCATGATGCTATGGTTGACTGGTAGTAAAGTCAGACCAAAACCGAATGAATGTCCCTGAAGTAACGTAGTCCATATTAAAATTTAGTGGTGTACATTGGTGTTGTGGCTGCAGTGGCAGTATCCATGGTAGAAAATTACACATAAGAATAAATAAGAAGGGGCTCGGCAGATACCATTTATGTTGCCATGGTGGCAAATGTAGTTCTGTTATAAGCCTGGAAAGCAAAACATTGACTAGCCTAGGGAAGTGGAGTTAAAATAGTTCCCTGTTTTGTGGAGAGTTGAATAGAGTCTCTGGCATGAACTGCTGGCGGTACAGAAACCTGATGAAGAGAAACCATGCAGATGTGTAATTTATAGATATTGGTCAGGCTAGAGATCTGAGATCTTGCATAAATTAGAGTAAAATTTATGTATTGAACAGACACATTGGGCTTTCTAATTTACAACTTAATAAGTTGAATGGAATTCTTTGGAAATTTGGGATAAACTGATGACTTTTAGTGGGAATCGTGCCAGGGTTTGACAACTACTCAATCAAGTAAAGACCTCTGGCTTGTAACAATATATTTGCCATAGTTGTTGGATTTGAACTAGATTTGGTAGGTAGCCATGTCTTTGTAAGACTGAGAATTTGATTTTCAGTTTTGGATTTTGCATGCATTGATTGATTAATTGATGGGCGCTTGAATGAGTTGGATTTTGCATGCTGCATTATATTGATGAATTGATGAGCTGTTGAATGAGTTGGATTTTTCATGCAGTTATATGCTCTTGAATGAGATGGATTTTGTATACAGCTTTATATTCATGAGCTCTTGAATGAGTTGGATTTTGCATGCTGCATTATATTGATGAATTGATGAGCTGTTGAATAAGTTGGATTTTTCATGCAGTTATATGCTCTTGAATGAGATGGATTTTGTATACAGCTTTATATTCATGAGCTCTTGAATGAGTTGGATTTTGCATGCTGCATTATATTGATGAATTGATGAGCTGTTGAATAAGTTGGATTTTTCATGCAGTTATATGCTCTTGAATGAGATGGATTTTGTATACAGCTTTATATTCATGAGCTCTTGAATGAGTTGGATTTTGCATGCTGCATTATATTGATGAATTGATGAGCTGTTGAATAAGTTGGATTTTTCATGCAGTTATATGCTCTTGAATGAGATGGATTTTGTATACAGCTTTATATTCATGAGCTCTTGAATGAGTTGGATTTTGCATGCTGCATTATATTGATGAATTGATGAGCTGTTGAATAAGTTGGATTTTTCATGCAGTTATATGCTCTTGAATGAGATGGATTTTGTATACAGCTTTATATTCATGAGCTCTTGAATGAGTTGGATTTTGCATGCTGCATTATATTGATGAATTGATGAGCTGTTGAATAAGTTGGATTTTTCATGCAGTTATATGCTCTTGAATGAGATGGATTTTGTATACAGCTTTATATTCATGAGCTCTTGAATGAGTTGGATTTTGCATGCTGCATTATATTGATGAATTGATGAGCTGTTGAATAAGTTGGATTTTTCATGCAGTTATATGCTCTTGAATGAGATGGATTTTGTATACAGCTTTATATTCATGAGCTCTTGAATGAGTTGGATTTTTCATTGATCTTTATTTTTTTGAGCAATTCAATAGTTGCAATTCTGGTTATCACTGGTAGGAGTTAAGGATCATGAATATCCATTCTTCTGACATTATTCCCAAACACAAGTTCATGCCTAAGTAACTTTATTGAGTCCCTTTGCAATTCTGTTATAGATAGTAGTTTATTGTGTCTTATATTTTATTTTTCAGTTGAACTTGCATTTTATGAAGAAAATCCCACCTGGTGCCGAGGTGGCTAATATACTTGTTGGTGAGGTGGATTTTCTTAACCATCAGATCATTGGTTTTATACGCCTCACAAAGGCCACCATGATGGGTGATTTAACAGAAGTTCCAATTCCTACACGATTTATTTTCTTCATTCTTGGGCCAGAAGTGAACCAGAAAAAATACCATGAGATTGGCAGGTCTATTGCTACTTTGATGTCAGATGAGGTAAAGATATATATTGTCTCGATTTAATTACTATATTTAGTCCAGTATATTGCAAATCAAGGTATGAACAGAATTGATAAAAATCTAAATAAAACATTTATTGCTGCCTTCAGACATCTGTACTGAGCTATTAACACATTTCTGTATCATGCTTCCAAAAATAATATGCCTGAAGGTAGGGAGAAATTGTTGAAATAAATAAATAAATATATATATATACCGTATTTTCGCGCATATATGACGCACCCAAATATAAGATGCACCCGTATATAAGACGCGGGTTTTGACGCTTTGTGTAAAAATATTTTACATAAGACGCACCCATATATAAGACGCGGGTTTTCTCGATTTGTGTAAAACAAAATTACATAAGACGCACGCGGCCTGCCATCTGCCGCACTGAGCAATTTATATCCAGTGGTTTCCTTTCCTTTATCATAAATGAAAATTTGTCCAATGTTTCATCACCCGTCGGATGTACCGTATTTCATGTTATTATTCGTACATGAAAAAATAATTATTTTTTTCAATGTACTAAGTTACAAAATCGGTCTCATTCTGCTCAACGTTTTAAAAATATGTTGTTATTATGAGAGAGAGAGAGAGAGAGAGAGAGAGAGAGAGAGAGAGAACAAAACGTGTATTTTATTGCCAACTGGTCTGTGGTCTTCGCGTTGAGATATTATTTTTACTACCGGTAGATAAATAAACTCAAATGGCTTCTGAACTCATTTTCAAATACGCGCGTTTATTTGTTACACCGACTGACGTAATCAGTAGTTCGCATTAACGACGATGTCCAGCGGTTAATGAATAGAAGTATATATTGTAATGACAACTGATCAAATATATACCGGTAAATCATTATATTTTCTCGCCGATACAAAAGACAAAGAAGGGCAATAAAACGAATGTGAATATATTCTCAGTTAACAAAACAGCTGCCCTTTTATTAGTAGGTTGAGCAACAGGCTTTCTACACATACCGGTAATTGGTGAACATTTTATTTCGGGATTCTTTTCTTTATCATTATTAGATGCCTCAGATATACATTTACGCGAAGAAAGTGAAACAAACAATACTCTGTTACAACTGTTCAAGTACATGTACATAAATCAATTAATTCTGTAACCTTTTTAGTTTAGATCAAAGAATTGTCTGAGGCAGGACCGCAACGATTATTGTTTATTCTTATCTGCTGCCGGGCCAATAGCAGATGGGTTGAGTACCGGTACCTGGTTTCTAGATTCTAGAACAATAAACGCCAGATGTAAAGGCGGCTTCATTGATCTGCTAGGAGGCCAAGTCTTCAGCTAGTGTGATTAGTACCGTACATAGAAAAATAAATGCCTGATGTATGTGGTTAGCATATATAAACGTGGGAATAGTATCTTGTTACCGGTATATATAAGTGAGAGATCAATTTGCATTTTTAAAATTTATAAAATTGTCACGATGCCGAAGCGAAAGTCATATACAGCCGACTTTAAATTAGACGTCATCAAGTTTGCCAAGGAGCGTGGCAACAGAGCTGCTGGAAGAGAATTTAGCTGCAGCGAGAAAAATGTACGTGATTGGAGGTTGGATGAAGAGGAGATTAAGAAGATGAATCCAAGGAAACGAGCTCGTAGAGGTAGAAATGCAAGATGGCTGAACTTGGAAGAAAATCTAGCCAACTGGGTGCGTTCGGAACGTGAAAGTAACCGTGCCGTTTCAACAATAGCGATCAAATTGAAGGCTCGAATTATTGCTACAGAAATGAACATCACAGACTTTCTTGGTGGCAGTGCAAACTGGGTGTTCAAGTTTATGAAACGGAACGATATTGTAGTCCGGTCACGTACAACTGTTAGACAGAAGCTACCGGACGATTGGGAAAATAAATTGGATGTTTTCCATACCTTTGTTCAGAAGGAAATGAGTGAACTGAAGTTGGCCCATGATGACATTATCAATATGGATGAGATTCCAATGTCATTCGATATTCCAGCTACTAGATCAGTGGCTTTTTGTTTGTTTGTTTGATTAGGATTTTTAACGTAGCTTTAACAATTTTTCAGTCATATCGCTACGATGTCTGCAGTGAGGCAGTTTATAGTGATGTCTAGCACTGAGACATCATGCCGCAGACATGTAGCATGATGTCTCACCCAGTCACATTATCCTGACACTAGGCTGACCAGTCCTAACACTAACCTCTTAATGCTGAGCGTCAAGCGAGGCAGCTGTTAGTACCATTTTTGTAAGTCTTTGGTATGACTCGGCCGGGGATCGAACCGACGACCTCCCGCTTCCGGGGCGGACGCTCTAACCACTAGGCCACCGGAGCGGTAGGTCAGTGGCAGATAAAGGAGTGAAGACAGTCGCGATTAATACCACCGGACATGAACGAACCAACTTCACTGTTGTATTGGCCTGCACTGCTGCAGGAGGAAAACTTAAACCATGGTTATCTTTAAAAGGATAACCATGCCAAGAGAAACGTTGCCAGCTGGAGTCGTTGTTGTATGCAACAAAAAGGGCTGGATGAACACAGAGGTGATGCATACATGGACTAACAAATGCTTCAGAACAAGAAGAGGCGGATTTTTCACGAAAAAATCTCTTCTGATTTTTGATGCAATGCCTGCCCATAAGGAGACAACTGTGCAGAAGCACATCAACAGTGCTGGAGCCCACATAGCCGTTATCCCAGGTGGCCTGACTTGCAAGCTACAGCCCTTGGATGTTGCCGTCAATCATCCGTTTAAGACTTTTGTTCGTGAGGAATGGGATCGTTGGATGACTAGCGGTAATCACACATTCACGCCAGCTGGTCGACAACGTCGTGCAACGTACGTAGAGGCATGTAATTGGGTTCTTCGGGCATGGGAGAAAGTGAAAATTACGTCAATCATCAATGGCTTCAGAAAGTGTGGGATAATTCCCGAATCGGCAAGCATCCGATACCACTGACGCCAATGAGGATCGATTAGCATCAGTTATGGAGTTATTCCCCGGCGACGACAGTGAATTTGATTCAAGTTTCAGTGGATTTGAAGCCGAAACTGATGACGATGAAAATGAAGATGAATAGAACAATACGGTACATTGATGTTTGATCAAGTCACACACTATTTAGTAACAGTTTATTATATTGTGTTTAATAAAAATTTTAAATATATGGTATTACTGATTTTCATATTTAAGTCCAATATTGAATAAATTCTTGTCTTGTTTTCGAACTATTTAGTCTTGTCTTGTTTTCGAACGCACCCACCAAAGATACTAAAAATTTACCGGTAAGTATCTTTGAACCCAACCGGATGTATAGGTAATATAGCCGTCGTAGTTTTTGCTGTGATAATTAATAACAATAAACAAAACTATTTAAACATACTATATTATTTAAATTTAAAACATTTACTCCGACTAAACGTAGATCTGCAATAACTACGGTATACAAAACATTGAAACGACAGGATTTTAAATTTGAAGTGGCCTGCATTAGATTGGTACACGTGGTAATTACTGAACACTTACCCAACTGTTTTTACAACTAGGAATGAAAATCGTGAAACGTGAATATCGACCGCAAAAATCGTCATTCAATATCACACACTGTACCGGTCGTTCGTGTTAAAAAATACTTACCGTATTTTCGCACATATACCCGTATATAAGACGCGGGTTTTGACGATTTGTGTAAAAATATTTTACATAAGACGTACCCATATATAAGACGCATCACTTTTTGCGTGGTGTGTAAAATGTTGTATAAGACGCGTCTTATATACGCGAAAATACGGTATATATATATATATATATATATATATATATATATATATATATATATATATATATATATATATATATATATATATATACATTAAAATGGCCAAATCCATAAAAATTCAAGTATAATAATCATTGATGATTATTTCCTTTCATGAAAGGTGCAAGAGACACTGTGTGTAGCTTTAGGGTTCTGCAAGTGCCATCTAAGTACAGTCAGTTTGAGAAGCTGTTATCTGTATGTTGTATATTCATCAATAAGCACTGAGGCAGATTATAAAAGCTAATAATAATAATAATAATAATAAGTAATAATAATAATAATAATAATAATAATAAAGAACTAAACTACCTTGATGCCTTCTAGCTGTACAATATATACAGTATATACAGCATGTGAAAAATCAGGCTTGACAATAAATAAAAAAATATCAAGACTAGGATATATTCACAGGCATCTGTGAACACATATATAAAATATAAAATATCATCCTGCATTGAAAAATTCAACTTAGAAAATAATGAAAAGGTAGTAAAACATCAGTAATTAGTAAGTTTGCAATTGAGTCAGTGTATTACCATTAATGTTTATTCCACTGATATTTGGAACAGGCACAAGGATGTTCCCCACCTTTGGAAATTACTGGATACATCACTGCATGTTGCCATGTTAAATCATATTTCTAATTTGTTTATTTAAGGGATAACCATATATAAAATGTTAGGATGTTTCACTTTATTTTTTTAATGATATTTTTTTTATCTATGGTCCAAGCAATTCAAAATTAATTGACGTGTAGTTATAGGATGTTGTTATAGGTTGTTGTGTAGTTAAAGGTTGTAGTTATAGGTTGCTGTGTAGTTATAGGTTTTTGTGTAGTTATAGGTTGTTGTGTAGTTAAAGGTTGTTGTGAGTTATAGGTTTTGTGTAGTTATAGGTTGTAGTTATAGGTTGTTGTGTAGTTAAAGGTTGTAGTTATAGGTTGTTGTGTAGTTTTAGGTTGTTCTGAGTTATAGGTTGTTGTGTAGTTATAGGTTGTAGTTATAGGTTGTTGTGTAGTTAAAGGTTGTAGTTATAGGTTGTTGTGTAGTTATAGGTCGTTGTGTAGTTATAGGTTGTTGTGTAGTTATAGGTTGTCGTGTAGTTAAGGTTGTTGTGTAGTTTCTGTCACAATCTTGGTTGAGTAAATTATTCCTAAGAGTCATTGCATAGTAAAGTTTGGGAAAAATAATAGATAAAATAGTATTTAAAATTTTATCCCATTTGTTAATGAGCATAAATTGCTCTTTTAAAAATAAAAAAAATCATTGTAAGTTATGGGTTTTTTTTGTATTCAGTATAAAGCAGAAAGCTGATTTACAGCAGCTGGTAAATTACTGAAGAGCTCCAAAGGTTTGTTTACTTTTATAATTTTCTTTCGCATAGCAGCTTTTGCAGTTATTCAAATTTTACCAAACAAAATTTCAGTATCTTATAAGAGATGGAAGTTACGACCATGTCATTTTACATCTGATCTTTCAATGAGTTCATGTAGTACCACCTATCTAGTGATGCTATTTTGGAGGATTCATAAATTTTGCTGAATCACAGCAACAAAAATTCTGAGTACCGCAATGCTTAACGCAGTGATATTCATTTTGGTTTAAAACCCTCTGTGGCAGCACGAGATTTGAGGAAGCTACAACTCCAATCCATTGTTGTGGTTCAGGGCCCATCAAAATTGTCCAAGAAGCTTGGCCATCCATATTGGTTGATGGGTCCTCCTTTTAAGTTTTTTAGATGTCAAGGTAAACAACAGCATGTTAGAGCAGAGTCATGACCTTTCTAGTTTTGAAGGTCATCTTGGACAACGTGTGGGTTGAGGGTCTCTCTCTCTTTGCTGGGAGATGGTGACCCAACTCCAATCAGGAGAAGTTGGATCTTATCCTGTCTAAGAATTTACGTTTACAAAGGAATGAATTTTCTCTCCTGCCGAGGAACAGACTTTGTTCTCCATGACAGAATCATGCAGATTCTTGATCAGTTTGTAAGACTAGACAAGAAGGACCATCTCTTCCTTTGTCTCATGATGATTATGAACACAGACATGGTTTGCTTGTTTCTGTCAGGAGTTCCAATTCATGCTCCAATGCCTTGCTCCTTCCTTTACACTGATAATCAGATTCAGACTAGGTTGGGGGCGGGGTTACTTATAGTCCAAGTTAGTAATTCTGTTGAACCAGTGGTCATGGGAAGAAACTTTTGTCCACATCTGCAGTATACAAATGTGTGCTGGCATCGCTGCCTGATGGTCATTACAAACAGCATATTGGTTGTAGCATCAATGGAGTGGCAAGCAGTCATAAAGGACAGGTCATTTACACCAGACATCAGAGACAGATTTATTTGCAACAAAGCTGAAAAAAATACTGCCAGACCTTACGGCATGGGCAATGCATGCCTTCAGTATGAAATAGGATCAGCTGACTTTGCATTCCTGCCACTCAGAGCTTCAGAGTCAGCAAGTCTCTGTTCAATCTGATAGCTCCATTGAGGCCCTAGTGATCATTATTCTTTGATCTCCTGGCTGACAATCCCATGGGAATCGGATCAGGTACTTTGAACTCCAGTGACCAGTCTCATGCTTATTAATGCCAGGGCAGAAACTTTTTTGTATCATTTGGTTGCTATCAAAATCTAATTGCGAACCTTTGAATAAAGCTTCCTTGAGAATCTTACCATTAAATGAGAACAATATTGATGTCATGATTTTATTGGAAGTTAAAATGAACTTCTTATCATCCTTGAGGATATCTCTTAAGTGCCAGTTCAAGAATTCTCTAAAACTCATTTGCCCACAATGGTTTGTATCTGTAAAATCATGCTCTTTATTTTACAATACATTCATTTTGCTTGGCTACCTTGCTGTTCACAGTTATGAAAGAGTTAATCTAAGGTAGTTTATGTTACATACATGATAACATTTAAAACAGTGATCGATTGATCAATTTTTAGGTTATTTTCTGTGTTTAAAAAATGGGATCCATACCTGACCCTGCGTTATAAGCGGGTTCACGAGTAATAAGGGTGTGAGTAAATGAGGGAGTGGTGTACTGTAATAATTTGATTTTGATTGCTAGATGATATCTTTCGGTTGGCTACAAAAAAATTGCATCTTCTCATGATCTACATTTTCTGATACTGACATGGTCTAGCAGTCAAGACTGAATTACTAACATAATACATACCGTATATACTCGCATATAAGCCCGTTCGCGTATAAGCCGACCCCCCAAACTGAATTGGTAAAAGTGGTATAAAGTGCATGACCCGCGTATAAGCCGACTCATAATTTTTATACAAACGGTACATCACAAGATGCACAAAGTGAGTTCTGAATACGTTTATTTAGGTAAATCACATTATTAAATAAAATAAAAGAAAGAAATCTAGTTTATATGTTGAAATAAAAACAATTCTGAAGTGTTAAGTCTTAATGGAAATTTAATTAATCATCATTCTAAAATCATGAAATATAAAAGTTCGATCATTTGTAGAAATCTTCAAAATCGGGCTCTGTATCAGACTCGCCAAACAGTTCACGAAACTCGGCTTCTGTTACGGGCGTGCTTTCATCATATACGTCGTCCCCCCCCCCCTCGTACTTGCTTCTCGTTCACAACAAATTCGCGTGCTGCAGCACAGTTGTTATTTGCTTCTGCATATTCAATAACTTTAAGTTTGAATGCTGCATCATAAGCAGACCGCTATCTTTTACTTCCAACACTATTCATTTTATCTGATTGAATTGAACATAAACTTCTACAGAGATTAAACTGAAATAATTTCTTTCAGTAGTAGTATACTATTTATATACCTTATCCTGTAATTATTTCTATGTGTGGTTGGTTTTCAATTCGTATTTGATAATTATTTGTCATTGTTATTTGTGTTGTGTTTATTAAACTACGGGTAGTGTGATTCAATCGATCAAACTATGATTGGTTTCAGTGTGGACATTATTCAAGTATTGTGACAGTTTATAACTTTGAGCAGAAACCATGCCCACTACCATATCTCATTAAACAATACATCTGAGAGTTGGCATCTATTAGTTAAGTCATTGGCATTGTGCAACAAAACAAACCTATTATCCCCGAGGCATTTACCACAGATTAAGCATATGGTAGCTATTGTACAACAATCTTCCGCTAACAAACCACTTTGCTTTACAAACAACTAAACAATAGTTGTATATAAACTGTGGCTCCCAATTACTTATAAAACACGTGTCAAAGAAATCCAACAAATTATATTGTTTTACAATTATTCACGCTGACTCGTATATTGCACTGTTATTTGCCGTTCCTAAGCGTGCGCGCAACAAAACCCTATGGAGCCTCTCGCTATTGTTTCTCGAAGACTGTCATACATGTATTTCTACTCTCGATCAAAATGTTTGTCGTATATACCTTCAGTATCGTAATTCTTTTATTTCTTTTTACGTAGATTCTTTTCATATTTACACTGAAATAGGCTAGCGTGCATTTCTACGAAACCGTAGAGTTTCATTATTACTGATTAGCTGAGGGATAAATACTTGACCAGAGATTATTAATATGGCGGTTCTTTTGGAAAATACACGTATTTCCATAGTTCAAATAACACGTATGGCTGTATTTTCTGGTGGATGGACATCTGTCAAATAGACGTCAAGTACGTTAAAAACATTTTTTTCATTCATTATCCTACCACTTATGTTAGAAAAAAAATATTTGTTTTACTTCACGTCAGGACAAATCTTATCAGCCATGTGGCATCATTAGGCATGTGATCTCATATTCGGCGATCGACGGAAACAATAAATATTGGAAATTGAGAGGAAAAAGCATTATAAATTTCAGGTTTGGAACTTGACTCGCAGATAAGCCGACCCCCCTTCTTCCAGGCCTTATTTTTGTCCTAAATATCTCGGCTTATACGCGAGTATATACGGTATACTATATAATAGTGTCTCTAATCATGTTTAGCTACATTTGGATCTTAGTGCCTATTTTGTTTTGTACACTGACTTTGATTATTTCCTTCTTACACAGGTATTCCATGACGTGGCATACCATGCCAGAAACAGGGATGATTTGGTGGCTGGTTTGGATGAGTTTCTAGATCAGGTGACAGTGCTGCCTCCAGGCGAATGGGACCCAAGTATACGAATCGAACCCCCCAAAAGTATACCATCTCAGGTAGGTGTCAGATTTTACAGGATAGAAATCACATCATCATCATCATCATCATCATCATCATCATCATCATCATCATCAGTCTCTTGACCTAGTGTGGTCATTGAGACACTGTACTGCTGAACATCTGACCAGTTCCCTCCACTTATTTTAATCATGTGCCAATGCCTGTGTCTCCGCAAAACTTCCAGGTCCAGTCTGTGATGTTGTCAGTACAGTTTTTTCTCAGTTTTTTCTCAGTCTACCTCTCCTTCTGCCACCTTGGACACTGCCCTGCAGTACTGTTGTGGATAGACTGTTGGCTCCAGTGACATGGCCATACCATTTCAGGTTTCTCTTTTTGACAGTGGTGAGGAGGTCTTGAAAATGGCCTACTTTGTGCTTGATGGTGTTAAGCACTTCTTCATTTGCGATGTGGTCCATGTAAGAGATGCCAAGGATGGTTCTGTAGCATCTCATTTCAAGTGCCTGGATTCTTCGTTGTGATTCTGCTCTCAGGGTCCTGGACTCACATAAAATCACAAAGTACTATATTTACTTGCTTTTAAGTCAAACTGCAAACTGCACAGACCCAGATCTGCTGTCGCATGATGCACTGGATCTATGCAGTTTGTTAGGAGTATCAGTTTAGTCAATGACATAGACCCTGATCTGTCGGCTAATTATGCAATGGTAGATCAGGGTCTATATTATTTGCAGTTTAACTCAACATATAAGAGAGTATAGAGTATTCCATAGTCAAATATGACTGGAATATCATATCATAGTCAAACATGACTGGAATATCATATCATAGTCAAACATGACTGGAATATCATATCATAGTCAAACATGACTGGAATATCATATCATAGTCAAATATGACAGGAATATCTCCAGCCTTTCCTATTTCAAATTGAACTCTGTGAAGTTGGAAACATCTTTTTTCCAGAACAGGTTTAGTCTATTTCTAGCATTTCTGTTTGAAAAAAATGCAGGAGAGCTTTATTTCATACAGGGCTTAATGTAGTCATTGATGGTATTATCAAATATGTATTTTAGATCAAGTTTGTGGAAACTATTGTTTATGCAGTCTTGAGCTTACAATATGCTCAAAAAGTAGGCAGTTGTGACCTTTTTATCAAGCTGACAGATGTTATTTTCTTTTAATAAATCAAATTTGAATTTCCAGCAATCTTTACACTTATTTGAAAACATAAATTAGTTCCAATTGGTAAATATGCTATTTGAGTCTCACAGTCCCTCCCCCCACCCAAAAAAAAAATAAAAATAAAATGGATGGGGATATGTTAGGTGACTTCACGGTGAAGTTCTTGTTTTAGGCTCACCAGCATTCTTTTGAGAGGCTGGACTGTAAACAAACTAGCGTGCAGTGTAACATGGTTTTCATTTCTGGGTCATCACCAGGACATTATTACTCACTGTACACTGATGCTGAAACACACACACAGACATTCATACCATAAGCTCATATCCTAAAAAATTAACAATTGTCTTTAAATCCATACCAAAAATGCCTAAATCTTGTATCACCACCAAAAGGAAATAGGAAGAAATAATCTAAAAATAGACTGGGACTGGATTCATGGGTACTGAACTCTGACTAATAATTGTGATCTGTTTCCATGTTTCAGGGCTACTTGATTGCTTTAAACTAAATCTTCATGTTTCAGGGCTGTTTGATTGGTTTAAACTAAATCTTCATGTTTCAGGGCTGTTTGATGGGTTTAAACTAAATCTTCATGTTTCAGGTCTGCTTGTTTGGTTAAAAAGAGCTCTACTGCATATAATTTCCAAAAATAACTTTGCTTTCATTTTCACTGATTGATTTGAAATTAAGCTTTTGTTCAATGTAATAAGCATGAAAATTTCATTTTAAGGCTGCTAAACTTTGACCTTTACAGTTCTGTCCTCATCTAAAAATATAATTTGAATACACTAATATGATCACATAACCAATCAGAATAGTAATCTAGGGTATAAACAGTGTGGGAATGAATGGTGATCCTTTCATGTTAATTTATTTAATACTAAAAGTCTATAGGTGTTGAAAATGGGATGAATAGTTCGAATACATAGCAATATATTCTCCTTTAAGTGTAGCAGTTTTCATATGCAGATTGAGAGCAGTGGATAAAGCAAGTCGTTGTTGTTGTTATAGGCTTTAACACCATTTTTCAGCACAAGATAGGCTATACATGGTGGCCAGTATTAATGGTGGAGGAAGAACCCAGGAAACCTGGGAGAGAACCATCAACCCGCAAGAAGCTACCAGCAAGCTTTGTCACATTCCCACATTGGCCAAGCCCAAGACTTGAGCCCATGCAGACAAAGGTGAGATGGTAGTGATCCATAACAGTGAGCTCTTTAGACCACTTGGCCACTCTGGGTCCCTGATAAAGCAAGTAGTTGCTTGTATATTGGGATCTTAAGGTTCCTCTCAAAATGTTTCTAATTGAATTTGTGCCAAAACTGTATTTGTGAATAATCAGAATTTTGTATCCATATTTGTAGGAGTCCAGAAGAACTGGAGATCCACCAATGCCAAATGGAAAGACTATTATCTTTGAGATTGAAGAGGGTCATCACGATGCATCGTTACTACGGTCAGGAAGGTGAGTGTCAGAAAACAACGTAAAGACCTATTCTTGTCATCTTGGTTTCTTTCATACATTTCTCATGACAGATGTGTTAAACTTGAAAATGCACTGGATTAGTTAAGTAAATCAAGTGGTATCAACAGAAAACACAAAAACTCCTTAATGGCTGCCTTCTTAGCAGATATATTTTATATTTATAGCTGCTTTCATGGCAGACTGATATTGTTATTTTTTTATGATAAACTATCCAGACATTTTTTCTGTTCAACTATATTACCAGTTCAGAAAAAGATGTACTTGTTCCAGACAGATGTTTTTTTTCCTCAGTTTTCAAACAAATACACTTCAATAATTACGTATCAAGAGAGTGATGTACTTGGTCCAGTGGTTGCCATCTTGGAACACAAATTACTCTATTGTCAGTAAGAATTATTCGAAAATTGGTTGTTTATTTGAGGAGTTATCCAACAATATTATACTAAATTTTTTACTTATGCAAATCGAGTTTTCAACATTAAAGTTTTAAACTCCTCAAACACACTTCTATTATTCCCATCTGAAACTCTGTACAAAGATTTTGTTGAAAACAGGCATACATTTCAAGCAGCAAAGCACTAATTCACAGGGATAATAATGGGGTCAAAAGGGTGTGAAAGTTTCCCCATTTATTGTGAATTTTAATGATACGAAATTTGATGTTTGACCAATCAGAAAACAAATAACATTTTTAGATGTGTTAGAATGATTTGCACTAGTTCAGTGTGTAACACGAGTGGCCTGACTGAATGCTCACTTATTGTTTTGCCAGGTTTATGACATTTCATTGAAAGATATTTAATTAAATATGACATTTCATTGAAAAAGACACTTTCTTTAAAATGTATCTTTTACAGAGATTAAAAAGGAGCCATTGAATAAATGACAAAAGGTTTACTTACGCCTAATTCTTCAACACTTTTTTTAGGATCAACGAACATGAAATATTTAAATGAAATGTTGTAGTCAATGAAATCTCATTTAATGAATTGTCATGCCCGTGTTTTGCGAGCACAGAAGTAAAACATATCAGGGCAATGGTGTCTGAGTGTTGCTTATTTTTTGCATGGTAGATACCACTGTTGATAAAAAATGTACGGAAAACATTTGTCTCACACTTTTATTAGATTTTGCGTATGAAAGAATAAAAGAACTTAGATCCTTTTCATGGGTAAGTAGATGTTTAGAAATAAACTAATTATATATATATAGTTTTTTAGACGGTTTACATATAAAGTTCATTAGTTTTTAGATGGTTTACATCTAAAGTTAATTATTTTTTTAGATGGTTTACATATAAAGTTCATTATTTTTTAGATGGTTTACATATAAAGTTTATTTTTTTTTAGATGGTTTACATATAAAGTTCATTATTTTTAGATGGTTTACATATAAAGTTCATTATTTTTTAGATGGTTTACATATAAAGTTCATTATTTTTTAGACGATTTACATATAAAATTCATTATTTTTTAGACGGTTTACATATAAAGTTAATTATTTTTAGACTGTTTACATCGTTTAATTATGTTTTCGAGTCACATGACTAATAACCAAGCATCAGTTTTACAAAAGATACTGTTATTTTCCTGGTTAGCATTTCATTGACCCATATTTGCTGGTCACAAAAAAAGACATAAAAAAATCTATAATAATAATAATAATTATTATAATAATAATAATAATAATAATAATAATAATAATAATAATAATAATAATAATAATATTGATAATAATAATAATAATAATAATAATAATAATAATAATGATAATAATTATGATGATAATATTAATAGTAATAATAATAATGATAAAATAATAAAGGTGTTAATAATGATGATAATAATGATAATAATAATAATAATAATAATGATAATATTACTACTACTACTACTACTAATAATAATAATATTGGACATTAAACAAGTGCCAGTGGGATCATTTGATTAAATCAAGTTGAAAACTGGATCCAGTAAAAACAAAAACCTTCTGGAATCGGTGATAGATCCTTGATCTCCTTCAATAAATGTTTTATATGACATAGCATCAAAATGTTGTCTACGATATTTTCTTGTGTATAAGTGTACATTCTTACATGATCAGGCAAGTATTGGATGTGTAGATGTGTGTTTTTGTGAATTTAGCTATACTTGAAGTGGGAAATTTTCTAGCTTTTTAAATAGAGACTATGTTTTAGTTCTGCCACTCTGGGGGAGTCTCATATCAGTTCTAAATGAAAGTATGTTAATGTAGTAGTGGTACTAACGTTTTGACCAAAAGTACGCAAATTGTGAAAAAAAATTGTCAATTGGACAGGGATGTAGAATAATTCAGATAAAGCAAAAATTACATTGCTGTGTTTTACATTCTTCACATCAGGTTTACTGCAAGGTCACAAGATCAGGTTGCATTTGCCTTGTAACTGACCCTAAATAGCAGATAATTAAATAATTAAGGTAATCTAATAAATTATCTTATGCTATAAGTGTTCTAAGACTTTGTCATTTTTGGGTAGTTTTTGAAAATTATTCATTATAATTACTGATCATGTAAGAATAACAATTGTACATGGTTTGCTCTGTGCAAACATTTACTTGAGCTCTTGAAATAACTTTAAGCTCAAGGGTTCAGAGTGTTCCCTTTTAATTTTGACTCCAATCTGTAGTTGAATACAGCAGCATATCTTGGTCAGCACCATTCATTGCACGTGATTCCCAGTGTTGCATCCAGATGTGGGATTGCACAATTCATGCATTCCTGTAACGTGCTTCAGCAAAAATACGCATGGCAGGTAGGAAAAATGCTGCAAATTCGCTGTGTTCTAGAATTTTTTGTAGGATATACCTAAAACAGTAAAACATTCATGTAGAATAATTGCCAAATTCAGTAACGATAATTTCATTCCATGAAAAGTAAAAGTTATACTTAAGCAAATTTGCATATGCATGCTATATCTTTTGCCTTGAGGAATTCTACATTTGAAGTCTATGCACAGTCCATTTTGCCTAAAGTAATTCTACATTTGAAGTGTTGGTACAGTCCATTGCCTAAAGTAATTCTGCAGTTGAAGTCTCAGTACAGTCCAATTTGGCTAAAGTAATTCTGCAGTTGAAGTCTCAGTGCAGTCCAATTTGGCTAAAGGAATTCTGCAGTTGAAGTTTCAGTGCAGTCCAATTTGGCTATAGGAATTATACAGCTAAAAAGTCTGAGCATCATTCAATATGATGTCACCCATATAATATCAATGTGTGTTTATGTTTTGGTACCAATGTAAACTGCTGGCTTCTTTGCAAAAAAAGAATGATAATTTAAAATTGTTTTGGTGCAGCTAGTTTGTATTTAACGTAATGGATTGCCCTTAAATATTTGTTGCTTCTCCCATTTCATGAATAGGGAGGGGAATATGAACCTCTTTTGCAAAGTCATTAGATGCAACACTGGAAATTTTAAGTGAGCAACATGGATGTGGCCTTGTATTCAATGGCAGACAGCATCTATGTTGTTCAAAATTGTGTGAATATTTAACAGGATTAAAATTGGTAGCAACCAAATGTCACTTGTGACCACATGCCATGACAATGGTGTGAGGTACCTCGTGCTTTGTTGTCCTGACTCTGTGTTGTAAATGTGTCGGTGTACACTATTTCTCCTGTGATAAGCCGAAATTGTTCCAAAACCTTTTCTTAAACTGGTTGATGAGATTATGGGCCTATCATAGGAGATTGTATTGTTATTTATTTATCTTTTATTCTAACATTCTAACCCCCTTCATCTCTCTAGACTTCGCATGGATAGGAAATACATGTAAGTATATATAAATCAGTCAACAGTCTTTGAGGTATCAAGGACAACAATTCTTCATCTGACACGCCGTTTTTTCACATACTTTATAGAGACATTATTTCAATAATGTCAGATTTATTACAGGGTCAAATGAAACCAAGAGCTTATTTGTGAGTTTACTAGTTAATACACAGAAGATATGAATTCTAAAAAGGAAGAAAGTATACTGTGTATTAACCAGTCACTGTTCATTTTAATTGAGAATTTGTTAAACATATCACTGTGGAAAAAAGACAATGTTTTATTTTAACTGTATTAATTAAAGATTAATGCAGACATCCTTGACACGGATTAAGGAAATAAAGCATTATAATAATACAAGTTTTCAAGACCTGTATCTCTCTCTCTCTCTCTCTCTCTCTCTCTCTCTCTCTCTCTCTCTCTCTCTCTCTCAGCTTCATCTTTTTTTATAATCTACCTGTTGCTATTACATTGGGGCATCATAATAGTTCCAGGCATCCATGATTTAAAAGAATTTTGTTACAGCTTTATATTGATAAATTCTTGCATAAGTTTTATTGTGCAGTGATCTTGTTTGCAACTGTTTTAAGCCCTATTATATTAAAATAAAAATTAAAACAAACAAAAAATGCATTGACATCATGTCCTTTTCTTATACTGAATTTTAGTGAGTGGGGAGGAAGAAACGATTAATTTTTACAATATTTTGATAAATAACTGTTACAAAAAGAATCCAAACAAATTTAATGACAACGTAAAGAATTTGTGTAGTCTAGATGTTATACAGTTTCAAAAAGTACCCCCCCCCCACCCCGCAAAAAGGCTTTAATAATGATGAATTATATTAGTGGTCGGCAAATTGTTTTACATAGCGTGCTACTTTTTTCCAGAATTGTACAAAATGAATGAGTGCCACCAGTAAGAGAGTAACACTGTTAAAATCAAGATTTTCGGTTGCCTCACAAAACTTCTTGATGTGCCACCTTCTGGCATGTGTGCTGAAGGTTGCTGACCCCCGACTTACATGTGTTACGTATATTTGATTTAGGTCATTTATTTTTATTTTAATTGCTTGTTTGTCAGATTCAAATGTGACATATTAGGTTTAAGATTCATTCATTGGGAGATATTTTTTTTAAAAAATGGGATGACTTGTACTTTACGAATAAACACCAGATGTTGACCTCATTTCTGACCTGGCTTCAGAGTTGTAAACAAGCTTTTAAAATGATTGGTTGATTTCATGGACATTATGGAGCTTTGTTATAAACATCTTTCTATTTTTAGTTCTTGAGAGTAAAAATAACTGATTCTTATCTGGGTCATACGGTGTGTACGAGATTTTTTGAACGTAAATTTGTTTTAAAGATTCTAGAAGATCATGTGACCCCATCCTTGTTTATGTAAAAGCAGGTATATAAATGATGTTTTAGAGCAAACTATTTAGTAGAAGTTGGGCTGTTAGAATATTAAGTTGTATTGTTTTGAGTTATTTTAAATTACCTTATACTGGAAATTATTTCAATTCGTTTGGATCAAGAGGATTTATTTTGTTATTTATCTGGAAAATAATTGTGCTCATTGAATTTCATAATTGACCAGAACTGACTTCATCACTTGACATCATCTTCCATCTTGGATGCTTCACTAAGATTCGAACTGGGAATTATTTGGACATTTTATTACCAGGACTTTTGCAATTTCACTAGTGGATTATATTTTGAATTATTTTTGGATTACTGTTGGAATTGATTCTTGAAACCATAAGTTTATTTTTTCTTTTCTGGAAAATATTTGTGCTCAATAAATTGTTTATTAAGATTTTTTCACAAGCTTGTGATTTTCACTCTTTCCAGTTTACTGTTTATTCGAGCCTAAGCAAGTAACACATGTTGAAAAGGACTCCTCAAAACCCGAGTTAAAATATGACCAGTTAGATACACTTATCCCTTGATAACTTGACCACAACAGTGACCACAAACATTGACCGCACTATTAGTGAGGGTGCGAGTTACAGAGAGATTTCCCAAAAAATCTGCTTAAACATGGAGTAAACTGTGAAGGGGTGGTTACTGGACTGGACTGATTACTGGACTTGACTGGTTACTGGACTGGACTGGTTAATGACTGAATCCTCATTTTACATTTTGCATTTATGATAATTACACTTAAGAGGAACTAAAAGATAAAATTAAAACACAAATTTCACTTAATAAAAATTATTTGATTGGTATTTAAGTATTAATGTACTGCTTACATACACTAAAAGGCATGAGTGACATTTTCATTTGATTGAAATTTCCCTGACTATTTTTCATTACGGTGTACTAAGAATGTTATTTGGAAAGAGGACACTTGAATGACTTCTTATTAAAAGTTGATAATTTCAAAATGTTGATTTAAATTGCAAGGTTCTATCTACCGTTTTTGACTATAAAACGAGCGATGTCTCATTGTTTCAGTTACCATATTTGGTCGCAATTTTCTTCAAGTTTCTGTTTTAAAAAATGGAATCTATGCCTGACCCTGTGTTATAAGGAGGTTTGTGAGTTATCAGGACATGAGTTATTGAAGGAGTGGTCTAGTCTGATCTCCAATGATTGTTGCCAAAAGTGAGGGAAAAGATGTTTGGTGTTACAGATATTGTTACCAAAATGAAAAGGGTGATTGGTGTTAATGAGAAATTTATTAAAATGAGGGAAAAGGAAAAGAAGGTTGGGAAGCCTCCTCTTTGAATATTTGATGTTCCAGGTTCATAAACCTTAGTTGTCATTTTGTTGCATGTGTTTTCAACTAATTTTATGCCTCCTAAATAACCAGTAAATCTCTTTATTGCAATAATTTATACACCACAAAGAATAATGTTCTTCAGCTTCTGTTTCATTTAAACCAAAAAATATGGCTTAAACCTGAGATCAGGGTGATTTTATGGTGACCCAAAGTGATTTTGTGGTGAAGTCTAAGATTCATTGTCATGGTGGCCAAGAGTAATTTTATGGTAAAATCTAAGATCAGAGTGATTTTATGATTAGAGTAATTTTATGGTAAAATCTAAGATCAGAGTGATTTTATGATTAGAGTAATTTTATGGTAAAATCTAAGATCAGAGTGATTTTATGATTAGAGTAATTTTATGTTAAAATCTAAGATCAGAGTGATTTTATGATTGGAGTAATTTTATGGTAAAATCTAAGATCAGAGTGATTTTATGATTGGAGTAATTTTATGGTAAAATCTAAGATCAGAGTGATTTTATGATTGGAGTAATTTTATGGTAAAATCTAAGATCAGAGTGATTTTATGATTAGAGTAATTTTGAGGTAAAATCTAAGATCAGGGTGATTTTATAACAACTAAAGTAATTTTATGGTAAAACCTAAGATCAGAGTGATTTTATGATTAGAGTAATTTTGAGGTAAAATCTAGGATCAGGGTGATTTTATAATGACTAAAGTAATTTTATGGTAAAACCTAAGATCAGAGTGATTTTATGATTAGAGTAATTTTATGGTAAAATCTAAGATCAGGGTGAGTGTGACCAGAGTAACTTTATGTCTAAAATATAAAATCTGGGAATATTGAATGTCAACCCAGAGTAAGATCCAAGGTGATTTTATGGTGACCCAGAGTAATTTCTTGGTACCCTCCCACTTCAAACAGAACAGAATAAATACTGTGCAGATGATGTTAAAAAGCCTTTTTATAAACTGGATTATCTACTGTGCATTTTATGACAACTGTTAAGGGTAACTTTTTTACTTTTGGTACAGTCACAATTTTTTAAAATTAAAATATGAACCGTCATTTATGGTACGCATAAAATCATTCCAAAATTGATTTTCAAGTATCTTTCTCATGAAGTGAATCTTTGCACATGATGGTTTACTGCATTAACTAAAGATGACATGCAAATTGTAAAAAATTATAATTTAAAAAGCAACAGTAATAATATCAATAATATAAAAAATAATAATAATAATAATAATAATAATAATAATAATAATAATAATAATAATAAAATTAATAATAGTATTAATATAATAATAATAATAATAATAATAATAATAATACTAATAATAATAATAATAAATTACAGAAGGTAACTCAGTGCCAAGATATTCTCCCCTGAGGACACTGTATCCTTCTCCACCTTCCAAATGTGGTAGTCATACAACATTTTAAACAGACAAAGGGACATAATAGTAAATAATGCGCTAAAAAAATTAAAAAAAAAACAAATCTAACTTGAATTGACTATTTTTCGACCTTGGTTCATAGATCTCTACTCTACCATCATATTTTTCTTTAATTTTATAATTATCGTAATTAAAACCATACCATGTGCACAAGTAACTCATGGAAATATCATGTTTGAAAAGAAATTTAACATGAAATAAGCTGCACTCTGGAATTTTCCATTCCGGATCATGCTTTTGTTAAATTTTAGTATGCATTCATTATCCACAAGCATTTATTATAATACATACCAATAATTTCCTAATTTATTTCTTTCGCAACTAAGAAAACTGTAATTAAATAACAAATTGTGTGGTGGTATCAGTTGAGACTATTTTGTCATTATTTCAACCGCAAAATAAATAAAATTTTCCTTACTGTAAGGGTGGAATAAATCTCACAAATGTACTACACAAACATTTGTCAGATAGTTTACATCTCAGCTGATTATCATGAACTTTGAATTTTTTAATTGCCAGATAACATTGTTTTAAAATAGATTGTATAGTTTTTATCAGATACCTTGGCTTTGGCCATTGCTAGAACTAACACAGACATGGTTGGATGAATTCACTGATGAAAAATTGTATTCATATTTTTCCGATCTTTGGATGATGAAAATATGTCCTGGGTTAAGATTTTGGGGTCATAAGACAATACATATTGGAAATACATAAGATGTCGCTTACTGTGTGATGCTGGAACAGTACCTCAGAATGTGTTTTCAGAGGATTGTTTAATTTTAAACCAGCATGAAAGGGCTGTTTTTTTTTTTTGAATTCATAAATAATTTTAAAATTTATTTACCATATAATTATGAGTTCCACTGCAAACAGCATAGATCCTGGTCAGCCATTTGTAATGCTCCAGCAGATAGGGTCTGTTTGTTCTACTTAATTCATATAACAAACTACCTTAACCTAGATTTACTGTTGCATAATGCTGTGGCTGACCAGGATCTGTGCAGTTTACAGTTGCACTTGACTTTTAAGCACGTATATACAGAATATTAAAATTTACTGGAGACTTCAAGAGTTGTATTATTTTATTAGAATTTAAGCATGTAAATGTGTTTAAATTTGCTTACCTATCTTACAAAATTCAATCAACAAACGTGTATTATCTTAACAGGATTGTACACATTTGAAAAGTCTGAGCTTTCAATTTTCAGCTGTGCTAGTATCTGTTGCTGTGTGTGAACTGTTGTTACATATTGTTAGTAGTGCTGTTGTTGTTGTGACCCTTTACGATACAGCTGATGTTGTTACAACTAGGTTATTATTATAGTGGTCCGTCAATACAATGCTCTTGTTGTAATGCTTCCCTCTTATGTTATTATTATGGATCCCTTAAATCTGCTTACCATATATACTTGTTAATAAGTCCAACTGCAAACTGTACATTCCCAGATGTGCCATTGTATGATGCGCAGACAGATCTGGTTCTGTATGATTTGTTAATCAGTAAAACAAATATAGACCTTGAGCTGCCAGTACATTATGTGAATTAGGGTATATGTTGTTTGCAGTTGTACTTGTGAGTATAGTTGTATTTTGTTATATCAATTTATTTAGCCAAGTTTTTTGTCCTTTTATAATGAAGACCAGTTATATCCTGGTTTCATAAACTAAAGAGTGATGGGTCAGATTATTAATTAATCAAGTAGTCTAATTCTTGGGTATATTATTATAACAATTAAGGAGTCTATTTCTTGGATATATTATTATAACAATTATGGAGTCTATTTCTTGGATATATTATTATAACAATTAAGGAGTCTATTTCTTGGATATATTATTATAACAATTAAGGAGTCTATTTCTTGGGTATATTATTATTAACAATAAAGGAATCTATTTCTTGGATATATTATTATAACAATTAAGGAGTCTATTTCTTGGGTATGTTATTATAACAATTAAGTAGTCTATTTCTTGGGTATATTATTATAACAATTAAGTAGTCTATTTCTTAGGTATATTATTATAACAATTAAGGAGTCTATTTCTTGGGTATATTATTATAACAATTAAGGAGTCTATTTCTTGGATATATTATTATAACAATTAAGGAGTCTATTTCTTGGGTATGTTATTATAACAATTAAGTAGTCTATTTCTTGGGTATATTATTATAACAATTAAGTAGTCTATTTCTTAGGTATATTATTATAACAATTAAGGAGTCTATTTCTTAGGTATATTATTATAACAATTAAGGAGTCTATTTCTTGGGTATATTATTATAACAATTAAGGAGTCTATTTCTTGGATATATTATTATAACAATTAAGGAGTCTATTTCTTGGGTATGTTATTATAACAATTAAGGAGTCTATTTCTTGGGTATGTTATTATAACAATTAAGTAGTCTATTTCTTGGGTATATTATTATAACAATTAAGGAGTCTATTTCTTAGGTATATTATTATAACAATTAAGGAGTCTATTTCTTGGGTATATTATTATAACAATTAAGGAGTCTATTTCTTGGGTATATTATTATAACAATTAAGGAGTCTATTTCTTGGGTATATTATTATAACAATTAAGGAGTCTGTTTCTTTGGTATATTATTATTATTATTAACAATTAAGGAGTCTTTTTGTTGGGTATATTATTATTAACAATTAAGGAGTCTGTTTGTTGGGTATATTAATATTAACAATTAAGGAGTCTATTTTGTTGGTATTTTATTCCTTGTTAACAATTAATGAGTTTGTTGGGTATATTATTATTAACAATTAAGGAGTCTATTTTGTGGGTATATTATTCCATGTTAACAATTAAGGAGTTTATTTTGTGGGTATATTATTCCTTGTTAACAATTAAGGAGTTTATTTTGTGGGTATATTATTCTTTGTAAACAATTAAGGAGTTTATTTTGTGGGTATATTATTCTTTGTTAACAATTAAGGAGTTTATTTTGTGGGTATATTATTCCTTGTTAACAATTAAGGAGTCTATTTCTTGGGTATATGATTCATTTAACAAAAAAGTATATTTCTTGGATATATTATTATTAACAATTAAGGAGTCTGTTTGTTGGGTATAATATTATTAACAATTAAGGAGTCTATTTGTTGGGTGTATTATTCATTATTCACATAATTAAAGAGATTATTTGTTGATTATGTTATTATTAACAACTAAGGACTCTGTGTTGAGTATAGTTTTAATTATTAACAATTAAGGTATCTATTTGGTGGGTATAGTTTTATTAACAATTAAAGAGTATTTCTTTGGCATATTATTCACACAATAAAATAGGCTATTTGTTAGGTGTATGACAAAAGGGATTCTTAGTACACATGACAAAAGAGATTTTAGTGGTGGGGGAAAAAGTAAAATATAAAGCAGTACCAATATCAGGTTTCTAACTGGTAATATGTGGGGTGGGGTGAATGTGTGATTTTCAGAGAAAGATGTGAGGAAAGCAATGATAAATCTGGGCAACTAGGTCATATATGAAGTAAAGGTTTTGGGTTTCAGGAAGGCTGATAAATCTGGGTAAATGGGTCAGTATCAAAACATATCTGGATAACTGGGTCATTTTCCTGATGTTTCAGCACCATTTAGTTATGGTATGATCTGGGGAATGGAGCTGCCATTCATCTATTAGTGGTTAGTCAATCATATTCTGATGGGGGAGGGGGGTGGGACGAATCATATTCTGATGGGGGGGGGAATCATATTCTGATGGAGGGGGGGGGGAGATTATGATATTTGTATATAGATACCAGATAAAGGGTGGGGGTAGAAAGCGGAAGGCAGAAGGACACAATGCAGAAATAAATGCAGAAACAGGTCTGAAAAAGAAAAAAGGACAGCAGAGATAAGATGTAGATGGAAATAAGAATCAGAGATAAACAAGATGGGGGGGGGTTAAGAGAAAGGATACTACTTAAGCATAATAGAATGATAAATAGATATTCTGAGTGGACAAATATACAATGTAGATAAACATTAGTGTTGAATTTGGAGAGGTGGACAGAACTTAGTGTGAATGTTGGATATAAACAGAAGATTAAAATATGACTTAGTGTTTTATTTAGTATACCCCTGGTCTCCGCTTCACCCCGAAGTCAACAGAAAGACTAAACTAGGTCAAACCGACCACACCTAATGGGTCAAATGTGGTGGAGAATAATCCGAGGGTAGCTCACATTTTAGTTCAGCTGGAACTGAGACAAACAACAAAAGCTATATTAAAAAACATGACTTCAGTGTGAGGTATGTCAGGTATGGCATAATGCCGACCTGTTTACCCAGATTTGTCAAAGCCTTCCTGAAACCCCAAAACTTTACTTGCAATTGATTTGTTCTTACACCCAACTTAATCAGTTTCTATGATGCTGACCTAGTTGCCCAGATTTATCATTGCATTCCTCACATCTTTCTCTGAAAATCACATATTCACCCCACCCCCACATATTACCAGTTAGAAACCTGATATTGGTACTGCTTTATATTTTACTTTTTCCCCCACCACTAAAATCCCTTTTGTCATAGATGTTTTATTCATTATTCTCGAGAATTGAACAGCTTTGCTTGTAAGAAACCTCATTATAGGATAAGCTTACTTGTTATCATACTTGGATAGTTCCAATAAACCATGAAAGAGCAGTCTTTTATCATAATTAACTGATTCCATCTTCTCTTTTGTTGTTGTCTTAAAACCAACCCACATCAGGCTTTCATAGCCAGACCTTCAACCTTTTCCTTTTTAATTTTCTTTGTTTCATTGTGAAGATTCTGTCAGCATTCCCACTCGCACATGTATTGGGCATAAGGGGTCAGGCCACCATTAGTTTTGCCTATATGTTGCATATATATAGTTTCTCCAAGCATCACTCAAAGCAACAGTCAAAGCACACTTCATTAAACATTTTGTAATCCAAAGGACCCCATGAGATGAAGAATAGGTCAAATGACTGGTCAGTACACAGGTCCAATGGGATGGTTAGTTCATGTTTTTGAGCTACTAAACAAAGTTTTATAGTTTTCCTATTCATTCAGGGTATTGCTTGCATTTCAAGACTCCTGTAAATGAGTTGCATTCCGATTAGCATTGTTTCCTTTATTTTGCACTGTGGTACCTTTCTACAGCATTTTTTTTTCAGTTTACTGGTCATCACTGCTATAATGATGGCAGATGATGTGCTGGATTCTAAGGGTAATAGTGTCATTATAGACCCAGATGGAAAGGGTCAAACTGTCATTATAGACCCAGATTGCATGGGTGAGAGTGTCATTATAGACCTGGTTTGCAAGGGTGTGAGTGTCATTATAGACCCAGATTGCATGGGTGACAGTGTCATTATAGACCCAGATTGCATGGGTGACAGTGTCATTATAGACCCAGATTGCATGGGTGACAGTGTCATTATAGACCCAGATTACAAGGGTCATACTGTCATTATAGACCCAGATTGCAAGGGTGACAGTGTCATTATAGACCCAGATTGCAAGGGTGACAGTGTCATTATAGACCTGGATTGCAAGGGTGTGAGTGTCATTATAGACCTGGATTGCAAGGTTCATAATGTCATTATAAACCCAGATTGCAATAGGTACAGTGTCATTATAGACCTGGATTCCAAGGCTGATAGTGTCATTATAGACCCAGATTGCAAGGGTGACAGTGTCATTATAGATCTGGATTACAAGGGTGACAGTGTCATTATAGACCCAGATTGCAATGGTAATAGTGCCATTATAGACCCAGATTGCAAGGGTGACAGTGTCATTATAGACCTAGATTGCGAGGGTGACAGTGTCATTATAGACCTGGATTACAAGAGGGACAGTGTCATTATGGACCTGGATTACAAGGGTGACTGTCATTATAGACCTGGATTGCAATGGTAATAGTGTCATTATAGACCCACATTGCAAGGAAGATGGTGTCATGATAGACCTGGATTACAAGGATGACTGTCATTATAGACCCAGATTGCAAGGGTGACGGTAACATTATAGACCTGGATTACAAGGGTGACAGTGACATTATAGACCTGGATTACAAGGGTGACAGTAACATTATAGACCTAGATTACAAGGGTGACAGTAAGATTATAGACCTGGATTACAAGGGTGACAGTAACATTATAGACCTGGATTCCAAGGCTGATAGTGTCATTATAGACCATTACACAGACCAGAACTTGACAGCACTTGCCGTATACATTTAACAGCTGATGAACATTTACCAGAGTTAAGAATTCTCTTTCAGGTTCCATTAAACATGTGACCATATCACATGCAACTTTCTCAACTGCTTTGCAATGCAAATTATACTAGCAGAACAATTCTTTTCAATTATTTCATGGTAAATATGTCAGTCCCATTGAGGAATATTTCTTAATGTAAGCGATAATCAAACATAAACTTTAGATACGAATTTCTTAACTGGATACTGATGGCATTTCATCCTAGTTTGCCACCTGCCATACTCACAGTTTGGGGAGGAGTTCAAGTCAGGTTCTTTTGATTTGCATGCTGTGCATATTTTAACTTTACTCTGATGAATAGGAAATTACAAGTTGGAAAGCTATTCAGCATTGTATTGCTTAATTAAGGAATAATTTTGAAACCAGATGCTTTTAAGACCCTAAAACTAAATTTAATGCATTTGCAATAATATATTTTTTAACAGCAGTAAGAACAATTAAGATATTTTTTTTTAAAGATCTGTTTGTATGGTAAAATACTGATAAATTTAATTTAAATAAAATTTTGATTGTTTTTTTAAAAAAAAGCATTTAAGCATACAAGTTACATTTTCATAAAAAGCCTGACACTGACAGATTTTAGACATGAAGGTTGTTCAATCAGTGATGTTTAAGACAAGTGGTAACGGGGTCTTGTATTAATTGTATCTAGCTAGATAATTCGGTGATGGCTACAGCAAAATGCAAGATACTTTTTTTAATGTGTATAGATGTACACAAAAAAAATGGCAATTGTGCCAGATCAGCTTTTTTTTGTGTTGGGGACTCTGCTAGTTGTTAGGAAAGATAACAACACACTCATATCACCCACCCACAGTAAGGGACCAAAATCGTGGTTTCACTAATAATAATAATAATGCTAATTTTTTTAAATATCAGAAGTCATGAAAAGGTGGCCTTGTATTTGAAAAGAATAAAAGGCTTTAGGGAGGTTGGACAGTGGTGTTGATCTGTTGGATAAAGACTTAGGTAATGGTGGGAGTGGAAGAATTTTAATTTTTGGCATAACATTTAGTAGATTACATTATGCAGGAAGGTTCTGTGATAAGGTAGTACGTTAAAGCGATGTTACCACAAAGGACACTAAATCCTTGTGGAAATAAGTTCTGGATGTTGAAAGTGCCTGTAGCGTAGTCGTTGCGTGTTAGGTCATATATTGATGCAATTAGATTCTGTATCCATTACCAAGATTTATAAAATTCTGATCCCATTAAATTCTCAGTAAGAATAAATATATCTTTGTCAGATATTTAACTGTGTAGGAAATATGATTCAGGATAATTAAATGTGTTGGACTTTTAACTTTGCAGAATAATTAACCATGTGGGACGTGTAATTATGTAGGATATTTTAACTATGTGGGACATAAAGTTATAAAGTTTATTGAGCCATGTGGGATATTTAACGATGTGAGACATGTAACTATGCAGGATATTTAACTTTGTTGGACATGTAAATTATATAGAACATGTAAACTGTAGTACATTTATCTGTGGACATGTAACTATGCAGGACATGTAACTATGCAAGACATGTAACTATGCAAGACATGTAACTATGCTGGACATCCATGTAGGACACATAACTATGCTGGACATGTAATTATGCAGGACATCTATGTGGGACATGTAACTATGCTGGACATGTAATTATGCAGGACATCTATGTGGGACATGTAACTATGTTGGACATGTAATTATGCAGGACATCTATGTGGGACATGTAACTATGCTGGACATGTAATTATGCAGGACATCTATGTGGGACATGTAACTATGCTGGACATGTAATTATGCAGGACATCTATGTGGGACATGTAACTATGCTGGACATGTAATTATGCAGGACATCTATGTGGGACATGTAACTATGTTGGACATGTAAATAGTGACTTAAATAGCTTACTATTTTAATACTGAGCCATGTTACTGAAAATGTTTCATTGTAGTAATCCCGTTGGTGTCTGTGTGTATCCATCCATTCTTTGCCGATGACAACCAGTGCATACTAATAATAACCATTACACATTAATGATAAAAACATGCACAAAGACTACTTGATTTACACATACTTTATATGACACTGTTATGTCAGGTGGAGGGTGGCATTTAGGGCTACCTTTGTCTGTCCATCTCATTGTGTCCAGTCTGTCCAATTCAGTGTGTCCAGTCTGTCCATCTCATTGTGTCCAGTCTGTCTATCTTATTGTGTCCAGTCTGTCCATCTCGTCATGTCCAGTCTGTCCATCTCATTGTTTCCAGCCTGTCAATCTCATTGTGTCCAGTCTGTCCATCTCATTATGTCCAGTCTGTCCATCTCATTGTTTCTAGTTTATTATGGATTTTGTAAATGCTCTGTAACTTATGAAGGACTCAATAAATTGAATTAAAATTTTGTACAAGGCATCCTATATTATGGAAACTTAAAATTCCATTTTCAGATGTTTTTATGGAGTTATGGCCCCTGTTTGACTGACACTTTGCCCTGCAAGTTTGATTCAGCTAAATTGAGCTTAATTGCAAAATACACAATTTCATATGTGAATGGGAATGCTGTCAGTTACCATAGTATTAATCAGGAGACTGGTTTAATCTCAACTGACTGTTAACATCGGTTGATGGAATGGTGATTGAGAACATTCCTGGTTTGAGTGGTGAGTTAAGGAATCAATACATTTGTGTGCACAAGCTGATGCTGAACAGGGACAGGGGCCATCATAATTTGCAGCATATCTGGAACAATCTGTTAACATAGCTCACCATTCCATCGAGCGATATTAACAGACCTTAATGTTAGGATGAAGCTAGAGGATAGCTTTCTCGATATTGTTTGTGTATGTGATTGAAAAGTTAAAAACATTGTCAAATATGAATAATAAAGCTACCCAGCTGAGCTTTTACCAAAGATTATCATTACTTAGCAGTTCTTTTAGTTTCTCATACAAGACTGCTATCCTTTCATTACTCTGCAGGTAATATGCATGTTATGATGTGAACAGAAATATACAACATATAAATTGCATGCTTGGAAAAAGAAAAGGATTTAAATTGATTTTCAGTTGTAGTTGTTTGTCAATATTCAGTCTGTAAAGGTGTAATCAACATAATAATTTTGTATGCATCACATATATTGTTGTTATATAATAATAAATATGTATAATAACTATATATATATATATATATATATATATATATATATATATAATCCATATATAATAATAAATATGTATGTATAATAGTGACACTTCTATACATATATTTATTACACACTGACACATCCATACACAGATGTATTACACAGTGACAGTGACACTTCCACACATAGATGTATTACAGTGACACTTCTATACATAGATGTATTACACAGTTACACTACCACACATAGATGTATTTATTACACAGTGGCACATCCATACATAGATGTATTACAGTGACACATCCTTGCATTGATGTATTAAACAGTGACACTTCCACCCACATATTATTACAGTGACACTTCCACTTATTACACAGTGACACTTCCACACACAGATGTATTACACAGTGACACTTCCACACATTGATGTATTACACAGTGACACATCCATACATAGATGTATTACAAAGTGACACATCCACACATACATGTATTACACAGTGACACATCCACACATAGATGTATTACACAGTGACACATCCACACATAGATGTATTACACAGTGACACTTCCATACGTAATTGTATTACACAGCAACACATCCACACATAAATGTATTACACAGTGACACAGATATATTACACAGTGATACTTCCATACATAGATGTATTACACAGCAACACATCCATATATATATATATATATATATATATATATATTATTATTATTACAGTAAAACATCATACATAAATGTATTACACAGTGACACATCCATACATAGATGTATTACACACTGACACATCCATATCTATATGTATTACACAATGACACATCCATACATATATGTATTACACAGTGACACTTCCACACATAGGTGTATTACACACTGACACATCCATACATAGATGTATTACACAGTGACACATCCATATGTATATGTATTACACAATGACACATCCATACATATATGTATTACACAGTGACACTTCCACACATAGGTGTATTACACACTGATACATCCATACATAGATGTATTACACAGTGACACATCCATATGTATATGTATTACACAATGACACATCCATACATATATGTATTACACAGTGACACTTCCACACATAGATGTATTACACAGTGACACATCCATACATAAATGTATTACACAGTGACACATCCATATGTATATGTATTACACAATGACACATCCATACATATATGTATTACACAGTGACACTTCCCCACATAGGTGTATTACACAGTGACACATCCACACATAGATGTATTACACAGTGACACATCCATACATATATGTATTACACAGTGACACATCCATACATAAATGTATTACACAGTGACACATCCATATGTATATGTATTACACAATGACACATCCATACATAAATGTATTACACAGTGACACATCCACACATAGGTGTATTACACAGTGACACATCCATACATAAATGTATTACACAGTGACACTGAAATTAAGAGATCAAATGCTCGATGTAGCTCATGCTTAATACTGTTGTTACAAAAGATTTGTATTTCTTAACATTGCCTGATAGTGATATATTATTTTTATAACTATTCCCTCATAGGGATATAATATTGTTTGATAGGAATATAATTGTTTTTATAACCCTTAACAGATAGGTCAGAGACTATGCAGAAAATTGTGTAAATACCAATACTTTGTACCAGCAAGGACAGATAAAGATGGTACAATGCCAGATTTTACCAGTACAAATGCTAATAAGACAATATCATCGATCCATGGTTTTTAATTTTTGGGAACATCAATTACATATCAAAATGTTGGAATTCATTGTGGTGAAATAGGTTAGCCACATTCTAGTGGACCTAGCAGACTTAAACGACATTACATCAGGCCACACATGCATGAAATCAGTATAGGAAGATGCTTTATTTTCACAGAAATTACAAGTATAACGGTCGTTATGTCCACAGATGGACAAGAAGGATCTATACCACTAATGAAATTTAACATAGTACATGCCAGTTGTCATGTGATATCAACAATAAGCCCCTTTCCTGGGTTGTTGTATGAAAGTAATTTAGAAATATTAAAGTCACAATGTTTGTATAAAGAACTAAAGCATGTACTTAATTCTCAGCACAATGTTTTTGAGAACAGTGACCAAAATCCTGTTGCAACGACATGGGGAAAACCAGATTCTTCGTGTAAGAGCAGATGTAGCCACATCATTCCAACAAAAACATCGCCGACACATGCTCAATTCTTCATGAATCTGTTCTTCCTCCGGGGGGTGGGGGGGCAGGGGCAAACTCCAGCTTTTCCATAGCAAAATGGCACTGACCCCACTCCCCAACATAAATGTCAAAATATCTATATTGGGTGGGAAGAGTTCAGATGAAACTTGGACGATGTAATCCCATTCCAATCACCACCTTAATCCATACACCATTATCAGCAATGTTTTTCATGTTCACTTATAAGTAAAGAGTTACTGTATTGTAGGTACCCCACATAAATGTTTAAATTTTAATGGCTTGGTTGGAGTGAAAGCCTTCATCTTCATCATGATTTGTCTTCAGCCATAAATAGAGAATTGCAAAATCCAAACCAAGCTGGTCCCTCAGCAAGCATTGTGCTTATTAATTTGTTTTGAATAAAAGTAAAAGCTGGCATTAACAGTTATGAAGCAGTAATAGGAGTGCTTTAGTTTTTATTGCTTTTCATTTCAGCAGTAACACTATAGTACTGGAAGGAGGGTCGGCTAATATCTTTAATGGTAATTAGACATGATGAAACTGGCCTTACCTTTTACGTTACAGTAACAATCCTACCCTGCGTTTCAGTAATTTGATAAACATGTTAACTCCAGCCCTAACTCTAAGTTGTATATTTTATGAGAGGATACAGCATGTGTATATACCATTACATTACTGAATCCATCAAAGATGTCAGTGATCAGAGTTGACATTGGGACTTGCATGAAACAATAGATTGGCTTCTGATACAGTTTTGATGTTGAGACAATTAACTTTCAAAACTTAAACACATTAACACATTTTCCAGTTAGTACATGTCTTACAGTAGAACCTGTCTTGAAAGACCACCTCTTCTGACATAAAATATTGGTCTTTAGACAAGATGTTTCTCATAACAGGTAATAAGACTACATATTCAGTAAATCTGTGCATGGAGATCCTGGTCTCTCAAAACAGGTGGTCTCTCAAAACAGAGGTCTCGCAAGACTGCTTTTATTGTAGTTGTTTTCTGGTACAGGAACACATTTTACCAGTAAAAATCTGCATATGCTAGTGTAACCGGATTTCATAAAGGGTATAAATACATTTCCTTGAGTCCATCCATTGGATTTTTGCTCGAAGACTTTTTAATGGTGTTTATTTCGTCCTAAATAATATCCTGATTGGATATCTAAGTATGGAAGTCCTAAATATTATACTTATTGGATATCAAGTATGGAAGTTCTAAATATTATACTGATTGGATATCCACTGTGGAAGTCCTAAATACTATACCTTTTGGATATCAAGTACGAAAGTTTTAAATATTATATTGATCAGATATCAAGTACGAAAGTTCTAAATATTGGATATCCAATATGGAAGTCCTAAATATTATACTGATTGTATATCCACTATGGAAATCCTAAATACTCTACTGATTGGATATCAAGTATGAAAGTTCAAAATATTATATTGATTGGATATCCAATATGGAAGTCCTAAATATTATACTGATTGGATATCCACTATGGAAGTCCTAAATACTATACTGATTGGATATCAAGTATGAAAGTCCTAAATATTATACTGATTGGATATCCAATATGGAAGTCCTAAATACTATACTTATTGGATATCCACTATGGAAGTCCTAAATATTATACTGATTGGATATCAAGTACAAAAGTTCTAAATATTGGAAGTCCTAAATACTTTACTTATTGGATATCCACTATGGAAGCCCTAAATTATACTATACTGATTGGATATCAAGTATGGAAGTCCTAAATAATATACTGATTGGACATCCAATATGGCTGCCATAGTGGTGCAAATATGAACATGTTGCGAATCCTCCTAGATGGAAAGTCATATTGACAATGTTTGCACCAGAAGACTTCTTGTGATGTCTAGTTATTCAAAAATGAAAAAGTATGTATACTGTGGCAGACATCTCTTGTCATTGTCATTGTCTTTTTATCAGAAGACTTGTATGTTGGTCCTAAATGAAATTGTATGTCTACTATGGCAGCCATCTTTTGTTATTGTCATTGTCTTTTCACCAGAAGACTTGTATGTTGGTCCTGAATGAAATTGGTGCCATTCATGTATAAGGTATGGCTACCATGGCAGCCATCTTTAAAATGTTGTTATTGCAACTCCTTCTAGAAGGAAAGTCATTTTGATTTGTGGTTTTCACCAGACTACTAATTCTTTAGTTGGTCCTGATTTTCTTCTGTTTATTTAAGCTTTTCCTGATTTGCAACTATATTATTTTTAAAATTGTGAATTGTAACTTTTTTAATTTGGAAAACTTACCCATGTATAGTTTTAGCATCAATTCATTGACTTTTACCCAAGCAAGAAAAATACTATAAAAATGGATAACAGTAGTTATATAGAATTACATCGGAATCAGGAAAGTGTACCCTTATATCAAATATCTATAATGTAATGGTAGTTATATAGAATTACATCGGAATCTGGAAAGTGTACCCTTATATCAAATATCCATAATGTAATGGTAGTTATATAGAATTACATAGGAATCAGGAAAGTGTACCCTTATATCAAATATCTATAATGTAATGGTAGTTATATAGAATTACATCGGAATCTGGAAAGTGTACCCTTATATCAAATATCCATAATGTAATGGTAGTTATATAGAATTACATCGGAAGTTAGGAAGTGTACCCATGTATCAAATATCCATAATGTAATGGTAGTTATATGGAATTACATAGGAATCTGGAAAGTGTACCCTTATATCAAATATCCATAATGTAATGGTAGTTATATAGAATTACATCGGAATTTAGGAAGTGTACCCATGTATCAAATATCCATAATGTAATGGTAGTTATATGGAATTACATAGGAATCTGGAAAGTGTACCCTTATATCAAATATCCATAATGTAACGGTAGTTATATAGAATTACATAGGAATCTGGAAAGTGTACCCTTATATCAAATATCCATAATGTAATGGCAGTTATATAGAATTACATAGGAATCTGGAAAGTGTACCCTTATATCAAATATCCATAATGTAATGTTCGTTTTATAGAATTACATCGGAAGTTAGGAAGTGTACCCTTATATCAAATATCCATAATGTAACGGTAGTTATATAGAATTACATCAGAATTTAGGAAGTGTACCCATGTATCAAATATCCATAATGTAATGGTAGTTATATGGAATTACATAGGAATCTGGAAAGTGTACCCTTATATCAAATATCCATAATGTAACGGTAGTTATATAGAATTACATAGGAATCTGGAAAGTGTACCCTTATATCAAATATCCATAATGTAATGGCAGTTATATAGAATTACATAGGAATCTGGAAAGTGTACCCTTATATCAAATATCCATAATGTAATGGCAGTTATATAGAATTACATCGGAAGTTAGGAAGTGTACCCTTATATCAAATATCCATAATGTAACGGTAGTTATATAGAATTACATAGGAATCTGGAAAGTGTACCCTTATATCAAATATCCATAATGTAACGGTAGTTATATAGAATTACATAGGAAGTTAGGAAGTGTACCCTTCTATCAAATATCCATAATGTAACGGTTCTTATATAGAATTACATCGGAAGTTAGGAAGTGTACCCTTATATCAAATATCCATAATGTAACGGTTCTTATATAGAATTACATCGGAATTTAGGGAGTGTACCCATGTATCAAATATCCATAATGTAACGGTAGTTATATGGAATTACATCGGAAGTTAGAAGTGCACCCTTATATCAAATATCCATAATGTAATGGTAGTTATATAGAATTACATAGGAATCTGGAAAGTGTACCCTTATATCAAATATCCATAATGTAACGGTAGTTATATAGAATTACATAGGAATCTGGAAAGTGTACCCTTATATCAAATATCCATAATGTAATGGTAGTTATATGGAATTACATCGGAAGTTAGGAAGTGTACCCTTATATCAAATATCCATAATGTAACGGTAGTTATATAGAATTACATAGGAATCTGGAAAGTGTACCCTTATATCAAATATCCATAATCTAACGGTAGTTATATAGAATTACATATGAATTCAGAAAGTGTACCCTGATATTACACATAAAATATGGTATGAATACAAATTTTAGGATTCATCAAATATACTCAATAGATTTTGCCTACCAGCCACCCACCCACCGGCACTTGTATAACTCTACTGATTTTCATGCATTGATTTATAATTTTGAATTTGAGTTCCACCATGCAGAGCCTAACATTGTCACCTTCGTGTTCCAAACTGAATGGAACTTCACTGCTGTCACAGCATCCATATTTGTATGGGTATCAGTTGTTTACACAACAGGAGTGACATAGTTCATAATGTACCATATTACCTCCAGTTAATGCCTTAAATTTCCATAACAGGGAGATTTAATTGTGTATTCCCTCTCCTTTTAAAAAAAAAATCAATCTTGTTTTGAAATATTAGAATTTAGACTTATATACATGGGATGCAGATGAGAAAGTGTTTATCTTCTATGTATGTGTAGGCCTTCCATCCACACCTTCATCAAAAATAGACTCTTCTAGCAACCAGGAATTACAGTGAGCAAGCTCCTTGTTTATATTGAAAACTTTAGTTTGGTTTGATATAAGATGAAGATGACAATACTTGGAGATACCAGATCTAGAAATTTTAAATCGATGAAAGAAATAAGTCAGTTTTGTGCACTTTTTATATCTTGATGTTTTTCATTTTTAAAATTGGTAGAGGTTACAAGCTGCTAGTGGGTAAAGCAGAAACTATAAAGTATTGATTCCCGTTATCAAATACATAAAAGTATTTCCAAAGTGTGTTGAAGAGTGAAGTTTTTCTTCAAGGCACATTTATTGAGATCACTCATTCTATTATAACAAGAATGTGAAATCAGTTTATTGCAAGTTGTAAATTCTGAATATTTTCTCAAATTGTTGTATACGAGTCTTTGATTATTTTTTTCTTGTTCATTTGTAACAATGCTTAATGTAACAACAGTGGTTATTAAAATGCTTTAAAATTAGTTTGTTTATTCAATCAGAGAAACAAAAATATTATCAAATGTCCATTTTCTCCAAAATGCCATGCATCTCAATAGATGGAATCAATATATGGTGTCATAATGGTGATGTAGTAATCAAATCTTCTCATCTTAACAGAGCAGGACGATAAACATATTGATTGGGCATAAAGAAAATATTACTTAGCATAGAAGTCCTCAAGGTGTTAAGCTTGTGGCTTCTTGTGACTTTTTCATGGAAGATAAATTGGTTTTGATTTTTCTTCTGATGATTCTTTTTTGATCTTGATAACGGTGTGTTTATTCTGGATAATGATGCTTTTAAACCAGATAATGACATTTTTAATCAAGATAATGATGTTTTTAGTTTGGATAAAGACAATTTTAGTCTGGAAAACAATGTTTTTAGCTTAGATAAAGACTATTTTAGTCTGGATAATGATGTTTTTAGTCTGGATAACGATATTTTTAGTCTGGATAAAGACAGTTTTAGTCTGGATAATGATGCTTTTTTAATTCAGATAATGACATTTTTAATTAAGATAATTCAGATAATGACATTTTTAATTAAGATAATTCAGATAATGACATTTTTAATTAAGATAATTTAGATAATTACATTTTTAATTAAGATAATTCAGATAATGACATTTTTAATTAAGATAATTCAGATAATGACATTTTTAATTAAGATAATTCAGATAATGACATTTTTAATTAAGATAATTTAGATAATGACATTTTTAATTAAGATAATTCAGATAATGACATTTTTAATTAAGATAATTTAGATGACATTTTTAATTAAGATAATTCAGATAATGACATTTTTAATTAAGATAATTCAGATAATGACATTTTTAAATAAAGATAATTCAGATAATGACATTTTTAATTAAGATAATTCAGATAATGACATTTTTAATTCAGATAATTCAGATAATGACATTTTTAATTCAGATAATGACATTTTTAATTAAGATAATTCAGATAATGACATTTTTAATTCAGATAATTCAGATAATGACATTTTTAATTAAGATAATTCAGATAATGACATTTTTAATTAAGATAATTTAGATAATGACATCTTTAATTAAGATAATTCAGATAATGACGTTTTTAATTAAGATAATTTAGATAATGACATTTTAAATTAAGATAATTCAGATAATAACATTTTTAATTAAGATAATTCAGATAATGACATTTTTAATTCAGATAATTCAGATAATGACATTTTTAATTAAGATAATTCAGATAATGACATTTTTAATTAAGATAATTCAGATAATGACATTTTTAATTCAGATAATGACATTTTTAATTAAGATAATTCAGATAATGACATTTTTAATTAAGATAATGACATTTTTAATTAAGATAATTCAGATAATGACATTTTTAATTAAGATAATTCAGATAATGACATTTTTAATTAAGATAATTCAGATAATGACATTTTTAATTAAGATAATTCAGATAATGACATTTTTAATTAAGATAATTCAGATAATGACATTTTTAATTAAGATAATTCAGATAATGACATTTTTAATTAAGATAATTCAGATAATGACATTTTTAATTAAGATAATTCAGATAATGACATTTTTAATTAAGATAATTTAGATAATGACATTTTTAATTAAGATAATTCAGATAATGACATTTTTAATTAAGATAATTTAGATAATGACATTTTTAATTAAGATAATTCAGATAATGACATTTTTAATTAAGATAATTCAGATAATGACATTTTTAAATAAAGATAATTCAGATAATGACATTTTTAATTAAGATAATTCAGATAATGACATTTTTAATTCAGATAATTCAGATAATGACATTTTTAATTCTGATAATGACATTTTTAATTAAGATAATTCAGATAATGACATTTTTAATTCAGATAATTCAGATAATGACATTTTTAATTAAGATAATTCAGATAATGACATTTTTATTTCAGATAATTCAGATAATGACATTTTTAATTCAGATAATGACATTTTTAATTAAGATAATTCAGATAATGACATTTTTAATTCAGATAATTCAGATAATGACATTTTTAATTAAGATAATTCAGATAATGACATTTTTAATTCAGATAATGACATTTTTAATTAAGATAATTCAGATAATGACATTTTTAATTAAGATAATGACATTTTTAATTAAGATAATTCAGATAATGACATTTTTAATTAAGATAATTCAGATAATGACATTTTTAATTAAGATAATTTAGATAATGACATTTTTAATTAAGATAATTCAGATAATGACATTTTTAATTAAGATAATTTAGATAATGACATTTTTAATTAAGATAATTCAGATAATGACATTTTTAATTCAGATAATTCAGATAATGACATTTTTAAATAAAGATAATTCAGATAATGACATTTTTAATTCAGATAATTCAGATAATGACATTTTTAATTCAGATAATTCAGATAATGACATTTTTAATTCAGATAATGACATTTTTAATTAAGATAATTCAGATAATGACATTTTTAATTCAGATAATTCAGATAATGACATTTTTAATTAAGATAATTCAGATAATGACATTTTTAATTCAGATAATTCAGATAATGACATTTTTAATTCAGATAATGACATTTTTAATTCAGATAATTCAGATAATGACATTTTTAATTCAGATAATTCAGATAATGACATTTTTAATTAAGATAATTCAGATAATGACATTTTTAATTAAGATAATTTAGATAACGACATCTTTAATTAAGATAATTCAGATAATGACATATTAAATTAAGATAATTTAGATAATGACATTTTTAATTAAGATAATTCAGATAATAACATTTTTAATTAAGATAATTCAGATAATGACATTTTTAATTCAGATAATTCAGATAATGACATTTTTAATTAAGATAATTCAGATAATGACATTTTTAATTAAGATAATTCAGATAATGACATTTTTAATTCAGATAATTCAGATAATGACATTTTTAATTAAGATAATTCAGATAATGACATTTTTAATTCAGATAATGACATTTTTAATTAAGATAATTCAGATAATGACATTTTTAATTAAGATAATGACATTTTTAATTAAGATAATTCAGATAATGACATTTTGAATTAAGATAATTCAGATAATGACATTTTTAATTCAGATAATTCAGATAATGACATTTTTAATTCAGATAATGACATTTTTAATTAAGATAATTCAGATAATGACATTTTTAATTAAGATAATTCAGATAATGACATTTTTAATTCAGATAATTCAGATAATGACATTGTTAATTAAGATAATTCAGATAATGACATTTTTAATTAAGATAATTTAGATAATGACATTTTTAATTAAGATAATTCAGATAATGACATTTTTAATTAAGATAATTCAGATAATGACATTTTTAATTAAGATAATTCAGATAATGACATTTTTAATTAAGATAATTCAGATAATGACATTTTTAATTAAGATAATTCAGATAATGACATTTTTAATTAAGATAATTCAGATAATGACATTTTTAATTCAGATAATTCAGATAATGACATTTTTAATTCAGATAATGACATTTTTAATTAAGATAATTCAGATAATGACATTTTTAATTAAGATAATTCAGATAATGACATTTTTAATTAAGATAATCCAGATAATGACCATTTTAATTAAGATAATTCAGATAATGATGATTTTAGTTTGGCTAATGTCCATCATTAATATATCAAGCTAGGTTTATTGGTCTACTTTAACAGGAGATAGGCTTTTTGTCAAACTCAGGTTTACTGTTACACAAAAAACTACATTATATACATTCATATCCTTTCTTGTTTAATTTTACATATTTTTTTCTTCAGACTTTTTGGTGGTTTAATCAATGACATCCGTCGGAAGATTCCGTGGTTGGTCTCAGACTTCAGAGATGCAGTCCATATCCAGTGTTTTGCCTCGTTTGTTTTCCTTTACTTTGCATGTTTGACCCCTATTGTGACATTCGGGGGACTTCTCAGTGATGCTACAGGCATGAATATTGTAAGTGTATGCTCACTCTGTGATGTGGTCATATAGTATTGCACTGCATGTCATGCATTGTTAATCTGTCTGCAACTGCTTGTTATCACTCTTGGATTCATATTTCTGATCTAATTTCAAACAAACTCAGAAAGTTTGTTTATATTATCAAAAAGTTCCGTGATGTGTAAAATCGGTGCATATTAGTGAGGTTATCTTGCATCTGATTGGCTAAACATTTTCCCCTCAGATCAGAATTGATTATAAGATTAAATGATCATGTTTGGGTATTTATTGATGTGTAAATTTTACCTAATCACTCACAAAGTAAATAAAGTCCTTATAATTCCAATTTCATCATTTCTATCGTCAAATTAACTTATTCCATCAATAATGCATTCGAATTTACATAGCGCGTATTTACCTTTCATTTGGCATTTCACACTGCCCCGTAATAGATAACCTGTACAGAATCACACGAAGAAATTGACTACAGCCAGTTACGTTTATTCATAAACTTCATCTTTTACATCATAGGCAATGGTTACCGTGGTTTTTAACACAATTTGTTTACTGACAACATTCTTGTTCAATTTTAGTCAGTCCCATCTGTTATGTCACAATAACGTGTCTGCAATGTTTATTTATATTTCAAAAACCGAAAGTAGTCCCAGAATTTATCGAAGTGTAAACAATTCCTGATCAACATCACGTGACCGTTTACATCCAATCATATTACAGGAAATTCGTTTAATTCATAAAAATTGGAATTATAAAAAAATAAAACAGTTTGATTGGATTCATTACCACACTCACATTACAGAGAGCAGTGTTAGCAGTGTACTAAGGGGTTTTACAGTGAAGGATAACTGAACAATGTTACTATCATCGTTGTATCATATTTTTGTCTCACCTGCACAAGTATGATGAGATTTAGCAACCTCTTTAACAGAATCATTGGCAATAGCCATTATATTGGCAATAGTGTCATTATTGGCAATAGCCACAGTATTGGCATTGGTGTCATCATTTGCAGTACCCATGGTAGAAACATTGGTGTCATTGGCAATAGCCATGGTAGTGTCATTGGCAATAGTCATGTTATTGGCATTGGTGTCATCATTGGCAATAACCATTATATTGGCACATGTGTCATCATTGGCAATAGCCATGGTAGTGTCATTGGCAATAGCCATGGTATTGGCACTGGTGGCATCACTGGCAATGGCCATAGTAGTAACATTGGTGTCACTAAAGCAAACAAACCACCTTTATCATGTCGTAGATAAATGATTTTGCATGGTATGCCAAGATCAAACCTCCTGAACCATGCATTTTCAGCAAAACAAAACCATGTACAAAAACAAACCAAATTCTGTACCTTAATTTTGCATCAGAATATCATCCAGCCTTGACATTAAAATAATTGATCTTTCTACAGTTCAGAAAACATTTGTCTCCGATACACCTCGTTGGCTCCTTAAACAACCAAAAGCACTTTTTATGTAACATGATAACGATAGAGAAAAATCGGAGACAAACCCTTTCATCTTCCAGAACTCTTATCATGAACTTAGAATTTAGAAACTACACTAGAAACTACACTGATGGATCAAAGGATGAGGAAGAAGCTGCTGCAGCCTTCTTTCTTGGCAAACACACAACAAAAATTTGTTTGCCAAATGGTACATACATTTTTTAAGCTGAAATCAGATCAATAGACCTTGCTCTGAAATATATTGTAAACAAAGGTATTTTAGACAGTATTATCTTCTCAGACACACAATCAGTACTTCAGTCACTACACAATAGAAAACTGGAGAACCCATTATTAATCTCCTTGTCAAAAATACGGAGCTTTGTACCTCGTACAATATAGTATACTGTTGGTTACCTAGCCATATTGGTATTAGAGGTAATGAAGAAGCAGATTGCACTGCTAAAATGGCCCTATCTGAAGAACCGATTTTAAAATACCTTATACTGATTTTAAACCTCATATCAAAGAGTCTTAATGCCAGAAATGCCAGGCATCATGGAAAGATGCAGTTTTTGTTAGTGTTTTGACCTGCAACCTACGCATGATAAGTATAATAATGTGCATGACATGAAGGAACTTTTTGATACAATAAACCACTTGTATCATAGATTTCCTGAAGGAAGTAAACATTTATTCTAAACTCAAAACTTTTATGTCATAACCTAGAGCATTTTTATGTAATGTAAATACCGCCCTTTATTTTCAACATCTTTTCATCTGTCTTCATTAACATTAACCATTTTACATCCACTTCATCAGGAAGCTTTATATTAGCATTAACCATTTTACATCCACTTCATCAGGAAGCTTTATATTAACATTAACCATTTTGCATCCACTTTATCAGGAAGCTTTATATTAACATTAACCATTTTACATCCAATTCATCAGGAAGCTTTATATTTTACTGTTACCATCTTACTGATTTACTTTGAACTATTTGGTTTTTTATATTGCAGGTCAAAATTAAACCTTTTACCATTTTTAAATGTTTATACATATAACCTATTGTATGGTGCTAAATAGCCTGAAAGTGCTGGTGTGCCATTAAAATACAATCAATTGATCAATCAATCACTCAATCAATCATGATACACAGTGGCACCTATTTGGACACTGTGAGCAAGATTAAAGTAGTCTATTTGAATTGGTGCGTCAAATGTATGACAGTATTGATTGAAAGAAAACAACTTGAAATTGGATATCTTTACATCCTATTATGACAAATTTTGAAAAATTGCACTTTAACATGATTCAATACATATGTGGGTCTCAGTTTGGTACATGATGCTTTTCTCACTATAACTCGGTTTGCTTTTCTCACTATACCATGGTATGGTACATAATGCTTTTCTCACTGTACTATGGTTTGGTACATACTGCTTTTCTCATTATAACATGGTTTGGTACATAATGCTTTTCTCACTGTATCATGATTTGGTACATAATGCTTTTCTCACTATACCATGGTTTGGTACATAATGCTTTTCTCACAATAACTTGGTTTGCTTTTCTCACTATACCATGGTATGGTACATAATGCTTTTCTCACTTTACCATGGTTTGGTACATAATTCTTTTATCACTGTACCATGGTTTGGTACATAATGCTTTTCTCACTATAACATTGTTTGGTACATAATGCTTTTCTCACTATAACATGGTTTGGTACATAATGCTTTTCTCTCTATACCATGGTATGGTACATAATGCTTTTCTCACTTTACTATGGTTTGGTACATAATGCTTTTCTCATTATAACATGGTTTGGTACATAATGCTTTTCTCACTGTACCATGATTTGGTACATAATGCTTTTCTCACTGTAACATGGTTTGGTACATAATGCTTTTCTCACTAAAACATGGTTTGGTACATAATGCTTTTCTCACTATACCATGGTTTGGTACATAATGCTTTTCTCACTATAACATGGTTTGTTTTTCTCACTAAACATGGTTTGGTACATAATGCTTTTCTCATTATAACATGGTTTGGTACATAATGCTTTTCTCACTGTACCATGGTTTGGTACATAATGATTTTCTCACTATAACATGGTTTGGTACATAACGCTTTTCTCACTATAACATGGTTTGTTTTTCTCACTATAACATGGTTTGGTACATAATGCTTTTCTCACTATAACATGGTTTGGTACATAATGCTTTTCTCACTATACCATGGTATGATACATAATGCTTTTCTCACTGTACCATGGTTTGGTGCATAATGCTTTTCAATTGGCTAAAACCAGGAATAAAAAAACGTTTATCCAGTTAAGTGCTAGTTGCGATAATGGTCATGCACTGGTAGTCATGATATTAGTAGAACTATGTCCTAATTTTAACCAGTAGCAAGTATTTTACAATATTTTAATATATATTTAAAAGAGAAATTTTACAAATACTTGAGAAGGAAACTGGAACCCAACTGGACTTTAAAAAAAAAATGGTGCATATACATAGAAACTGTACATTCTTTAAACAAACACTCAATGAAGACACCGTTTTCAAAGAATTTCATTAAGATGGGATTATTCTATATGGGTAAGTGTTGTTTGAAATATTCATGAACAAGTTTCTGCCTGAAAGCAAGGTCGAGATTGGGTGGAATTGTTAAACATATAGGTCAGTTTATTGAAGATGTGTTTATGTTTAGTGATTTGCCAGTCAATCCCAGTTTAGCATTTTTTTCCAAAAAGTTAATAGGCTATTTTAACAGCAAACTGTTTTCAGCAAAGATGAGTGCAAGAATTTTTGAGATATTGAAAGATTATTACAGATTAGTTTACAGATATTTCCTTGATTTCATATTTTTTCCGCACCACCACCACTAATTCGAAGAACCATTCACATGAATACACAGATGTTCAGAGTTTTGTTCCTGCAACATGGGCAGTCTACAGGATCAGATTTGTATAAATTTGAGTGTATTTGTTCCATTTAGTGCAATTTTAAATCTTGCCATCTGTTTTCTTTGACTAGAATCTTAGGACTAGATCTAGATTCTGTTTGGAATTTTTGTTCTTCATTTTATCTGTTCGCTGCGATTACATGATCTTTTACATTGTTTCTTTGATCTTTCATCTTCTGGATTTAAGCTAAGGTTAAAATGTCTTCAAAAAAGGAATGTATTCTCCAAAAAGTAATGTTCAGTTTGGAATGCACCAAAAATTGACCTTGCATTAAGGAATCAAAGATCAAAGTACGTCATGCTTTTTGCACACAGTGTGCCTCAAATTTTAGCATTGTACATGGTGGCATAGATGATGTTGTTGTTGTTTTAGGGCTTAATGCCATTTTTCAGCACACGATAGGCTATACATGGCGGCCAGTATTATTGGTGGAGGAAGAACCTGGGAAAACCCCCAGAAAGAACCACCAACCCATGAGAAGCTACTGGCAAACTTTCTCACATAACTACATTAGCCAAATCTTAGAGAATCGAACCCACACAGACAGGTGAGATTGAGATGGCAGTGATCCATAATGGACAGCGCTTTAGACCACTCGATCACTCTGGGCCCGGGCATAGATGATGTTAAAAAGCACATTTGCTAGCAAAGGGCACATAGATATTGCAAAACTGATGAACAACTGGCAGATTTAAACTCTGTAACACTTTAAGCCATTGGCTGAAGATCTGCAAGCTACCATTGTTGAAATATTGTTTGTGACTTTTTGTTGAACACAACTTTTCGTTGAACATGACTATCTCAGTTGGAGATCATGATAAACATATGTTCCATCAACTGTTATTGGACTCAAAGATTACTTCCAAATTTTCTTGTGGAAGAACCAAGTCTGTCGCAGCATTATATCTTGACAAATAGCTGTAAGAACAAGTGAAGTTTGTGTATAGCATTATATAGGACTGTAGTTATATTTGTACATGTATTTTGTATAAATAATGTTTTTTTGGTTGGATTTTTGGATTTTCCAAAAATACAGTAATTAACATGAAAGTTGAAAAAGCTAGTGTCAAAATATTTTTTAATTAATTATTTCAAAAATCGCTCTTTATCATTCATTTTACTCAATGCAAGTCTGAATGGTTGGCAACTCCATTTATACAACCCCATAAGCACCATATTTACAAAGTTATAAGTAATTCAACTACATGTTCACCCCATTTAAAGCTACAAAAACATTTCTCTTATAAGTGAGTATATATGGTATGCTACATTATTGGATATCAGCAGCTTTAGGATAAAAGTCTACAGACAACAACACAATCACCTTACTGTTTTGGGTTTTAATATATAAATTGCCATTGAGAATTTTAACTGAGATGTGCAATTGGTTGATTGCCAGTGCCATTATAGCTATTGGATTGTAAAGATAGGATGTTAAGCATTAAAAAAATGATTTTAGGTGTTTTCTTTTTTATTTCTTGCAGGCAACCATTGAAAGTCTGCTGGGTGCTGCTGTTGTAGGCATTATATATGCTTTTTTCTCCGGGCAACCTCTGTTACTTCTAGGCATGACTGGTCCACTTCTTGTGTTTGAGGCAATTGTATATGACATTTGTAGGTGGGTTACTTTTCTCTTTATCCATGTCCGACAGATTTAGGCTTCTGTATTGACTGAATTCGTTTCATACACATTTTTTTTATGTTTACCATCATTATTTGCTCATTTTATTATATATTTCATAGAGAGTTGTCGCAATTTTTAGTGGGGACCACTCCGGTGGTCTAATGGGTAGACTGGGTGTGACATCATGCTACATGTCTGCAGCGTGATGCCCCAGTGCTAGACATCACTTTAAACTACCATACTGCAGCCATCATAGCTATATGACTGAAAAAGTGTTCAAGTTAAAAATCAAAAAAATTGACATGTCCACATTAGCCACAACATTTTTCATTGCGACTGTGGCGATATCACTTCGAGATTTCTTTTCTTCTTCCCATTTAGAAAGCATATATGTCGTTATGTTTGTTATTGAGATCTGTATTTCCATATTTAGGCTTATTCAATTTCTCTTCTTTTTTCAGCTCCTTCTCTCATACCCCCCCCCCTCCACGCAATCAGGATAAACAATATGTGAAAACTGTAGAATCTATACCTTAAATTTTTATTTAATTAATAGGGAGGTATTATAAATGACCATATAATGAACACCAAATTATAAAATGTCGTCTGGTTTCAAGCATTAACTTTGTTAAATTAGTTTTCACATTAAATCTTTTCATTTTTGTTTGAAAACAGTCATTAATTTGGCCAAATACACAATTTTAAGCATTGTATGTAAAAGATAAGTTTGTGGCCAAGTGGTCCAAAGCACTCTCTGTTACGGATCACTGCCATCTCAGCTCTGTCTGCGTGGGTTCGAGTCTATGATTTGGCTAATGTAGTTATGTGAGAAAGCTTTCCAGTAGCTTCTTGTGGGTCAATGTTTCTTTCTGGGGGTTTTCCCAGGTTCTTCCACCACCATTAATACTGGCCATCATGTATTGCCTATTGTGTGCTGAAAAATGGCATTAAACCCAACAGCAACAACAATAACGATAAAAGATAAGTTTTTTAAAGATCAATGTCCTGAAATTATCAAGAGCTCTGAAACTTCTTAAATGCGAATTGCACAGAACAGCAGAAAAATCCATGCAGATTGACTGTTTTTGACCTTAGCAAATATATAACAAAGAGAAAATAAATTTCTTTTGAGTATAAGACCACTTGTGAAGTGGGAACATTTCATGTTATCAATTGTGGCTTCACAACTCAATGATCTGTTTCCCACTTCATAACTCAATGATTATACAATGTTTCCCATTTCACAACTCAATGATAATACAATATTTCCCACTTCACAACTCAATGATAATACAATGTTTCCCACTTTACAACTCAATGATAATACAATGTTTCCCACTTTACAACTCAATGATAATACAATGTTTCCCACTTTAGTCTTGAAATATTTTCTTACTTTTACTAAAGAAAAACTTAGCTATCCACATTATATTAGTCTTGAGATTATGAGGGACCACCTGTCTTAAGAGACCATTATTTTTGGTAGAAGGAGGGGTCTTTCAAAGACAGGTTTTACTGTATTAACTTTGGTGCACATTCATATATATTTATGTCCTTCTATCCATTCATATATGATATCCTTATGTCCATGTATCCAATCCTACTATATATCCCGATGTCCATCTATTCATTCATACAGTGTATATTGTTATGTCCATCTACCCATTCATACAATGTATATCTTTATGTCCATCTACCCATTCATAATGTATATCTTTATGTCCATCTATCCATTCATATTGTATATCCTTATGTCCATGTATCCATTCATACTGTATATCCTGATGTCCATCAGTTGATTCATACTGTATATCCTGATGTCCATGTCCATTCATATTGTATATCTTTATGTCTATCTGTCCATTCATTCTTGATATCCTTGTGTCCATCTGTCCATTCATGCTTAATAGCCTTATGTCTATATGTCCATGTATGTTTGCTATCATTATGTCCATCTGCTTATCTGCACATTCAAATATCCTTGTGTTCATCTGTCCATATCCTAGACTTGTGTCATTTTCTCAATTTCCAGCTGCTGTTTGCTATGTTTCATGTCATGCTGCTGACATCATGTTACTGTTATTCATGAAACAATGATTTAATAACAGCAAACTTCCATACTTGCAGTGACTCCTTTTTGGATCCTATTTATATTGTTTTATCATTTGTCATTCAGATGCCAGTGGTCATTATGTCACATGAAAATGCCTTATCATTTGTCATTCAGATGCCAGTGATCATTATCTCACAAGAAAATGCCTTATCATTTGTCATTCAGATGCCAGTGATCATTATCTCACAAGAAAATGCCTTATCATTTGTCATTCAGATGCCAGAGATCATTATCTCACAAGAAAATGCCTTATCATTTATCATTCATGTGCCAGAGGCCATGGTCTCACATACATAGCAGTAATTTCAGGCAGAAAATAAATTAGTATGGAAGTGACCTTGTATTTAGGCTGTAAACAGTATTGGTTTATTACTACTAAATATTACCTGCAACACTGTACAGAGCTGGTAAAATAGATGTTAATGGCATTACAACATGACAATTCATATCATCAATTTCTTAAATAAAAGATGTAGTTATTTCCATTTAGTCAAATTTGTACCTTCATTAATGCAGATAACAGTATCTTCATAAAGAATTTTTATGTCTGTCAGTTTGTTGATTCTTGATTGAAATGAAAGAATCATGTTACTGACAACCTGTTTATATTTTATTTTTCTAAATTGTGGTTATGTGGAGTGACACAATCCCAAATTTATTAGAATTACATTAATTTTTTCTTCAGGGAAAATGGTTTCAACTACTTGGAGCTTCGTTGGTGGACCGGGCTATGGATTGGAACAATTATGTTATCAATTGTAGCCTTTGATCTCAGTGGCTTGGTGCGATACATTACCAGATTTACAGAGGAGAGCTTTGCAGCTCTGATTTCGCTTATCTTTATAAAAGAAGCTGTAATGAAACTTGTAGATGTCACTGCAGAAGACCCGGTAGAAATTCATCCTTATGTGAACCCTGATTACGTCTGCCGGTGTGTACCAAAATCTGAAAATAATACAAATGCCAGTTTATTGACGTCATCATCTACACTTATCCCATTCAGTGGGCACAGAGTTACACGTGAAGACTGTGGGAAATATGATGGCATACTAGAGGGACAGGGATGTAATTATGTACCAAATGTTTTCATCCTTTCCGTCCTTCTTTTCTTGGGAACATTTACAATAGCATGTACTCTGAAGTCATTCAGGAAAAGCAACTTTCTCCCAGCAAAGGTGGGTATTGTCTGTCAGTTATTTGTTCTAAGCTGATCATATAACAACATTGATAAAGTGGGTATTTGTCAAGTTGTATTCTGTATGTTATGTATAGCAATATAATTTTATGTATGATAGGGGAACATTTTCGTTCCTGTTGTGACTTTTCTTGCAGGGCATGGGACTGAAATGTATAACATCTTTTCATTTATGCACTAATTACATTCTCACAAAGATGCTGCATGGCCACAAAATTGCAGGTTTCTTGCCCAAAAAATATCGTGTCTTGATTAATATGCAGATTACTTGTGCTTCCCAAGGTCAGTCATACCCGATATGCAATTTTTATTTTATTTTAATTGAAATTCATTTTCTTTTGTCTTTTGCCCAAGATTCAAATCAATTTCTTGCTTATTAAAACTAGTGTTTGAATGAAAGCACCTTTATGATCAAGATTAGCTGTCATATTACAGAAACTATCAAGGGTTTCCAATTGAATGGTAAAGCAGATTATTTGATCAGCCATGAGGCAATATGAAAAACACACCAGAGTGAGTCATCCTGTTATAGATACCCTTAGGAAAATCAGAGACACAGAAAAATCGTATAAACTGGGGTTGTGGTAAGATCTGAAGGTTTGAAGCACACCACACAGTGCAGAAAGCAATGGATACAGGAATAGCCAGAGCCTTGTCATTTAGGCCTTGCAAATCTTTGTACTAAAATATCCTAGAAACATTTGTTTGTTTGTTTGTTTGTTTAGGATTTTTAACGTAGCTTTAACAATTTTTCAGTCATATCGCTACGATGTCTGCAGTGAGGCAGTTTATAGTGATGTCTACCACTGGGGCATCATGCCGCAGACATGTAGCATGATGTCCCGTCCAGTCACATTATCCTGACACCAGGTCGACCAGTCCTAACACTAACCTCTTAATGCTGAACGTCAAGCGAGGCAGCTGTTAGTACCATTTTTGTAAGTCTTTGGTATGACTCGGCCGGGGATTGAACCCACGACCTCCCGCTTCCGCGGCGGACGCTCTAACCACTAGGCCACTGGAGCGGTTCCTAGAAACAACATGTATGAATTGTGGAAAATTATGTTTGGATATCTAACTCAGATTGGACAAAAGTGTAATGGTTCTGCCTTTATAACAAAATAATTAATGCTATTTTGACCGGAGATTTAGTTTTGACAGCCAAATTCACTGTGTGGAAGAGGCTGACATCTGAAATGGTAAATAAACTGAAAAGTAGGCAGATTTGAGAGAGTTCAGTAAATGATTATTTGGTTTGCAAAGATTTGAAAAAATAGATGGACAAAAAAAATAGAAGAATATTTACTAGCTTCAGCCCATTTATTTTGACATTCTTTGACCTGAAGTAAAACTGTCAACATAAGCAGACATTGAGTTAAATGTTGGGAAGGGATGGCTGAGAAAAGAAAAACTATTTTGCATACAAGTGAAATTTGTAAATGACCTGTTGACAGTGAGTAGGATTTACACTGTGAGAATTTTAACATTAGAGGACAGCTGTCTTTGCAAGAAAAATCTCAGAAAATCTCAGGCAGCATCTCTGTACTGATCACTACTCACCTTAATCTAACCTGGATAAGTGGATTTTTTTTCTTTCTGCAATACCAACACTATTTCAAAATTATGATTAAAGAACTTATAATTTTAGTTAATTTTGTGACCTTTACGCTTGTTATTCTGACAGAAACATCATCCTTATGATGTATGTGTATGTATATATATATATATATATATATATATATATATATATATATATATATATATATATATATATATATTTATATATATATATATATATATATATATATATATATATATATATATATATATATATATATATATATATACATACATACACACACACACAAAGAATTAGTTCCTTTTGTCTCTGTTGGGAACTCTCTACTTATGAGGTACATTCCCACTGAGAATCACATTGTTTTTGAGACCCAGTTGACCTACAAAATTTAAGGGTATTAATATTATGTTTACCAGACTTTGTAAATATGCTGATATTATCAAGATGTAAATCATTTTACAACCAAGATGAATACATGTAATTAATGTGATCTTGGCTGAGTTTCTTGCATTTGATTGGCTAATCTTTCTCATTCATTTGTATGGCTAATCTCTCTTGCATTTGATTGACTAATCTCTCTTGCATTTGATTGGCTGTGTTTAATGCCACATGGTAGACTGGATTTCTGAACTGTTACAATTAAACTTGATAAATAATCTAATATCATATGTATGCAGTATTTATGATCTGAGTACTTTATAGTCCTCCTTTGGTCCCCTGTGACATAGCAAGGTGAGCAGTTGCACCTCTTGTTTTTTTAAAATAAAATAAAAACCATTCTTATCATCACAGTTGCGAACAATCACCAGTGACTTTGCTGTTCTGATTGCCATTCTATCGATGGTTGCCATAGATGCTGGAATAGGTCTCGCGACACCCAAGTTGGAAGTACCAGAAAATTTGAAGGTAAACCTATTTTGTTTGCCACCAATCATTGCCTAGATGTCATTTGTTTGCCACCAATCATTGCCTAAAGGCATTTGGTAATGGAAGTAGAGAGCATTTGTCTGTATGTCTGCCTGTCTGTTTATTTTTGTTCGATTTCCATTGAGTTTAGTTTCATCATATCAGGGACAGATATGTTCTAAGATGATAACCTGATCTATGCATGTAGAAATGGAGGCCATCTTTGAAAGCAGACATCCTGAGAGTTTGTGAATTCAATAACATTTACATTTTTGTTTTGATTTTAAGCAGTTTGATACAAAATTTAATTTTGACAATTCAAGATTTCTAATTGCCAGATTTTACCTGATTTTAAAGCTATGGCCCATGACAGATTCAAAACAGTCAACTTAATTGTTGGTGAACATGCTAGCACTCCTAATTTTTCCTATTTGTACCTCTTGAGCAAGATAGAATATGTATTACAATGACTTTAGAACATTTTAGCATCTGTTTATTTTCCTTGATTTCCATGAAGTTTAATGCCAAGCTTTATTTAAACAAGTTCACAGTTGATATTCATGGGATCTTTTTTTTTATCTGATACATGCTTCTCAAATGTGCTTGAAGTAATTTAGGCCTGCCTCTCTTCATTCCCTCAATAATAAGTTTTGTGATGCAAATGCTAATGTTATTAGTCTAATGGTTCTAAAGGTTGGGAGAATGTTCTGGAGGGTTGTGGATGTTTGTTTTGTTTTTGAGTGTCACAATACTTGATGCGGATGGTTGCTTTTTTTTTGGGAGGGTTCCAAAATTTATCCAAATGTGGGAACAGGGTCTTGAGGCACAGAAAAAATAATTTTTAGGGTCATAGCCAAATAAAATTTGGAAACTACTGGATTAGTCACTAACAAAATTTGTCAAATGTATCATGTCATTACTTTTGGAGCATTCCCCAAAAAAGAACGGAATTATGAGAGACCTCATTGACTGAATTAGTGGGTGTCACCACTTAATTCTAAATTCTGACTTTAAGGCATTCAATTTTTGTTTGTTTGCTAATTTGATTAATATAACTAAATTTTTCTGTCAAACCTAGTCGTAGAAATTTTAATTATCCAACATTTGTATAAAATTCAAATGTCAAACATAGTTGTACAGAGTTATTTATATTTGCTGATACTACAGATAAAAGAATTTGACTATTTCATGCAATGCGAAGTAAAGAACAGTTTACATCCCTTGGGACATGGAACTATCCCTAAAACTCTTAAATATTTTAAACATGTTGAGACATTCCAAAAATCTCTCCTAATATGGCTTTGATCAAACTGTCAGTAGTGATTTTTTGGGTTTGACTCCCCATTTTTTGTTTGCTATTAGCTGGAAACCATTTTATTACCAACCTAGTCTTAATTCAACCATAAGTCCTTAAAGGCTCCTAATTCTAAATTCTTATCACTTATTATCAGAGAATATGTCTAACATTAAGCAAGGCATTCTTTTCAATATGACCTTGATAAATAAAAAACTTGTTAGTCAGTATTATAGACGTAACATATGTCTATCATTCTGTCATTACTTGTATGAATTTGTCCAAATTTATGACTCTTTTTGGTGCGAAATGTATACATGCATTCCTTGATAATTCTTACATGTTCTATTGGTCCCATAGCCTTTGATGAATCACCACAGAACATGGAAGATATTACATTCAGTTAACACATGCATATCATTCTGTTGTTACACTTGAGTAATTTTTAAAGAGTTATGCCAAATGTATTTCTTAAAGTTTGGAGAATGGTTTGGAAGTGATGTTTATTCTGTTGTATATTTATACCTGCAAGTTTATTGGAACTTATTTTCACCTAAACCCATGACAATTTGTATGTGCAAGCTAGAATAAAGCAACTATCAACAAAACTTTGTCACTTTGACATGATATTCATGTTTAAATGTCTGTCATTATCGTTAGTCATTTATTTATCAGTGTCTTGGAATCTATTTCAGTTGCACACATGAAAATTAGTTTGTGACTGCTTCTCAACAGGACTAACAAAACCAAATGAAAACTAGGTCACTGTTACCAAATTTTTATATCTGGCTCATGTTTGCAACCAGTGATTACTGTCATCAATATGATCACCCTATTTTACCTAAACTCATGCATATCTGCTAGAGTAACTCAACAAATCAAACCATCTCACCTTTGTCTGCGTGGGTTCGAGTCTTCGGATTCAGCAAATGTGCGTATGTGAGAAAGCTTGCCAGTAACTTCTCATGGGTCGGTGGTTCTTTCCAGGGTTTTCTGGGTTCTTCCTCCACCATTAATACCGGCCGCCATGTATTGCCTATCTTGAGCTGAAAAATGGCATTAAACCGTAAAAATAAAACATACCATACCAAAAATAGGCATCTGCACTGCAGTTTTCATGCTTAAGTGACTTTTGTATTTTCAGGCATTCGTTCATTACATCCTTGATAAATTGGATCCTGTTTCAGCTATGCTCATGAAAACTAGTATGTGGATAGATTGTACCAAGAGTAACTTGATCATTTAAAAACTAGGTTACAGTTACCTCAGTTTCACAGTTAGGTGACTTTTGTGTATTTCACTTATTTATTGCTCACAAAATCTTTGACCTAGTTTCAGCAACACTCAAGAAAAATGGGTGCAAGGATGTTGTATCTCTACAAAACAAAAATTAGGTCATTGACCACATTTCCACATGTGAGTGACTTTTGTACGTATAGCCATTCACAATATCTTGGACCTTACTGCAACTAGACTCATGAAAGTTGGCTATGGATGCATCACAGGAAACCTAAATTGGCCCTACAAAAATTTTGTTACCTTAACCTAATTTTCATGTTTGAGTGACTTGTGTATTGTCAACTATTCAGTAACTACACAATCCATATCTTGAACAATATTTTACCTGCCTTCATGAAAATTGGCATGTGTGTGTGTGTGTGTGTGTGTGTTTGAGTTTCATTCTAGGTCACTGTTATGTAATGTTCTTGCTTGAGTGACCTCTCTATTTGCAACCATTCATTCAATATGCCCTTAATATGTTTGGCATATTTCAATTAACTACATGATAATTGATATGCAGGTGCATTTCTTTTTGAGCAACTCACCTGTATAAAAAGAAAGTCATTGTAACTTGATTAGAACACTTTAAGTGACTTTGTGTGTTATAAGCTAGCTTATTTGTTTATTACATTTTTTATATCTTGGACTCTATTTGACCTAATCATGGAAATCAGTATGTGGATGCTGAAAGAGTAGCCGAAATCTTGCTAAAAATAGGTCACAGTGACTGTTCATGCTTGGGAGACTTTTAGCTCTATTACCTCAATCCCTCAGTTATTTCATGCATCTATATATGAGTATAGTTTAATAATACCAGAAAAGGCAACTGTGACTCAATTTTCACTCTTGAGAGGCTTATCTATTTCAAGCCATTTATTCAATGCAGCAGGCATGTGAATTTCCTTAAGGGCATCGGCCTGATAAGTGATTATTAGAGTCATGAAGTGGATAAAACTGGGTCGCAGGCCATAGGTTGCATAGGCATGCATGACACCCTCAGCATCTTATTTGCAAAGTGAGTAACCTAAATATACCAAATTAGTCATAGTGACCTAATTTTTGTGATTGTAATTAGGGCAATGTGTTTGTTAAATCTTCTGTATTTTTAACTGTATTACCTTTATACTAATCAGTTTCAGTCCTGCATTGATGAAACTTAATATGTTAGCCCATCTTCAAAAGTAAAATATCTGCATGGTGGCTTGGTCATTTGAATGAAATCACAGCCAGTGGGATGTGGGTTAAAAGCTGTTATGGCTTATGTCTTTGCAAGGCTGTTATGTTTTATGTCTTTGTAAGGCTGTTATGGCATATGTCTTTGCAAGGCTGTTATGGCTTATGTCTTTGTATTGCTGTTATGGCTTATGTCCTTGCATTGCTGTTATGGCTTATGTCTTTTCAAGGCTGTTATGGCTAATGTCTTTTCAAGGCTGTTATGACTTATGTCTTTTCAATGCTGTTATGACTTATGTCTTTTCAAGGCTGTTATGACTTGTCTTTTCAAGGCTGTTAAATCCCATTGCTATTGCATGAAACCTTCATACTAGACTGTATTGTTAACCGCTCGCTTAATGTTTCATGTTTACATTGAAACACTTTATTTATCTATTGTTCACACATATTTGTATACATTCTATTGTTCATTCATGATTGCATAAATGTTATTGTTTTCATTCTGCCAAATTTTGCTTTCCATTTTCAATCAAACAGGCTGCATGTTCATCAGTTGTACACATTTATGGCTTACTTTTCTTTTTTATTGTTCTACAGCCAACAAGTCCAAATAGGGGCTGGGTGGTGAACCCTTTTGGGGGTAATCCATGGTGGCTTGCTGTTGCAGCTCTGATTCCTGCCTCCCTTGCCACCATCTTGATGTTCATGGACCAACAGATCACTGCTGTCATCGTCAACAGGAAGGAAAATAAGCTTATTGTAATCACATAGTACTTGCATTTCTATGTGCTACGAAATTAGAACTTATTATAACCACAACAAAACATTAATAACTTTGCAGTTCACAAAATGGTTCTCAATTTATAACATCTTCTAGCTCTATGATTCACAGACCAGAAGAACTTACAAAATGGTCTCTTTTATAATGTCCATCTGTCATACGAGGTCCTTCTTCAGAGACTTGTCATTCTGTTAGGTCTAGTTGGTGCTAGATGTTGCTGCTCAGACACAGCAGCCTTTTGAAAATCTTGTTTCTTGTTACTGTTACTTCTCCAAGATGAATTATCATATCAACTGGGGTTTTCACTAAAAGACTTTGTATGATGTCTAATTGGTTCCAGGTGAAATAGGTGCCATTCTGATGTCCAGTTTGACCACCATGGCTGACCTCTTGAAAATGTTTTTATTGCTTCTCCTCCAGAAGAGAAAGTTATGTCAGCACGGAGATTTTATTTCTAATGTCTAGTTGGCCCAAAATGAAAATGGTCATGCCATCAGATCCAATATTGTTACTGCTAGTTCTCCTGATTGGATGCTCATATCAACAAGAGGTTTTCACCTAAGACTTGATGTGGTGTCTAGCACACCACAAATAAAAATGGTGCTTCTCTGATATAGAAAATGACTGCCATGGCAACCATTTTGAAAAATCTTCTTATAGCTGCTATTGCTGAATGGAAACTCACATCAGCGTGGAAATTTTACAAGAAAATGTTTATGACTAGTTTCTATTGAAATGCTGCCACTCAGAATTCCATTATAAACACTACAGCTGCCATCAATAGAATCCTGAATGGATGGTAATATTAACAAATAGGTTTTCATGAAAAATCTTATAATATTGAGTTGGGCCTAATGAAAATTGTTCCAATATGACATCCAATATGGCCACCACAGCAGCCATCTTGAAAACCTTCCTGAATGGGAGATTTTTAAACTCAATTTGGCCTTCCTAAATCTATCCGATCAGGTTAAAATTCTAATTTTAGATATGAAACTTACCAGCCTATTATGCTTAAATTTTGCATCAAATTATGGTTTGACAGAGCTAACTATCTTTTATTTCAATACATTTGACAGAACTAACTTTTATTTCAATACATTTGACAGAGCTAACTATCTTTTATTTCAATACATTTGACAGAGCTAACTATCTTTTATTTCAATACATTTGACAGAATTGTACCCATATTGCTATATTTTTTGTTCTACTTCACATTTTCATTTTTCAGAACAGTTTATCTTCTAAGTTTGTGCAATTCAGTTTTACATTCTTCAGACTTAACTTATCACCAAATGGCCACTGTTGTGCTGATGTGCCAAAAATACTGAGTAACCTGAAACCATAGTATCCAAATAAGTTATTATTATTATTATTATAAGTAGTATTATTATAATTATTATTATCATCATCATCATCATAGTCATCATTATTATCAATATTATTATCATCATCATCATCATAGTCATCATTATTATCAATATTATTATTATCATCATCATCATAGTCATCATTATTATCAATATTATTATTATCATCATCATCATTATTATTATTATCATTATTATTTTTATTATTTTTAACTTCATTATTATTATTATTATTATTATTATTATGGTCATTATTTTTTATTATTATTCTCATTATTTTTTAAATTATAATTATTATTATTAGTAGTAGTATTAGTATTATTATTTGTATTATTATTATCATTATTTTTTAAATTTATTATTATTATTATTATTATTATTATTATTATTATTATTTTGTGTAAGTTTGCATAGCTTCTCATATTAGTAATCAAAAATAAAGTTATACTTATTTTATCTTTTTTATTTGTTTTGTTCAGAAAGGTCACGGGTATCACCTCGATCTCTTTGTTGTGGCCATCTTAATCATTATATGCTCCACACTCGGACTTCCCTGGTTTGTGTCAGAAACAGTTGCCTCCATCAACCATGTTAACAGCTTGAGGAAGGAGTCTGAATGCAATGCACCAGGAGAAGCACCGAAATTAATTGGTGCCAGGTGAGCTTTTTCAACCTCTCTCTCTTTCTCTCTCTCTCTCTCTCTCTCTCTCTCTCTCTCTCTCTCTCTCTCTCTCTCACACACACACACACACACATGATGGTTCATTGATTAATGCCATTCATATTTTGAAGGTTTGATTCCTCATAGACCCAACAGGAGTTGATTGTTGAATTTTGTCTCCAGACACACCATCTATATTTAAATGATAGGTAATTCATGAAAAAGTCTGCATATGAAAGAATATTTAGTGCCATATTTATTTTTAAATATATGTAAATATTTATTTGCCTTAGCACTAAATATTCTTTTCTATGCAAAATTTTCATTAAAAACCAATGCAAAAAAATCAGACAAACCCTCTTTCTTCTCTTACACATGTTCACACACACACGCACACACACATGCATGCACCATAGATCTGATGAGGTAATGAACTCTTAAATCTGATAACAAATTAGGAAATTTTAATTTAATTGTCTTGCCAGTTGTTGCTAATATCTAGTAATGAGTATTACCATATATACTCATGGATAAAGCTTGTTCACATAATAGCCCCCCCCCCCCAACCTTTTAGGTAAAAACATTAGAAAGCGCATGACCTGCATATTAGCCAATCCACAAGTCCAAGACGGCATCACTAGATGCACACAGTAAGTTCTAAATGCATTTATTTAGCAGTTGACCAATTAGAATTGTTATCGGAGTGGCATCAATGTTAACTGCTACCTTCGTTGAAATAATTTCTACGCGACCACACTATCGAGTACAAGTCCATTCTGACATGTGATGCGAAAAATTACCAACTTGTGCTTTGAAAATTATGATATCAGTATATAAATACGAATTAATCAATTAATAATTAATTTAATCAACATATTTTAAAATATTTTTAGGGATATTTCACTGACATGCTTGTGTTATATTTTACGTAATATCAGTCAGAAACCATAAGTGATCCTGTCAGTGGGCAGAAAGATAATGGTGGACATTGCGATAATGGTGGACATTGCGATAATGGTGGACCTTGCGGTATCTAGGCATTACCTCTTCATTAGATTGGCTGTATTTGTAATTCATTTAGCATATACATTAAGGAAAATACAGAATTCATAAAAGGCATAATCTAAATATGTTTGAATATTTAGCTTACAAAATTTTCTGGTCCGAAGTACATGGCGTAACGTGAAGTTGTTGAATGCAGCGTGCTTTAAATATGGTAAATGACCTACATACGGTCAAGGTTGTTTTCTAACATCACTCGTTTTGTGAGAATAAAAATGTCCAAACAAATAATATCTAACAAATAGACAACAATATTACACACACAGATATTAAAACCTAATATTTCCTGTCATATAAGTGGTTGTTCTAACAAAATTAAAATGTGTGGTCAAATATTAAGGAAATCCCCATTTCTAAAAATATATGCAGTCACAGTACAAACAGTGCTATTTCAGTTGAAAAAAGATGGAATTTAAAGCTACATTTCATTATCAAAGAATAGCAAAGGTTACTATATACATGTATTTAAAGCTTGAGAATATACACACTTTAGGTGTTACTAATAATAGATTTTTCAGTCGCAGCCACCTTCACAAAAAAATACAAGTTATTGGTTAACTTGACCTGCTTTCCATACTTAGGCATATAAAGGTTATTACAAACATATTTTAAAGTGTTATTGTTATTGGTCTTTAGTTATGTGATTAAGAATATTTAAATCTGTCTTGTTGTGTCTGTGTATAATTAAAAATAATTACCTTACCTAATGCTTCATTTCATTGAACAGCTGATCGCCAATATAAATATTCACTAGTAAATCAGTTCTCAGATTTGTTTGTTCATCGAGGAAAGATGCCAAACATAGCAATAAACTATTAACAATTGTACTGGAGCACATTGCTTCTCCTCTGCAGTGATCCTGTTTTAATGAAATATGCTGTGACATTCTATGATCAAGAGATGGACACTGCAAATGACCCAGCCATATTTGATTTCCTTTTTTTATGTTTTCTCCATGCTTGGTGCAGTATTTGTTGGTTGATTTGTTTTCTTTTAAGCATCAGCAGTCTGTGTGTGTCACTAGGGCTACAGAATTTTGCTGCATGGCAACTTCTTGCACTTGAAACTGCTTGGCCAGATTGATCTGAAAATCTGTTTGAATCACTTACTTCATGTCTGACTCTTTGGAAGACTTTCTGCTATTGTTATAAAGGCATTTCTTTGATGCTTGTATATCTGGATATTTGGCCCTTTGTTATTCACATATGTCAATCCTTGGTAGTAATCTCAGTAGTCTGTAAATGCCCTTGGACAGTTGACCATGGATACTGTCCCATCTTTCTGTTTCTGGTTGGCAGTATCAATGATGGTTGGGTCTTAGAACTAAGACTGGTTTCTTGTCCTACTACAGTGTGATGTTTGGTTTCCATCCTGTGTGATTTTATGGCCTTCTTGTTCCATTTGTGTTTAATTTTTTTAATTCCTCTCGGAAGCCTTTACATGGTGCCACTATGTATATGTCTCAATAAATTTTGTAAAATTTGATGGATGTAAAAATGTTGACAAATTATTCTTTATAAAATGGTTTTGTCAGCCTTTGGACAACTCGATAGCTGAGACCTTTCATACTGTCATTCACTTCATCTTTATTTTACTTCGCTTGGTAAAACTGGAACTGTCACAGCACTTCCACACTTTCATGGGCCCCCCACTTGATTATATTCAATAGAAAATATTGCTTGGGTTTGTCTTGTCCCTTGAAAGAAATCTGTATAGTGCCTCATCTTCTTGATAGACCATTTAATGAATTTTGCTTTAAATTTTAATTTAAATGTTGAACAGGATTAATTAATGAAACATTTGGTTTTATTATGAAAAGGTATGTACTAGATTTCCGATTTGATGTTTAGTTTTATATATGGAGACATGACAGACTGCAGGTGTGTGGTAATGAGTATCTAATGTGTGTGTCCGTGTTTATGATGTGTACATAATAAGAATGTTTTGTTTGCATTTTAAAAATTATGTTTATTGTGAAAGATGAAAGACAATACAATATGTCTACATGCATGTATAGATGTGTATTTATTCCTTCTATGGTCTCTATTTGTGAGTGTGTGTCTGATTTGTAATTTACTTTTTGAAATAAATATTTATTTGAAATTAATGTGGAAATATATAAAAACTATCATCACTGGTTTGATGTTGGCAAGGCTTGTATGTCTTCTTCGTGTTGGCCAGAACTTTATACAGTACAGGACGTATTTTGTAAAGGTTAGCATGGTGATCGGGAGGAAGATCTGTGTTGTCGTCAGTAAGGTGTAGGTACTCGAAGAGTTTTTCAAACTTTCTGTATGGCGTTACAACTTTGATTCCTTCATTGGAGAGAAACTTGTAATGTCACCAATAAAATCTATGGTCAGAAGCCAGAATTATTCCATAAATGACCAACAGGCCTAGAAAGACAGACATCTCAGGCACACTAGTGTCTGTGTAGTTTTTATCACTGTTTTCATGATCCTCTGTTTGTTAAGCTGCAAATTTTATTTGTTTTCAGTTACTATCTATTCAAAAAGTCCAAAAATTAAATGGAAATGGTTTAGTTCTGGTAATGTTTCCTGCAAATTATGTTACAGTCCTGACTGCTGAGTAAATGAACTTGTGTCATTGTCTTGCATGTCTGCAAACCAATTCAGCTGATCATCATCAGTTTTACTCAATTGGATGACAGGTCAATGTAGATATCTGATGACAAAATGTGAATGGCAACATTATTTATAAAATCTGGTATTTCATCAGAAAGGAATCCAGATAAGGCATGAAATTGCAATGATGAAATCGGGGTATTCAATACATAATACTTCCGGTATCGTTTGTTATTATGATTTGATTGAAACTAAGCATATTGAAAAACATGGAAGAAATTAGCAACACAACTATTCTTAATTTTGATATTTTATTTAATATGGCAAACCAAACAACTCTCTATTGTGTAGAAAATTATGATTTTGTTCAACCAAAACACAGAACTAAAATGGATTGATAATGATCTTAGTCAATCTTTATTAAGAGTTTGAGCATTTATTATTATGAACATAAAACAGTCTACATGAAAATATGCTGGTTATGTGTGTACCTTTTCATAAAAATTACCCCAATTTGTAGGATCACTTATGTCATTGAAAAAGAATAATAATAGTGAGTGTAATGATCATTGTAAAAGTTGATCTGGATGATATGATTGGTAGAAAGAATGAATAAACCAAAATCAGCATTTAATATTTTAGGAAATAAACAAATATATTAGGGACACTAAGCATTGGATGATATGATTGGTAGAAAGAATGAATAAACCAAAATCAGCATTTAATATTTTAGGAAATAAGCAAATATATTAGGGACACTAAGCATGATTTGCATGGTGTAAATGTTGTACATTATAGTACAGCCTGCTCTTCTGAATAAAATCAAACTGGCCCATGAATTATGAAGTTTTTATTTGCCTCAATTTAAGTTCATGTTGGAAAAATCAGAAAATATGCACATGCAAAATAATTACAAATACAGCCATAGTAATTTATAACAGTTTATTAATGGTTATTGAAAGAGCTGGTAACTGTTGTGTGACTTATGTCAATCTTTACAGTACTGCTTGACCTTTGTTTGTCTACAAGTTTTTGGGTCACTAAAAATGTTGTATGTAAGTCTTCGGAAATGGAAATTTTTTTTAAAAAAATTTGTGTCCCAAGATTTACAGTCATTATAATAGTAATAAAAAAAAAAGAACGTAAACATTTTCAAGTTTTTACCTTGGCCAATGGATAAGCCGAACCCACCCCCTTCCAGGCTTTTATTTTTTCCTAAATAATTTGGCTTGTATGTGAGTAGATATGGAACTTCTCCAGCAGAAATGAAATACACAATATTTGCAAATTCACGTGAAACTTTGGCACGATTTTGGAGAGGTTAGCACATATCATTCACCCAGGAATAGGGGCCTCAAGTGGTCTAAAGCGCTCACTGTTATCGATCACTGAGATCTCGTGTCTGTCTGCATGGATTTGAGTTATGGGTTCGGCCAATGTGGGTATCTGAGAAAGCTTGCCAGTAGCTTCTCGTAAGTCGGTGGTTCTTTCCGGGGTTTTCCTGGGTTCTTCCACCATTATTAATACTGGCCGCCATGTATAGCTTATCTTGTGCTGAAAAATGGAGTTAAACCCTACAACAACAACAACAAATCTGGGTTTTTCTGCTTGACATGAATAGATCTTAAATTAATTTGATTGGAACATTAGGCCCTGGAACAAGCATTGTATAAACCTTGCATCTTCTGCTTGACATGAATAGATGTTAAAATAAATTTGGTTGGAATATTAGGCCCTGGAACAAGCATTGTATAAACCTTGCATCAAGGATGTTTTTCAAATCAGCATCGGGTTTTCCCAGGTTCTTTCTCCACCATTTATACTGGTCTCCATGTATAGCCTACATTGTGCTGAAAAATCACATTAAACCCTACAACAACAACATCCAGGATTACACCCTGTTTTGTTCAAAAAAAATTTGAAAGTTACGTAAATTAACATCATACAATTGTTTATGGGCAGATAAATAAAATTATGTGTAACCTATGTTTGCCCCTTGATTACACCAGGGTCAGAAATGTATAGGATTATTATTCAATAAAGATATAAAGAAAATTATGTGTAACCTATGTTTGCCCCTTGATTACACCAGGGTCAGAAATGTATAGGATTATCATTCAATAAAGATATCCTAAGTAAATATTTGCCAGCATTTGGTTAAAATATGGTAATGGGCATTACCATTTTATTTATTGTTGTTTTAAATATAATTGACTTGTTTTTTAAACTTTTTATTTAAAAACTGGAATGTGCTAAATAAGAATAAACCCGTTATTCTTCTTTTTTCTTGGTTTTAACTTTAATTAATTAATTAAATAAATTTAATTAGTTAATTTTAACTAACATCAGTTTTCCAAAGTGAATTACTTTTGTTGATGAAGCATTAGGTGTCATGGACTATATCTTTTTGTGTTATTCCCACTTATAGTAAAACCTGTTTGAGAGACTATGATATTTTGTTGGTATAATGGGTGACATATAGGTTCTGTTGTACTTTCATATCATGATTTTTTTTTGGAATGTATCAGTGAGAAAGTCTTTTTAACATTTCACATGAATTTTGTTGATTGAGCAAGATTTAGCATGTATTACTTCTGATATTTCTTCCTTTTTATGAGCATCTGCACTATTAACCTGCTACTCCATTTATTTAGGGTGTTTATAATATAAATAATAATAATAATAATAATAATAATAATAATAATAAGGACTTTGTATAGCACTTAATCTTAAGAAGCTCTAAGCACTTTACAACATATATAATGAAATGACTACAAAAAACAAAACAAACACCATGAAATTAGAAAACAAAAAAATGCTGAAAATATTTAAGGTAGGAAACATTATCAGGTCTTTAAGTTTGTTCTTGTGGTCAAAAAAGGTGAGTGTTAAGATCACTTTTGAAAGGGATCACTGTGTCGTTGTGTTTAATTTCAATGGGCAATTCATTCCACGTTGCTGGGCCCTGGTATGCAAAAGATCATTGTCCATTTGACTTTGTTTTCATAGTGGGAACAATGAGTATACGATTGTCAGAAGAGGTGTATAATTATCATTGCTGATGTATTGGTGTGGTCAGATAGGTATGTTGGATTGGAGTCTGTCAGTGAAACGTAGCACACAGAACAAATTTTGTGTTTGATTCTGGATCGAATGGATAGCCAGTGTAGGGTACAGAGCAGTGGGGAGGTATGCTCTGATCATGGTATTCTAAGGATGATCCTAACAGCTGTGTTTTGAAGTTTCTGGAGTAGATATTGAGATAAACCAGACAGAATTGAGGTTAGGGACTGATACGTCAAGATGGCATATAAAGCAGAGGTGATCTGATTCAAGTTCATGGGATACAAGGGTGGACCGTAGAATATTATTATCAGGTCTATGAAGAATCCAGTCTAAAATTTGGTGGGTTTGTTAACTGACTGTTTAATGTTGAAAACATGAATGGAAATAGGAGTTTTAATGTGTGGACAAGACTTTTTACTATGATGCATGAATTTAATTCTATTGAACTTTAAGAAATGTCTACTCTGGTCTCTTGTTTCATGCATAGTTATTTGTTGATTGTGGCATGATAAAATGTATTTTGTATCACTTGGTTGTATACATGATGTTATTGTATCATTTGATCATATGCATGATGTTAGTATATCATTTGATTGTATACATGATGTTTTTATATCATTTGATTGTATATGTAATAGTATTGTATCATTTGATTGTATACATAATATTATTGTATCATTTGATTGTATACATAATATTATTGTATCATTTGATTGTATACATAATATTATTGTATCATTTGATTGTATACATAATATTATTGCATCATTTGATTGTATACATAATATTATATCATTTGATTGTATACATAATATTATTGTATCATTTGATTGTATGCATAATATTATTGTATCATTTGATTGTATACAAAATATTATTATATCATTTGATTGTATGCATAATATTATTGTATCATTTGATTGTATACATAATATTATTGCATCATTTGATTGTATACATAATATTATTGTATCATTTGATTGTATACATAATATTATTATATCATTTGATTGTATACATAATAGTATTATATTATTTGATTGTATACATAATATTATTGTATCATTTGATTGTATACATAATATTATTATATCATTTGATTGTATACATAATATTATTGTATCATTTGATTGTATGCATAATATTATTGTATCATTTGATTGTATACATAATATTATTATATCATTTGATTGTATGCATAATATTATTGTATCATTTGATTGTATACATAATATTATTGTATCATTTGATTGTATGCATAATATTATTGTATCATTTGATTGTATACATAATATTATTATATCATTTGATTGTATACATAATATTATTATATCATTTGATTGTATACATAATATTATTGTATCATTTGATTGTATGCATAATATTATTGTATCATTTGATTGTATACATAATATTATTATATCATTTGATTGTATACATAATATTATTATATCATTTGATTGTATGCATAATATTATTGTATCATTTGATTGTATACACAATATTATTATATCATTTGATTGTATACATAATATTATTATATCATTTGATTGTATACATAATAGTATTATATCATTTGATTGTATACATAATATTATTGTATCATTTGATTGTATACATAATATTATTATATCATTTGATTGTATACATAATATTATTGTATCATTTGATTGTATGCATAATATTATTGTATCATTTGATTGTATACATAATATTATTATATCATTTGATTGTATGCATAATATTATTGTATCATTTGATTGTATACATAATATTATTATATCATTTGATTGTATACATAATATTATATCATTTGATTGTATACATAATATTATTGTATCATTTGATTGTATGCATAATATTATTGCATCATTTGATTGTATACATAATATTATTATATCATTTGATTGTATACATAATATTATTATATCATTTGATTGTATACATAATAGTATTATATTATTTGATTGTATACATAATATTATTGTATCATTTGATTGTATACATAATATTATATCATTTGATTGTATACATAATATTATATCATTTGATTGTATACATAATGTTAGTATATCATTTGATTGTATACATAATGTTAGTATATCATTTGATTGTATACATAATATTATATCATTTGATTGTATACATAATATTATTATATCATTTGATTGTATACATAATATTATATCATTTGATTGTATACATAATGTTAGTATATCATTTGATTGTATACATAATGTTAGTATATCATTTGATTGTATACATAATGTTAGTATATCATTTGATTGTATACATAATGTTAGTATATCATTTGATTGTATACATAATGTTAGTATATCATTTGATTGTATACATAATATTATATCATTTGATTGTATACATAATATTATTATATCATTTGATTGTATACATAATATTATTGTATCTTTTGATTGTATACATAATATTATTATATCATTTGATTGTATACATAATATTATTATATCATTTGATTGTATACATAATATTATTATATCATTTGATTGTATGCATAATATTATTGCATCATTTGATTGTATACATAATATTATTATATCATTTGATTGTATACATAATATTATTGTATCATTTAATTGTATTCATAATATTATTATATCATTTGATTGTATATATAATATTATTGCATCATTTGATTGTATACATAATATTATTGTATCATTTGATTGTATTCATAATATTATTATATCATTTGATTGTATACATAATATTATTGTATCATTTGATTGTATACATAATATTATTATATCATTTGATTGTATACATAATATTATTGTATCTTTTGATTGTATACATAATATTATTATATCATTTGATTGTATACATAATATTATTATATCATTTGATTGTATACATAATATTATTATATCATTTGATTGTATGCATAATATTATTGCATCATTTGATTGTATACATAATATTATTATATTATTTGATTGTATACATAATATTATTGTATCATTTAATTGTATTCATAATATTATTATATCATTTGATTGTATACATAATATTATTGCATCATTTGATTGTATACATAATATTATTGTATCATTTGATTGTATTCATAATATTATTATATCATTTGATTGTATACATAATATTATTGTATCATTTGATTGTATACATAATGTTAGTATATCATTTGATTGTCTACATAATATTATTGTATCATTTGATCATATGCATGATGTTACTATATCATTTGATTTTAGACATGATGTTACTGTATCATTTGATTGTATACATAATATTATTGTATCATTTGATTGTCTACATAATATTATTGTATCATTTGATTGTATACATAATGTTAGTATATTTGATTGTCTACATAATATTATTGTATCATTTGATCATATACATGATGTTACTATATCATTTGATTGTAGACATGATGTTACTGTATCATTTGATTGTATACATAATATTATTGTATCATTTGATTGTCTACATAATATTATTGTATCATTTGATTGTATACATAATGTTAGTATATCATTTGATTGTAGACATAATATTATTGTATCATTTGATCATATGCATGATGTTACTATATCATTTGATTTTAGACATGATGTTACTGTATCATTTGATTGTATACACATTTGTGGGCCAATACAAATGTATACCTTGTTTATTGTTGTGTTTTACCTGTTGTAATTACTGGTAATTGGATCATTCTCTTCGTTATGACAGGGAACAGAGGGTTACAGGCATTGCCATTTCCCTCATGATTGGACTGTCCATATTTCTGACAAAAGTTCTAAATGTAAGTACCCCATGTTTTAATGTTTTAAAGTTGTTAATGTAGTGTTTGTTTAGAGCTATGGAAAATCTCACCAGACTTAAACCACACTTAATCAATATTCTCCTAATATTTAATCAATTTTCTGAATTTTTCCTTGAATTTTATGAACATTTATTTAGTCAAATGAAACTGAAAACTGAAACAAATTTTTAGCCCCAAATTCTAAAAGAAAAATGTTTAAAAGGTTATTTGTCAGTTGGAACAGTTCAGCGTTCATACTGTACAATGCTGGCACCCAAGATGTTATATATATATATATATATATATATATATATATATATATATATATATATATATATATATATATATATATATATATATATATATATAAGTGCACAGGAATCTAGTAAAAACTCCTTATTCAGCACTTGGTAAAGTACTGTGTAATAAGTACATGTTTTGTTTGTCAGCTCTATCATTAAATGAATTACACCATAACATCAAAAAATAAAATATTTACAGTCCAAGGCACTTGTACAGTATTGTTCTATGTACACTGAACTTCACTTTTTATTCACTGAACTTCATCTGTTATATACATTAGTGTAAGACAACCTATCTTGTTGTACTGTTCACATCAAATCTGCACTGTACAGTATACTACAGTAAGAAAATACTACTAACAACATTTTTTTTTCTTCTTTCACATTTTAACTTGACTAAGCTTCTCGTAGTTGTACATGTAGTTGAGTTAGGTCACAAGGTCACAAGGCCAAATTAATAATGTTTTATAGTAATTGACTGTTTTTTAAACAATCAAATGACATCTTGGCAGTTTATTTGTAAATTCAGCCTGCTATATAAATTTGTGTTTAATTGAAATAAAATATAATACCAGAACATGTAAATTGAGTGATGCATATCTGTTTTGGTTTAAACAATCAGTAAGTTTAACTGCTGTGTATACTTGCATATAAGTTGTCAAACTGCAAACAGCATAGACCCTGTTGTTGTGTACTGTGCTGGCAGATCAAGGTCTGTATTGTTCGTTTTACTGAGTACTTTTCACAAACTGAGTACTGAGTACTTTTCACAAATTGAGTACTGAGTACTTTTCACAAACTGCATAGACCCAGATCTACACACACATTATGCAGCAGCAGATCTGGGTCTGTGCAGTTTGCTGTTGGTCATTACTTAAAAGCAAGTATATATGGTAATAACACCTTATAGTAGTTGAGTATGGCAAGCTATGCATTCATTTTGTTATACTTTAAATTGTAATATTGTTATGACATTGAGTAGTGGTAATATAAATAGTCAAACTGACATTTTATCGTAAAGAGAGGTTTGCTTTTGTAATTTCACATTTTAAATTTTGATTCTTAATTCTGATTCGTTCTGCAGCCATCTGCATATAAAGTCTTTCTGCATATGATCATGTCCTCTCATCAAGGGATGCAAGTCCATATATACTTTGTAATTTTGCTCTGTATTTCCAGTTCATTCCCCTGCCAGTAGTGTACGGAGTCTTTCTTTATATGGGTGTGTCCTCGCTTCAGGGGATGCAGTTAGTGAACCGTGTTCTTATAATCTTCATGCCCCCAAAATACCAGCCTGACTACATGTACCTCCGACATGTGCCAACCAAGAGAGTTCATATCTTCACTGGGATTCAAGTTCTGTGTCTGACCATACTCTGTGTCATTAAGACAGTCAGGGTCATCTCCATAGCATTCCCCCTCATGGTGAGTTCCATTCCTCATTATGAGCTTTGTGTTGTATTTATTGTGAGAGTAAATGGGCATGGTCCTTCTGATGCTGTTTAGCACAAATGAGAGAAGTCTGTATCAATTGGGTTGCCCTGGGCGAAAAGTGGTTTAAAGCACTTTTCCTTTTTTTTACTGATCACCAGAGGCGTAGCGATGATATTTTGCACCCGGGGATTTACTATAAAATTGGCGCCCCAGCGATCTTGTGACCGATTTATTACCCTTGTTTACTTATTATAATGTAACGTTGTAAGCCTCATTTTGGTGCCCCTGTACCTTGGCGCCCGGGGACATATGTACCTGGCTGCCCCCCCCCCCCCCAGCTACGCCTCTGCTGATCACCGCCATCTCACCTCTGTCAGTGTTTGAGTCTCAGTGTGGGTATGTGAAGAACCTTGCCATTAGCTACATTTGTTTTAGCAGTTCTTCGCTGGGGCTTTCCTGGCTTCTTTCTCTGCCATTTACACTGGCCACCATGTATAGCCTATCATGTCCTGGAGAAAAACAACACAACAACAATAATCTCAATGGAATTGGGAATGGGAGCAATGACCCATCGGTTGGTTAAGAAATGAGGTCATAATATGAAATTTTAGAGTAAATGGTGTTATCAACTGATCCTGCATGATTTGGAAATATTTGATATTGGGATCAGGGACTCCTCAGGACCTTACAAAATTCTAAATATGCTAACAATTCCTTTAAAAATCCCTAATGCATACAAAACTAAAAATCAGGAGAAATTTTAGATTTCATCAGAATAAAGAGTTTGTTCATGGAATGGTATTATTCTTTCAATTTAGGTCTTGGCGATGTGTTTTGTACGGAAGGGAATGGACTGGATCTTCACACAGCGAGAATTACAATGGCTTGATGACATCATACCCGAGTCCCACAAGAGAGAGAAGGAGGATATGGAAAAGAAGAAAAAGACTGAGGTAATGGTGTGGGGAGGTGCAAAAAAAAAATAATCTTTTGTGCTGCGATCTCAATGGTTTTCTAAATACTATAGAAGTATATGGTCAGTTTGTTATATACTTAAGTGTGAAATATACAGACTTATGGCAGAATATTTTTCATATTTTTTCATTCCTATATTTTTACACGTGAACAATATATGCTTATATTATCACATGCGAAAATATTAGATCTCCCATTGTGCCATGCAACGCTTGATTGTGTGCCTTCAAAAATCTACTTTGTAAGCTTGAACAAATAAACTTAATCTGCCTTACATGGAAATTAATATTTGATAACAAAATTTGAGCATGTACCATGTTTATCTCACTGAAATTCTGTCCACTTCCATGACAACAATGACAAACTCATGATAATGCATTGCTGAATCTGACTTGTTTTCATATTGGGTCATTAGTGTCCAAGATGACAAAAATGTTATTTGCTGTGACAGATTAGTTAATTTCAATCAGACTGCTTTCTTAAGTCCTGTACATTTAAAGAATCAGTCTATAATGGTGAGTATGAAAAGTGGGTGGGAGTGATCGTGTTGTGCTGAAGAGTGAGTTTGATCTTCTAAACTTCGATTCTGGAGAAAGGTTGGTATATAATAAAAAGATATTCTTCTTTCCTACATTAATACTGGATATATTTATTGGTTTGGTACTAAAAATGGTATATTTTAACTTATGGCTTTGTCACTAATTAAAATTGTTTTTGGTAGCACACAATGAAATATGTATGTCTAAATCTGAAAATAACATTGGTTCTCCATACTCATATCAGTTTGACTTTCTATTTTAGGTAATTTTTACATGTGTTAGGGTTTTGGCTTGCCTGAGGGCAAGACAATTTTTTTTACATGTGTTAGGATTTTGACTCGCCTGAGGGCAAGACAAATTTAGCTTATGGTATAGCCTTACATGTTTCACATAGTATGTTGTCCATCCTTCAACAACTGCTTGTTAATACTCTGGAGCCCCACACATTGGACCAGATGTTTAACTGACATTGAATTTTTCTGATAACTAGCAAGGATCTCAATTATTATTGAGGTTTTCTTTTATCTGACTGGCTGAGCTTGTTATCACTTTTGGAGGCAGTATTTCTGATCAAGTTTTGGTCAGATTTGGAATACATGAAAAAATCACAAATTTGTACAGTTTTGATAACGAGTTAAGGCATCTGATTAGATGTTATTATATCTCACCAATGTCTCCAATAGACATTACTAGACAGAGAGGACATAAAAAACAAACCCTGCAGACCAGAGAGGGTAATGAATGGCTGTATGCATGTATTTTTTTTATTGATAGCAAAATGCTTTGTGAGAAGACAAACTTTGTTAAAATTTTGATAGTTCTGCCATTCTTTCAGATAAAGAAAGAATATTAAATATTACATAAAAATATTTGATTGTAAAAATTAAAAATGACTATAGGCCATTTGTTTTACAAGGGAAGAATATAAGTCTGTAGATATGCAGCTTATTACTTAATTAGGATGAAAATCTTTGTCAGAGAGCAATTGGTCTTGGGCTTTATTTTCATTCCCTCCCCCCTCCCTTATGCACACTTAATTAGGTAGGAGGTGGGAGGTAATAAAATACATAACAAATTAATAACAGTTGTGCATCCTTTTCTCAACCATAGGTAACAGGAAAAAGGATTTGCTCACCTGCTTATTCTTGTCTTGATTTGGTTGTTTTGGGTTTGATGTCCAAGTTTAGTTATGATGATTTGGTAATAAAGTAAGACATGTTAGTATCAAAATAAGGTAAGAAATATTGTAATGCCATAATAAGGTAAGACATATTTTAATGTAATAATAAGGTAAGACATGTTAGTATCATAATAAGGAAGAAATATTGTAATGCCATAATAAGGTAAGACATATTTTAATGCAATAATAAGGTAAGACATGTCAGTATCATAATAAGGTAAGAAATATTGTAATGCCATAATAAGGTAAGACATATTTTAATGTAATAATAAGGTAAGACATGTTAGTATCATAATAAGGTAAGAAATATTGTAATGCCATAATAAGGTAAGACATATTTTAATGTAATAATAAGGTAAGACATGTTAGTATCATAATAAGGTAAGAAATATTGTAATGCCATAATAAGGTAAGACATATTTTAATGTAATAATAAGGTAAGACATTTTAATGTAATAATAAAGAAAGACTTTAGTATCATTACATGGTAAGACATTTTAATGGCATGATAAGATAAGACATTATAATGCCATACTAAGGTAAGACATTTTAATTTAATTCAAAGGTAGGACATGTTAATATCATGTTAATATCATAGTGAGGTAAGACATATTAATGTAATAAAAAGGTAAGACATTTAGTATCATAAAAAGTGAGACATTTTAGTATTAAAGACTCAAGGACATGTTTAATGTAATTTTAAAGGTAAGACATTTTAATGTCACGAAAAGGTAATATATATTTTAATATAATAAATGGTAAGACATTTTAATATCATATAAAGGTAGGACATTTTTTAATGTCAGCAATTCGTTAAATACAACAATGTTTACAGTCAATGCAGATCAATGAAGTGACCTTGTGGTATAGCCCTGTATCCATAATGCATTCTTCAACATTTGACGGGGACTCCGAGTGGTCTAAAGCGCTGTCCATTACAGATCACTGCCACCTCACCTCTGTTTGTGTGGGTTCGAGTCTAAAATTTGGCTAATGTAATGTGAGAAAGCTTGCCAGTAGCTTCTCGTGGGTCGGTAGTTCTTTCCGGGGAATTTCCGAGTTCTTCCTCCACCATTAATACTGGCTGCCATGTATAGCCTATATTGTACTGAAAAATGGCGTTAAACCATAAAAACAAACAAAAACATCAACATTTGATAGTCTTAACTTTTTATCAAACATCACTGGACCAGTTTCAGATAAACTTAGCAGAGATAAAAGGTTTTAAAGACTTTCAAATTTACCATATAATATATTGATATAAAGGCCTTTCAGATTTACCAGAGGATACTAGTATAAGGTCATTCAAATTTACCATAGTATACATGTAGATAGGCCTTTCAGATTTACCATAGTATACTGGTAGATAGGCCTTTCAAATTTACCATAGTATACTGGTAGAAAGGCCTTTCAGATTTACCTTCATATACTGGTAGAAAGGCCTTTCAAATTTACCAGAGTATACTGGTATAAAGGCCTTTCAAGTTTCCCAGAGAATATATAGATATAAAGGCCTTTCAAGTTTCCCAGAGAATATATAGATATAAAGGCCTTTCAAGTTTACCAGAGTATACTGGTATAAAGGCCTTTCAAATTTACCAGAGAATATATAGATATAAAGGCCTTTCAAGTTTACCAGAGTATACTGGTATAAAGGCCTTTCAAGTTTCCCAGAGAATATATAGATATAAAGGCCTTTCAAATTTACCAGAGAATATATAGATATAAAGGCCTTTCAAATTTACCAGAGAATATGTAGATATAAAGTCCATTCAAGTTTCCCAGAGAATATATAGATATAAAGGCCTTTCAAGTTTACCAGAGAATATATAGATATAAAGTCCTTTCAAATTTACCAGAGAATATATAGATATAAAGGCCTTTCAAGTTTCCCAGAGAATATATAGATATAAAGGCCTTTCAAGTTTCCCAGAGAATATATAGATATAAAGGCCTTTCAAGTTTACCAGAGAATATATAGATATAAAGTCCTTTCAAATTTACCAGAGAATATATAGATATAAAGGCCTTTCAAGTTTCCCAGAGAATATATAGATATAAAGTCCTTTCAAATTTACCAGAGAATATATAGATATAAAGTCCTTTCAAATTTACCAGAGAATATATAGATATAAAGTCCTTTCAAATTTACCAGAGAATATATAGATATAAAGTCCTTTCAAATTTACCAGAGAATATATAGATATAGAGGCCTTTCAAGTTTACCAGAGAATATATAGATATAAAGCCCTTTCAAATTTACCAGAGAATATATAGATATAAAGTCCTTTCAAGTTTCCCAGAGAATATATAGATATAAAGACCTTTCAAGTTTCCCAGAGAATATATAGATATAAAGTCCTTTCAAATTTACCAGAGAATATATAGATATAAAGGCCTTTCAAATTTACCAGAGAATATATAGATATAAAGTCCTTTCAAGTTTCCCAGAGAATATATAGATATAAAGGCCTTTCAAGTTTCCCAGAGAATATATAGATATAAAGTCCTTTCAAATTTACCAGAGAATATATAGATATAAAGGCCTTTCAAATTTACCAGAGAATATATAGATATAAAGTCCTTTCAAATTTACCAGAGAATATATAGATATAAAGTCCTTTCAAATTTACCAGAGAATATATAGATATAAAGTCCTTTCAAGTTTCCCAGAGAATATATAGATATAAAGGCCTTTCAAGTTTCCCAGAGAATATACTGGCATAAAGGTTTCGCAGACTTGCTGGAGAGTATTGGTATACTGGCATCAAGTCCTGTCTTAATTGGCAGTAAACTGGTGCATAAGGACCTTTAATAATAGGCATTATACTGGCATAAAGGCCTTTCATAATAGGCATTATACTGGCATAAAGGCCTTTCATAATAGGCATTATACTGGCATAAAGGCCTTTCATAATAGGCATTATACTGGTGCATAAGGACCTTTCATAATAGGCATTATACTGGCATAAAGGCCTTTCATAATAGGCATTATACTGGCATAAAGGCCTTTCATAATAGGCATTATACTGGCATAAAGGCCATTTAGACTGTGGAGTCTTTATGATTACAGATATTCCTCAAGTGTTCTTTTATTCTCACTTGGAATTTCCTTTTGGTCTCACCTATGTATTTAATGCAGGTGAGTTAATCGATGACATTATGTGTGGTATAATGTCCAATACCTGTCAAATTCGGGATAAATTCATGAATCTCAGGAATAGGTTAATTCTTGAGCAATCATCCCTTTAAGGCCACACTCTTGGAGATAGTCAGGCACCATTTTTATTTCACAAATTTATAAAAAGTTTGTTTTGCTTCTTTATGCAGTAGAACTGAATGTGAAGGTAGTAACAGATGCTTCACTTCTGGGTGTTCTGTTATTGGTTCTTCCAATTTTCTCATTTTGTTTGAAATCTCATTTCTACTGACTACTGTGTGCGTAGAAGAGATGGACAAGAGTACTGATGCACTCTAGTATAGACTCAGTTGGGTTATCATTGGTTTTGGGATCATGAGATTGGATTCCCACAGAGGGTCGCCTTCATTTCCGGAAGAATATAACATCAGGGAAGATGATGACAGATTTGATGTGAAGGCATTCTTTCCCATCCACTGGGGTGTTCTAGTCACCCCCTGTCCCTGACTAATTTCATTACTGTTGCAACTCATCAGAGGAAAAAATTCAGGTTGATTCATATGTTCAACTGATGAAACTGATTGCATAGATAATTATTATTAAAATATGTATCACCTTCAAAGACTCCAATAAATTAATGATAACAGCAAAGTGTGCATCAACAAGTTAAGGATGTACTCCACAGTTCAACACATAGCAAGTTAAAGTAATGTAATGTATGTGCAATGCATGCTGATGATATATGGAAATGCCAAACATGCTCTTAAGGATGTACTCCACAGTTCAACACATAGCAAGTTAAAGTAATGTAATGTATGTGCAATGCATGCTGATGATATATGGAAATGCCAAACATGCTCACAAGTTTTTTGTGCATGCATATTCTTAAAGAACATGTGGTTTTTGTTTCTTTTATTTAGAACTGAATTGCTTCAGGCTTTTAGGATTAGTTAATAATTTATTCTCACTTATGCAACATTGCTTGCCTTGGTCATGCTCAATAACCCACTTTGAATCTCAGAAAACATACGGGTGTGCACTAGGGCCATATGCTTTCCAATTTTATTAACATATGACTATGAAAAGTTACCATCCTAGCCACAGGGCCAAGGAAATTCCAGTCTTTTATTTGAGTTACCCATCTTCTGCATTGCAGAGATGCTTGGAAGACCAATAATAGAAGCATTTAACTCAATTCCCATTGTCTTGGTACAATTTAATATAGATTATGTCTGTCCACAGCAGCAGTCCGTAAAGTCCCTCAATGATGATGGAAGAACTTTGCAGGTACCCCTTAGTAGTGGTAATGTGATAAATATCCCTGTGGAGCGAATCACCGTCAGTGCAAGTCTTGACAGCACCATGAATATAAGTGAGGAAATGGCAAAAACTACTATTTGGAAAACTATCCAGACCAATGATTCCATGTCAAATTTGTCCAGTTTGGACAAAAAAGAGGACAACAGCAGCAAAAGGTACATGAGTTCTATAATATCATGCTGCCATTTTAATAATTAATATATGCTACAGTTATTATTCTCTCACCTATCCATCATGTCAAGTGATCTTATACATTATAGCCCTTTTTTGATGTGCACAGTCTGTGTGTTGTCCATCATCGAGTTGCAATTTTTAGCTTCTACTGAAAAGCCACTGAACAAGTTTCACCTAAATTTGGCAGAGAGCATCTTTCAAATTTATAAAAGTAATGCCAAAAATAATGCCAATTCACTACGAAAGTATGGCCACCATTACAAAAGACATAAAAACATTTAAGCAACATCTGATAACAACAGCTAGGCAGAATTTGACAAAAGTTAAAAAACACCATCTCAACTCGAGACCTATGAAACTTCTGCTAATTATGCCATTATTGAAAATAAAACTTAAAAATATTTATTCCTCTTATATAAAAATAAACATTGAACAGAATTTGGCAGAAAGCGTCCTAGCATGAAGGCAATTAAAGTTTATGCAGATTTTGCTGATGCGCCATAAAATTTACCGCTGGTTCTTACCAGGGTTTTCCCAGGCCCTTCCTCCACCAGCTAAAGAGGCTGCAATGTATAGCCTGTCATGTGGTGAAAATGGGAATAAACCCCAGAATAAAATAACATAAAATTTACTGCTGGTTCTTACCAGGGTTTTCCCAGGCCCTTCCTCCACCAGTTAAATGGGCTGCAATGTATAACCTGTCATGTGCTGAAAATGTCGATAAACCCCAGAATAAAATAACATAAAATTTATGGCCATAACTAAAGATAGAAAAGATTTTTTAAATATATTTTCTAAAAATATACTGGACAATTATGTCAATTTTAAGAGAAAGCATGCAGACATTAAAACCTTTTAAATTTATACATATAAAATAAGTCTGCGATCCAAAAAGCGTTAAATCAGATCTTTAAAAACTTGTCAATTCATATGTAATAACACAACTATACCTCATGGAATCATTTTGGATTACCTGGATATATTAACTAATAATCAGAGGAACCAATCAGATGCAGCTCCATCCAATCAAAATGGTTATTTTGATCATGTGACTCAAGCATCTATGGGTATCACATGATGAACAACTCATCATGTGACTATTTTATTTCAGCATTATGTCAAATTATTAAATGAATGGATTAGTTGTACATTAGAACTCAGATTACTCAAAATACTGTCAATTAAGCCATTTTATAATTTTGGTCATTCTTGCAAGGTCACATTTCAGTAGATATTGCAGTGAGCAGTTAAATACCCTAGGTTCTTCAGTATAAGGAAAAGTTTTGTAACATTTCTAGTAATATCGCAAAAGTTTTACATTCAACTATTATATTGTAGTGAGGGAAAACTGTAACTTTTCAAGCAGTGTCACATATAGACCTCCACCTATACATTATAATGAGGGAAATGTGTGTAACATTTCAGGCAGTGTGACGCAAGTAATATACCCCGCTGCACATTATAAGGAAGGAAATGTGTGTAACATTTCAGGCAGTGTGATGCAAGTAATATCCCCCGCTGCACATTATAAGGAAGGAAATGTGTGTAACATTTCAGGCAGTGTGATACAAGTAATATGCCCTCTGCACATTATAATGAGGGAAAGGTGTGTAACATTTCAGGCAGTGTGACACAAGTAATATGCCCCGCTGCACATTATAATGAAGGAAAGGTGTGTAACATTTCAGGCAGTGTGACGCAGGTAATATACCTCGCTGCATTTTATAATAAAGGAAAGGTGTGTAACATTTCAGGCAGTGTGACGCAGGTAATATACCTCACTGCACATTATAATGAAGGAAAGGTGTGTAATGTTTCAAGCAGTATGACAGACCTGCCAGCCCTTATTTTTTTTGCCACAAGTCTTACGAAATATACCCTTACAATATGGACTTACAGCATAAAAGTAAAGGCTATGGAAGTCATGATCGTTGCCAAAAAAAAAGTTTGGATAATTGGTTTTACAATGTTTGATTTTGATCCAGGTTTCATATTAGAATTTGTGAAGTTAGTCAGGAAAGCAGACTAACTTTTCAGCAGTACCTCAAAGGCTTTAAACTGCATCCGTTTGTTCAAGTTAAGCATCTGTATGATCAAACTGTTGATTATAGAATTTTTAAAAAAAAGTGGCATATAGCAATTGATTCATATTTAAGACAAAAGTGGAAAAGAGTCATCAAAAGTGTTAATAATCAACATAGAAGAATAAAAGGAATATTCAGATTCACTGACATGAGCTCCTGTGTGCATATTACAGAACCATGTGAAAAAGCACACAGCTTGCAAAAAGCCCATATATATTGGAAAAATGAAGAGTATCCTTTAGATTTTGGGGTACTTTAAACCACCTACTCAAGTCCTGCACTCTTTCAGTGCTGAAGCATTGTTTGTGAGTTTTCTCATTGAACATAACTGGACTTTCTCAGTTAAAATCAGCAAGAGTGACAGTGAAAGAGTACTGTAGTATCATCAATATTTAGTAGGGGACCAATTTTATTGGTTTTTGTTGTTGCCTCGAACCACAAATTTAAATCCCCAGTGAAAAATGAGCCACGCAAGATGTTGACCGCCCCCATTTTTCCTACAGCGTTTGATTCCTACAGATTAACACAGCTACTAGTATTTGATAAATCAAGGTCAAGGTCAATACTGTAATCTGGCAATTAAATATTAGCTTTTACATGTTTTTTTAAAAAAAAAAATAAACCTTTTGAAACGAGAAGTATAAATCATTTTATATTGTTTCAATGCACATGTTCGATAAGGTATCTGATAGCTGTAATTTTACACTCACTGCCTTAAAACAGTATGTAAAGTAAGCATAGAGAGAAAAAAGAGAAAAAGCATAAGCATTGAAACAATCGTAATACTAAAAAAAATGAAAGAAAAATAATACAAAATAACTGTATGAAAATTAAATTTAATACTGATTCAAATCCATCCTTCATTTGAGTAAAACTGTTGTTAGGGGCCCTGAGTGGCCAAGTGTTCTAAAGCGCTTCCCATTACGGATCACTGCCATCTCACCTCTGTATGCGTGGGTTCGAGTCTAAGATTCGGCTAATGTAGTTATGTGAGAAAGCTTGCTAGTAGCTTCTCGTGGGTTGGTGGTTCTTTCTGGGTGGTTTCCCAGGTTCTTCCTCCACCATTAATACTGGCTGCCATATATAGCCTATCGTGTGCTGAAAAATGGCATTAAACCCTACAACAACAACAACAACAACAACTGTTGTTTAAACATTTAAATCCTTCTAAAAGTACATTTCATTTTATCCATGCATTTTTAATCCAGATGAACAAAAATCCTGTCAAATACTATATATATTTCTTGAAACACTACTGTTAATGAAACACTATGTGTATACACTAATTACTGCAGATTATTAAAGCTCACGCTTCACTGACTTTTTGGACTAAAGCACTGTATTGACATCATGTCAATCAAGACTCATGTTACTCACAAAATCTTCTCAGGTAAATTATCCCCAAATCGATGCCCGTTAAGCAAACACCTGCGCCATGTTTGCAGCTTCTGAAGGGTTAGGAAGTCCATGAACTGATGGAGATCTAAGTTGAATTTTACCAATTCTTAAGCCACTGTATTAATACATGTACCATGATAGTCAGAAAGTACCGATGGTGAAACTTGATGGACAGTTGTTTAAGTCACAGATGCTTGATGCTGAGAACATAAAAAATACTTCAGATTATCCCAGGACTCGTTCAGATATAGGACCCTATCGTACTATTTTTGTCACTCTTCAGATTATTGTTCTTTTTCTTCTCAACATCAAGCTGGCATTGAGCGCTTGTGGTTTAAGTAAGAAAACATTTATATATACTTCAATAAATGATTGGTCTACTGTTGTTAGCTGTGTCGGTTTCCTTTGATGTCAAACACTCAAATGAAAACATGGCAAAAATGATACATCTTGAAAGGTGTTTTATTGGTACTAAAAGTATTGTTTTAATGTTGTTGGGTATGTCAGCTTTGACCGATGTTATTCACTTGTAGGTATAGAACTTGACAGGTCTTTAATTTGCATGCATACAGTTGGTAGTATTGTTTTAAACATTAAATTGACTACCGTTTACATCAGGATAGTTTTATTCTTTTGTATTCTTTATTTTGGGTATTTGTCGAGGTTAAGCCATGAAATTAAATACTTACTACAATGTAATATGTAACTTTGACAGGCAAAATCACAAATTTAAGTACCCAAGAAAATCGCTTTTTTTAATAAAAAACCATCAAACTTTAACCCAACGAAAATAAATGATTCAACAGTGTTTCATATTGTAAGAAAAAATAAGACAAACTTTAGTGCCTCCTTAGGTGTTGAAAATTTGCATCAGTTTCATGCAGTCACCAAGATTACTGTAAACAGCATGTCAGAACTGTTTTGAAAATAAATTTACCATGTTAAAGTTTGCCACAGCATCATATCATGACAAATAGTGTGAAGTTTGTGTATATCAGTAAATGTGACTGCAAAAAAACTTGTACTTGTAAACAATGTAAATAATGTTTTAGCTTTATTTCTGGATTAATTTATTATACAAGCCAGTACTGATTGTCTAAGTAGATTGAGCTAGTGTCCGTGTATAATTTTTCTCTAATTGTGTTCAAAATTCACTAATTTATATCCCTCTTTTCAATAATTGTGAGTCTGGAGGGTTGGCATCTCTGCCTTTCCAGTTTTGCAATAGCAGTTTATGATATTTTGTTACACCTTACTAAAACTGGTCAAACTTACAGAAAGAAATCAACTGTCTTACTGAGACGAACTCGTCAGGGTTGGCAGGTCTGGTTGACACAAGTTATTGACCCTAATTACACATTATAATGAGAGAAAGCTGTGTAACATTTCTAGCAGTTATAGATCAAAATACTACATTTTAATGAGGGAAATCTATTTAACATTTGCATTATGACAGCAGTCATGTACACATTATTAGTCTTTGTAATAATAATGTCTATTTATTTAAAGAGGGTAACACAATTAGCTAAGAACTAATCTACCAATCTACCTTGAGGCCCTCATATAAAGGAATGTATTTATTTTAGCTGCATATCTGAAGCCACTGGATATATTGGGTTTGAAAGAAGAAAATAGAGTGGGCATTTCTAATCTCAACTGGAATAATATTCCAGAGCAAGGTTCCAGAGTATTGGATGCTTTTTTATATCTGATTTGGAACTTTTATAGCGTTTGGTAGACATGGATCGCAGGTGGAGAGTTTTACCAGTTAGCCCATACTGGAATAGTGATTGACATTAGGTTACCATAACAACGTATTCAGGTGTTCTTATTAAAAGATTTTAACAGGAAGAAATTTGTATCTCTTTTTAAGGAACAAAATCCAAGGCAGTGGATGCAAGCTGTCAAGCAAAATGAAGACAAGTGATGAACTACTGCCACCAATTCCTTCTAGTCCTGTCCAAGCCAGGGGTAAAGATTTTTCCAGCTTGAGCATTGGATCGCAAAGTAGAAAGAAGCTGTCACCTGTCAGTTTTTACATTGATGAGGAGGAGAAAGAACATCTGATGCCAGAGATTCACTTTGGTACAGCTCGCGATGTACCCCTTAAAGAGGAAAGCAGTTGTTGATTGTCTTGTAATTATGTAACTAGTTACTGTTGGTCCCAATACTTGTATTTTGTGAATGGAGTTGGTAGTCATGATGTAACTACTTTAAGTTATTTTGTCTTCATCTGTACCACAGATTTAGGGTCCACCTACAAATAAACATACCTAGTGGAGATTTTCACAAATTTAATGTCATGCTCCACTGGACATGTCCACAAATTTAATGTCATGCCACTATACATATCCTCAAATTTTATGTCATGCCCGACTGGATACATCAATAAATTTATTGTCATTCCCCACTGGACACATCAACGAATTGATTGCCTTTCCTCACTAGACACATCCAAAATTTTAATGTCATACCCCACTGGACACATCTACAAATTTAATGTTTTACCCTACTGGATGCATCCAAAAATTTAATCCATTGGACACATTCACAAATTTAATGCCTTGCCCCAGTGGACACATCCACAAATTTAATGTCTTGCCCCATTGGACACGTCTACAAATTTAATGTCTTACCCTACTGGATGCATCCAAAAATTTAATCCATTGGTCACATCCACAAATTTAATGTCTTGTCCCACTGGACACATCCACAAATTTAATGTCTTGCCCCACTGGACATATCCACAAATTTAATGTCTTGCCCCACTGGACACATCTACAAATTTAATGTCTTACCCCACTGGATGCATCCAAAAATTTAATCCATTGGACACATCCACAAATTTAATGTCTTGCCCCACTGGATGCATCCAAAAATTTAATCCATTGGACAAATCCACAAATTTAATGCCTTGCCCCACTGGACACATCCACAAATTTAATATCTTGCCCCACTGGATGCATCCAAAAATTTAATCCACTGGACACATCCACAAATTTAATGTCTTGCCCCACTGGATGCATCCAAAAATTTAATCCATTGGACAAATCCACAAATTTAATGTCTTACCCCATTGGACACATCCACAAGATTAATGTCTTGCCCCAATGGACACATCCACAAATTTAATGTCTTGCCCTAAATTAGTTGACTCCATATTAAACTACAAAGTATTAAGTCTAATTAAAGTGTAATTTCTCAGTCTCTTTAAGATTTTTTAATTTATTTCTTAAAATGTTGGGTCAAGTTATATGACTAAAGAGCAAGGTCGTTTTGTTAAAAAAATCATGAAAATTAATTCCCATCAAAAAAATAATCCACTATATTAATGACAAATTTTTTAGAAATTAAGCTTTGTGTTTTGCTTTAGATCTTGTTATTTAACGTGAAATTTTCAAACATTAACATTCAATTTGTGGAAATTTAAAACTTGTGTGAATTAAATGTTTGTGATTCATGCACTTTTAGGAGTTCCTTTATACTCCTCGATACATTCACATTCAGATGCCTGTACACCATCTATGCAGAAGTGTGTTCCGATAAGGGAGTGAAGATCATTCATTTTGAGGTGATTTAATAGTGCCATCTTTGGGTTAAGTCCACTGTTAGAAATTATAGACATTGCAGAAAATGGCCATGACATCACGTTGCCTGGCTGCCGTTAAAAATATAGTCATAATCTGCTATTTAAAGAAACTCGGATTTCATCTTTATCTGAATGTCGGCCATGGACTTCTTTTAGCTTTTTCTTGAATTTGGATAACTAGAATTGTAGGTATGAAGGCTTCAGTATATTAGATAAATGCTCTGATACTGAGGTAGGCAACAGTGATTTTTGATAAATTATCAAATTTAGACGAGTTAGTACAACAGATGTAGAAAATGAAAATGAACCAGTTGATATAGAGGTTAAGGAAGGTCAGCTTCGGCTGGTCATTTTGCTTTGCTAATAAGACAGTGAATTAATTCTTTCAGGATTTTAAAACTTAGAAAAATAATCCATTAAGATAGATTTTACTCTTACACCTATCTATAGATAGAGTGTAAAAAAATCAAAAACAAAATAGAAAAAGGTAAAAGGACAAAGATGAAATGGTTAAAATTTATGATGAACTTGTACTGCATGCAGGCCTATTCACATAAAATCTTTTAAATAATGTGTTCTGTTTATAGTACACCGCATTCATTCATTGTTTATTAGTGTATTTATTCTAAATTGATATTTGATCATCTTCCTCACTCCTCATTTTAAAGAAACAGTCAGATTGCTGCTAAAGAGCTAGTGTTAGTAAAAATATTCATTCTTATCCTTTATTTTTGTCCAGTCCTTAAAAATCATATAAATTGAAGAATTCTTGTATTTTTCCATTAGGGATCATCCATTTAGTACATACACATAGAGGGTGGAGTTTTTTAAAACCCAAATGCATATCCTTGTGTATAGGGGATGTCTACTGGCAATATACATACTCGTAGGAATTTGTTGGGGTGGGGGTGGGTGAAACCTTGATAATATTTTGTCTAATACATAACCTGTTTGATTGTTTGAATTGTAGTGGACACTAGACAAACCTTTTAAAGTTATGCAGTCTATTTCTTTGAAGCAGCCAGAGACATTCAGTGTTGGTAGACTATCGGTTTTAATAAACACCTTAATATTATTAATCTTTGATCGTTTCTGCATGGATTAAGTATAGGCTGTTCTGTAGAATTCAGAGGGGGGGTGCATCAAGCGTACATATGCAGGGGGTGTAAAAAATAGTATGCATGTGTACAGGGAGGGGTGGAAGGGTCAAGCTTTGCCAGATTTTTGCATACATACTAAATGAATGGCTCTATATCTGTAAAAATCATGTAGCCCTCCCACATGTCATAAGATTCATTAGGCCCTCCCACGTGTTATAAGAATCATTAGCTCCTCCCACATTTTATAAGAATCATTAGGCCCTCCCACATGTTATAAGAATTATTAGCCCCTCCCACATGTCTTGAGAATCATTAGGCCCTCCCACATGTAGTAAGATTCATTAGGCCCTCCCACATGTCATAAGATTCATTAGGCCCTCCCACATGTTATAAGAGTCATTAGCCCCACCCACATGTCATAAGATTCATTAGGCCCTCCCACATGTTATAAGAGTCATTAGCCCCACCCACATGTCATAAGATTCATTAGGTCTTCCCACATTTCATAAGAAGTAGTCAGTGGCAGCAGCTGCAGATGACACTGTTTCTGAAGGGTTATTGTGCAAGACTCCTGACTGAAAGGTTATGGGTTCAGATCTGACCATTAGACAGACTCCAGACTGAAAGGTTATGGGTTCAGATCTGACCATTAGACAGACTCCTGACTGAAAGGTTATGGGTTCAGATCTGACCATTAGATCAACTCTTGAGGTAAGGCACATTACTCCAATTATCTCAGCATTAAATAATCCACTGTGTTGCAGTGCTGTGAAGCACTAAACCAGGCGTAACCAAGCCAATTATGTAACACTAAACCAGTTGTAACCAAGCCAATTATGTAACACTAAACCAGTCTTAACCAAACCAATTATGTAACACTAAACCAGTCTTAACCAAACAGATTATGTAGTCCTCATGATTCAGAAAGAATGACAGCTTAACTATTTTATAGCTCTGTAACAACATTTGAAATTATGATATTGTCATTTATACTGAAATGACTGATATGAATTTAAATCAAGCAGTAAGATAAAAAAAGACCTCTTATTTATTTTATTTTATCTGATTGTGAAAGATGAACACCAGTTGAATACATGATTGAAATGTTGTCAGAGGATTTATTGTATTGTCAGTTGAAATATTTTGTAAACTTAGTAAAAAAAAATATTGAGTTCACTGGAGCAGCCCAATATCAATAATATCTTCACAATTTAGTTTATGGAGCAAATTTTAATCTCAGTCGTAAAAGTGGGGGTTCTTATGATTATGTGATCTCAAACTGAGGAAAAGAAAGAAGTGAAACCAATAAGTGTTGTAAAACGTGTCAAATAATTTAAATCTGTAAGTTAAAGAATGAAAATTTAAGAGAAAAAGTACTATCACAAGTCTAAAAGAATAAAGTGTTCTGAATGAATACCCTGTACAGAATGTATTGATGTCCCAATATCCATGAATGTGTTTAAGTACCAGCAGTCTTGATGCTTCACAATGGCGTAGTCAAGAACATCTCAGAATGAATTCTGAATAATTCCAAAATATTATGTTAGTCCAGACAGTCATATGAACATTTTGTAATTCCAATGAATAATCCCAAAAAGATTAAATCTAAACACACAACATTAAATACATCTGCAGACTAATAGTGCTATGAAACAGGAACGAGGAATCCGAATCAAATTAATGTTCAACTCTATCCTTAAATATGTCTCCATGACAATATTATGACTCTGTTTGAGATCTCCCATGTGACTTGTGTCACAAAACAACCAATCTGACTTAATTATCCAGTAGGACATTATCCCAAAGATGTCAGCATATGCAATGTATAGAACATTAAAGCAAATAATCTGTTTATAGCTCATTGCAATCTACGGGCATGGACCAAAACTTAAAGGTAAAATATAGATATATATAATAGGGTAAAACACAAAAAATTAGGTACATGTATTGAACAAATAAAATAGCATTATTGCACTAGAGCTACTTGTGTAAATATTAAAAATATAAATATGAAAATAATTAAAAAGTTAATAATGTATATATTTGGTAGTTTATAGCAGTAGTTTTTATGCACTTTTTATTTATTAGCTCTCAAATTTTTCTAAAGGTCCCTTGTTTTATTGATTTTCCTAAGAAAATAGCAAGTTGTATTTTTCCTTTAATAAAACTGACTCAAGGAAAACCATGGCCTCAAGGAATCTTTTACAATTTTAGCAGAAAATATTTTTATCTCCATGTTTTTTTTTTATTGTACTGTTCATGAAACCATTCTACCATATCTGAACAATATGGCAGCCATTATAGGGTTGCTGTTGACATATATTATCAAAATTACACATATCAATGACCATGTTTTATCAGGTTTTGTATTATCATTAAAGATCAGTAGAAATTGAATAACAATGATACCAGCTACATGAATAGTTTCTTAGACTTAATTTTAAGAATGAACCAGGCTTATGTTTTTTTTTTATATACATGAACTGCACATATTGGGCTGATATGTGCTTATGTGCTAAGTGCAATTAATGCAAGAATAACATTCATTTTTAATGTGAATTGTATCTCTACTAAAGTAAATGTGTATACATCATCAGACATTTTAAGAAGGTTATAATTAAGCATATTACATAACTTCTTTAGTTTTAAACAAAATATTTGAGGATTTTAATTCACATATTTGTTATAACATCCTGCCTGTTAGTAAAATATTAGCAAGCGTGGGATGATCCCTCCATATCATGTGGGGGGAGAGCTGTTGCCAACATTCACCTAAAGCATCATGACTTTCTTGGAGTTTGCCATACAATACAGCCATGTAGGGAAGGGAGGATTTAGTTATTTAATTCTACATTATTAAAAAAATGGAAGGAATAATTTATTTATTTATTTCTACATTAATAAAAAAAAAAAAAAAAAAAATGGTTCAACTGATAACAGTGGCAGTCAGATGATTTGTTAAAGATATTATATTGTCCATCCATCTGTCTGTTTCCAATTTTATTTTCCCACAATTACTCAAGTTCACCTCTTTTTTTATTACAGTTGCCAAAATTTGTGCAATTTTCGCTTCGGGTGAGGATGAGCCTAGTTGCTTGTGGTTTGACAGGTTAAAGGTCATGGTTATTGTAACTGAAAGGATATACCGTATTTTCGCGCATATATCCCGCACACGCAGGTAATCCGCACCTTCATATAGCCCGCGGGTTTTGGGGTTTTGTGTAAAAAATCGTTGGCATAACCTGCACCTTTGTATAACCCGCAACCATAGATATATTTATACAGCTACAATCGGAAATAAAATCAATTACAGGATCACGGGGCTTCGCTGATGTAGCAAACTGCGATTCTGTTTTCCGTTTTGGTGACAAAATATACCATCTGGTGATATTTGTGGCGACACCAATTTTGGCTGATGAAAACCGTATATACAGTCTTGCGTTTGGAGTAGAGAAAATCAAAGGCACCATGACAGGAAACAATGTACTGGAATATATTGTTAAAATAACAAGTCCTTGTCTCATACTGACAAACCACACTAACAGTGCACTGTTATATCATAATCCGCTAATGATGATATCTGGCCTTATTACTTTATGCAACTGACTAGTTAAAATCCAAATCCGCAGAAGGCGGAAACCTAAAATGAGTACAGTCAAGCAGATGACACTAATTTAAAAACAAATACCAGATGGAAGAAGAAAAAATACGTTTGCTGACACTTCAAAGAGAACTGATTACCTTTGAAGCACTGATATATACTAAACAAATAAAACAAATCTGTTTCAATGTTCTACAATCATCTGAAGTTGCCGCAGCAATAACAAACAGGTATTTGTTTAACCTTTCAACTGGAGCCTTTAGCGGCGCCATCATCAAAGTAAGCCGACGACCTTTGCTAAAAAAAAAGTCAGCAAAAAACACGGTACACAGTGCTTGTGTGCGTAGGCTGTCTAAAGGAGCTGTGCCTCATGCAACTACAGGCTACATAAACACGGACATTTCTAAATAATCTTGTATTCTTGTGAAGCGTATTCTTGTGAAGTGTAGATTCGAGTTTAAATAATTTCTTTCTGTTTAATTTAAAAAATGCAGAAACGAAAGTCTTACACAGCCGACTTCAAGCTAACTGCCATTGCGTATGCTGAAGTGCATGGCAATAGAGCCACAGGCAGAAAATTTGATATTGATGAGAGTAGCAAAACAAAACTAGAACAATGTATGTAGTTACGTTTTTCAAACAATATATTGAAATATTATTATGTGTAAAAAAATTGTGATATAGCCCGCACCCTTATATAACCCGCACCCCCCCTGCAGGGTTTGTAAAATCTGGTATAACACGCGGGATATATGCGCGAAAATACGGTAAATTGTTTGTGCGCAGTAACAAGAGTTATCCATTATATACAGTTATGAATCCTTGTGGATAGCTTGAAATTGGAGTAAGGACAAAATCTATGATTTTGGTATCAAAAGGTCAAAAGTCAAGGCTGCTATAACTAAAAAGGAAGAAAAATGGTTTTTACAAAATAAAATTATTTCTACAGTACCTGGACCAAAAATGATTGGTTTTCACTTATGGGAGATGTGGTTACTCATGAATTATACATTATGACAAACAGCGGTGTAACCACAGTTATTGATGTAACCAATTAAAAGTTCTCTTTCATGAAAGTAGTTCCCTAAATGATGCATAATTGACTTTTGCTGGGGTGAGGCTGATTTAAATGTTACAGAATACTAGTAAATTTAATGCACTTTGCACAATAGAAATTCTGCCAGGGAAGAAAGATGTTTTTTTTTTTTTTTTCTTAATACATTTCAGTTTGAAAGCTGTTTTACACATAATGTTAAGAATTTGTATTGTGTGTGTGTGTGTCTATATATATATATGAGAATTTTGCAGAGAACATAAATAAAGGTTAAGCTGTTTGGATAGACAAGGTAGATAATTCTTGCCAAGACTGTAAATGTAGGAAAATCTATAAACACTGGAAGCTGTCATAATTTAAACATTTTCACATTTTCACTTGTTAATACTTTAATCAGTATTGATTACTTACATGTACAGTTATTAATATTAATAAAGTTGAATTATTATGGATTACATAATTAGTTCATTTTTTAGTATTAATAAGTTTAATTAGAAGGGAGATTATCAAGGTACTAGCAAAATTTAAAAAGTAATTGTTCACATTATGTCTGTGATTTTGACTCAATCATCAGGGATCCACTTCAAATGTTTAAGGTAAGGACACTTTCAAATTTTACAATATATTTTTTTAAAATATTTTTTTTCAGTAGTCTATGACTATCAAATGCTGTTGAATTAGCTCCATGCTGATAGGAATAGTCTTTTCTTAACTGTTAACTTCTGTCAAAAAACTAGTGTAATTGGTTTTCACTGACCACCTTATTGACTAGGTAAATGTAGCCTGTGAAATGAGCTGGCTGCTTATTATTTACAACTTTTTTCCATCTTTTCCTTTCTGACTATTTTTTTTAATTTGCGTATTTAAAATTAAGAAACATTTATATAAAGGTCAACTTTCTGCAGGTAATCGAAACTGTGCGTCTTGTCCAGGGATTAAATATTATCAAAATCATTCTAATCAAAATATCAGAGGAATCCAACAAGGCAGCAGTAAATTAGATTTTTAATTACATTCTTTTTAAAAAAGTATGTTCCTTCCTGTCACAAGCAGAAAAAATCTATACTCCAGTGAACGTGCGATTAGAAAGTATGGAGAAGACTAGAATCATTTTAAATGAAAATCAAGGTCATTCATTATGCTTAATTGGTTTTGGTGGAAAAGCAGTGTTTTTACTTTACAGACTGTCTATACTCAATAATAAATCCAGCAAACAACAAAGATCCTGATCTGCCATAGCATAATGTCCCTGCATATCAGGGTATATGTTGGTTGTTTTACTGATTAGTCCCAACAAACTGCAAAGAACCCAATTTGCCAGCACAGTATGCTGATCTGGGTCTGTACAGTTGGACTTGTCCTTATAAGTGAATATATACAATTTCTCTTCAACCAAGAAATATTTAATTAATTTTTTGCTTGGAAAAGTTTGAATTTGAGTAAGAAAATTTCATTTATTTGTTATATATTGTAATAATATATATATATATATATATATATATATATATATATATATATATATATATATATATCTTGAAGTTAATCATGACTGATTTAAAAGAAAGCTTCTTAGTCTGAAATATCTCTCTGAAACTAGGATACTCAAATAACAGCACAAATTTTATAGAAGTAAAATTACAATAGAGTTAAGTGACCTTAAAATGACCTTTTTGAGCAGGTGTCTTTTATGAGGAGGTATGTTGTACTTGATCTTTTAATTAGTGGTTTAATAAAGTGACCACCTTGCATAAATTTAATAGGAAGTGCACACACACAAAAATCTTGGAATCTATTTTCATGCCTAATACTGAAATTGAATTTGTTTGCTGAATTTTCAGTAAGGTTTATATGATTACAACTACATATTGGTACCCATCCTTTGAAACAGTAATTTTGATTGGTTAAAATCACATCATGTGATATAGAAAACTAGATGTTATTGGTTCATAGTACCAGAATGGGAACTTCCCATGTATTCATGTACCCTTCCTTCTTGTGTCCTTGGACAGTATTTGTAAACAATGGTTATATTATATTTTTGTTATTTATTCATGCAGTGTATAATGAATTTCAATGAATCTGGTAAAAAAGAAGATCAGGTCTTAATACAATCAACTGTTAACTAGACTAATATAAATTTAGTTAAATGCATTTTTTTTCTTCTTTCCAGTTTGGTACATTCTACATTTGTAATTCTGGCTGATATCATGCCGTTATCTCTACTTGTCTGAATAGTGTATGGGATGTCCGTCTGTTCGTAAACACCGTTTCTCCATAACTACTTGAAGGATTGGCATGAAACTTTGTGCACATATTCATCTCATTGGTTCTGAATAAAAATGGTGCTTTTTGTTACCCAATATGGCTGCCAAAATGGCCATCTTGTAAATCTTATTACTACTCTTGCTGAGTGAATGGTCGTATCAACCCGTTTTTTTTTATATACAGTAGTCCCCCTCTTGAACTGACCTCCTGAACAGCGGCCACCCGCTTCTTACGGCCAGAATTCCTTGGCACCGACGAGTTTGTAATCAAAAGTACCCCTCAAGAGCAACCACCCCTCTAACGCGACCAGCGGCCAGCATTTTGTACAAAAAATGTAAAATCTTCCCCTCATGAACGGCCATTTTTTTTTCTTCAAATGTATCCAGAACCAATAATTAATTCAAATCTTGACGTAAGGTAAGCAATTTTGATTATCTATATCATAGATACATGTCTCCAAGTGTCAAGTCGCCGTTAAAAGTGTCGACTAAAGATTTATAGGATATCATTAACTATAAAGGTCGATGTTTACAGGAAATGGGCTCAATAATGTTATGATAGAGTTTGGGGTTTAACACCTATGTCGAGTTCTTCTCTTTGATGATTATAACCAGACGTAATTGTTATATTCATAACAGGGTCAGCATATGCTAAAAATAGATTTTGCACATTGGCACACAGAGAACCTTAGAAAAACAACAACAGGGTACAAGACAAAGACCGGAAAAATCATGTGACAACACATTATGGCTTCCTTTACAAAGACTGAATTTCGTACACGCGACACAGGTTTTATCTGCATAATTAAATCGCATACAGTCACCAATTACCGAATAAATCATTACCAAACATTGAAATGTCATCATGTTAACGGATACATTATTTTAGAAGAAAGTCGGATATTCTACACGAGGACATCAGGGAACGTTGGGGGGGGGGGAATTGCCGAACAATTTTATGTAGAAAAGACTCGAAAAAACAAGTTTATGTTGAAATAATTTGAATAAACAAAGTCGTAACCGATAAAAAGGTTATTCAGCAGCAGTGGGAAAATGGAGCAAATGGAAACATAATTATGTATGTACCAAGATGTAAATGACGTATTTGAATCCATTTCCAATGTGCATGACAACAATACCCGCTCGCATATCACACTTACAACAAGAAAAAATAGTAACGTATATTCAGTTGAAATAAATTTGTTATTATAACAAAAAGAACCTTTAAATGATTAATGTTTCATTTAGACGAAGATATTTAATGTTTTGAAGTATGTAGCTGTCTTACTACGTACATTACATATACATGTACTTCTCATAATAACTTTAGCTCCCCTCTGGAACGGCCACCCATCTTATAAGGCCACTTTGTCGGTGCAGCGGGGTAGCCGTATAAGAGGGGACTACTGTATACTGAAATACTTCTTATGATGTCTGCTTGGACCTTAATAAGATGGTTCTGGTCTGACATCCAATAATGCCACCATGACAGCCATCTTAAAAATCACCTGAAGGGAAAGTCCTATCAACATAAGGTGTTTTATCAGAAGACTACCTAACACATCCAACACAGAAGCAATCTAACCTTTTCTATTACTGCTTCTTCTGAAGGAACAGTCATATGAAAATGAGATTTTCACTAAAAGGTTTCTTATAGAATCTGGTTGGTCCAAAAGACCACATCAGTGCCTGTCATATTTAGCTGGATGAAATGGAAGGAACTCACTCATTGGTTAAATGATTTTGGTTGCTTATCCATGATTGGGCATTTTTTGAAAAAATTATTTCAGCTAGCTAAATATGCCAAGGGTTGATGTGAAATGAAATGGATAAAAAAAAACTTGGTAGTAAAGATGCATGGTAACTTGAAAGCAATAGACCATTTTAGAAATACAATAGACCAATTACGGAAATGCAATAGACATAACAGAAATACATTAGACCAGTTAGGGAAACAATGAGAAAGATACAGTAGGGCAATGAGGGAAATACAATAGAGATTTCCATTCGGCTGGTCTAACAAATAAGTGTGTACAATTTGTTGTATTACTCCAGCATTTAATAAAATAATGCTGTTATCAAAACAACTTTGATCTTCAGCAGCATCAAATAAAATACATGGTTTCCAATTTATTTCATTGTAAATAATTTACCAAAGGCATTTAATGTTTATTATATATAGTGTATATATAGTGTATATATATGGCCATGATTAGGGATTCTATCATGTGATTATGTATTGTTAGATATGATATTATTAGATGTGATTATGTATTAATATAAATTGTATTATTATTATGTTACATTGTTATTTCATGTTAATATTTATCATTAGATGTTAACCTTTGAAATAGAATAAAAGTATTATAAGACATTTAATGTGACAAATTGTACATATCAAGTTGAAATTTTGTTTACATGTCGATTTGTGTACCCTACCAACCAGGTGAGCATTTATTGTAATCCTTGTATCCATCCAACCATCTTTTGATCCTTCCATCTGGCAGTCAATTCCACAAGTTTTGAATGGCTTGTATGAAAATTGGTAAATATTTTTTTCTACACGTGTATAATCTACAAAGCACATTGCTGTCACAATTTGTTCTTTATTCCCTGTTTTGACTTGTATCACGATACAATCTCAATTATACAACTAGTCCCATAGTTCTCATGGATTTGACTTGTATCCTGATACAATCTTATTATCACAGATAGGCCCATAGTTGTCTTGGATTTGACTTGTATTATGATACAGTCTCATTAACACAAGTAGTCCCAAGATTCTCATGGATTTGACTTGTATTATGATAGTCTCATTAATACAACTAGTCCCAAGATTCTCATGGATTTGACTTGTATCATGATACAATCTTATTAACACAACTAGTCCCATAGTTCTCATGGATTTGACATGTATTATGATATTCTCATTAACACAACTATTCCCAAGGTTCTCATGTATTTGACTTTTATCAAGATACAATCTTATTAACACAACTAGTCCCATAGTTCTCATGGATTTGACTTGTATTGTGATACAGTCTCATTAACACAACTAGTCCCAAGATTCTCATGGATTTGACTTGTATTATGATACAGTCTCATTAACACAATTGTTCCCAAGATTCTCATGAATTTGACTTGTATCAAGATACAATCTTATTAACACAATTAGTTCCATAGTTCTCATGGATTTGACTTGCATCATGATACAATCTTATTAACACAGATAGGCCCATAGTTCTCATGGATTTGACTTGTATCATGATACAATCTCATTAAGTAAAGAGTTATTGCCCCTTTTGATTACAACTGGATGCAGGTATAACTGAATTGTGTGTATTATTTAATATTGCAGATTTTCTGTGAAACTTGTTATTGTTATAATCATCATCAGTTGACCAATCAACATATTTGCACTGTTTTTATTTGAAATGCAGACTCGTGTTCATCACAATTAGGGATGGGCTCCAGGAGAATTGTTTACTTACGTAAGCAATTTGTCCACCATTTCTCAAGTTTGTATGTACAATTACTGGTTTTTGATTTTGATTGAAAAAGATTTAGTTTTACAGAATGTAGAAGTTGTGATATGTTTGATGATATGTAATATAGAGAATTAACTAGGAATTCCCAATGTGATATGTTTCATTACATGTAATATAAAAAAATAACTTTAAATTCCCAATGTGATATGTTTGAATATGCATCTTTGCAGATACTTTTGGGAACAAATTTTTAATCATTCCATATACTGGAAGCTAAGAATAGTGGTTTTTTTTTTAGGGCTTTTTGCACAAAATGATTAGTGTTCAGGTAACATTTTTCTTCTTATTTATTAGTTTTCATTACAAAACAACACTTTGAATGTTACTTTTGTTTTTGTGCCATGGCAAGTAGTGCAGTGTGCCTTGCCAAGAGACATACTACATTAACTGATCTGGGTAGTGAGATACCTGAACCACATAGTCAGTTAGATACTCAGTTCACATTGATATTTGATGTGGAAGAGTGCCAACAAGTCCTAACTCTAACCTCTTAATATTGAGCAGATAGGGTGACAGCCATCAGTACTATTTTTACAAGTCATTGGTATGACTCGGCAGGGGTTCAAAACCATGACCTCCCACATCTGGTGTGGATGCTCTAAATAATAGGCTACTGGAGCAGTCCAGTAAGTTAGCTGTTAGAGTTCAGCATGTGGCACAATATTCAGTAGCAATGATTGGGCCCCTGGTGGCAAAGTGGTCTAAAGCACTTACCTTTACTGATCATTACCATTTGATAAAGCTTGCCATTAGCTTCCTGTGAGAACCAGGTTCTTCCTCCAGCAGTTAATCAGATGTATAACCTATCATATGCCAAAATATGTTAAACCCAGAACAAGAAGTCAATATGGGTGAAATATTTAGAACAACTTTTAATCAAAACCATGTGGCCAGGATTGTGTTGATGTGTTCTTAAACCCTATACATGCAGATGTACTGAAGACATGTGCAGCAATACATAACCATTATAATTTGAAATGACTAGTCTTATGTTATTCATGACTGGATGCTAATTTTACAGAATTTAATGGAAATTAAGATTAATGGTGATGACAAAATCATTGTTTATAAAATCACGAGTCATTTCTCTCAACACAAAAATACTATGTATTGCTAACTAGGGTATCAGTGAAAAAGCATATGCTGTTTTTAGCACTAATTGTCATAGACCAAGTGAGTTTGTTTTGTTGTCTGTCATCAATTGTCCATTTGTCTATTAACACAAGATTGTTATTGCTACTCCTAAAACTTCTTGCAGATGGCAATGAAACTTTACAGATCTTCATCCCATGGTCTGTTTGGTCCCAAATGAACATGGTGCAACTCACATTCATTATGGCTGCCAAGGTGGCCTTCTTAAAAATCTAAATTCCTCCTAAATGGATGGTCACATCAACGTGGGATTTTCACAAAGAATGGTGATGTCTGGTTTGTCCCAAGTGAACATGTTGCAACTCACACGTTCATTATGGCTGCCAAGGTGGCCTTCTTAAAAATCTAAATTCCTCCTAAATGGATGGTCACATCAACGTGGGATTTTCACAAAGAATGGTGATGTCTGGTTTGTCCCAAGTGAACATGTTGCAACTCACACGTTCATTATGGCTGCCACAGTGGCCTTCTTAAAAATCTAAATTTCTCCTGAATGGATGATCACATTAACATGGGAGTCTGGTTGGACCCAACTGAAAATGGTGCCAGTCTGGCAGCCATCATGAAAATCTTATCATTGCTGAATGAATGGTCATATGGGGTTTTCTCTAAATGATTTCTTGAGGTATCTGGTTGTTCCTAGATGCTATTGGGATCAGTTGTATAGCCAATATGGTTGACACAGTACTTGTGAACAAAAGTTTAGTTTTGGGGTTTTTACAACCCAATATAGTTAGATGTCCTATGAAATACACAGGATTGTATTATTGTCATTTTACATATGAAATAGTCTGTTTGATAGTACACCAGGTAAAATGGTGGTTGTCATAAAATATTACATAATTAGAAGTTTAAGGGTGCTGTGAATTTTTATATATTTTAGTCAGGACTTTAAATTCTCTGTTTTGCACAAAGGATTTACATTGGAACTATCTTGTATTGTTTTATTGCAAACTATTTAGTTTTTATTTGTTTACTCTTACTTTTTCATGGACTATTCAAATAATTTACTTGCACATTTTCTTTTATTTTTTTTTGGAAGAATAGATTTGGGTTTATATAATCGCATATTTTTTTAAAAGATACAATTTGTTATTATATGTTCACAATTCAAAGTCTCTGTATTTTGTTAGGGATAACCAGTAGAACAATCAACATAGACTTATATGCCAGAACATTATGCAATTGCCAGGTATGTGTGTTGGTGTTGTTTGCAGCTGAACTCTACTTACAATTACAAGGGACTGTATGTGTTGGCAAACCATATACTCTTGAATGTGTACATTTATTTCAACTCTGTATATAAATCTTTAAATGGTTTGAAATGCCATCATCACTGTATTACCTCAGAACGTCACTTGGCAATCCAAAACCTCAGTCAGAACCTCACTTGGCAATCAAAAACCTCAGATGTGGTTGATATAAATTTGATAGACTTGGCAAGTTGCAAACCTAGTTCCAAAAATGACTTGTTTTTTTCCACTGCAGTATTTTGCATGTTAATGAAAATAGTTCCAAATATTGTTCTTGACAATGCTAAAATTGCATCTAAGGTTTCTGTCTGATGGAAAAGGCAATGAATAATCCATCTGAGTGCCACAGACTAGTGAGGTTCCTCTCTGAGGCACAAGAGGACTAAAGGAGACCGCACATGTTAGACATATTTTCTGAACGATTTCAGACCATTTCTCAGTAACAGTGTGACAAGATGTGCATTTTAGAATCTCGGTCTATTGATTATTTAAATGAGGTTTAAACAGAGAAATTATTACACAATGCCTAAGAAACTACAGCTGAGTGCCATGGAGGTAGCTGGCCTGGTTAGGTGTTAAATCCAAGACTCATGAATCTGACAAAACTGAAAATTAAAGGTACTTGTTTTAAAATTTTGCTATTTTATGCCTGTCTTTGTTTGTGAATAGTATTAGACTGTGTTTGCAGAAATTAGATTGAGAGATGTAATTGGATTAATAAAGTAATCCAACATAATTTGTTCTTGTCTATACAATACTCTTAAACTCTACATAACATTCCATCTTTTCTTACTTTTGAATAACAAAAATATCGCTTTCTCACCATCACAACAAATTGTTGATACCGAGATCAAGGTCTGTGCAATTTAATAATAATAATAATGAGGACTTTGTATAGCGCCTAATCTTACGGAGCTCTAAGCACTTTACACCATCAATAATGATATGACTACATTACAGAACAACAAATGACAAAAACAATGAAATTGGAAAACATAAAAACATGCTGAAAACATATAAGATACAAAACATGATTAGGTCGCTAAGTTTGTCCCTGCAGTCGAAACAGGTGAGTCTTAAGAGCACTCTTAAAAGGGACCACTGTGTCTTTGTGTCTAATTTCAATGGGCAATTCGTTCCACGTCATCGGGCCCTGGTGTGCAAACGAACGTTGTCCATATGACTTTGTTTTCACCTTGGGAACAATGAGTATATGATTATCAGAAGAAGAGCATAAGGATCTAGCTGGTGTATACACATGGGTTAGGCTGGATAGGTATGTTGAACTGGAGTCTGCCATTGAACATAGCACAGAGAACAAATTTTGTGTTTGATTCTGTATTGAATTGATAGTCAATGTAGGGTACAGAGCAGTGGTGAGGTGTGCTCTGATCGAGGTACTCAAAAGATGATCCTTGCAGCTGTGTTTTGAACTTTTTGAAGTTTCTGGAGTAAATATTGTGATGAACCAGACAGAATTGAGTTACAATAGTCCAGTCTTGACAGTACTAATGAACACACAAGTGTTTTAGTGGCATCAACTGAAAGATATTTACGAATGGAACTGATGCGTCTCAATTCAAGATATGCAGCCTTGAATATGTTCATGACATGTTGGTGCAATGTGAGAGTACTGTCTAGAGTAATGCCGAGGTTCCGTACTGACTGTAAGAATTTAATGTTGGTGTTGCTGATATTTATTGTCTGAGGTAAAGGATGTGAATGAGAAAGTATTTGTGTTGTGATCAGAATAGCCTCAGTTTTATCATCATTCATCTGCAGATTGTTACATGTCATCCATGATTTCACATCAGAAATGCACTTCTCTACTCCATGGATGGTAGCATCAACTTCAGTTGGGTGGTTAGACTTGTATATTTGGGTGTCATCAGCATACAATTTGTGGTTGGACTTGAACAGGAGTTCATATTGAATATATTTAAAGCTCGGATATGCTGAGAGTTGCTGCCTCACCAGCATAAGCAGAAAGCTCAATCCCCATAATGCCTTCCCATGCAAGACACTCCATGGAATTTTGATAAAAAGAGGTACCGGGAGATTATTTTGCATTGCTTGCAATTTAGGTTTTAATATGAAAGGATAATAATGATTTAAGTCGGAACTTGTGTACGAGTGTGATTTGGTATTTCTAATGTACCTTTAAGAATTTTTCAGTCTTGTCACTACGATGTCTGCCATGTGGCACTAACCTCTTAATGCTTAGCACCAAACAAAGCAGCTGTTAGTACCATTTTAAAAGTCTTTTGTATGACTTGGATGGGTTAGATCCTATATTTTGTTTCTTTCTATTATGCGCTTTTAAATATTCCCTTTTTATATACAAAATGCCCTGATGGATTAATTGATACAACTGTATTTTTGAACATAGTGAAATGCAGAACAGTCAACATACATGTACTTTTTATAAAAAATTCTACATACTTGTGTAATGCCTACGGTGCATACTTTTTCATAGTTATGACCATCGTCCATTGAATACCACTTGTCTATCTATAATGGCTACTTGTATAATGTCTAACATACATACTTTTTCATAGTCATCTCCCTTGAGTACTTGTCCATTTAAGTACTTGTCTACCCTGCATATTTGTCTATCTAATACCTATCTATCTTATTAAAAACATTTTGCTCTTTGGTTTTGTGAGTGCGTTTCTCAGCATCATATGGATGGCAGACATTATAGAAGAATCCAGGATAGATGTACCAGTACTTGTGTGAGGAAGGGAGGAGTGTATATGTATTAAAATCTCTCCTTCATCATATTGTTGTCTTGCCTGAACATGACTGATTTATGCTTTAGTGATTATTAATTGTTTTGCAGGCTCCCATCTCTTCCTCTGTTGCATCTAGTCAAGAAACCGAATTCACTCGCTGCATCAAATAAGGGTCATCCTGATCATTTACACATTCCCAGCGTCAAGATTCACCTAGAATATTCATTGATTGCACTAGATGAGTCAACATTACTCTTTGCATTATACAAGATCATACTGGACATTACTTACTGTATCAGGCAAAAGCCACACTTAACAACATTACTCAAAGTATCAGACAAGAGTCACACTTAATATTACTCAAAGTATCGGACAAAAGTCACACTTAACAACATTACTCAAAGTATCAGACAAGAGTCACACTTAATATTACTCAAAGTATCAGACAAAAGTCACACTTAACAACATTACTCAATGTATCAGACAAGAGTCACACTTAATATTACTCAAAGTATTGGACAAAAGTCACACTTAACAACATTACTCAATGTATCAGACAAGAGTCACACTTAATATTACTCAAAGTATTGGACAAAAGTCACACTTAACATTACTCAATGTATCAGACAAGAGTCACACTTAATATTACTCAATGTATCAGACAAAAGTCACACTTAACATTACTCAATGTATCAGACAAGAGTCACACTTAATATTACTCAATGTATCAGACAAGAGTCACACTTAATATTACTCAAAGTATCGGACAAAAGTTACACTTAACAACATTACTCAATGTATCAGACAAGATTCACTTACTATTACTCGCAGTATTAGATAAGGCTCATATTGAACATTACATCTGGATAGCTACAGGGTCCTTATGTCCCCGATGCAATATATATATATATATATATATATATATATATATATATATATATATATATATATTTTTAAGATAATTATTCAACCGCATAATCACAATAGGGCTGTATATTCATGCTACAAATTGTGTTATACCCAGCACAAATATTTGGTGTCATACTTAAAAACTACATTATAACAGGTTTCTCTTGTGCCAATATGACCTCAGTCATGGCTACAATCTTGTTATTGCTCCTCCTTGTTGATGGATGGTCATATCAACATGATTCTTTTTGCCAGTTTTCTTCTGTCTGCTAGTTGGTCCTACATGAAATTGACACTGATCTGATATTCAATAGGGCTGTCAGGATAGTCATCTTGAGAATTGTATAATTACTTCTTAATGTAAAGGCATATCAACAAGGTCTTTTTACAGAAGGCTTTTTTATATTAGTTTTTGGACCCACATGAAAATGATAGGACATATGCAGTACGGCTCTATTGACAATATTGTCATCATTCTCACCCAGAATGGACAGTAATATTTACACGGACGTTTCCTCTAGCTGGTCTGAAATAATGATGGTACTGATCTGATAACAAAGGCCGACTTGAATATCATTTATTATTTAATAGTATTATAAGTGTTCAGCACTAAGCAGACTTATTGGAAATTCTTTTCAGACAGCAGAATGTCAGCCATTTTGAAGGACTATTGTTGGATGGAAATTAAAGAACATTGCTTTGAAATAAGAGTTTATTATTTTTAGGAGACATATCAATGCAGTATTTGTCTTGTTGGCTAGCATTACCCCATGGGTACACAACCTAATATTTTATCACACTTAAGAAACTACTAATCTTAAGTAATTAGAAGACTAGATTCAATAAAACAAAGTTGCTATATTTATTATTTAAATTGTAGGGCATTATTTGGCTGCTTTGTTTCTTTTGTATATGCATATTGCAATTTAAAAACGTGAAAATGCCCTAATGAGGATAGATATCAGCAAAAGTAGTTTGTTGATAATATACTGGAAAGATTAAGCTACTAATATATGTATGATAATAGGACAAGCTATTCCAACTACTCCTCCTGTGAGTGTCATTCACAAGAATATTGATTAGAATGACCCTGTTACTGAATCTGTTTGATCAGTATTCACAAAAAGATTAGAAAAAAATGTAAATAATACAATAAACTCCTTGAATGTGTTTAATAGGATACTTTTTGTTGCATATTCCTGTAAACATTACTACTAATAAAGTTTGACAAAACTGTTTTGAAATTTTTTATAATCAGTTTAGACATAAAATTTCACCATAACGAAAAAACAATCATATTGAATGTGCATAAATCCACCTGTTAACATGGTTATGTTAGAACCAGATCCAGACAAAAATTTAGCACAAGAAAACACTGCAAATCTATGCTATTTTTTATTTTGTTACAATACTATCAGTAGGTGCACAGTTGAGTAGCTCTACCTCTCCTTGTGCTCACAAACATTCCAATTCTTTCAAATGCAGATTCAAGACCTTACGGTGGGTGATGAGACCTTGGTCGATATCGCCCCATTGTCTGACCTTCCTGACCCCCTGTCAGAATCCTCTGCATCATTAGACATGCCTGCTGATGTGCAGAGAGCTTTGAGCGGGAAAGAAAAGGTGTGTCTGGAACCTTTTCGACGATCTATCTTCCAGGTTGTTGACCTTGTAGGTGTGCGTGCGTGTGTGGTGTTTGTGTTTTTTCTTGTGTTTGTGTTTTTTCTCGTGTTTGTTATGTCTTGTTTTGTGTTTGTCATGTTTTTTTCTTTCTCGCGTCCGTTCGCGTTCGTTCGTGTTCGTCGCGTCGGTTTGTATTCGTCGCGTCCGTTTCGTTTCGTCCGTTTGTGTTCCTCGCGTGCGTTTGTGTTCGTCGCGTCCGTTTGTGTTAGTCGTGTGCGTTTGTGTTCGTCGCGTGCGTTTGAGTTCGTCGCGTCCGTTTATGCTCGTCGCGTCTGTTTGTGTTCGTCGAGTGCGTTTGTGTTCGTCGCGTGCGTTTGTGTTCGTCGCTTGTGTTTGTGTAAGTCGCGTGCGTTTGTGTTCGTCGCGTGCGTTTGTGTTCCTCGCGTGCGTTTGTGTTCGTCGCGTCTGTTTGAGTTCGTCGCGTCCGTTTGTGTTTGTCGCGTGCGTTTATGTGCGTCGCGTGCGTTTGTGTTCGTCGCGTCCGTTTGAGTTCGTCGCGTGCGTTTGTGTTCGTCGCGTATGTTTGTGTTCGTCGCGTCCGTTTGAGTTCGTCGCGTGCGTTTTGTCCCTGTCTTTGCCCTTGTCCCTGTCCTTGTCCCTGTCCCTGTCCTTGTCCTTGTCCTTGTCCTTGTCTTTGTCTTTGTCTTTGTCCTTGTCCCTGTCTTTGTCCTTGTCCCTGTCGTTGTCCTTGTATTTGTCCCTGTCTTTGTCCTTGTCCTTGTCCCTGTCCTTGTCCTTGTCCTTTACTTGAGATCATAATGATGTTTCAAATGTAATCGAAGTCACTGTAAGAAGAGTGAAAGCAAAAAGCCTTTGTTCCCAACCCAGGTACTTTCCTAACAAAGGTCAAATAATTTGTATGCTCCCATTGCATTGTATTTTGGTATCTGCTACTGACCAGTCATCCATTACTGGTTTGCTGGGTAGCTCTTGGTCAAATTGAAATACATAAAAATGTTCTATGCATATTTAGACAATTTAATGTATTTTTCATTGTATTATAATGACTTTCTTTTGGACTAACATGCAAAACATTTTAGCTGCATTATTTTTTTTTATAGAAAGCCCCGTTTTACAATTGTTATATCAATAGGTTCTTTATTGGCACAAACATTATTTTTTTTAAGTCTCAATCTGTCTGACATTCTAATCTTGAGATTTTTAAAAAATTATTACAGTAATGATTTCAATTCAAAATTATTGATAAATATAGACATGTCCCCGATGCAATATATATATATATATATATATATATATATATATATATATATATATATATATATATATATATATATATATATATATATATTAAGCTGATAGTACCATTTGTATAAGTGTTTGGTATAACTCTGTTTTCAAACCCATGACATCCCTCCATGGCAGATGTTCTTACCACTGGGCGACTGGAGCAGACCAACATCAAGTGAAATTAAAAACAAAGTATCATTAACAATGTTAATATCCAATGTAATGGGATCGATATGTATATTATACCATGACGTCAATTTATTTAATTTTATCAAAGTAAGTATAATTGTTTTCATTGCCGTTTCGGATGGAAATAACTTTTGGGCAAACAAGAAAACATTCTTTATCTGTTTTTCACTTTTCAGTGCGAGATGGAGAAATAGAACCATCACTCTGTCCAAAAACATTTTTATTTCAGGAGCGAAACACTTATTCCATTCTAGATACGATATTTCAGACACTTATCAACCAAGCTGTGTACACTTCCTATTGATACTGAATTCATTATATATTGTTACCATGGAAATAAAGTGTAACATAAGTAGTATATATCTTGTGAGTATGCAAACTGAGTGTTGATACAGCATGCTTTCACTATGATTTTTTAAAAAAAAAATTGGGAAATTGCAATATGTCATATTTAGGTTAATCTTTATTGCTATTATGCCATCTTACACAGGTGAAATGATGTTAATACAGGACACCTAAATCGTCTTCTATTGTAAAATTGAGTATATTTGATACACTATCATTTGTACAAATAACAATATTTTCTTTATTTGTACACTGAAGAACTCGAAACCTAAGAGACATTTTTATAACAAAAATATAGGAATTCATAGTTTTACTGTCTGATAATTTTTTACTTTTTAAAATTTATTTAAGTTGAAACTGAGCTGTGGATGGACCTCGCTGATTCAGAAGATGCAAATTCATTATTAGAGATTATGGAATCCTCAACATGTAAGAATTGTTTTGGAAGTGTATATTAACCTCTTGTAATAAGTTTACACTTTAGGTCATATATCCCTGAAACATGCTTATGCAATGACCTGTTATCTGTCTCACCGTTAGAGCTAATTTTGTATTACTACTTCTACCAACAAACTGATAGGGCTGCTGAAACTGTACATTTATTCGTCCCAAGGTCTAGTTGGCCCAAAATGAAAATTGTGCCCTTCAAACATTCATGTCATGTGGCTGCCATGGTGACAACCTTGCCTTTAGAATCTTATTGCAATGCCTTCTCAACAGCATGAACAGTTTTTCTGAAAATGCATTCTTCTCCAACTGTTTAATTTATTTTGATCTTATTGAAAATATTTTTAGTGCTGGACAAATAATATATTAGTGTTGGAAGTGAACCTCGAAAACCTTGAAAAAGTTTTATTTCACCTACAAAACGTAACAAAATCTTAAAGAAACTGGAGGAAATCTAAATAAATAATACATACCAAAAATGTTTTAAGCCTGAGGAATACTTTTAAAACTTTGAAGACATAAACTTAATAACCTAAAAAAATTCAATTTCACTACTAATCCTGTTTTTAGTGTATTCATTACGGTAAGTTATTAAAAATTGGATTCAAGTTATGATTTTCATGTTTTAATACAGTAATATTTTGTGTAAGTTTTGATATGAAACTACACCTGCTCATTTACAAATATCCATTGGTCTTTAAAATTTTATATTGTAGTCCTATGACATTCAGTACAGCTGCCATGGTGGCCATCTTGAAAATCTTTTCACCTTCCCAGCTACTGTTATTTGTGATATTATAGGCAGATAACTCATATTCCTTGCATCCAGTGGCCCCTCAGATATTTGGAAATGAATTGTCCTGTTATTACATTTTTAAAAATATTTTACCCTGAGATCTTCTTTTAAATATTTCCATTGATTGACAAATGATTTATTATAATTGACAATTTATTGAAAATTGAATTATAATTTTGTAAGCTAATAATATTTGAATATGTTGTATGTTAATATTGTATGCATTTCTTGTGATCAGTGAAATTATGTTGCAAAATTTGTGAAGTGCAAATTATTATGGATAACAATGACAAATCAGAGCAAATTTAAAAAAAATTATTCTCATTGGTAAACAATAAAGGATTTGATATGGAATCATTAGCTGCTTATTTACTTTGTTCTGCATTAGTGCTGAATGTATTAAATCTTGATTTCATGTGTGTGTGTGTGGGGGGGGGGGGGGGTGTTTCATGTCCAAATAATAATGCCTTTATGGTGCCAATTAAATTAAAGTTTTAGAAAGTGGTATTGGTCTGTCTTTTGAAAAAGTATAGGATTTAACTGTTCCTGAAATTAAATAACTCATGCTTATTGTGTCTACTACTGATTAACAGGATTACAATAAGAAAATAAATTTCAAAATCTTTTAATTTCAGTCTATTGATTTGAGGCAGAGAAGATACTGAAAACACAAATAGAAAGAGAAGACCAACAAATCTCCTTAAGTGGAAGAGATATGAGAAGAACATTATATTTGAAAACGTACATGTACTATAGAATATAGATTATAGAAAATGAATATATGCTAAACACTACATTGAAGAAACAAGAAGACAAAAAGTCTATGAAACTTATAACATATACAGAGGATTTTAAAATATGGAGTATTGTTCAGAATCAGAATGAATTTATGTTAAATTTATTATCACGCATTTTAAATTCTTACTGAGTATAGCACTATTTCTATGACGAGGTGTTATTGTCAATAGCAACGCACATTGTTAATCTAAATTGTCATTAGATGTTATATTAAAATGCAACAAGTTTCTTAATTTGTTCACTCATGCATACTCTCTCTCTCTCTCTCTCTCTCTCTCTCTTTCTCTCTCTCTCTCTCTCTCTCTCTCTCTCTCTCTCTCTCTCTCTCTCTCTCACACACACACACACACACACACACACACACTCTAGCATTTAAGACTATTCGTCAAGCGAATTTTATGATGGTGTTGGTATAATATGGTTTAATATTATATAAAAAAACGCAGTATAAATTATGTAGCAATCATTGATATTTGTTGCCACTCGTATGTAGAGTTGTCAAATCTACCTGATAAATGTCGCAATCTTTACATGATATATTTAATCTGATTTATAGAAAATGAATATGTTATACACTACATTGAAGAAACAAGAAACAATTTTTTCCCCGTGAGACTAGCATTATTTCTATGACTGGGTGTGATTGTCGATAGCAACGCACATTGTTAATCTAAATTGTCATTAAATGTTATATTAAAATAAAACATGTTTCTTAATTTGTTCACTCACGCATACAAACACATTCTCTCTCTCTCTCTCTCTCTCTCTCTCTCTCTCTCTCTCTCTCTCTCTCTCTCTCTCTCTCTGTCTCTCTCTCTCTCTCTCTCTCTCTCTGTCTCTCTCTCTCTCTCTCTCTCTCTCTCTCTCTCTCTCTCTCTCTCTCTCTCTCTCTCTCTCTCTCTCTCTCTCTCTCTCTCGCACACATGCACACTCACACTATCTTTTAAGACCAGTTGATGTAGTTTCAGCCATTTGAAAATGTATCGTGATTCCATAGCGATTATGCATTTCTTGGTATCATTTTTGAATCTGTTTTCAAATTGAAAATATCTGATTAACGTTTCTTTTTATTCAGTAGAATCTTTACCTAGCTGTAATAGTGATTGAACGACCTTCAGCAAATTCTATGCAAACTGTTGCTGAAAGTAGGGCATAACCGACGTTTGATCTGGAAATCGGATTCCACCGGATAGTATGAACTTCCGATTAATCGGAGTCGGACAAGGCAGGAACGACCGATTCGGATAATAAAAATAATAAAGTTGAATTTCTAAAGCACCGTGTCTAACACTGCGTGTCATTCGATAGTGCGTTAATAAAGTTAAATAAGAAGTCAGAAAAGTCCAATATGGTCAACACAACCACGCTGTGAGACAATCTATTTGAACCGACGGGTGAAAACCGGAAATGAAGCCGGATATAGTAAAGTATTAAGTAACATGTTAGACATGGCAAAACCAGATACCAGAAACCCGGAAACGAAAGATGAAATTTTTTAGAAACAAAATACGGATTTAGCATTTCCGATTAATCGAATCGTATCCGGAATCGGAAAAATTTCATGCCCAAAATCCGGAATCGGAAATCGGTAGAAAAATGCTAATCGGTTATGCCCTAGCTGAAAGTATGTTGCTTCTTTCATAGTCAGTTTATTTTGTGTCTAGTTGGCTTCAATAATTCACTGTACGCCATACTTGTCTAATTATCGTTTTAAATACTTTTTCATAGTCCAGATCCAAATATTGAAAAATGAAATGTTTGCATTTCTTGAAAGTGTTTCGATACTGTATCCACTGAATAACATTCTAAAAATACCTATGCCTTATGGCGCTACCTTCAGTTTTCAATGCTAAAATAAACTCAGAAAGACTATACAAAGATCTGGACACGTTACTAAAGCATTGCAGCAAAATAAAGGATCCAAACAGTTGTATAAAGCGATCTAGCAAATCTAATTACCAATAACCAATAGTGTGGACAATGTGTTTCAATGTTGAATTATATTTTCGTAATTCCTTAGAACACCGTGAAAACAGAGACTTCCCCCTAATAGTAAAAATGTATGATAATTTTTTATGTAAAAAAATTACAACTGCTTCTTTGGGGTCATGTGTGACCAGGTTTCATTAGTATTGTTAGAAAATTATTGTGACAAACCAAATTAAAGAAAATCCAGTAAATATTATCAATTAGTCCATATCGTGTGGCAAATTATACTGTATATTCATTAGAACCCCGAAGAATTTATTTCTTTAAGCACATTGCGATTGCGGTGTTGGTAGATTTTTATAAAGTGTGAATAGTGTACATGCAAAGTATACATTTAGAAATTAATATCCAAATGCAAAAGAACATTGTCCACATACATACATACATACATACATACATACATACATACATACATACATACATACACACACACACACGCGATGGTTTATATTTTCTATCGGAAATCATTACCTGTTCGTCCAATGAATAACATTGGGAATGACAGAGTTATTGCAGTTGAAATTAACCTATGCGCTATTAAATTGTTTCTGTTCTGTGTGTGGTTTCCTTCCACAAATACCTCTTTAGATGATTATAAAGAAATAATGGAAACTGTGGAATGCCTATATGATGAATATAATCAAAAAGGTTGTGTGATTATTTGTGGTGACTTTAATGCGGAGCTACCTACAAAAGTGATTCCAAAAAGCAAATATGGTAAAGGATACATACTACAATCCTTCTTGACAAATAGGCATCTAATGTCAACATTTGATATTTTCCCTTCTGAAATACCAGGATATACATATTGCTCATCGGATGGCAAACGTTCGTCTTTGATTGATTACATTTTGATACCCTCCTCCAAAATAGATTTAGTTCATAGTGCTAATATTGAAGATGATCATCATCTCATTTATCTGATCATTTACCTGCACGAGTAGAGTTGTTAGTTCCTGAGGAACTCCTGGTATCTACATTTTCCAGATATCCAGTTACAATCAACTGGCAAAATGTTTCTTCAGAACAGAAGGAGAGGTACAAAAATGAAATTAATGAGCACCTGAACTCAATGGAGCTATTTGTAAATAGTATTTTGGATGTACAAAACACCCTTATTACTGTCGCGACCGTTCTACGCAACACAGCTGATAAAATGTTTCCCAAAAAAAGATTCCTCCCACACTTAAAACCTTACTGGAAATTTTTTAATGTGGCTGAACTGCATAAAGAGATGAGAAAAAAACGATTGTTATGGATAAAAGATGAACGGCCACGTGGGACATAATTTATAACGTATGCAGAATACAAAAATGCCAAAAGAAATTTCAGAAAACAATTAAACAAGGCAAAATACCAGTAAGAACAAGAACAACTAAATGAGCTGGAAAAAGCCGCAGAACTGGATGTAGGGAAATTCTACAGAATAGTAAGACTACATAAGAAGGGGCAGAGACAAGATATTTCTGAACTAAAAGTGGAAGGAGAAATAATACGGGACCCTGATTTAATTCGTGACGCATGGTGCTAACATTTTAAAATGTTAAGTACTGAAATACCAGATATTAATTTTAACGAATCGTTTGCAGCTGAAATTAGAAACAAAATGAAACATATTGTGGATTCAAATATTGATGACAGAGCTGATAAGGATATGTGTGAAACCATACTATTGAAAGACAATGAAGATGCTGTAAGAGAGCTGAAGAAAAATGAATCATGTGGACATAACATATGTGCAGAGCATTTAATGTTTGCCTGGCAGTCGATTAGTTATATTTTGTGCAAAGTATACAATAGAATAATTTCCTTGGAAACGTATCCTGATTACTTCAAACTTGTAAATGTTATACCTATCTTTAAAGGCGGGAAAAAAGATAGGTTAGATATGAATAACTATAGAGATATCTCTATCGTTCCAGTATTTCAAAAAGTTTTTGAAAAAATATTGCTGAAAAGGCTAATTCTTTACAGCGATAAAATCGGTTTCCCTCACCCATTACAACAAGGATTTCGAAGCGAATGCAGTGGCATTACTGCAGCCTTCATTATAAAAGAAGGAATAGCCCATTATTTGGAAGGTCAATAAAAAGTGTATGCTGCATTCCTGGACATTGCGAAGGCCTTTAATACGGTGTGGCATGATGGCCTCTTTTATAAGCTATTCCATCTCGGAATCAACGGAAAACTGTGGAGATTAATTAGAGATTCATTTCAAGAAGTTAAGGCTCACGTTCTGCTCAACGGATATCATTCGAAACCATACGCTGTCAATCAAGGAGTAGGTCAAGGAAGAACGCTATCGGCATGGCTATTCTTAGTCATGATAAATGACCTAATATCCTTGCTGGAATCTACAAAATCTGGAATATAAGTTGGCACTCTGAGTATCCCCTGTGTTTTACTAGCAGATGACACGTCCTTGCTATCTTCGTCATTTAATGGTATGTGTGTTTTACTTCGTAACCTCAATGACTATGCATCGAAGTGGAGACTGCGGTACAATGCTGATAAAAGCAATATTGTCATATTTTCGAAGAAGAAAATCACATAGAAACCTATGTTCATGCTTGGAGATAAATTGATTCCTATAGTTTCTTCTAGAACCTACGCTGGGGTTACTCTCTCTGCAGATCTCTCCAATACTGCTGCAGTAAAAAATGCTTGTGATATAGGAAGGTCAGTATTTTATTGCATTGTAGGGACTTGCATTGGAAAGGGTGGAATGAATCCAATTAATAGTGCTACAATATGGTCAAAAATAGTACTACCTGCATTAACATATGGATGTGAATTGTAGTCCAGCTTGAGCCAGTCACAGGTATACGATCTTGAAGTATGTCAAAGAAAGGCGGCAAGAAGAATTATAGGTCTCGATCAGCGCTCTTGTACAGAAACAACAATTAGCAGTCTTGGACTGTGGACCATTGAGGGTTATGTGGACAAAATCAAACTTGGCTTCTTCAATAAAATCTGCAGAGCTAAAGATTCATTTGTATGGAAAATTATATTCCATAGAAGAATCCTTGACTTCTTGAGAAATGAGAGCGAGAGCATTGGGTTTGTTAAAGATATATATCGTGTTCTTTTGAAATATCAGCTTGGCGGGTTTTTCCAACTACACGTGAACACTCTACATTCTACCCCGAAATCGGCATGGAGGAGGAATATTGAAATGGCAGTTCACTGCTGCGAAGAATCATTATGGAGATCTAAACTTGAAATGAGACCTGAACTTTTACATTATGCAAGTGTCCATACTAATCTTCAACCACTTGCAGTTTGGAAACTTGTGTTCCTAATAAAACTTGGACTTTCGCTAACATTGCTTATTTAACTATGTGTCCCATTACAATAGAGAAGGAAAATAATTGTAAACTCTGCAAGAGATTGATTATAGACAGAACCAAGCATATGTTACTATTCTGCAACGCCCTAAATGATGAGCGTAACACTATGTTTGAAAAAATAATAGATACCATCGACATCCTAAACTCCCACTGGCTTTTATGTCAGGACAATGACACCCTACTTCATATCCTTTTGGGCAAGAGAGTGGACATCTTTGATTCTATGGATGATCAATCATGGCAGACATTCATGTGTGTGGTGGCTGATGGAATAGACGCAATTTACAGAAGAGCAAATGAACTTGTAAATGATATCCCATAGTATGCTTATTCAGTAAATTAAGGAAATGGACCCAATTCATTTATATCTAATAAATAACTCACATGTGCTCTAAGTGAATGAGAACATGATAATTAATTTAAATCGTTTTAGTTGAATGTAAATAATTACAATTCCATTATTTCCCCTCTCTTAATATATGTTGCGTATATAACTCGTTTGCAACGAGTTCTCTCACGTATGTGTTTTGACATTAAGTTCTCTATGCTTTTGTTGCTATATAGTGTACTGTAAGTAATTTAATCACAAACTATGTTCATAACGTTTTTGTATTTACGAAACATTAACTGAATGAAATCTCTTATGAAGAGGAAATAAAGAAAGTCAGTCAGTCAGTCAGTCAGTCAGTCATACATACATACATACATACATACATACATACACGAGAAAGCAATCGATGGTTTATATTTTGAGAGGTGTAAAATACACCAATAATATTAGTCTGAGAATATAAAATTTCCATCTTAGATAAACTTATCCATAATACAAACTATTCCCAAATATGAAACTTAAACATTTCCCCACATTTAAATATATTCCGTCCGTGCTGGAAACTAAATAGTGAATTTAATTTAGTTTAGCGTGAATTGTAGCATCTAGTGGGTAGTGTATGGTTACCGCATGGCATGGTTGGGATTAAATTTGTAGTGTTATAATCGCGAGCATCTAGGTATGGTGTGCTAATACAGCACACGTGCAAATTTATTTTAATGATACCATCTTGTGTAGGGCACAGAAAGTACAAGAATAACATATAACACTTTGATAATTAACACAGTACGATCTATACTTGCATAATAAATTAGCATTATCTCCCTTGAAAAGATACGGACCATTGGTGGTGAAACACGACGAGAATAGACGGCACAACATAACAATATCTGGCTGTGTGCTAGGTCAAGCTAACAGAAAATTAATTAGTAACGTAGCTTTAACAATATTTCAGCCACATCTCTATAATGTATGCACTGTGGCATTTATAGTGATGTGTAGCAGTGGTGGATCATGCCACAGACATGTAGCATCATTCACCACCCATCCACATTATCCCGACACCAGCCCGACAAGTCTTTACACTAACCTACCACAGACCTGTAGCACCATGTCCCACCCATTCACATTATCCAGACACTAGCCCGACCAGTCTTTACACTAACCTCTTAGTTCTAAGCACCTTGGGAAAAAGCTGTTGGTACCAATTTTATAAGCCTTTGGTATGACACATCCGGAGTTCGAACCCACGACCTCCCGCATCCCAAGCAAGGCCATAGAGTTGTCTTTCTAGAAATGAGAGTTATAGATAATATTTTAACAATTAATATGTTTCCACGGTATAAATCATTTTCTAACATGTACACACAGGGAATAACTGAAAAACAAAATCATATTGATATATGAATTTCAGTACTGTTTCATACACACGCAGTAACATCCTTTCTATCCTTCTATAAAAATTGTGGTAAAGGCTCTTACTCCAGCTTGTATTGGTTGGAAGCTTTTTACGTCATAAGCTATGTCACTATCAACTTGCGCAATCAAATATATTATAATTAAGTAAATCTTTGGCCAGTTGCCATTTTGCATAGAAATGTAACTTGTAAGTTAGTGTTTTTGTAGAAGGGGTCCACGACTATCCAGCCTTACTTTTCTCTACAAAAACTTAAATAGCTACTAAATGTTTTTATTTTGATTATGACTCTGGCTGTCTTATTTTTAACATTTATGATTTCCCCTTTATTCGTAATGTATAGTCTTAAAATGACACATTTACTGCCAAAACAATGTTGTTGTGGAATTGCACATTGCATGTTTTTATTGTCTTATTTGGATCGATAAAATCACTAAAATTTTAAATTTTCTCCTAGAATTGTACAAGAAAATATTTAGCTCTTGCGTGGTTTTTATAATCATCTCTCTCTCTCTCTCTCTCTCTCTCTCTCTCTCTCTCTCTCTCTCTCTCTCTCTCTCTCTCTATATATATATATATATATATATATATATATATATATATATATATATTGTTTCTGTTTTTGCTTATACTACACCAAGTAAATTTAGAAACAGATCAATTAAATAAATAAACTTTACGAAGCATACGGAATTCTGAAATTTTATCTTGGACATGGAGATGGTAATTCTGCGAAGTCCTTTTTAAGTGTAGTGATCTGCAGGTGACAGGTGTGAAAACCTGTCTCCCTTTTATTGTATGCCATTTACCACATGTGTGGCACCCCACCCACCCCTTTGTATAGAGAAAACACAATTATCAATAAAATAAAAATATACCATGTTTATGTCTTTGGTTGATTGATTGATTGATATTTAAAGGCGCACCAGAACTTTTAGGCTATTTAGCACCATACAACAGGTTGTATTTAAACATGGTTAAAAATACTTAAGGTTTAATATCGACCAGCGATATAAAAAAAAAAACAAATAGTTCAATATAAAATGATAAGTTGTTGGTAACAGTAAAATATGAAGCTTCCCAATCAACGGGAGATGAAAATGGTGTATGTTGATGAAAAGATGTTGCAAAATAATGGGCGGTATTTGCATTAAATAAAAATGCACTAGGTGATGACATACACGTTAAAGTTTAAGATAAAGATTTACTTCCTTCAGGAAATCTAAAATACAAGTGATAGATACAGTATCAAAAAGTTCCTTCATGTCATGTACATTATAGTACTTATCACGTGTAGGTTGCAGGTCGGAACACTCGGTCATAAAGTGTTTAACAGTGAATGGTTCATTGCAAGAGACGCACTCTGGTGGATCTTCACCTTTTAGTATGTATGAGTGGGTTATGTATGAATGACCGATTCTGATTCTTGCAATTACAGTCTCCTCCCTACGGATAGTTCTGTAGGAAGGAGTCCATTCCCCCAGAGTAACTTTGATGGCATGAAGTTTGTTGTTGACTGCATGATCCCATGACGTCTGCCACTTTTGACGCAGGTACCTTTTGATACAAGGTTTAAAATCAGTAAACGGTAATTTAAAATCTGATGGTTCTTGGGATTGGGATAGAGCCATCTTAGCAGCCCGGTCTGCTTCTTCATTACCTCTAATACCAATATGGCTAGGTAACCAACAGTATACTATATTGTCTTTGGTACGTTCTAACCACTAGAACACCGGAGCAGGTTGAACAACTCTCATAGGGTTGAAGTTATCATTAAGTTGAAGAACATGGATAGATGTAGATAGTTCTGTAAAGCCATTGCATATTGACAATGTAGGCTTATTTATCAATTTTGGAACTATCACTTGTGGCTTTGTCTTGTAGTATATTGATGGGGCATATGATTGATTAAAACATGTTGCCTGTTAAAAGTCCGACTGGATTTGTTTCGATTAGATCCATTTATCCCGCTGTTTTCCTTTACGTTTTTATTAATATTCCATTATACACTGCGCATATTAACATTCTGTATAATATATTTTGCTATCATTTGAAACGAACTCTTATGCATCAAATCTCTTTCCTCATTAAATGGCAATGCACCATACTTATCTCATTTATTTGAATTGTTTATGCTCCATGTTAATAGTTGTCGGGGAAAAAAGGAATGGAGGAATAGTTAAATTGTTATTGAGATAAACACATAATTGTATATACAATAAATTTGCCATTTTTTAAAACTTATTTAACGAGTTATTTGTGGTATTGCTAATTATTTATAAATATTGACGTTACAATACCGGAACATTCTGCGTCAAAACGGGAGTTATTTCCCTTGGCAACTACTGACTTTACTCATATTCCTGTTACACTAAATATCGCTAAATATTCGCAGTTTTTGTTTGTTTTTGTTTTTGTGTGCTTTTGATGAAATTTAAAGTGAGTATTTTTTAACGTTTAAGGTGTTTTTGGAGAGTCTTGGGGTGTTTAGTAAGACCCAGTTTGATCTAAAGCCGTACATCCTTTGACAATGGTATGAATGCGCTGATCTTTGAGAACAATAGTATCAGCCCCTAAACAAGACCAAGAGGAATTAGCGCCTAAAATAGTAGCTTTGTTCGCTCAACTCCATCCAAAATACTAAGCAATGCATCTTCTATGTGAACTTCTTGAACGTTATTTTTATGCTGCAACGTTTAGTTTAATTTACTGCATGTAATCGTTTACAAAATCGGTAAACGAGTAAACGAACATGCATAAATTTATCATTGACTGAGGAACTACCCGTAACAGTCAAAGGATATTATTTCTAAGTTTATGCTTAAAATTATTATTAAATACAAGTTTTATTTAGTATTATTCTGTTTAAGTACTTTTATATAATTTTCACACTGAATGCGGCATCAGCTCAAAATTAAAATGTTAACGAGAAACGGTTTTAGCCACGTTACAAAACATTACACGCCAATAATTACTGAGAAACAATAGTGATGTTAAAGAAGCCTTGATTAGAAGCCATTTATTTTAAAGAAACTCAGTTTCAAATTTGCAAGAAATTGCATACTTGCTCAATCCTCGTATATCCCTCAAAAAGCATACACCCACCCACGCGCGTCATGTCAGTATGTTCGGTTTTAATATATAATTTGTTGTCATATGGGAAGCAATATCAACCCAATTTCAAGGACTTTTTACAATAAAAGAAAAAATAAGTACAGCAAATTAAATAAATGCAAAATGAACGATGTGTGACATGCACATTATATTACGAGTCACCTGTTCAGCATGTGTAAATGGTAGAAAGCGGTTGAGTTTCTACTAACTTAGATGAAATGGCATCGTTTTGGTTATTGTAAACTTCATCCAAGGTTCCAGCGTGATAACCCTATTTACACCTTGGCTTATCGAGTAGATAGTTCTGTACTTCGGATCTGTAAATTTCATTAGATGTACAAGTCACTGATTTATTTTAAAATTAAGTTGTTCAAATTTGAACACGGTTCCGAACCTGGAATTAGCAAATATGAAAATAGTATTGATGTCTCAAAAGGATTAATCTAAAGTGTCTTTGAATGAATCCACAGTTCTCCCAAAATAGTTAGTACAAAACGTAATCATGCGTACTTTGTTATTGACGGTAGCCAACACTTTTGGTGTTGCTTCCTAGCGACGAAGATGTGGATGAGGAATATTGCAGGCAGAGATTATGCGCATTGTTGTGTTGAGCTGGACATCAATTAGCTTAGTATGGGATGAGTTAACCCAGACAGGAGTGCTGTATTCTGCTGTCGAATAACAGAGGGCCAGTGCTAATGTATTGAGTGTCTGAGCACTAGAACCCCAGGTTGAGCCAGCCACTATGCAGATTAGGTTGTTTCGAGTGCTGAGTTTTGCTGCAGTTTTATTCAGGTGGTTGTAAAATGTCATTGATCTATTGAGAGCCACACCAAGTTATGTTGGGGTCAGATCATGTTTGATATGCTGCCCATTGAGGAGAATGAAAGGCTCACGGTTCGCATTTGCATTGTTAAGCTTGAAGACGCTTGAGACTGTCTTAGTTGCACTTGGCTGTATTCGCCATTTCTTGAAGAAGTTCGTCATATCCTCCAGATCGTTATTTAGTACCCCCTCAATCTCAAAGCTGAAAGAATAAAGTCAATGAAGAAAATATCAGTTTAGCTACACATCCAGTTAAGTTCATTATCGCTTATAGAAATGTAGAAAATGAAAGCATGAACATTTGGTATTGTGTTATAATTTTTTCATGGATTAGCTCCACTCCGTTAGATTTGAAATTGTGTTAGCTGATGTTTGGGGTGGTCAGTAGGATACTGATATTTTGAAGAAAACAACGATTTAAGCTTCGTTGCGTATTCGACGGCGGCTGCCTTTTGGTATGATGTTTTTGATAAGAATAATTGCAGTTACTGTACACGTCTTCTTCTTACATTCAATATTAATAAATAAGCTAAAAGAAAACTACCCCATGCACCTTTTTCATTTTATGAATTTACCTGTTAGCTTAAATTGTTACACAAAAAAAAAAAATTGCATTTTCTGTAAATTATGGCTTATCCAAATGTTCGTAAGATTGTACTGATGTGTGCAAATTCATTTATCAACAGGTCAATATACCACACACTAGATTTATCTTTATGTTGATATTTCTACCTCTTTTTCTTTTCTAGGCAATTAATCATAGATGTATTTGCTGTCTGTCCATACTGTTTTCGTCACGGTTAAAAACGTTGCAATTAAAGAAAGCAAGTATACAGAAGTAGATAGTTCTGATTTAGTCTCCATCTGTAATCTAGAGCAATTGTTTGTAGTGTGGACTAATAAACGTATGATACAAAATGTATTTTACTTTTGTTTGTCTGTTTGTCTATCAATTGTTTTATCTATCTGGTGGACTAAAAGAAAATGATGTACTTTGGATTGTAATACCAAGTGCGTAATGTATGTTCTTGCTCTGTACAACACTGATCATTGTCAATGTCTCGTCTTCTGTGTGATTCATCTCCTGAGTTTGAGACGACTTGAAATTCGGAGTGCAAGTCAACATACTAAATTATTACAATAACGCAGTACCCAAGATTTCGACTGCCTTAAGAGCCTCCACAGGGTTTAATCCAGCACTGCCATCATCATCATCATCATCATCATCATCATCATCATCATCATCATCAGTTTATTGACCCATAGTGGCCATTGAGGCACTGTGTTTCTGAACATCTGACCAGTTCCATCTACTCGTCTCGATCATGTGCCAATGTCTGTGTCCACAAAACTTTTCCTGGTCCATTTTGTGATATTATCAGTTCACATTTGTATCTGTCTACCTCTCCTTTTGCTAACCAGGACACTGTCCTGCAGTACTGTTGTGAATGGTCTGTTGGCTCTAGTGACATGGCCATACCATTTCAGTTTCTTCTTTTTGACAATGGTCAGGAGATAATCATATTGGCCTACTTTGTGCCTGATGGTGTTACGCACTTCTTCATTTGTGATGTGGTGGTCCACGTAAGAGCTGCTAAGGATGGTTCTGTAGCATCTCATTTCAAGTACCTGGATTATTCATTGCCATTCTGCTGTCAGGGTCCAGGCTAGCAGCAGAGAGGCCCTAGATACCATTTTTTGAGATCTCGATGAGCCAAAAAAAATAGAACACGCATGGTCTCATCGGGTAGGTCTGGCCCTCTCTGCTGATGTACATTTGTCCAGGGTTATCCAAATATTTTGTCAATTTCTGTACGGTATCTTGATCGTGGGTGATGTAAATGTATTGTTATAAATCCGTGCTCGCGCAAAAAAATTTTTTTTTTATTATAAAAATTTAATTATATCCATATTTCCGTAGCAATACGTTTGATGAATATTTCTCAGAGTATTTTTATCTAAGCCGTTAAATACAGCAAGAATATTAGTTATTTCTGATTACTTTTGGAATTTGAGTATACCGTTGAGTTAGATAAATAACATCTGTAGTTTTATGCCTTCCTTGAGAAAATATTTTAACTGGATTTGTTTGTTTGTCTTGCCTTGCGTCGTCGTAAACAACTAAATTATTAATAAATCCATCTAATTTATCGACGGACGGTTCATCATTGATATATGTTATAAACTCGATAACGTCATCGCAGTTTTAGCAATTTTGCGTTTTCATTAAAATCTTAAGAACTTCATAACATCGCTGATCATCAATGGATGGTGCTACCAAATACAACGTATCCCCTTTCAACCATCTCATTATCAGATTTATTAACAATTGTGTTTTACCACTTCCAGATGGACCTATTATGATCCTTCTGGTTTATTTATTTTAGCGCTGGATGATGTTTTACTGGTTTTTGTTTCGTGTCGCTGAAAAATCAATTACATCCATGTTTATTATTATTTATATGAATTATATTGTTTATGCTCCCGAGTTAAGACTCCAACCAATGACTTGTTTACGGTTACAACAAAAAATATAAAAAATATCATAAGATGGAAAATGTTCTGTATATGGCAGAAAGAAGTCTTCGTTCTTATCCAGAATTCAACGTAAAGATGGTGTTGATATTGCAACATTAATGTCGAACATTCCAGGTACTCCATGGGCTAAATACCCAGGAGCAAAACATATTCTTGGATATAATTATTGCGGTTCTGGAACTCGACCTGATATTCGACTTGATAAACAAGATCAACCAAAATCTGGTGAATATCCGATAAACGCGATGTCAAGTTCATGATGTTGCGCATAAGAGTAAAGACGTACAACATAGACATATCGCAGATGTAAAGTTGATTCATGCGCTAAATTCCATATAATAGAAAATTTAGCTAATTGGTTAGTTAAATCTAAGATGAATGAATTGTCATTGCATATCCTAGCTTTCTTGGTGATCCTTTAGCTAATGCACTTTCAACATAATCGATGTTAACTAAAACAATATCATTGATGATAAGTTTTTGTTATTCTGATGATCCTGGTATCTTCACGGAAATATTTTCTGTCGACGTGTATCTAATGGTCAATAACATAATGGTACAAGTAATTCTGTAAATTTGTCTTTATGTATCTGAAATATTTTTTGTTGAAGTTCATCACGAACAATTTTTCTACTTGCAACGATTATTTCATCTGGTCTCCATGTATTCCAAAACACATCTATGATAATTTCTGTAATTTATAGATACATATACAACAATTTAATAACAACAATACATACAATTTAACAACAGATTTGTTTCCCTAGAATACGAAATGAAAATTGTAAAAAGAAAACTTGCAGTATAGTGAAATGGATACACCAAATATTCATAAATGTTTTATCCCAAGGCCAAAGATATAGAATAATCGGAGTGAATTCGAGTGTAATTCAAGTTTTGAATGTGCATACTGAATGCCGTTCACAGTGCGGTGAATACAAACCTAGGGGATGGTGGTTGCGTGCTGAATAGTGATTCTTCTAGCATTCTGTTCAGGACTGGGTTTCATATAATAAACATTACAGCAAGTTTGTTATTTAATAAAATTATAATGTTGTTTTCACATGTTAATACCGAATATATTTCATTTGAAACAAAAGCAATATATTTCATTTTTAAACAGGTGACTTCAAACCCACTAAAATGTAAATGTCACATTTTTTTACACTACACAATGAGATATATATATATATATATATATATATATATATATATATATATATATATATATATATATATATATATATATATATATATATATATCGTTTATGAAAACCTAGCTAGCTGCCACAAAGAAGGACTGAACATATTGTTTTACAATAAGTCGTAGAAATGTGAATGTAAAAGAAGAAACTATCCACCTCTATTTAGAGGCTATATAAACCTTTCGCATCCAACGTCTTTCAAAATGTGTAGAAACTGTAGTCCTAGTAATCGTGATAATCTAACACCACATAGGTACAACGGACTGAGCACAGATACAATTTAGATAGTATTGAGTAATTCAGGAGTAAACATATAATATCATTATATTAATAATAATCTTTACGAAAGTACTTCAAATATAACCATGGCGCAAACGAAAAACATTTACCCCATATTTCATTTTGATAACTGTATATCTATAATCTATGAAATCAGAACTACCTCTTTCTTGTTATCTCTATAGATGTTTTATATTTACCTGAAACTTCTTTAAGGTATGCTATGAATTTCTGATATGTAGCATCCTCCTTTAATCTTCTGTTAGATCCGATATCTGAGAATACTGGTTTTAGGATATGGATCAATTTTCGCTGTGTCAGAGCTGACCTTGCAGAAGACCTGAAGAGATATTTAACACACGGCTTTCGGCGCATTAACTGAAAAGTAACATTACAATACATCAAAAGTTGTAATTGACCCAATCTGTTTGATTGGCAAGGTTGCAATAACAAAAGGGACTTTGTACCATAACTTCTTTTTTTGCATATAAGACTTTATTATCAGTTTGATTCTTATCCAGTTATGCGCATCTTCAGTTTACCTATCAATAATTGGAAAATATGAGGGGCACTAAATTTATAAAGCTTGATGAGATTAGCTGATATTCACATAATCAAATACATGATAAACTTATGCTTTTAAAATAACCTTAACAATGTTTACAATCCTTATTTAATAAACAAAATATGTTGTATATTGTTGTCCCAAAATCACTGCCAAGATTTTTAGTGTATAATGATAAGAGGTTACAAGAGTTGTATAGGTCAAGGTTATTGCTGCAGTTTTTGAAAGTTTAGATACTCATTTGTGCTTACATCAACAAAACCAAGCCGATTTAAGCCATCTCTAAATTGTGCCTGGACTGGTGTTAAGTTTTGGGACAGGAGCGTTTCTAATTCTTCTTCTGTTAGGAAACATGGTAGAAGGCCCGTTCTGCATCAATGACAAACCTAAAAATATTGTTAACAAGAATAGAATGGGTACTTTAGAAAAGTAACAAAGATGACGCGCGTGTGATATTAAATGAAATATATATTTAAACCAAATTAATCATTTTTTCTGTTTCACGCTTATTAACTCCGAAAACGAGACAAAGCCTGTTAAGCAAGAAATATGGGTCATCACAATCACATCTTACTAGGTGTTGAAATACGCGTGACGCATGAATGCACGCTAAAAATAGCAATGTATTGAGCATGCATGCAACAATGTCGTGTAAACTGAAACTGAGGTAAAGGAGTTAAAGAATGTCAAAAACATTTTTGCTGAAACAGTTAGGATCGCTTTATATATATATATATATATATATATATATATATATATATATAGAGAGAGAGAGAGAGAGAGAGAGAGAGAGAGAGAGAGAGAGAGAGAGAGAGATAGAGAGAGAGAGAGAGAGACACACACACACAGACAGACAGACAGACAGACAGACAGAGAATACTTTTGTTCAATAGCAGAATGAAAAACCTATACCATTCATTTATACTACAAACGATTTGCTTTATCGATTGCTTATCAATTTGCATACCAAAGCTATTTACCACAAACATTACCATGAAAGCATACTGTGCTCTGCCTAATATTCACATCGCAAATATGTTGTCCATCGATAGCCGAATGATGACCAGCATAGTAAAATTTAGATCTGCAGCAAGTAACGAAAATATAACACTTACCACAAACTAGTCCTGCACCTAAATAGTATTTCCTTTTAAGTCCACCGGAGTCATCTTTCAGTGTGTATGCACCCTCCTCAGTCATTTCAAAAAGTCTCCATTCTTCTTTTATTATTTCTTTCATCATATGAGTGAGGAACTCCTTCCTTGGTCCCCCTAGGTCGGAAGCCTCTTCTCCATAAAATGTCACCTCAAGAGGTACCAGAAGGTTTGGCGCTTCCAAGATCTCCTCAATTCCTGTTGCAAACATATTCATCCGTGACACATTGATGGGTTGGGTTTCACCCTCCAGCGGTTCTGTTAATGATGTTTGGTCTAATTGTCTTCCAGTCATAACAGATTTTTGAAAATGGCGCAAGACAGCTACTGGGTCATGAATGTCCTTGCTGTGGCAACAAAAAAGAGCAAGTCAAGTTACTTAAACTACTGAATTCAGGTGTAATTTTGTAACCTAAGAAGGCATCAATATACTAGTATACTGCAACAACAGAAAAGTAAAGCAACGGAGTCTAAGAATCTTAAAATTTGTCAGTTGTATCTAACGTTTCTAATTCAAAGGACAAGCACTCATTCATATGCATGTGGCAGTGAGAAATAAAGATATCTGCTGAAAACGTAATTAAAGTCAAGCTATATACATGAATTAATGTATTTTACTTGGATAACAAAGCAGAAGATATCCAACAAGATTAACTAGTTGGTAGACATATTAGCAATCGGTGCTTATTGGTGTGTGTGTGTGTGTGTGTGTGTGTGTATTAAACCAGTCTTTAATGTTAAGCATATAGTTACCTTTTCTCAGATGTAATTATAAACAGGTCACTTGGCACAACAATACATTGTCCAGCATGTAAAATGAACTAATTAGAGTTACCTGCATCTTATTATGCGTTATTATGACCCATCTAGACAAAATAATTTCCACTGTCTCATATAAAGTAATATGTTGATGAAAAGGCACAGATTGGCCTCAAGAAGGAAATTTTGTTTTTGATATATACTTTGATCACAGACTATTGATCGATTTGTTTCTAAGCATGAGTATATACAGCAACCAAACAACACGGCATCTCATAATTTGATCTTTCCAAAACAATTTTTAAAAAACATCTTACACTTCTTCCAAAATGACAGCCATGTTGTCAACTAAACAAGAATGCAGATCACCAATGTTGGAATGTCCGGTTACTTCATCGTGATGTTGAGTGTTTCTTGATCCAGCACCATGCCCTTCACTGGTACGGACTACTGTCGCTACTATACCAGCATGCTCATTGGTCCTAGAGCTGGGAAACGTGGCCACGACAGTCTCCTGTTGTCTAAAATCTTGAAGTGTGGTACATTACTGTACATTTCACCAGTGTTGAGAAGTGGGGGGGGGGGGTCTACACTACTGGTGTTATGTGCTGTTACAACACCAGGCTGCTCACTAGCGTTAGCTGGATCATCGCTGAAAACACATAAATATGTTTACAACATTTGACAATCAGACGATGATAGATCGATTCCGATTTATGTCGTCCTGTAAGTTTTATAAAAAGCATATGCATTGTATAAGACATATTTTAGATAATAACTGTACTTTAATAGTGAAATATGTGTAGGACACAACTAAAATGACTATAAAGTGGCATATTTATTAATTAAGGATGAATAAATTCCATCATCAGACTCTGTAACATGCAAGAGGATTGACAATGCAAAAAAAACATCGCGTAAAAAAATCCACCAACAGGAATTTTAGTTACTTTACATGGGTAGTGACCAGTGGACTGAGTAAAGGGGACAATGTATAATGCATGATCAATCTGCACAGGAGCCTCACTTTCTTTTTCACTAAAGTGATGCTCTATGGTGATGTTTAGTGGATTCAATACATCTATATGCAGTCTACTTCCAGTAAATTACATATCACGTTTGCAGGAACTGTACGAATGTAAATTATATTTCAGTTGTACATGCAACTATACTATACTCTACATACATATGAATCATTTATCAGCTGTACAGGGAATTAGTTACACACTCTACACAATTATGAATCATTTCAGGAAAATAATCAAATACTGAAGGATGGACAGAAGAACGTCACACAAATTGTCTAGTCCTGAGTCAAGTAGATCTAAAACCTATGTTCAAAGACATACAACTTACTTGAAAATTTCAATTAAACCTGCATCTTCTCCTGATTTCTGAAAATCATTAAAAAAATATGTGGGTACGTTTTTAGCAATAACACTCTCAATCCCCAACATTACGAAAATACTCTGCATAAACTCTGTATAAATTTAGTGATCTAAACAACAGGCATTTTCTAACCAAACGAAATTCATACCCTTTGATTCTGGCTAGGTATCAGTAAAGTTTATATAAAAAATCTCAACAGGAAAGCAAAGCAAAACTCCATTTACACAGCATTTATCTTCGCAAGCCAAGCTTCCGATATGATAATCCTATAAATACCTTGGCGAATAGAACATTGATACTGGTGCTTTGTCCTAGCGACATCTATTGGATTTCCTGAACTGCCCCCCCCCCCCCCCCCCCCATCGTACATAATGCCAAGTAAACAATAGCGTTATGCATTCTACACTGGCCGAAAATAATGGAGGTAATTGACCTAAAATGATACTTTGGATGTTTAACCTCGAAAGTATGACTGTGTACCAGAGTGAAACCATTACAGGTGTATTTGAGAAAGAAAATTGTGCAAACACGGACTGGGACTAGAAAATTGCTTACTTATCAGTCCATTCTAGCTGTGTGCTCCCCTTGTCCCGATCATGTAGGAACAGTGTTCACATTTGAACAACTTAATTTTGATTGGATACGGTGGCTTGCCGTTGCATCCAGTGAAATTCATAGACACGAAACACAAAAATACCTGCCCGATACGCCGAGTCTATGATAGGTTATCATATCGGAACCTTGCCTTGCGAAGATGACAGCCCTTAGAAATTGCACCTTTGTCTAATATACATGAATTGTATATAAACGGAGGTAATATACTGTTGGATTAATGTTAAAGCATTAACATGAGCAAAATACCTGATACAATTAATTGATAATCAGACTACTTTACCTGACAAGTTTGCATGTGTTCTCTCAGGTCCTTTATAGGTACCATGCTTGAACAAGACAAACACTTTTCTTGCTCTTCAAAGGAATCTTCTATGTCAATTATAGCGATGCTTTTCTGAATCGACCTGATGTATATGCGACCTGTACCGAACTCCCTAATGTCTTCTGCACTGCATCTTCCGTGACTTAATGTGGTTAAAACACTTTTGGAGTTGCTTTTTAGCGTTAACAGCTCAAAACCACCACACTGATTTAAAGCCGGAAAAGAACTGGAAAACAGATAATGATTAATACATTTTTTTTCGAGTATGGATAACGGTTTTATATCAATGTTCACTTTTAAACTCAATTTTAAAACAATTATGTAATGTGTCTGTTTGGCGTTAGGATTTCAGGAATAAAAATATGGTTAAATTTATTTGGAAGGTTGGTTCAAGCTGGAAATATTGAATGGATTATGTTGAGTACTGACATGAATCGTCACCGACTCTTATATTTCAGTAACTTCTTGAATACCATTCAATTATCTTTATTCAGATAATATTGTTTTGTGAACGTATCTAAAATTTGGTTTATACGTTGTTACGTATATTTAAGTCATTTTTTATTTTTGTCAGATTCAAATTTGATATTTTGGGTTTAAAATTCATTAATTGGGAGATATTTCTAGAAAATTGGGTTGACCCATACTCTACAAGTAAACATCAGATGTTGACCTTATTTCTGACCTTGTTTCAGGAGTGTAAAGGACATTATGAAGCTTTGTTCTCAATATCTTTTTATTTTTAGTTCTTGAGAGTGTGAATAACTGATTCTCATGTGGTGTGGTGTGTACGTGACTTTATGAACGTTGGTTTCTTCTAAAACTTCTAGAATATCACGTGACCCCTTCCTGTTTACGTAAAAGAAACAGTATATAGTTGTGTTTGAGAGCGAGCTGTTCAGTAAAAGATTTGGGCTTATAAAATACAAAGATGTGTGTTATTGTTTGAGTTATTTTTAATTACCTTGTGCGGGAAATTATTTTAAATAGTATGGATCAAGAGGAATTTATTGTGTTATTTATCTGGAAAATACTTGTGCTCATTGAATTATCATGAGACCAGAACTGACTTCATCACGTGACATCGTCTTCCATCTTGGATTGCTTCGTCAAAATTCGAACCTGGAACTATTAGGACATTTTATTATCAGGACTTTTGCAATTCCACTAGTGGATTAAATTGTGAATTGTTTTTGGATTAACTTTGGATTTGATTCTCAATTGTACTCAATAAATTGTTTATTAAGTTTTTTTACAAGCTTGTTTTTTTCACTCTTTCTATGTTGCTGTTGCTGTTAATCGAGCCTAAGCACGTAACAACGTTTACTTGATTTTGACAAGTAAACCGTAGGACATAGCTTGTTCAACCAAATGTTCCTTGTCCGCAAAAACGTTAAAAAAACACCTGGTTTTACAAGTATAGTATTAAAACTAATCGCAAAAAGGGATACAGTTAAGTCTATAAATAAAATAGACAATACATACGAATATGTACATTCAAATTTTACATAGTGTTTCTGAACTTTTATTTTGTGGAATATTCTATTTAAAAATCAATAGGAGCTTAACACATAATTTATAGTCCAACAAATATTAGCTTCCACCACTCCCACTCACACAAAAGCTTAATGGTTTAGCAATAAGTACTTAATTGTTTGATTTACCAAGAGAAAATATTGGAAGTAAACATTAGAGAAAATAATTTCCAGTTGGAATATTATTTTCATGGTGAGGCTTGGAACAACTTGAAGATGGGAATTTGTATATGTTCGCATTGTTGAGAGGAAGTTAATTTCTATGACTAAAACAAATCTGTATATTGTGAATAGAAGTTCACATAGAGATACAATTTGAAAGAGACATTTGCATCAGCAGCAGAGAGGGTGAATCCTACAACGTTTTTAGACAAAATTTGATTGAAATCCTAAAACGAGCCGTCTTATAATCTTATTTTAACCAAAAAAGGCGAACCCTACAACGTTTTCAGACAAAAAAATTGATTGAAATCTCCCTACGAAATCATTTTAACTAAAAAAATGAAAACGATTTTTTAATCAATTTTGGTCGCAACGATGTGGTCATCCACCCTCTCTGCTGCTACAGGTTAACAAAAAATAATAAATAATTTGATCGAGTCTTTAGGATGAAAATCATTTATGATTTCACAAACAGACTAATCGCTAACACCTCTTCTTGTAAATCAATCAGATTATTTGACTGGTCGGTGAGTTTGAAATTAATTCTGGTTAATGAATTATTATGGCATCGCATATAGACAGGATTAATTGGGTTTTCAATAATTAGGAATCCTGGAGGAGCTGTTGGTGCAAATGAATAAAGAATATATCCCTGCTGAGCTTGATTTGATTGCTCTAGATTAATCTGATAGCTTCCTTCGATAACATCACACACTAAATTGAGCGCAATCACCGATGAAATATTCACATTGAACGGAGCGATATGCCTACCGCCACCATCTGGGTCATTATTATGTTTGAGGATTTTTATTTCCGGTGATGCTGTTTTTTTCCACGTATCATGAATTATTTTGAAACCAACATCGATGGCATCATTGAGAAGTTTTTTTAGTTCTGGTACGTTATATCCTGGTAGTTTGAATGTTGGAATATCTTCAACGCGGATATTATAGTTTGATGCAAATCTTGTTCTCGATATGGGGTTTTTATCATCGAGTATAAATCGAATAATTTGTGAATTAAATTTTTCCATATCGTCGATAATTTTGTTACATGTTTCTACGACGCTGATAAATTCATCTCGGGTGAGAGAGCCGGATTTAAGGGGTATTAACAACAGTGATAAATCGTTGTTTATTGCATAAATCATACCAGTGATTTTAGGTTTGTTAACAAAATAATCCCCCTCTATTTTCTCCCCTGGCTTCTCTCTTCCAGTTGGTTGGTATATTAAATCAAAAAAATCTGTAATGAATTGGTAATCTCTATAACTACTCCCTATTGGATCATGATTTTTTATCACGTCGGTGACATAATCATTTTTTTGTGGTTCTGGTAAATCAACGGTTTTTCCCCCTGGTGGTTTTTCAGGCCATCCTAGTACGGTTCTTATCGAGCTGTTATAGATGTCTACGAGGTATCCTTCTGTGCTTATTTCAATTGCGGATGATAGCGTCGGTTCATGAACTGTTATAGCGATTTTTGACTCTGCTCCAGTAATCGATTTTATTCTACGCGCGAATTCATCATTGATTTGTTCGATTTGGTAAGACCCTGTTGGTATTGAAACAACGTTCCAGTCTGGGGTTCCGTCGGGTTTATTCTTATTTGCAAACACTAAAGAGTTATTCGGTTGTTGACCACCAAATGGTTTTGATCTGATATTAGGCCAACTGTGATATACTCGTAGTTTTGCAAGCGCGATTTCACTCACAGGAACCGGAGAGGGGAAATTCACACTAAACTCGGGTTCCGTTGATGTAATTGATATCATACTCGTTTGTACTGGTTTCGTGTTCTCCACTATTTGTTGAAGTAATTCCTGCTGTGTCGTCATTATACTCATGATTTATTTCTAATTTTGGTATCGAGGAATCATAAATACTGACCATCACTGAGAATTCACAATCTGGTAATGTTGATATTATTGAGATCATTTTGTTTTTTGGGTTCGTGTTTTCTGATTCCATCGGTGTTGTCATTGTTATTATACTCATGTTGTCGCTCTAATTTCGATATCGCGGAATCAAAAATACTGACCATCGCTGAGAATTCACTATCTGATATAATCGTATTGTCGAGTGACGACGATATCATCAATGATAATTGCGAATATGCGGTTGATGCAATATGAAATTGAAGTAAGTAATTCTGCAGTTTACTCTGGCTGCATGATGATATCTTTTTTGCTATCCCGGTTAATATACCCCCGATTGTAGCCACCGCAGAAATGCAAATTGGAACTACGACCGGGGCAATCATTGTAACAGATGCAAGTATTATTCCGGCGCCAGCGAGAACGCTTGACACCGAGTACATAATAACATCAATTGCGGTGATTCTTCGTCGGTATTTTTTTATTTTTATTTGATACTCCTCAGTGAGGGTTTTGAGTCTATTTTGAAATTCTCTGACCTGATCATAGCGACATTGCGTCGATGACAAAGTCATTGTTGTTTATTTTAAAAACACTAGCGTTTTCAATTGTGAAATCCGAATGATTTAGTTATTTACTTAAATCCGCTACGAATTCCAGATACCATGTTACTGATGCCTTAGCCAAACTTTTATCATCGGCTTTTATCGTTAACCGTTCAGTTTTATCCTTGTCGATGATCGTTGAAATCGTATTGTTAACCCCGGATGAACTCGACGATGATATATTAAATTGAATTGGTGCTACCAGCGTTAATCGATAAATACCCTTGATAGTAGCTGTGATATCTAATTTGTTGTTTGTAGGTGTCCACTCAAATGATCCGTGTTGGATTGTATATACTACGTTATTGGTTTTCTCATGAGGAATTTTTGTTTTTTCAATGATTGTTATCATCCTCGAAAAATCACCTTTGACGGCTTCGATGAAAGTTTTCGTCTCATCGATGGATTTTTTAATATCAGGGAGTTTTATTTCAATTTTATCCAACTGGGTTCCAATAAATTTATCAATGATATTTCTAAGAAATGATATAAACTGTTTTCCGTTATCTTCAATTTTAGATTCAAGTATTTTTAGTACAGCCAGAGAATTGTTTAACTCATCGTTGAGAGTTTTTAATCGATCTGTAATCGTCGAAACGAGTACACCCGGTTTGAGTTTACCCTGATCGGAAAATAACGCGATAGTATCCTCGATTGCGTTTTGTTGTTTAACCAAAATATCATCCAGAGAAATATTACTGGATTTCAATTTACCCTGTTTGTCCTGAAATACAACTATTTCATTGGGTTCAACACTTTCTAAATTCAACGTCTCAGCTATTTCATCTTTAATTTTTTTTGTTATATCCTTGATAGAATCAGGAGTTGCAGTGCCATCGGGTTTGGGTTTCAAAGATCTCCCCCAAATATCAATCATGTTATTGTAAAACTCTTTCTCTCTCTAAAATCGTTTCGATTTCCAGCGATTGCTGGCGTAGTCATTTACGACAATATGAGGTGGTTTTCTAGATGCTGAAATAGCCTCAAGGACATTTAATACTTCACTGCCACATATTGGTGGGTCAATCATCGTTTGTGTTGGTAGTGTAGAATACCAAGTCTTCATTGGAAGGGTTTTTATATACCGCATAAACTCTTTTGGTGGGGCTAATCCATATGAATCGAAATAAACAATCCCACGTGGATCAATAGCGTATGCAACCCAGTGAGTTCCAGGTCCGGTGCTGTTATCTAAATTAATGATTCCGGTTTCAACGCTGTTTGGTTGATGTGGTAATTGATCTTTCATAAAGACACCTCTGAAGTTTTTAATCACTAGTTTTTTAGCCGCATCCATTAAATCAAAATTGGACATAGGAACCATCGAAGATTTGGGAACTATAGGTTCCTGAATTAATAAATCGTTCCTGGTAGTCTTAGACCCTTTCCGCTGTACCACGAATACGGGGTTCCTGGTAGTCTTAGACCCTTTCCCTTTTTTTTATATCCTTTCCCAGTTGCTTTCTTTAGTGCCATTCCTGCTGCAGTACCAACGGCTCCTAACGCTGCCGCTTTAGCCACCGCTGGGGCTGCTGCTGCAATCAATGCTGGAATCGCAGCTAACAACGGAAATATACCGCCTGTTTTAATCATATTTTTGATAGCAGCTGCAGAGAGAGTAATCTGAACACCTTTTTTGGCTGCAAGTGCATCATTGAAATGTTTTATTTGACGAGTTGTCAGCGATAGTTTATTTGCACCACCAGTCATTTGATTAGGTTTCAACGTGATTGTGGTTCCACATCGCTTAGCCGATTCTGATTGCAATTTTTTTAATTGACCGGGAGTTAACGTAACACTAATAACACTATATGACATTATACATAATAGATTGATTCTAAATCGTTTACAATTTCAATTACATGTTTTCTACTGGGGCATCTACCACTCTCATTCTTCCACCAACACCTTCAAGTAGCATTGATTTATCACTGAGAATGACAGCAACCGCTCTATAATTAGCAATAGCACCACGAGTCACATTAGCTCTAAAGTGTATATCAACGACGGACTGTCTTGTTAAATCGAGATGTTCCAGTGAGAAGTAATAGATCGGATACAGATTTTTAAAATCAAATTGTGATATTTGCAAACCAGTATCCACATTTTGATCGCGTGCCATAAATGACAACAGACGATGATAAACTCGTGCAATATGATTTTCTGTGTAATTAAGTTGTATATCCTCGGATGGTTCCTGTTGGCCGTTTATTCTCAGTGAGATGTCTTTCACACCTAACTGATCAAATATCATATGACTGAAACGTTGATCGCCAACTCGTGCGTTATCTTGTAACGCAATAAATATATGACGTGGCGCAGAAACGCCTTGTTTTGATGCTAGATTCCACGTGAATAACCCGTTCAGATTTGATTGCTTCACATCTGTACTCACGGTTAGCCAACTCAACAACGACTTTCCTCCTTGGTCCATAAATGATAGTAATCGTTCTTCTGCGGTGATTGCTGGAGTCAACACTGGCATCCACAATGATATTTTTGTTAAATTGACTTTACCGGCATCAGCATTGGGATTTGCAGCATCTGCTGGAATCCTCCAGATTGCGTCATTATCATCACTCTTTCGTACAAGCGATACTGTATGCTTCGCCCCGTAGATAACTTTTCTGACGTTTCTACAGAATCCAAAAATATGATGCAGTGGAATCGTACATGAAAATGATTTACGCGCTCCTTGCAACATTGAAATACGTGTTGCAGCTCCTAGATTGAAGTTAGGATCGTTGTTTATAATCATATTCTCGACATCAACATTAGCAGCACCAGCATTATTCTGTGGTCGTCTTATAATAAATTGATTTCCTCCAGCGGTATTTTTAACATCCTTTGCAAACATCATAGAGGGTCCTGCTGATCTTGTATAATCATCGGAATATCTCGCTAACCCGATTATTGTTGTAGCTACATCAACATCGCGATCTATCGACTCGATTTCTTTTCCATCAATGAGATATCTAGCACTCTCAAATAACGCCATAATACCATTATTGACAAAACCGACTTGAGTACCAGCTGGATACTCTGTATCATTTGTTCTTATAATCTCTCCTTCGATTTCGATAAACGCTTCACAGGGCAAAAAATATTTACTGGTATCATGGACTTGAAGTTCAATTCGCGATCGACTATTTGCGTCTATTGCATGATAAGCGTAATATTGATAATCGCGTACAGAATCATCCTTGCCAACTGGGGCGTCTATATCAAACGCCGGATCATGTGATTTTTTGAACATTTTATTCTATTTATCAGAGTCTAAATCGTGAAATCATAAACGATTTTCATCGACGTAGTTTTTTAAAGCCGCTTCCTGCTATCATATTTGCAATATTGCTTTGGTCCCCTTGATTTATCAAGGGGGTTAAAGCCATCGACGCTAATTTTTCGTCTACTGCGTTATTTATAATTCTACTAACACTTGCAGGCATTTCCGCTGTAGACGGTAACGGTTTCTTTTTTCGTGATTTCACTAATGATGTTAATTTATTCTTCGCAGTTGAAAATGCTTTTCCAGCAAGATCTCCAACAGCACCAATACCCTTATCACGAATAACTTCAATTGCTTTCATTCCTAGTTGTTTAGCCAACGGCATCACTTTTGGAGCCATTCTCGCAAATAACCCTGCAATGGTATTGCCTAAACCATCTCCGTAGTATGCTCTATAAACCGGAAACCGTGAATTAACTACGTAGACGGGGGTTGGTTTATCATGATTGTAGTGTATGATCATTATTTGAAATCAGAAACCATTTTTCAATTGGAAACGCTAGCGTTTTTATTCAGTCTCGGTGATTAATCACTGTGATACCCACTTTCCACTAACTCGTCAATGAAATCTCGATATGTTTTGATATCCATGATACCGCCTTGAAATAACCGTCTACAGATATCAGCTGCTTCATTAATTATTTCCGGTGAGTTATTTCCAGCTCGGAAACCTCCTACAAGAACTTCTAATCGTGATATATCATTGATAACACTACCAGGGCATGAAACGCTAGCGTTTTCACTCTTTGAGTTTCCACTGGAATCTTGCAATCCACTTCCGCTATAACCAGTTGCTTCATCCTGTTTTTCTAAATCGGCTTCTTGTAATAAATAATCAAGAAAATCATCATCAGGTGGTAGTTGTTGTTTTTTAGGTGAAAAAGATATTTTCTTTGCAGGTTGCTGTCGCCGCCTTTGCAATTTTGGCGGTTTTTGTTGTTGTTTAAACTCTTCGTATTGTTTATACACTATACCCACTGCATTGATATATTGAATATATGATGCACTATCCTTCTTAATTCTACCTGTTTTTTCAGTTTTGATTTTGTAGAATATATCAGCCCAGTGAGTTATATTTCTAACAAACTTATGATATTCTGGTTTCAACATATTTTTCCTGTTTTCATAATTCGTAACAACAAGCTCAGGAATTCCTGTTGGATCAGTCTTATTAATTTCTGCTAACCCCGCCTCGTTAAATATCACGCGTAAATCATCAACTGTTCTTTTTGATTCTATTTGTTCTGTTTGTTCAGTTTTCGCTGCTATTTTTTCAAGTTCACCAATAACAGATTTTCCCGTCTCGGGACCATCTCCCAGTATAGCGCGCTCTACTCCCTTCGTTGCTGTGGTTACTGGTTTAAACAATTCTTCAGATCCCGCAGCAAAATCAGTCTGAAGACTCTGTCGTTGTTGTAGTTTATTCCGTACAGAGTCACGAATTGGTACAAATCTCCTGATTGCATCCAGTCGTTCACGAGCCAATCGGGTTGTTAATGCTTCATTGACCATTATTTGAAATCGCAAACAATTTTTCAATTGCAAAACAATTTTTCAATCCAACCTAACACCATCGTGGAAGTGATCAATCCGAACCAGCCATCAATTTTTTATTCACTGATTTCAACAGTTTTGATCAAAAAATGCTAAAAAAAAATTAAAATCTCTATGAGGGACGGTCACAATCAAATAATGATAAATGGTTGGTCAATCAAAATTGTTCATTTTCTTGAATTAACGCCCGTAGGTTTCTAACTTTAGAATTAACCTCCTTTTTCAATTCGTATTCGTACCCCAATTCTTTTCGTATTCGTTCTACGATGGTATACAACGGAGCGAACACACTTACGTCACTGGAAAATGCGAGAGAGTCCTTAATAGAATTCTGAATTCTTTTGATGAGCGCATACTTCTTTGGTAGCATATACTTGTTAGTGCTAACTCCGTATTCTATGTCCTGAAAATCAGACATGATTTGATCAGGATTTAACCCATCTGATAGTTCAATATCCCAACCTTTCAATTTTGAAATCTCGGATATGATGCTATTCATGTTTTCAGAATTCATTATTCTATAACAATGATATATTTCTAAATGAAAAATATGACGCATTAGACGTAACTAAATTTAACTTTCTGTCCTGTCTTTTTTGAAATCGCCGATCGATAAATCCCCTCTGCAACTTTTCGTACTGAGGATCCACAAATATTGAAATACTTGCCGGCTTCATATATTGATTGAAATATTTTTTCTTCGTTAGTTATTGTATTCAAAGATTTTACGGGTTTCGCTTTTTTTGAACAAGTGCCAGTCCTTCCTCGTTTGGAATTCTCACTCTGTGTGATAGCTTGCAGATTTGATAAAGAATTGTTCTTTCGATTAGAATCCTTGTGATCGATAACAAGACCATCCTCGATCAATCCATTAAAACATTCAAATATGAAACGATGATTGTGATATTTCTTCTTTCCAGCGCTAAACATCAAATACCCTTGATTAGTCACAAAACCGACCGTTTTCTTCAAAATGCAGTGTCTGACAGTACCATCACTGGATGCTTCATAATTTAAAATCAAGGGATGCTGTCTGAATTCTTGGTTCATTCGTATACATAATACTATTGTTTGTCTAATTCATTGTTTGGTTTAATGATGAATCTTTCGATGTAGTCTTGAGGGGTTCTTATGATTTTGTCAGTGACAGTGTCAGTGTCAGGGACTTTTTCAGGGTCAAAATTTCTGATTGATTGTCCATTTTTTATTCTTTTATCATAATAACGCTTCAATTCCCTGTATCGCTTACCACCGCAATTCAAACACAACCGTGATTTCCCCCTAACCCCAACCCCACATCGTATGCACGGTAACGGACCAAGGCTTCCACGACGAAAGCTTTGCATATGATACCCACAGAACTCATTTCTGCATGATTTGTTACACGGGATTACTGATCCAATCATAAGCCACTTGCAGTGATTCATTATATAAAAATCTTTCATTTAAATGCTTGTTTTAATTATAGCATGAAGGAATTAGGGAGAACGCCTTCGAAAAATGCTGATAAGGAGTTTAAGAGATTATTAAAAATCAATCCTAGATTTAATCTCGATAAACCCAAAAAACGTAACAAACGTCCAATAGACGGAAACATGAAAGAGTTTAAGAGATTATTAAAAATCAATCCTAGATTTAATCTCGATAAACCCAAAAAACGTAACAAACGTCCAATAGACGGAAACATGAAAGAGTTTAAGAGATTATTAAAAATCAATCCTAGATTTAATCTCGATAGACCAAAAAAAACCAAAAAACGTCCAATAGACGGAAACATGAAAGAGTTTAAGAGATTATTAAAAATCAATCCTAGATTTAATCTCGATAGACCCAAAAAACGTAACAAAATCAATCCTAGATTTAATCTCGATAAACCCAAAAAACGTCCAATAGACGGAAACATGAAAGAGTTTAAGAGATTATTAAAAATTAATCCTAAATTTAATCTCGATAAACCAAAAAAAACGTCCAAGAGATTACCCTGGAAAGATGCTCAATTCAATCTCGATATAGTTTCTAATACACCAAAGAATACAATTCTTGATAAAGCCATGATTAGTAAAATCAGAGACTGTTTTAATGAATTCAAGCGTGATGGAGCATCTTATTGTTGGTCAACATTTCGAATTGATGGTGTTGTTGATGCTACCATGAATGATGAAAAAGCAGTAGTGATAATTTCACGTGTTGGGGGAAAAAGATATTTTTTCCGAATCAAATTCATTATCGAAGTCGATGGCAAATGGATTATTAGGGATAAATTTGAACCAATTCTCAAGAATAAAAAAGCTGTCATTGTGAGTAGAGATTCCAAACCAGGAATTCTAACCGGCATTGACAAACCATACTACGAAAGATCTTATCCCGTAACAGCAATGGTTTATGGGATATATCCGTTAAATGATAAACCCGATATCGCAAAACTAGCTCCTATGAAATATTCGTCAGGGCTTAATTGTGTAGCAGAACGAATAATAGAACATTTCACAAATGCGTCCCGGGGAAATAAACTAACTGATCTGCGACGTAGGAAAATAACCGAGTGGGAATTAACGGTAAAACAACACGGTGCAAAGATTTCTGATATAGCTAAATTAGAAACATCATTACGATTCCCAATAACCGTTATGACGATAACCGGAGAGGTTTTATACGAACCGAAATATAACAAAAATGGAGCGCCAATACAGATTATTGATCATAACAAACACGCGTGGACACCTGCGGTAACAGTATTTCCACGAGAACGAACCGTGAAATATATCCCCCCGGAATTTTCCGGAGAGTTAGTCGGGGATGTTTTCTATGAAGAGAGATTATTCGATGCTATTCATGCGTTGTGTAAAGATGATCCTGTGTCAGTGTGGCTACTTAGAAGTGATGAAGATCCCGAAATAGGATTTGATCAATTTGTAAAACCAAATGGTGAATTATATCGCATTGAAGAATTAGATAACAGAATGAGAAAAATCGCTAGTGATTTTTCACCGGAGAATTCCCATGAAAAACTACTCACGGATAGTTTTACTATTCCATCAGTGGTAGCTCACTTCGCAAGAGAAAAAAACTCATGGCGTCCAACACGAAGTGATTTTCTCGAGGATGTTAAATTGAGTTGCGTCGAATTTGGTCATGGAGGACTGTGGAATACGAAATACTCACGTGATGGTATGATTTCAATTGATATAGCTGCGTGTTATCCTGGAAGTTTTCTCGGGTATGGGGAATGCGCTGAGTACTTCAAACGATTTGGACACCCCACGCATGAAATGACTCGTGTTGCGATTAATGGACCATTGCCTGATTTTGATTTAACCGGATTCGCTCGTGTGATATCATTTGAATTAGCTACAGGGTTACATCCGTGTAGTTATGTTTGGCTCGGTAGACACCTATCTGAAAAACACTGGATGCCAATAGTGCTATTGAGATATATGATTGATTGTGGTATGCTAATATCGTTGATTGTTTCCGAGGCTATTATATGCTATCGAGCTCAGAAAGAAGTTTGGCTACCACAACCCGATCTAGATAGAATAATCAACGAACTACGAAAACAGTTTCCAGATTTCAGTGAAGAAGAAATCATAAATTGGTCTAAGAAGTTATTTGAAATTAAAAAAGAACAAGCAAAAGATCTCGGAAGAAGAATAATCGGTAAATTTACCCAGGGTGGACGATACGATAACGCAAAATACTCTTCGCGGTTGATCATAGATGTCGCTGAATACGATTTTATTGTAGCGGATTTAATGAAACAAGGAAAACTTGTATCCCGTAAGGATGCTTTTCTATCCAATGGTGAGAAATTAGGTACGGTTGTTACCTACTGTGATGGATATAATTCCCAGTACACACATTTGAGAAGTTCAATGCTAGCCTATGCTTCTATTAATCTATTTTCGATGATAAATAGATTTCCTAATACCGCGGTTAGAGTGGCCACTGATTCGATGTATATACATAATAAGTACAAATCAACTGTAGCGGCATTCACAGATCCCGAAGAAAATTGGGGGCGTTGGCGATTTAAAAAGGAGATGCTACATGAGTATTGTGAATCCGCAGACGTTGCCATGGATGATAAATATATTTGTTGTAACCGTATTGAAATTCAATCAGAATTTTCTAATGCACCACCGGTATCTGATCCAATCTGTAGATACAAGACAGTTTATTTAAACGGCTGTGGTGGGTCAGGAAAGACAACTCGTGCAATTGAATTATTCCGTGGGAAAAATCCTACGGATTTCACAAACATGATTGTGCTAACACCGACTCACAGACTCGCCAGAGAGATGATACAACGAGGGGTAAATGCTTGCACTTATCACAGCTTCTTTCGATGGAAGGGTGACAAATGGACTCCTGATCGAATGGGTGATAAATTCATTCCTAAAATCATCATTTGGGATGAAATATGCACAGTGTCATTAGATGTATTAAAAACATTTCTTGAGTGGTTGTTAACCAAAAACACAAAAGTCGTCATGTGCGGTGATCAAGGCCAACCACCACCATTTGTCGGTGCATCTCCACATGAATGGCTAAAGGGTTTTGTAGACTACTATGAAGAAATCACCACTGATTATAGATCACTTGATGAACGATTACGCGAGTTCAAAGCGCTAATTAGATTACAACCGGATAGAATCCAATGCGAAATAGCGCGTGAAGTGATTTCAGAAACCCCAATGAATGATTTCTGGGAAGCGTGGAGACCAAACGATTTGATCATTGCAAGTAGAAAAATAGTCAGGGATACACTTCAGATGAAGTTATTTGAATTGCATAAAGAAAAATTTGCAACGCTTCCAGTACCCCTTTGTTATCGGCCATCAGATACACGAAAACAAAATATTGAAGTTGATATTCCAGGACAGAATGAAAAACAAATTCTGGTATTAAATGATATTGTGCTGGTTGATATCAATGTCGTTGAAGATGCATTGCGTGCTAATAAATCCCCGTGGACGCTAGGATACGCAGCAACAATACACTCTTCACAGGGATTGACTATATCGGATACAACTCTTTGGATGGTAGATAATCGCATAGAATGGTCGAATTTAGTCTATCTCGCAGTGTCTAGAGTACGAAACATAAATCAACTTCGAAGAGTTGTCCTCGATGATGAAATCATTGGTGATGATAATGACACAACAATAAGTGATATTGATGTTAGCATCATTAATAAAAAACTCTCCGGTTACAAACAACAGGACAAAAAAAAACAACGAGAATTTGATATTGATGCTAAATTAATAATCACTTTGAAGAAACAACAGAATAATCACTGCGCGAGTTGCAATTGTATAATGCGTTGGCAGTATTCGGATAAGGATCCTCGCCAATTCACCGTAGACAGAAAAAATAACAATCTCGGTCATGTCAGAAATAATGTGATGTTGACTTGTCTTGAGTGCAATAGACGCAACGGCGCTAGTTAAGACCATGCGGTGGCAATTGAGTATCCTCGGGAATCACTTGCAGTTGTTGTCGAGTAAATCCTCGCTGAGGAGCAGTTGAATCCAGTTTATAGACTGGAGGTCTACCCGTAGATCGAGTTATACTAGATATCTTATGCGTAGTGACGCTCCAAATAGGATCAGTAGCCCTTTTTCTACCCCCTTCAAGCTCTCCTGGTTCGTATAAGTACCTCACAATGACACTACTACCAAGAATTGGTTGGGAAACGCTAGCGTTTCTAGGGAAATCTTTTTGTGATTGTACGGGTATTGACTTCTTTTTAATCGCGTTGATAGGTTTCATGTTGATTGTTCTAGTAATCTCGTTATTCAGTGCAGTAATCACAGATGGTAATCTTTTAACCCATTCACTGGATCGCTTTTCTTGAATGAATTCTTTTGCGTATTGATATCCAAATAACCGCTCAGCAATCGTCCGATTAAATCGTTCTACAATGGCCTGATCGCGATGTAGCGCAGTATGCCCTCGTCGTATGGTGACATTATGATGTTTCATTGTAGATAACACTGCACCCTGAAATTCCTTGCCAGGATCAACTTGTAACAGATTTGGCCAGTGCAGAGGACCTCGTCGATAAATCCTTTCAAATGCAGAAGCGACTTCAGTGGCCGATTTTGTTTTCAGCGGTTCTGCTTCTTTGTATCGACTCGCAACATCAACTACGGTTAACGCATATTTGTAACCACGATCATGTGGCAGAAATAATATATCAGCCTGATGAACTTCATTAGGAGCGGTCACATCAAAATGCGAGAATTGAATTTGTTTAGGCGGTGGTAGATAAATTTGCCATAGTGCCTGTTTGGATAACCAATTAGCCGCAGTGGTTTTTTTCACTTTTGCAGCTCTAGCGAGTTTATTGATTGCAGCGTTACCCCTCCAGTATCCCCTCGGAGAATAATAAATTGATTCCATATTATTAATTACCGGCACCTAACATCAATTTACTTTTCATAGCCGATTTTATTAAAAATGAAGCCAATTTTTCTTTGAAGGATTTATCAGGAATAGCATTTAACGCATGAATTAATTTCACATCTGCTAGATGCCTGTGTTGCAGATTGCTGCTTTTATAAGCAACATCATGAAGGTGACAGGCCTTATCAATGGCGTTTATTGGTTCTTCACCGGGGTTGGGTTGATTTTGATTATTGAGTCTGATATCAAGTCTGGTTCCCGGTCCACAGTAGCTATATCCTGGGAGGTGCTTTTCTCCGGGGTACTTTGCCCATGGGGTTCCAGGGAGTTTTGCTAATTTGGCTGCGATATCACCTCCTCGTTTTTTTTAAAATCAGATTTCATAGACACAAATCTAAATTTCTTTGTACCACATTGCACGCATTTACCAGAAAGCGCTGATCGGTTATTTTTAGTTGTAATCGTCGTCACATCATCTGTGCCAGTACGCGTTTTACACTTCACACAATATAGATCCATAATTTATGTATAGAAATATGGATATAATTGATTTTTCAGCGACGAAAACAAGAGAACCAATTAAGCATCATGCAGCGCTACCAAACTCTATCCGGATGATTATAATCGGGCCATCTGGATCCGGTAAAACGCAATTGTTGCTCAATTTAATAATGAGATGGATGAAGTGGGATAAGTTGTATTTAATTGCCCCTAGCGTAGATGATCAACGATGTTATGAAGTGCTAAAAGATTTTAACGACAGCGCGGTAGAAAAATCCGGAGAGGGTATTATTGAGTTTATAACCGATATCGATGAAGCACCGAGCATTGATGATATTGATGGAGATATTAACAATTTAGTCGTATACGACGATATAATGTTAGATAAACAAAAAAATCCTGCTAGGATCTTTTCCAGAGGCAGGCATAAAAACACTGACGTGATATATGTCACTCAACGCTACACTCAGGTTCCAAAAGTCATCAGAGATAACTGTAATTTATTGTCTGTATTCAACGGAGTTGATACTCATACGCTACGAAATATTTGGCAGACATGGTGTTCTGATATGGACTTCAATCAATTTCGAGATTTCTTTAGTTATGCTCAGTCGACTCCGCACGGATTCGCAACAATAAATCTACATGATCCTCGGACACGATATCGTATCGGACTGGATCAAATATTCGGTTAAAATCATTTTATTATTTTTATTAACCCAGTGATGAAATCACTAAGCAGCAGAGAGGGTAGATGACAACAAGTTGCGACCAAAATTAATTAAAAAATCGTTTTCATTTTTTTAGTTAAAATGATTTCGTATGTAGATTTCAATCAATTTTTTGTCTGAAAACGTTGTAGGGTTCGCCTTTTTTTTGGTTAAAATAAGATTATAAGACGGCTCGTTTTAGGATTTCAATCAAATTTTGTCTAAAAACGTTGTAGGATTCACCCTCTCTGCTGCTGCATCAAGAGAAACAGTAGATATAACTCACATCAACAAGCGATGGTGTATCTTCTCTATTATGACTTCAACTGTAACTAGATGAGCAACCTAGAGGCGGAAACCGAGTTCCATAGTGCCTACTTTGCTGTTTTTATTTTTATTTTTACAGTTCATTCTTTTCAAATTTAGAACGTAACATACAAGCATTTATTTGCATGTACTTCATTTGTTTCCTTCATTTAAAAAAAAATTGCCGATCACCTTTCATTACTTTCTGGAAAACATAATTACCTTAGTATGGCTTGTCTCACTTGGTCATGCAAAGCATCAGTAGGAATAATAACTCTCTTTTCCCCCAAGGCCATTTATACGTAGGATTCTCGTTTCTTCCAGAGATGGAATAGTAGTAGAAGTATTGTAACTCAGACAAACAAAAGATCGAGTCATAGTGCGACTTAAAATAGAATATGTATCATCGCAGTTTACTAGTTTTGTTGACTAGAATCAGGACATAAAAATGAGCAATATTTCCTAATACGTTATATAAGTTTATGTTGCATGAGTAAAGCAGCTAGGTATGTGTTTGTAAGACATGGATGCCCACACGTTCCTGTTGAACAAAAATTAAAGTAAGAAATAAATATGCATGTATTAATAAATCATACTTAGGTTTCATATTCTCTGTTGCAATAATGTGTGAAAAAAATGTGATAAATTCCAAAATTCAAAATCGAACAATATAAATGTGTGAATCGTCAAACACGCTAACGAAAAGACAAAGCAGAATAAAAACAACAACAACATAAGATGGAAGAAACAAGCACATAATAACATTTGAGCATCGTAAGACAGACACACCTCAAGCAGACAGTCATTACAATGGTTGGGGTACTTATTTTATATTTAAAAGTGATGTGGTGCTGGTGTCACATCAAGACAAGCAGTAGAGGGAGTCAACATACCACTTTTTATAGATCTCCGTTTGTCAGAAGTAAGCTTATTTTACAGGTTTAAAAAAATCACGTACATACTCCACCCGGGTTAGTACACGACGCGCATCGCGTACTAATCGGTTGCTACAATTAAAAAAAGTGTGCTATTAATAATGTCAAACGTCGGATAATCATATTCTGCTAGATTAGCTTGAGAGCCGAGGTAACCTTTTATGACATTTGCCGCGCTGGCAAGTTTACTAATCGCGTCTTTACCTAACTAAATTTCCGCTCGGGGAATAATACATTTTTTCTATATTAATATTAATTACCAGCACCTAATACGAGCTTAACTTTCATAACGGATTTTATTAACCAACCAGCTAATTTTTCTTTAAATAATTTATCAGGGATAGAATTTAACGCATGAATCAAGTTCACATCAGCGATATGTCGTTGCTGAATGTCCGTATTTTTGTATGCGACATCATGAGCGTGACAAGCTTTATCGATATCGTTTACTGGATGTTTGCCTTGTTTAGGTTGATCTTGATTACTAAGTCGGATATCAAGTCGAGTTCCGGGACCGCAGTAATTATATCCTGGAAGATGTTTTTCTTCCTGGATATTTAGCCCACGGAGCTCCATGGAGTTTTGTTAACCTTGAGGCGATATCACCTCCCTTTTTTTATACTAACAAATCTATAAAAAAAAATTATACCACAATGCTAACGGTAATAGCATCTCTGTTATTTTTCGTTATAACAGGTGTTAATGTATATGCTGGGTTACGCATCTTGCATTTTACACAATATAAAGCCATATTTAATTATGTTATATCTAATGGAAATTACAGACTTTTCTGCGACAAACCGACGAGAACCTGTTAAACATCATGCAATGTTACTAAGTTATATTCGGACGATTATAGTTGGACCATCAGGGAGTGGTGAAACACAGTTGCTACTTAATCTGATAATGAAATGGGAGAAATGATATTTGGTAGCTCCAAATGTAGATGATCAACAGTGTTACGAGGTGTTAAAAGATTTTAACGAAAGCGCGAAATCGGTAAGCGACGACGAAGATGTTATCGAATTTATTACCGATATCGATAAAGCTCCAAGCGTTGATGATCTTGATAACAGTATTAATAGTTTAGTAGTGTACGATGATGTGATCTTGGATAAACATAAAACCACTATGACGCGGACGACATAACAACGCTGATGTGATTTATGTTACCCAGCGATATACACAAATCCTTAAAGTAATCAGAGATAATTGTAATATTGTTGCTGTGTTCAACGGCGTTGACACGTTAACAAATATTCACCGAACCTGGTGCAACGGTGATATGGAATATAATCTCTTCACAAATTTCTTCAGCCGCGCCCAGGCTATCCCTCATGGGTTTGTCACGATAAATTTACATGATCCTTGAACAAGATATCGAATCGGATAAAATATTTGGTTAAAACCTAGCAACCAATTAGTGCGCGACGCGCGTCGTGTACTAACCCGGGTGGAGTGTGTATGGGATTTTTTTACATGCAAAATAAGCTTACTTTTGACAAACGGCGATCTATATGTTGACTCTCTGTACTACTAGACAATGTCAGGTGCGGCAGGTGCGTTATCCGTTTATAGTATTGTATAAGCCCCACTTATCAATGGGTAAGTGTTAAGTCCCACTTTGTCAAGGGGTATTGTACATTATATAATAATAATAACTATAACCAACTCCCTTTTGGTACTCGTTATCTAAGAGATGAACGCCGTCGATATAATTGCCCGGTTCGAGTATGAGAATAGATAGACTAAACCGAGCAGTATACTGAACAAATAACTACGATCCCCCGTAAAGATAAACAAACAATTTAATCAAGTACATACACAATTATGAAAACTTTCTTTCATTAGGAATACACGCTGTTTAGAAATGAAACTTTCACCAAATTACAATAAAATTTGAAATAGATTTAAACAAATTAGCCGATCTATTACTGATAACTTTAAATCCTTGTTCGATTTTCATAACCTGCTATTCATCGGTCCCCGTTCACTGTTCAATTCAATGTTGGTTCTAGAAGACACTGTCTCACCGTCTCTAGATAACCTGCACCCGCGGATGTTTCCGCTCGATTCCGGACTTGTGCACTGTATCATGTATCCCGTTTCCCAGTTCCTTTTCCAAAGTGTACGTCGCAATTCACGTAACTTCTAGATGTTTCAAAATGCTATTTTCTCCCATTGTGTTTTGGGGTCATTCAACCGTTGGATGGTTTGTCTGTTTTTCTGGACCATGATTCCTTAACGGACGTATTTCTCTCAAATAACATCTGGAGTCTTAGTAAATGATTCTGTCTCTTGTTTCTCTCTTGCAGAGAAATTTTAGACTAACTATAGTTTTCAAAAAGGCGATATTAAGTCTTACGAAACTTCGTGTGGAAACACACCCCTTATTTAACCGTGACCAATCAGAATGAAATGTATTTTCCCCCGCTTTTCTCTAAAAGTCGCTTTCGTCTGGTCAGCATAATATGCTTGTTTTTAAGTAACAGAATCCCTGCGTTTTCTCAAGTCTGACACTTTTCGTGAAAACTGAAACTTTAAAATGTAGCTAGCAGTCAGTCTGATTGTTGAATAAACAAGCTTTAATTAGTATCAACGGTCTGAATACTACACTACACTGTACAGAACCTCCTTTTGCATCGGCGTGTCTAATAATAGTTATCTGGCCTCACCTAATGTTTTATTAATAGATCGCTTGAAATTTGCCCCTTATATATATATATATATATATATATATATATATATATATATATATATATATATATATATATATATAAAGGGGCAAATTTCAAGCGATCTATTATATGTGTGTGTGTGTGTGTGTGTGTGTGTGTGTGTGTGTGTGTGTGTGTCCGCGATCTATTAGATGCATTATATGAAATGTATTTTTCCATTCATAAGTGTTGTCTTGGGTGCCTAATATGGCAAAAAACAAAACAAAACAGAAATAAAGCAACTATATAAAATAGTGATATATATTTATAATGAAGGGTACCTTTTCTTCTCCCATCGATCCTGACCAAATTGTTATCAGTCCTACCAGTTCTTGACCTATATGGATTTAATCTCTGTGCAAAACAAAAAGAACATGTGACAACTCTAAATTTACCGAGAAAAAGATGATGTTGGGTTTTCTCATATAACAAAAAATGAAGCCTAGGGCATTATATTTATGGGGAAATCAATAACATTTTATGGTGATATTCGTTTACTCTTCTATCGAGGAAGACCTATTTGATACAATAGGCTACTATGAATGTTATAGGGCTTATGTGTACGGAGACACACTTTATGAAACATAACGTTTAATTAAAGTTTAGCGGATATTATATTTGTACACATTAGCAATAAGACATTAACACGTTACGGAAAGGCAAAACAATAAGTTAGTCGGTGTTAATAGTTTAATTGTTTTTCGCATAGCATTTAATTCAGTTTAGTCGCTGTTGAATCTACAAAACTTAATTAAATTGATAAAATGGGACAGTTGCAAAAAATTAAGTTAAAATTCAATTTTAAAATCTTCGTGGCATCAACAGCTCAGGATCACAGAAAGAAAGACGAAACACCGTGATGACAATGATGTAGTTCATAGAATTAAAAAGTGCAAAAAGGAGAAGTTTGTTAACAAGTTTATACCATTGTTCTACTAAACAAGCGCCTGTGTTCCTCCGATACCGATGAAGATGATGAACCAGATGTAGAGGATGTAAGTGATGATGAGGTGAAGGAAATCTGGTCTGCGACCCTCCTCAAGACATATATGTCATCATCAAGGTTTGTACTCATGTCTGAATTAAGAACAAAATTGGTAATAGTTATGGAACGCCATAAACAGTACTTGCGTGCAAGCTGCTTGTATGAATCGTTTTCTGTTCTGTAATATCAATGAATTGGTTGTCACAATGAGGAATACACGCGCACGTGCGTGCGTGCGTGTGTGTGTGTTTGAGTGTATGAATGTTTGTATGTTTAAATTTGCATTGTTTGCTTGTTAGTTTTGTTTTTAAAAACGAATTTCACTTTATACAATTGTAATGTAATATTGAATGTTGGACTTAACCTGTAAAAATTCAAGTTCATTTTATATTCGACTTTAATTACTGATTTTTTTAAAGACTGTGAACAAGTAATATATGGCTAAAATATTATCTTTGTGTATGGAGTTGATATTAAAATCCCTATCAATAGAAGTGGATTTATTTGGGTCTGGGTCTGGGTTTTTGGAAACTCCACATAAATTGCCAGGTTTTCCTGTTGTTTACTACAGTTTCTACTATAATTTTAGAAATAAATATAATATGGTTATAAATAATTACAACTAAGATTTGATTTTGTAAACATTAGGAGCCTTTTGTAAGGGTTTGTATGACACAATGCTAATTGTGACCGGAGGTCAAGTAGTGGACTATATAATATTGTCACTGGAAAATTAATTTGTGATTTAAAATCTTAGAAGAATTAGTCTCTATTATTATTTTGACCAGTACTTGATAACATCTTTCTTTTTGTTTTCACTTTGTAATCTAGGGAAATAAAATCTTTGTTGAATTCTTTACAGTCTGTTGCTTCTCACACTATTACATATTTAAAACGACAGAGTCGTGTATATATGTATGTATGTATGTATGTATGTATGTATGTATGTATGTATGTATGTATGTATGTATGTATGTATGTATGTATGTATGTATGTATGTATGTATGTATGTATGTATGTATGTATGTGTGAGTATATGTGTGTATGTATGATGTGTGTGTGTGTGTGTGTGTGTGTGTGTGTGTGTGTGTGTGTGTCTTTAGCGTCATATCTATCAACTCGGATAGTAAATACGTAGAACAGTGTTGACAAAGTCTCAAAAATGGAGTGCTCATGGCTAGAAACGTGAGGTCTTGGAAGTGGTTAATCTGTAGGTAAAACTCTTGAATTACTGTAGTGAACATAATGGCATCGACTTTCGACGATTGAGGAAACCAGTATATAAATGCTTTACATCATGAATAAAGCTCCTGAAGACAGTTACACAAAGGTACATATGAACTATCTTGTGTAAATGCTGTCTAAATCTAAGGATTAATGTAAAGATGCGGATAAGTTGTCTGATACAATGAAGAGAGTCAAGGCCTCGGCGACTTTTGGTTTGTTTAACTAAGATTCTTCCTATAAAACATGTTAGTGGGGTCTTGATGCTGAAATTTTTCACAATTCGACGTGGACACGAAGGATTTAAACTGCATAAGAAAGATTGTTGGTCAACTGCATACAGTAAATCGCATACATACAAAAGTCGTGAATATTATTCTTGACTTAGTAATGGTTGTTTAATTCCTAGCCCAGTTAATTTATATTTTTCTTATTTATTAAATTATGACAAATTGTTCCTTGTAAACAAATATGTATGTATGTATGTATGTATGTATGTATGTATGTATGTATGTATGTATGTATGTATGTATGTATGTATGTATGTATGTATGTATACAACACATATACAAAAAATTACAAGAATACTGAAAAAGACAGACGATCCTTACAAAACTATCTTGACATTTTTATCGTGCAACATCATTATTGAATGGATACTGCCCTGCTGAATTACTACTGATCGGAAGAAAATTACCAGCTACTTTGCCACCGGCACCAGAAAACTTGCAGCAGAAAATGGCAAGATTTAAAGAAACTGAAGAAATCGGAAAGCTGTAGACATTTAATGCTCATGCCTACCACAGTATCAAAGCTTGTCCGAGTGATTTTTTAAAACAAAACACCCGATACTTGACTTGATGAAAGCAAATCAGCATCTACCAAGCAAACGTGATATTTCACACGTTTGGGAAGACTGTGAAACCCACATGAGACACAGAACCAGGTCACGTGTCATTTTAAATGTTAACATACGCAGTATTTGAGATGCAGTGTTAGCCTAATTATAATTAGCTTTAAATATCACTCAGCTGTTCTTGACAAAGAAATTAATGAGACAGCTACACTGGTCTATAACTGATTTACATCAACAGCTGGTTGATGTTATGCCCTCACAGGGTTTAAGATCAATGAGAAAAATAGTTTGAGGACAATCATGTATCCGCAGCTTTACTGGCGTCTTGTAATTAATAAATAATTAGTATTCGTTTAATACAAAATACGCCATATAGATTAAACGTATTAGTTCATATGATCATAAGGAAGCAAATATCCAGTAAGGCACTGTTATCCTTTATACCATCCAGGTTAGTATGCAGAATAAAATCCGTCTTTTACCGACTGAGTCTGGTTAACCCTTCGTTGATAAATGGTGCTCACTGAAATATTCTGTTTCATATATAACTTCGAACTAGTATTTGATAGCAGCCTAAACAAAATCATAATTCCCCACCACATACTTTACCTCTTACACACTGTACCTTACCTTCCCAGTTAATAATCGCCTTCATATTCTATATCCCATCGTTCATTCAATGATTATACATTGCATTTATCTGGTAAATCTCTAGACTCCATTAAAAATAATCTTCAACAATATATCATTTTGGTGTCATCAAAACAAAATGCATATCAACATCTCTAAAATGAAATGTATGACAATTGGAAAAAGGCAGCGTCTATCTACTAACATGGATTTAATTCTAGCTCAAAATGGCTTAGACGTATCTATTGTCAAAAATCAGAAACTTCTTGGTGTCTACGTTGATCAACACCTCAGCTGGAATGCGCATATCGATAACCTATGTGCAGTGGTAGTCAAACGAATAACTGTTAAAATTGCTTTCGAAATTTCTATCGCCACAATTACTTGAAATTTAGTTTTCGAATTATATACTACGACTTATAGATTACGGCTGTACCATATGGGGAAACACATCAACTTATAATCTGTCCAGAATTGATAGACTCCCAAAAAGGGCAGCCCAAATTATACTGAAACTTTCTGTTATGACTCCCTCAAATGTTTTGTTTTCACGTATGAAATGGCTACCTATACAAAAACGTAGTTTTTATTTTAAAGAAATGATGACATACAAGTCTTTTAACGGTCTTTCTCCAGATTATATCTCATACATAATTAAACTAAGATCATCGAATACTTAGCGTAATCTCCGATCGACAAATAACAACGATCTCCAGGTTCCTCGGTCGAAAACCGATCTTTACAAAAGCTCATTTTTGAATCAGCACCTACTGCATGGAATTCTTTATCAACGAGGATACGTAATTCAACTTCCCTTGCTTCTTTTAAAATATCATTACAGAAATTCTTTCTAGACCAGCTGGAATGACATAATAAAAACTCTGAATAGAAAACTTTATAATGATCATTGATATATCCAGATCTTATTCGACATATATATATATATATATATATATATATATATATATATATATATATATATATATATATATATGTTTCACAGTATAGTCACACATAATCAGAATGAGTGTGCGAATATACCTGGTTATGTGCATGATCTTATATTTTTATTTTGTGTATTTTTTTTTCTTTCTTATTTTTAAAAAAAATATTTTTATGAAAAAATTGTAACCTAGCCGATTACAAAACTGAGGACCACACGGCAGATGGGTCAGCCATGACCAAATGTGTTATCCTGATTAAAGATAAATTATCATTATTATTATTATTATTATTATTATTATTATTATTATTATTATTATTATTAATGAATACTTCACTGATCGCGACACTCATATCCACGTCTGAGTTTTACATATTAATTTCACGCGTTTCTCTTTGTTTTCCACCTTTGGTTCAATTTTAATTTTTCTTTGCATTTTGTAATAATAAATGATTATATACACAGGAACAATTAAGTGTTGATATAGCACAGAAAGCATTGTGTACACCACATGCATGATTTAAAGCTTTTCATTCAAAACACGCACGCACGCACGGACACACACACACACACACACACACACACACACACACACACACACACATGGGAGAGCTGACCATAACCGGTTATATACATTATTTATATTCTAGCCATTGCAAACGCCTGTGATGAAAGGAATGCTCTGATGGTTCTTCTTTAACATCTTTAGGTAGCCAGTTCCAAATGACTGGACCCAAACTATTTTTTTACAATTCCATTTCTGGCTTAGAAAGAAGAAAGTTATAATTTGGTATAGAGCATATTATCGATGGACCAGAAACTGTATTGACATTATTTGTCCTTTTACCGAACATATTGTTTATATAGTTTGGCGTCGAATCATTAGAAACTAAGTCTTTATACTGTGAACACATTTCTTTCAGAAAAATTACAACGTATGATGTTGTTACTCATATTAATACGTAATATTAATTTCATGCCATACACTATCATTATTCTCATCGCGTTCTAAGTCATAATTGCTGTACATACATATTTATTGGAATGCATATATCGCTCTCCTTTTCATGATACATTTTCTCAGTGCGTGCCTGCGCATGTGATACTGCTGACATATATACAAATTTTATTGAATAAAATCTATGAGAAAAGTTATAGATCGCTACTGGAGTTATTCTTTAATAACAAAACATTACAATCACCATCACTGTTTAGCACCACTTAGACCAATAACTGGTGGCGCCTCCAGTCATGTCAGAAAATGTGGAGAAGTGCTTGTAGGTGTGTACAGCACTACAATAAAACAATATCAAGAGAATAAATTAAAGACATCAGGAGCACAAATATCATGTTCAACAACAACAGCAATAATAATAATAATAATAATAATAATAATAATAATAATAATAATAATAATAATAATAATAAAAGAAGAAGAAGAAATTACTTGACATAATAAATCTGATAATAATGCACAAAGTTAGATTTTCTTAAACTCTACGGTTTCGCTTGTTTCTCTTACTTAGTTTAACATCATAAAGTTGTAACACTTCATATAGACCCTAACTTAAAGTATCAAGAGATGCTAATTGTTGATACACGTTCCATGTTGATTTGTTTGATCTATATGGAGATGTGGACCGTTTGTCTTTCTAAGGGCTCACCACATACAACTTTACAAATATGGAAGTCTTTGTAGTGTTGAAACATATATCGAAAGAAAGACAGCAGCAATGGAATCAATTTCTTTTCTTCTTTCTGAATTATCCCAGGATCATGTTTCTATGATTCTTGTAAAATATTTTCTGCTTTCACAATTTTTCAAGGAACTTTACAAAACCATATATTATCATGAAGGTACCATCATCGTTTTTGTTAGGATTGAATTTGTAGAAAAATTAATAAGATTGATATTTTCTTTTGAATTGAATTAAAGTAATGTTTTATTTGTTAAAAGATATTAAAGGTAATTTCATTTGTTTTTGTAACACAACTATATAGAATAGAAATGGTTGTTGGGCAAGTAAAAAAGGGCAATGTATATAACCACACTATAACTCAAGTAAAAGTAGCTAAGAACATTGCCAATATACAATGTTGTGTGAGATTGTATACGAAAAACATTATACATGAATTTTGCCTGCTCAGCTATAGTTCTAAGCTACATTAGTAAGAATATGTTTCTGACCTAGTGATTGGCAAAGGTTCAAATCGGTTAATGAAGATCGAGTAACTTTCCACTCTAAGAGGCTTCTGAAACAAGATGGCTTCCAACTAACGGATATCCATATTTGGTCTGACGTCGTTAAGGCCGGTGTAGATGATTACAGAATTGAGTCTTATGACGTAAGTAAGGTGGTTTTTACCTGTTAGAACTGGTTTGTAGAGTTCGTAGTTTTCTGACTAATGCGTAGAAGGGTATGACCTTGCCTAACCCTGTATCTGGCCGCGAACGTATATATAGAAATGCGCAAATCAGGTCAGATCAGTTATAACGCATTAGCAGAAAACTGACGTTGACTCTTCAATTACAGGTAGGCATCTGTACAAGTTATAATTTCTTGTAAGAAATAAGTATTTTTGATGATTGAGATTTTTAATGGTAAAATTGTTTTGTGTGCAACATTACTATTGAGTTCTTTGTTTATAATACATTGTAATGGAATGTTTAAATGTTCTAAAGAATTTATATTTATGTAACTTTAATTATAAAGGTTTGAATTAGTTGAATTAGCTACCAACTTCATACTTGACTCAATGTTGAAATAAAGTATTTCTTAAGTAAGAAAGAGTAATTTCTAGCAATATATTCTAAATCAATATTCTTAATATTCTGTTTTAAAATGAGTAAAATGCATTAACTGTTATTACATTTAAGGCTTTTGCTATCTTGAAATTGATTGAGAATTAACTAGTAAATAATATTCTAAGGTGCAGAAGTTAATGAAGTTGGAAAGCTTAAAGATGAAAAATGTAATATGTATTTTATGAATTTTATTATAAAGTTTTAGAAGTGTTTCTAGAATGTAGTAATATATATGTGTGTTGATTATTTAAATAAAGTTATAACGCATTAGCAGAAAACTGACGTTGACTCTTCAATTACAGATGTAGCTGTTTTATCATCGTGGCGACACTCTTTTAAGAGAGTTCTTCTCTTTCTTCTTCTCTCTCTCCCTTGTGATTACCAACAACGACTTCTTTTTACATAACAAGTGAGTGGAGTGATTATTTCTTTGAAGGAGTGTTTATAATTACGATTCATGTGAGAGATTGGCACTAACATATTTACGATCGTCAGACTTCATACCGCCTATGTTCGCATTTTCTTGCCTGTATCATACAGATAGCTGTTCACGTGACTGATTCGTGATTCTACTTGCTGGAATGGCTTCACAGATTCCTAGCAATGTATATACCAGTATCTACGCGCTATCCAGTTCTAGTGACGCACACTCCATTCGACTATGGTTCCTTGATCCTACGTAGACAACGATTGGAAACCAAATCAAGTTCTTACGCAGACGACTATCAACTCATCCCACAAAACCACGTCAGCAGCAGCACTTCAGTAACCTTTGTCAGCTCAAAGATTCCTCAAAAGTACTTTTACACGGCAAATTAACTGTGTATACATTTACTATCAACGCCCAGAACATTGTGAGTTAAGCCGTTTAATTCATTTAATGTGACTCATTACTATTGACATTATTCATAGGAGTGCAATTTTTCTCTGGAAACACCAGATTCTCAAGTACAGGTATGTCTCTTATCACATTAGATATTTTTAAAGGTGATCAATCACAAAATCCTGTTAAATGGCTAAATCATTTTTTACAATGGGCTAATTTTTATGATTTATCAGAATCTAAAATTCTGAATGCTTTTCCTTTTCACCTCCAACAACATGCTAAAGTATGGTATGAATCGCTACCTGATAACGTTAGGAATAACTGGTCAAGTCTAGTAACTGCCTTTACATCTAGGTTTCACACTGACGATATCATTTTAGATTTATCAATTTTACAAACTCGACAAGAATCGTCTGAAACAGTTTTGGACTATTTAACTCGTCTCTTACAAATTGCAAATAATCAAACTATCTCAGATGAAATATTGTTAGCAGTTGCATTACAAGGTTTAAAACCAGCTATTAAACAAATCGTAATGAATAAAAATCCAACAAATATGGATGATTTACGACAAGCCGCAAATCTAGCAGAGAAATCTCTTGTCGCAACTGAGAATGATGATTGGTCAACACTTAACACAATTTTAGAAGAACTTAAACATCTTAAAGATGAAATTAAAGCAGTCAGCTCAGAACAGAACACAGAAAAAAATGTACATGTATTATCTCAACCCTTCGTACGTGCCAAAAACAAACCATTTCGGCTGCAAGGCTCTAATTCCCATCATTATACATCGTCTTCTCAGACAGTTAATTTTCCAAACTATTTCTCCAGTTCAGTACATAAATCTAGCGATAACAATACATATCAGTTACCTACTCGGGCTGCGCGCTACCAGCCACAACTACATAGTCGTAAGCCATTTTGTCTCAGATGTGGTATTTGTTTTCAATCACACGGAAGATTATGTCCTGCGCTCGATAGAAAGTGTTACTTGTGTCACAAAACAGGTCATTTTGCACGAGTATGCTTTACCCCACAACAACAATATAAATTCGCGCCAAATCAAAGGTTACAACCTTGCCACAAACAAACTCGAGAACCACAAATCACATTAGTCACACCTATTCACAAAAATCTTGTTCCTCTTTATGTTAAAAACAAAATCACGAATGCATTAGCTGACACAGGCGCGTCTATTTCGGCCATCAACTTAAAATTTCTTTCTCGCGCAGGATTCAATTCTCGTCAAATTCAACCTTCAAATCTTAATAATATTATCGCAGCAGGGGGCGAAAGTCACGAAATTTTTGGAATGATACCACTTAATTTGAAAATAGGAGGTGTAAGTTTTTCTCATACATTTCACGTCATTCCGGCCCTACATAATTCAGTCATTCTCGGATTAGATTTCTTAAGTAAATACAAAGCAGTAGTGAATCTAGATACACAAACGCTCTCTTTGCTAGACGATACGGTAATCATCAATCTGATCCGTACTGAGTCAGGATTAGCACGTGTAAACAGAAGCACTACGGTTCCACCAAACTCTTGTTGTTCGATTTCTATTAATATCAGTAAAATCAAAAAAGGGACACCTGTTTTACTAGAACCATCTCATAATATGTCAAACTCCACATTTTTGACAGCTAGAACAATTGTAACGGTTTCGAAAAATAACTTTGTTCAGATCTTGAATCCTACTTCACAAGCAATAGACATACAGGCAAATACCGTACTAGCTTATGTAGACGTACTCCACCCACAGACCATATTTACTGTTAGTGAGGACACTTATGACAAGAATATCACATCTGATACACCTGACATTGTGGACACACAAACTAGTACATCACGAGAACCAATTAATTTTGATTTACACTCTTCAGATTTGTCAGAAAATAAAAAACAAGAACTTCAATTATTTTTTAATAAACATAGGGATGTGTTTGCCTTGAACTTAGATGAATTAGGAAGTACTACGGTATTTACTCATCGAATAGAGACAGGTGATTCCATGCCAATTCGTTGTCAACCTTATCGTGCGTCTCCGCACATCAATAAAGAAATTGATAGACAGGTAGATGAATTATTAGAACACCACCTAATTGAACCCAGTTCTTCTAGCTATGCATCTCCAGTTGTTTTAGTCAAAAAGAAAAATGGGGAATATCGTTTTGCTATTGACTATAGGAAACTTAATCAAGTGACACAACCAATGACATTCCCTCTTCCAAGATTAGAAGATGTAATTGATGCAGTTGGACAAACTAAACCATGTCTTTTCAGTACATTAGATTTAAATTCAGCATTTTGGCAAATTAAAATGGATCCAGAGACACAACATAAGAGCTCTTTCATAACATCACGTGGTCTTTACCAATGGAATGTAATGCCGTATGGACTCAGAAATGCGCCCGCCACATATTGCATTCTTTTAGGTCATGTACTTAGAGGTATACCATGGTCAACATGTCTTGCATACATAGATGACATTATTATTTTTTCCAATTCATTTGAAGAACACTTAGCACACCTTGAACTAATTTTTGATCGATTACGTCAGGCAAACTTGACACTCAAACCATCAAAATGTGGATTCGCAGCATCTGAAGTTATTTATCTTGGTCATAAATTCTCAACAAAAGGAATTAAAGTACCGGTAGATGAGTCCAAAATTGACACAGTTACACAGTTTCCTGTTCCAAAAACACAAAAAGATGTTAGGAGTTTTCTAGGGTTGTGCAATTATTACAGAAAATTTGTCCAAGGATATTCTACAATAGCAACACCTTTAAATAAGTTATTGACAAAAGACAGTTCGTTTCTTTGGACAGACAAGTGTCAAAAAGCATTTGAAACTCTTAAGACAGCCTTGACCACAGCTCCTATCTTGGCTTATCCTGATTTTAATAAACCATTTAGACTCACATGTGATGCCAGTGGTGCAGCTCTAGGTTATATTTTGTCTCAGTTAGGGACAGACGACAAAGAGCATGTCATTGCTTATGGTGGACGAACATTAACAAATGCTGAAAGACAATGGTCAGTAACTGAACAAGAGTGTTTAGCGGTATTAGAAGGTATCCGAACATATCATGTTTACCTATCACATCAGAAATTTACTGTCATTACAGATCACAAGGCATTAGTTTGGCTAAAGACAGTTAAACACACTTCGAATAGACTAATTCGTTGGTCACTTCGCTTACAGGAATACGATTTTGATATCGTATACACTCCAGGCCATAAAAACACAAATGCAGACGCACTCTCACGTCGAAACTACGACCAAACAGCTAAGACTGACAGCCAGTTAGAAAAATCTCCAGCATGCACTAACACTCAGACTCAGTTAGAATCATCAGTACACTCCATTCAAGAAGAAATGACAGAAGTCACATTCTTTTACGATAAGGAAAATACTACTAACCTATTTCCACTACAGACTAATGATAACACACCTTGCAGTAGTTCTGAAGAACTACCGGATATCGCTCAATATCAGCGCGAGTGCCCTGATTTTAAGGACATGTATGTTTACTTAGAACAAGGAATATTACCAGAAAACACTCGTCGTGCAACAACTATTCCATATGAAGCAAATCAATATGAACTAATCAATGGTGTCTTACATCATTTTTTCCAGCCTCGTACAAAACATAAAACGTCTTCAGATCAACTCATAAAACAAGTTGCTTTACCCACAAATTTGAGACTTGATGTCCTTCTATCTTATCACGATTCAAAAGCAGGTGGCTGTCATTTTGGTGTTCAAAGAACATATCAAGCTATCAAACAGAAATATTATTGGCCTAAAATGTATCAAAATGTGTATGACTACATTACATCATGCTCTAAATGTCAGCTTATTAAACGTGACACAAATGCACGAAAAGCTCCACTGCACCCATTGCCCCCAGAAGACGTATTCTCTAGGTGGCACATGGACATTTTGTGCATGCCAAAAAGTAAGGAAGGTTATCAATACATCTTATTGGTGACAGATAGTTTGTCACATTGGTGTGAAGCCTTTCCCTTACGTTCTCAAACAGCAACAGAAATCGCCAGTGTTTTGTACAATGAGATATTTACACGTTATGGTGCACCGCGAACACTTGTCAGTGATCGTGGACGAAATTTTATGTCTCAAATTGTACTCGCACTTTGTGAATTATTTCAAGTAACACGTCACCATACTAGTTCATACCACCCTCAAACTAACAGTCTCTGTGAGAGAAAAAATAGTACCATCAGTCAGGCCCTACGTGCTTACTGTAGCAAACATCAAGATGATTGGCCGTCCATATTACCCAGCGTAATGATGGCATTCCGGATGAGTCCAGCAGTTAATTCTACTGGATACTCACCGTATTACATAGTCTTTGGGAAAGAAATGACTTTACCCTTAGATGTATCTCTTACGCCTAAAGCAACTGTACAAACACAAACACAACAGTACATAGATCAATTGATTCAAAGATTGAAAATAGTTCAAGAAATAGCTAAAGCAAATACACGTGAAGCACAAAGCACAAGCAAACAGAGGTTTGACCAGAAAACAAAAGAACCATCCTTTCGCGTTGGAGATTATGTACATTTACAAATCTCACATATACCTGTAGGGTTATCAAAAAAGCTTTATCCTCGTTGGGAAGGTCCATATTACATCACTCAAGTAGGTCCGAATAGCACCTACAGATTACGTCGTTGTTCAGACAATAAAGAAATGAAATCACTTGTACACGCAAACAGGCTTAAGCACTATAAAGATCCTAGGGATTATAGACCTCCGACACCGGACACAAGAAGTACACCTCCACAGTCAACACAAACATCAAATGATCAAACGAGCAATGAACAATCACCAACCAACAATGGTACCGAATGGTACTTAGTTGATAAACTATTGAAATCCAAATGGATTTCTGGAAAGAAGCATTATTTGGTTAAGTGGTCAGATGGATCCACGCCATCATGGCAGCCAACAGAGAATGTATCTCAGGCATTAAAAGAAGCATTTCACAGAACACGCACACAATCAAACACACGTCGCAAACGACGAAGTCGAATATTTCGTAATTGAATTCAATACGAAATTCTGAAAACATAAAAAAGAACAAATTCCTTCGTATTTGGAAGAGAAAACTATAGTCCTATCGTCCATTCCATTCTTTCTTCTCATACCTTCTATTTCTCTTTTCTTCTTTCTGGCGCCAAATCTCTCAGTTCTCTTTCTTTCTCTTAAGGTATGGATGAAATTTGGATTGGTTCGTAGGTATATGTTTCTTTTTAACTCTGAATTCAGAGTACATAGTATCAGAACAAACAACAACATAAAAACAAAACAATTTGAAACATGGGTTATCTTCAGCATCCCCTACTTTTGTATAGTTCAGCCTATAAGTGGATTCACAGTTTAAATCAGGTTTACACGGACTTGTTTAATTGAATGTATCGAATATTGTCACAGGGATGTCAAATGTAGCTACAAATTGATATTTTTTTTCACAGTTATAATACGTCTTAAAACGAATACGCGGTATAATACAGCAATCTCATTAATGCATGGGTTTGACAATGTTTAGAGGTTTATCTCTCACGATTTCATACCATTTGTATGAAAGCATGTACCTTATGGTACTGTGTCTTGGCGCATTCGCCATAAATGATAAAATAGTCAAAATGTCCGCGCGATTACTCGACAGAGATCACGTAATGCATAGCTCTCACGACATGAGTAGCTATTGGTCTATATACGGCCAGCTTCTGAGAAAAATTCATTTGAAAAAGATAATGGCAGTACATTCTCTTTCACGCGTCAAAGATTACGTTGATAAAACACGTACATTTCAAAGCTGCACTGGACCATAGGTACCAAACGATTAAATAATTTTCACTTACTGTTCTTAGGTAACTTCAAAGGCGTTACATATTTCACACACGCACAGGTCAAAGTTTGATTGTAAGTGAACATACATCATGGTTATTAAGGCTAGTACAACATTAAATTGTCAGTTCCAAACTCTCGATATAATAAGTATTCACCTTTAAATATGTTCTGCTAATGTTATACGAATAACATATAAAAAAAGAAGAAAAAAATACAGAAAAAGGACACAAAGGAAGAGTAAACTAAAACAGAAAAATACAAATAAAGATAACAAGAATTGTATGCTATTTTTTTGTTTCATAATCGTCTGATAAGCCTAGTTTAGAGGAAGGTTTTGTAGAATTATGTGTTTAATAAATATATATATCTTATCAAAGTATTCAATGCTGTGAAGTTTTATTCCCATTGTATTTTTGGGGGGAATTTTATCACGAATTTTGCATTATATTTTATTGTATTTTTTGGAATTTGACTGAGTATTGTGCAAAACACTTCCCATTGTGTTTGGGAATTTTATCAAATATTTTGCATTGTACTCCTCATTGTACTTTTTGAATTTGAATTGAGTATTTTGCAATGTACCTTCTCATTGTATTTTTTGGATTTTACTTGGTATTTTGCAATATATTTGCAGTGTTTACATTGTATTTTTAAACTTTGCATTTTTAAACTTTGCGTAAATGTCTCGCAATGTTTTTTTTATCATTGTATTTTTGACCTTTCATCTTGTTTGATGAATAAAATTGATTTTTCTTTTCGAGCCTCGAGGACTCGGCTCAAATAGACTAGAGGGTATTGTTAGGATTGAATTTGTAGAAAAATTAATAAGATTGATATTTTCTTTTGAATTGAATTAAAGTAATGTTTTATTTGTTAAAAGATATTAAAGGTAATTTCATTTGTTTTTGTAACACAACTATATAGAATAGAAATGGTTGTTGGGCAAGTAAAAAAGGGCAATGTATATAACCACACTATAACTCAAGTAAAAGTAGCTAAGAACATTGCCAATATACAATGTTGTGTGAGATTGTATACGAAAAACATTATACATGAATTTTGCCTGCTCAGCTATAGTTCTAAGCTACATTAGTAAGAATATGTTTCTGACCTAGTGATTGGCAAAGGTTCAAATCGGTTAATGAAGATCGAGTAACTTTCCACTCTAAGAGGCTTCTGAAACAAGATGGCTTCCAACTAACGGATATCCATATTTGGTCTGACGTCGTTAAGGCCGGTGTAGATGATTACAGAATTGAGTCTTATGACGTAAGTAAGGTGGTTTTTACCTGTTAGAACTGGTTTGTAGAGTTCGTAGTTTTCTGACTAATGCGTAGAAGGGTATGACCTTGCCTAACCCTGTATCTGGCCGCGAACGTATATATAGAAATGCGCAAATCAGGTCAGATCAGTTATAACGCATTAGCAGAAAACTGACGTTGACTCTTCAATTACAGGTAGGCATCTGTACAAGTTATAATTTCTTGTAAGAAATAAGTATTTTTGATGATTGAGATTTTTAATGGTAAAATTGTTTTGTGTGCAACATTACTATTGAGTTCTTTGTTTATAATACATTGTAATGGAATGTTTAAATGCTCTAAAGAATTTATATTTATGTAACTTTAATTATAAAGGTTTGAATTAGTTGAATTAGCTACCAACTTCATACTTGACTTAATGTTGAAATAAAGTATTTCTTAAGTAAGAAAGAGTAATTTCTAGCAATATATTCTAAATCAATATTCTTAATATTCTGTTTTAAAATGAGTAAAATGCATTAACTGTTATTACATTTAAGGCTTTTGCTATCTTGAAATTGATTGAGAATTAACTAGTAAATAATATTCTAAGGTGCAGAAGTTAATGAAGTTGGAAAGCTTAAAGATGAAAAATGTAATATGTATTTTATGAATTTTATTATAAAGTTTTAGAAGTGTTTCTAGAATGTAGTAATATATATGTGTGCTGATTATTTAAATAAAGTTATAACGCATTAGCAGAAAACTGACGTTGACTCTTCAATTACAGATGTAGCTGTTTTATCATCGTGGCGCTCTCTTTAAGAGAGCCTGACTTCTTTCTTCTTTCTCTCTCTCTTACCATGGATATAGACGTTCCCCAACTTACGAGTAATTCCTTCTCATAGCAAGAAATGAGAAGAAGGTTATGTAAAGCTAATAACAACATACATAACAGAAATCTTTTTTTTACATAACATTTTTATTAAAAATGTAGACGCACCAGAAATAATGTGCAGATGGAAATTGGAATGGAATTATGAAACTAACTGACATTAATAATTCATTCAAAGTAGATATTCTTATAAAATACAAAGTTATTATTTTGGTACTAGGTTTTATATATATTGGAAGATGAAAGACTAAAAGTTTGGCTTATGAAAAAAAGATGAAATGTGTACAGAAATGGAAACTAAAAAAGAATAACTATTTAATTAGTATGCAAATTGATAAACATTGTTGCACGAATGTTGCATGCACAAGGTTCGTGTAAATTTTAATCATAAACTTTTAGAAACTTCCATGTTCATATCATTTCAAAAACTTTGTTTTAATTTTTTATAATATTTTAAATTATTTATTTCAATTTAATATTTTAATATTTTAATGGTCATAGTTTCTTCAGTGTTACTTCTAATATACATATAGTCATATATTACCGTTTACTGGTAATACATTTAAATTATAGCCACAAAAAAAACCAATGTCATGCCTAAAGTAAATCCGCCTTTATAGTGACCAGTATATAAGAAATAAAGCATCATATACACAGTTTCTTGATATCTGGAAGCCTGTAAAACTGACAGGATTATACAATTTTGGAGACAACGCTGTTTTTTGTTTATCTTAAAATTAGTCAGTACTGAAAAGTTATAAGCTACCATGACAATAAATAAAAAAAATAATAATAAAAAAAAATGAATAAATAAACCTTGGACGAATAACGAGTATGCACGTAGGAACAGTAATGTAAAATATACCAAAAGTGACGGGAAACACATTTTTGGCTTAGTGTGTAAGGTCATTAAACATGTTAATTAATATTGATTTTACAAAAATCAAGATTTAATCTCTTTAGTGGATAGATCTCGCTTTGTTGAAGCCAAGAAACTCGCGCAGTACAGGGCAGAACTTGAAGAAAGAAAAAAATACACGCACATTCATTAATGTGGATAAAATCACTTTATGCTGATTGGAAAACGTGGCTCTTGTTTATTAAATACGACAAGAAACATTTGCCTTTGCTTTGCTCTCCAACTGTCGTATGCAAAAATCTCAGCCGAATGCTGTAAATACGAGCGTCGATTCTGTTTCGGGGTGCTAACATCATACGTCATATATAACAGCGCCCCCCTGTGATTGTTTGGATTTACGCTAGCTGATTCGTATTTTGATCAGATGGTGTACTTTCAATACGTTTCATTTAATACCACATCATTTGGAATATGAGCTGATCATTCCACTCTGCTCTTCAGACCATTTCAACTAATGCCAGATCATTTGGAATCTGAATACACCATTTCTGTTTTGGGGGTTAAATCATTTAATTCAAGACTACATAATTTCATTTAATACTACGTCATTTGGAAGCAGAATTTATCAATCCGTTTTGTTATTTAATCATTTAATTTAATATCACATCATTTGGAATCTGAATTCATCATTTCATTTGTTGAGTTAAATCATTTTATTTCATACTACGTACTTTCATTTAATAATATATGGTTTGGAACCAGATTTCATTAATCCGTTTTGTTCTTTAAATCATTTGATTTAATACCAGATCATTTGGAATTTAAATTCATGATTTCATTTGTTGAGTTAAATCATTTTGTTAGACTACATCATTTTATCTAATAGCACGTCATTTGCAAGCATATATCATCATTCCGTTTAGTTCTTTCAATCATCTTATTTAATACCAGATAATTTCATTTAACGCCACATCATTTGAAATCTGAATTCATTGTTTCATTTTTGGGGTTCAATCATTTCATTTCATGCTATATCATTTCATATCACACAACATCATTTGGAATCTGAATTCATCATTCCGTTGTTGAGTTAAATCATTCATGTTAGACTACATCATTTTATCTAAAAGCACGTCATTTGGAAGCATATATCATCATTCCGTTTTGTTCTTTGAATCATTTTATTTAATACCAGATCATTTAATTTAACGCCACATCATTTGAAATTTGAATTCATTATTTCATTTTTGGGGTTCAATCATTTTATTTCATGCTACATCATTTCATATCACACAACATCATTTGGAATCTGAATTGATCATTCCGTTTGTTTGGTTAAATCATTTCATTTCACACTTTATCATTTCATTTAATACCACGTCATTTGAAATTTAAAAGCATCATTCGATTTTGCTCGTTAGATCATTTCATGTGACACCACATCATTTGGAATCTGGATTGATCATTTCATTTGCTAGGTTAAATCATTTGATTTCATTCTAGATCATTCGCTTAATGTAATTTTGGCGGCGACGGCTGCCCATAGTGTAGCATGTCTAATGTGTTGACTTGGACCATGCAGTGGAGAAGTATACTGACACCAACTGCCTGTATAAAGTTTATGCGAAAGTATCACACCAAAAATCACTGACTTGGGATGAAATGCGGTTTATACGAGGCATTTTAGCTATGTCTTAAGGATTTTTTAGTTACTACCTTTGCAATTGTACACATTTAAGGAATTTTAAAATCATTATGTTTTGTATTTTATCTTTTTGTACTAAATGTTTCGCTTACTTTGGAATGATTAACCATCTAAACAAACATTTGAAATTCTTTTTTATTTTCTGGACTTGATCTTTTTTGCAGGCACCACATATCCACACTCGTGCTGAGGTACCGTAAGAGGCCACTACATACATCACTGTGTCATGGTTTTTTCCACATTGCCGAGTGACAATACTTTAGAATTACACAAATGTATAAGGTCTCCAATATTAATGTTATGGGTTCATATTATTTATTATATAAATAAATAATAACAGTAATAAACTCACCACATTAAGATTAGTGACCTCTAACATTATTATCAATATAAACTATTTGTCTTGGGCCATTGTAGAAGTCATGGATGAATGGAAGCCCCCTACTGAATATTACTACTAATATCACCACCACTACTGCTATTCTATTCGTACTATATGTCCCATCAGATAGATATACGCTTAAAGAAATCAATGTTCATTTTTCTCACTTTCGTACATATCGCTTCTTCAAGTACGCATTCATTCATTCAATCAATCATTCCAAAATTTACCAAGCATTACCTAATAATTATAATAATGTATGAAGTTCCAAACTCCTAATGTTTTGGGTTAAGATTATTTAGTGCATAAATAAGTAATGCAACTGAAGCCCACACATTAAAATTAGCAATTTAACTGAAATGGAATACCGCTTCTAAATTATTAGAGTTTTATAACTATCGCCAAAACTACCTTTACTACTGCTTCTAATAATATGATGGAAATACACAAACACAGAACGAAAGTAAAAACTTGTTTTATTATAATTCATTTTAAAGAGCGCATTGAAACGGATGAGACAAAGTAACGCAGTTCATATGAAGAAGGCAATGAAGTCAACCATCCTAAAGAAGGGAACCAGTGCAACCTCGCTGAAGACAGCCATGACTCTCAAGGAATCCCAACGCACCCTACGAGAATGCCAGTAAGAATTTTCGTCAGGAAAGATATGTCTTAGACCCAGTGCAAGGGAAATGTCATTTCCTGTTCTTTAACCTATTTTTCTCTTTCTGTCTGCCTATCTGTTTGTATATGTTATGTATATTTAATTTATATTATGTACTTCGCTTTTTTCTGTAATTGCGGGTAGAGTTTTGACCTATATGACTATTGTCGTGCTTTTTATAAACGTTTGCTTGAATCTGAGTTGAAGACATTGACATGTTATGGACAATCTTATGTAGTTTTTCAGAAAATGATATTGTGACATGTGTTAAGTGGGGACAGTTTATAAAACAGTTTAGTAAACAAAGTCAACATTTCTATCTTAATTCAGTCTATGAAATCATTTGTAGTTGTGTTAAGATATAACTTGTGAGGACGACTTTATTGAAATTGTTTATTGGAATTGCAAAATAGTCATTGTCTTTTTGACTACAACACTACATTGGAATTATTGAGGACTGATTTAAAGAAAATCTAGATTATATCACTGTGGTACACCAGGACATCCAAGACTATGTACATCAGAACATTAAAGACTCTGTGTACATCAGAACATTCAAGATCAGAGAAATTCATTCAGAACATTCTATACTTTTGGACTTTTGATAGAATATACTGTGCCTTTAACATTTTCACTGTATATTCTTGGGAACTAATGTATGTATGTATGTATGTATGTATGTATGTATGTATGTATGTATGTATGTATGTATGTATGTATGTATGTATGTATGTGTGTGTGTGTGTGTGTGTGTGTGTGTGTGTGTGTGTGTGTAATTGAGTTCTCTGATGACAAAAGCAGAATGCAATTCCTGAGATTATATGATCTATTGGGGTGCTAAAATAGTTGTATTCATCTTTTGAATGCAGCCACTAGGTTGACTATTGATATAAAATATTTCGACTTGTAGTAATGTTCAATTTTTATTATAAGGAGCTAATGGACGATACTTAGATAAGTATTCCACTGAAGCACATACATAATTTACATTAGATTCGACACGACTAGATGCCATCCTGATTTGACTGGACCAAACCCACGACTTGCGTCAACAAGCAGTGGAGGCACTTTCAGATCAAGGACAGAAATTTATATCATTTGCAGCTGTAAGCAACATACATCTTTGAAAATAGTGATATACGTGTATTTCCAGAAACTTTCCAAACAATAACTGAAACACCCCGTCTATAAGATTTACATTACGGTTGGCTTAATGCCCACTCGACAAGTAAAAATCAAATCGTGATACATTCGATTAAATATTTGGTCCTGATACTTCAAGGGTAATAACAAGCACTGCGCCACATCCATTTGAAAGACAAGTATTGTATCTGCCTGACCAGAAACTTTACGATTAATGAACAATTGCCTATGTATTGCATTCTCGCAACAACTTAATATACCAAGTATGTATTGATTTACTTCACGAATTCATTAAACTGTGGTAATTTTTACAGCCAATAATGTTGAAGCTACTGCACGCTGGTTGGAAAGATTACCAAACCTTGATGTAGAGTCATTAATTGACCAACCCAATCAATTTTTGTTTGATAAATCCAGTACCCGTTCGAAGTGAAATCTTTTGCAGCATCACATTTAAAAATAACAAATGTTGTTGGGGCTGTCAACCCAGGGTCCATTCAGTGATGCCTCACGGTTTTGGCGAAGTTCATTATTGTGAAGAATGTGACACAAGATGATACTTTGTTTTCAAAACATGTCTTCATTGTAGGGAGTATACTTGATGATGTTGGACATGTAAGATTAAACGAAAAGTTGTGGATGCGGAGACAAGAGGAATTGAATTACATCTTCGCTAATTATAGCGTACAAATACCACTACAGAAGGTTCATCGACCGTCTTTGACAACGTGATTTGAACGGAGTTTCAGACGCCAGTGAGGATCAAGATGCCAAATGATAATTTTTGAGTTAATATTTGCTTGTTTGTCCAAACAAAGCCACAGCTAAAATAGCATATGCATCTATATTAGAGGCATGCATCTGATTCGGAAGGATGTTAATAAGTTCTGAAACCTCCACAGAGTCCAATCCGGATAATGTATTTGTAAATCAGGGCGAAAGAAACATTTCTAATCCAACTTACAAGATAAACAAAGGGTTCTGGACCTAGGGAAAACAACATCGACGCACTATCTCCACTTGTTCGAAATCGTGTCCTCAAATATATCAACATCTGAAAAACAGGAAAGAATGGAAAATATCTGGCGCATAGTCGCACAGCCACTGAGATACTAGAAGATCGATCACAATCGGTGCACAGTGATCAAGCATCGACACCGGTTGAAAGAAAAATATATAGCATGAACATCACCGAAAGGATAGTCCGAATCCGTCCAAACTAATCTTTGCAAATATTTATGAAAAGTGTTGCAAAGCACCTTTCCAGCTTAATTAAGACGTACGCGGTACGTACACGTAACAGTCGGACGTGGTACATTGGTCAAACTCTACTAAACTTAACGAGCAGTCCTTATAATGATCAAACACTCGTCGATGCCGTCAGTGATGGATACCAGGCAACAGTGTAAGACTTGTCCCGGCTGTACAAACTGCAGGAAACTTTTTTGCAGCGGATTCGCAATAATCGCGAATATGAGCGTCTCTCTGTAAGAGCAACGGAGGACATTGATCCATTTCCTCTTGGGACATTATCGTTCTGCCAAAGGCGATCATGCCCATAAGTTAAAAAAAAGATGAATAATAAAAGTTACTAAAAGCGGGACTCCAGACGGGAATTTGAGACACAACTTAAATTGCTCGGTTACAAAATCAATTTTAGCAGTGCCATTTGTGTAAAATTGTTAGCACTGATGAGCCAGCCGCTGAAAATGGGCTCTATTCAAAACAGTGTATCGCAGGTGGAGCGGTAGTGCGCAGCTTCCATTATGATATATCGTCTCATCAAAAAGGAATTGCGAAGCACACTATTTAATCTAACGAACTAAGTACATGTTAGTTTCCCTTCATATCCGTGTCGTTTAGTATAGTCTTGGCGAAAATACTCCGTGCAGGTGCCAATTTGTTTTATCCGAAGAACTGAAAGATACAGTAATTAATCATTCAATGACCAGTGCGAATATTTTTGTTCCAGGAAAAATTATGGTATCATGTTTCAAGTTTATTAACAATAAGCTCTAGCATAAAAAGGAACAATTGTTACATCATAATGTATTCAGAATTATAATAAACTTCAGCTACATCAGTGAAGGTTAACATAACTATGAACGTGTTGATATGGTCTAAAATTGGAAAACGTTATAAGTAAAAATAATTACCATCTTTTCAACATATCCCTCACCCCTAAGAAAAGTTCCAGGTCATTGAAACGACTGGTAAGAATTTCAATTACAAGTTTCTTGATGGTCATATATCTCGTCGGTATCGTACAAGAGAGCAGGGGAGCCACAATGCCATGGAATTCCTGTACTAGTTCTACCTTTGCAGATTTAAAAGTCAATATTTTTATCAGTCACTGCTGAGGATATTAAAATTACCGTCTCAATGACAGTATAAACATATCCGATGGTGTCCTTCTAATTTTTGGTGTTTAATTACATTCATAATGATGGATGGTTCTCCACTGTTTCATCTACGAGGATGGAGGTTAAATGGGTTTGTCCTAAGAATAGGCTCTCGAATCTATGGAGGTTATGAAGAGCAGCCTCAGAGCTATATAGATCCGATTCTATGTCATTCACACATGTGATGTGATGTATTGACCAGTCTCTGTCAGGCAAATATTAGACATGGAAGGCATTATAATCTGTTGTTATCTATAGCCATATGTTAGGGAGCTAGACGATTCTTTGTATAAGTCTGCTGAGAGGTTAAAGGAAGTTTGGCACATCTTCACTATGATGTTCTGCAGATTGATTGTTCCTACTATCATCTGTGTTAATGATAAATTCAAGGCATACAAAAGAAAATGCCAAAGCTAAAATTAAAGCATAGCTTTGGACAACTGCCGTAACAAATACATTCCATAGAAGTGTTTGTAAATGATGAAAAAAATAAAAATAACATTAAGAACAGCAACAAGAATAACCAATTACAATGATCATGCTTTATTACAGGAGGGTAGAATAGCTGCACAAATAATGATCTCCCATTTTGGCCTTTAAAAAAATGCAGTGAAATAAAATAAACCTTACCAGACAATGAAAAAGATACTTGTACATTAAAAAAAGAAACCATCCACGAATCTTTTTTTATTGAAACTCATCTATAATTTACCTTTCTCCCAGTTTTAGTGACTTTTATATTTCTCGCACACACATATACGAGAACATTATTAAAACGCATGGACTAAAATAATAGACACGCACACGCATACATCACATATGTTATACGTGTTACTATGAAACATTTCTTATGGAGTTTAAAATAGTATAAGATCATGTTCCATAATCATGAAAACTTGCACTGAAAAACATAAAATAACTTGTATGTCAATATACATTGTGAGTCATGTTCTTTTTGAAGTTTAAAATGATTTTTACTTTAATAGTAATGGCTTTGAGTTGATGACGCACGAACACTTTTGTTTATCTGAATGAAAGTCGTCACACACACCCACCCTTCAGGAAACCTATTTTGCTCAATCAAGTTTCACAAAATAACGTCTGTGAAAGACAGTGTGCCATTTGAGAGGCAGAATGGTGAATCTGAAAAACGTACATTCCGGTCGAGGTTTACCAACCTTCAGGGGAAATACCTGAGTCGACTATGTGTGTCATATACGCGATAAGTACAGTACTACACCATCTCATATATTTATATTATACGAGGGATACATTCTAAGAAATATATAAACAGTGGCATGCTACACAATATCAAGATGTCCACTGGATAGCATTGTCTTCTAATTATTAGAGAAACAAATGCGGTGATTGGATAAGTGCTATCATGGCAAGCGTAATTGGATCACAAATGTGAGGGCGTTATGTGACACGTTCGGTACTCAGTAAAGTCATTTCCACAATGTCCAAGGGCATGGAGTCTGAATTAAATTAAAGTTGCTTTAAAATGTTTCAATTTAAGAGACTTGAGTTCGATATGTGTTGCTTTGTGTTGATGATGAATTTGAATTATAGTTCTGTATCGCCCACTAGGGGCATGTAGCACTGTTTTAAGTTTCCAGCAAAGCTGGATATTTAATTTCTCCTGGGGGTGAGGAATGGTGCTGCTTCCCCAAGCCATTTATGGACTCAAGGAGTACTATTTAATTTGGTCGTCAGGTCGGGGTTGCTATTAAGTAACCATCGACCTGAATGGAGGACCCTGGATGAGTGGGAATAGCCCCAACACACACACTCAACCCTATCAGCCAATTATGGGTGTTAATGGTGTGAAATGGCACAAGTGGGGGTATTATAAATTAGTTTCACATCTCCGCCATTTTGGAGTTTTCCGAGTTGTGGCAATAAAAGAAAGGTACCATTACGTTCAAGGATGTCGTACAGCTCACAACATCGTGATTCCGTGCTTAATTCAAATCTGGTCCAGTTATTACTAATGGACAGGAAAATACCAATAATGTGTCAGCCACCTATGTAATTGAATCAAATCAATGAAGTCGTAAAATTTGTATAACTATCTTAACTTTGCAATATTTTTAGTACAAAGTGTACATGTATTAAGTCCCTAACAAGATTGAATACTAAGATGTCTATGCGATATAAATAAGTATAGTCACTGTTTGGTAAAAAATAGCTTGTTAATTTTGAAAGGTGTCTCGTACCAAATTTCATTGTTAACCAGGCAATGAAAGCAATCTGATTCTTTTCTGTGTTGCTTTTCTTTTCTTGTCTGTTTGAGTAGCCACTAATGTCAGGCTGCCATCTTGTTCTCATGGTGTCCCTGAATATGGTTGTTCCCTCGGACCAGCCATCAATTTTCTTTGTCCTGGGTTCTTTGAAGTTGTTTCTCTCCTGATGTTTTTTTCCGGTTTTGGTCCAGCGGTGATGTCCCTTTATCCACCCCCCTTCTAAACTGGATGAACTCTGTGCTGTTTTGAGTTAATAGAATCTACAGCCCATACGCCCCAGCCCTTATAGTTGAGTTGGGGTTATATATGCCTAAAGTTAGATAAATTTAATTGCAGCCTTTTTCTGCGGAGCCTGGTATTCTTGGGCTTTTAGACTACATCATACTGTCTAAATTGGGACCATACTATCGGGACATAATTTTATGATATCAGACCATCTACTTATATTTAATTTTTGGCTTTCTGACTTTAGAACTTGATAGGTATTTGGTAATTATTATTTTACTGTCAATGAGGCTGTATTAAGAGGAAAGTTAGAGAAGGTAATAGTAGTGAGTGAGGGTAGGTTCTTCTACTTATTTTATGGGCTGTTTTATTTTTAAATAAAAAAAACCCCAACTTATTTGTTATTATTTGTTTGTTTATTTTTTGCCTTTTACATGGTGTTTTTATTGCCTAATTGTCTTCATTATCTATTCGTTGTGGTTTGTGTACCCCTATTACTGAATCATTCATCTACTTTGAGTAATTTTTCCAGGTTCCCTAGTTTGTTTCTAGGGTTACTCGCGTCTTTATTTTTCGGTTTGATTGCTCACTGTATGAGCCTTGGTGATCTCATGACCACCGTAGTGTATGTGGGTTCCAAGGACGGTTAAGATCTACCTGCTTTATCCTGGTGGTGCATCCATTCCTTAAAGAGGCTTTCTTTTTGGTTGTCTACCCCGGGAATACTCTAGTACTAGTTTTAATGTAATCCTTTTAGTCTCCCTATTTTGTTTATAGGGTTACTCGCATCTTTAATTTCCGGTTTGGTTGCTCAGTATACGAGCCTTGATCATCTCAGGCCCATCGTAGTGTATGTGGGTTCCAAGGTTGGTTGAGATTTACCTGCTCATTCCTGGTGGTTCTTCCATCCCTTAAAGTGCTTTCATTTTGATGATTACTTTTGGTTTGAGCTAGTACTAGGTTTCTTCCTTAGTTTTTTTTCCTTCTTCTCGCTATTATGTTCTTTATTTTCCTATTTTCTAAATTTTCTCTAGCAGTCTTGTTGTTTTTAAAGATTCAATTATATTTTTGAATGTTGTTTGGGGGTTGATATTTGTTAATTGAATTATTTCTGGGTATGTATATGGGGCGGCTATGATTTGTTGTTCGGATCTGAATTTGTTCATTTCTTTCTTGGTTATTCTACAATCATTAAAGATATGGTGTAAATCTTCTGGGGTGTAACAATTGTAGCAATGTATGTTATGTGGGAAGGGTCCTGTGTATATACCAAAGCTATTTGCCAGTTTAGTTTTTCCTAAGAGAATTCGATTGATTATTGTTTGTTCATAGCCTGTGCACCTAGGTGGTTTTCTATTTCTATTTACTTCCTTGATGATATTATATAATTTTCTCCCTTTGTGATTTTGATTCCAATCTGTTTGCCATTTATTGTTAATTAATGTGTTGATTAGGCTGTATTCGAGTGGCATGTAATTTGGTTCATTGGGGTTTTCTTTCGCTATCTGGTCTGCTAAGTCATTTCCTTGGATATTGATGTAGGATGGAATCTACATGTATTCTATGCTTAATTTGTTTATATTTATTTGTTTCATTATTGCGTTGGTTTGGTTTAGGAAATTCTCTCTTGATTTAGTGGTGTTATTTTGGATTGAGGTTTTAACACTTATTATAACTGTCTTGTGTGGTTTGTTTTTTTCCAATCCATTTTAGTGCTTTTAAGATGGTCCAGAATTCAGCTGTGTATATGGAGCAGCAGTCAGGTAGACGCCACCCCATTTGTATATTCAGCTCAGGTATTACCATTGCTGCAGCTGTTTTGCAAGAATTTGTTATTTTGGATCCATCTGTGTATATTTTGAGGTAATTTTGATATTTGTTGTTAATTTCTTCTGAAGCTAATGTTTTTAGGTAGTTTGCTTTGTTTTCCTTGTTTCTTTTAGTTGAAAGGGAGATATTTACTATAGGTTTTATATTATTCCAAGGTTCTTTATCATATGAAATCTTACTTTCTGCTATATTGACTATTGGTGTTATGTTATTCCAAGGCTCCTTGTCATATGAGATAGTATTTTCGGCCTGGACTAACTCTATTGGAAGTTGATGTTTTAAATCATGAACTAGTTTTCTCATAGGGGGTGATTTTTCATAGTTGCCTTGAAGAGTATATTACAATTATGTATTGCCTGGTAAGTTGCGTGAGTTTTTGGGTGTGTTGAAAGTCTGTCTGCATACTTTAGGATAAGTTCCTGCCTTTTTAGATGTAACGGCAGTTCTTCGGTTAAGATTTGCAGCTCAGCTAGTGAGGTTGATGGCAATGCGCCAGTGCCAATCAGTAGGGCTTTTCTCTGAATTGTATCTAATTTATTTAATTGACATTTGAGTGCCATGTTATATATTTGACAGCCATAATCTAGTTTAGATCTAATTAAAGCCCTGTATAAGGTTAGGGTTGTTTCTTGATTTGCTCCCCACTTGGTACCTTTTAGGTTTCTTAAGAAGTTTACGTTCTGATTACATTTTTGTACTAGTTCATCTATGTGATGTGCCCATTTGAGATGTTCATCATAATACATACCCAGAAATCGGGCTACTTTTACAAACTTTATTTCTTGATTTTGTATGGTTAGCTTAGGGTATTGTTTTTTTTCTGTTATGTGGGGTAAATAGTACTGCTACCGTTTTTTGGTGCGATAGTTTAAATCCCCATTTATTTGCCCATTCTCCTATATTATTCAAATTATCTTGAATATCTGTGATAATTTTGTGGTTGGATGGGTTTCAGGCTCTCCATAGTCCACTATCATCTGCAAATTGCGATAATTCAACTTTTTGTGATGCCAGAGTTCTGTCAAGGTCGTTTATCATTAGATTGCAAAGAGTGGGACTGAGTACACTCCCTTGTGGGGTTCCATTTTCAAGGGCATGTTCTTCTGAGTAAGTGTCTCCTACTCTAGTTATTATTTTGCGGTCAGTGAGGAAATTTTTAATGAAGTTATACATCCTTCCCGTAATGCCATAATGATTTAATCTGGCTATTAGGCCTTTGGTCCATACGAGATCGAATGCTTTTTCGAAATCTATAAACACCGCAATTAAATTTCTGTCCGCTTTTCTTCTAGAGTTAAATGCCAATTTTATAGTGATTTCTAATCATACGAGTTGGTCCGTAGTGGACCTTTGGTTCCTAAATCCACATTGGTTTTCAGATATTAGTTTGTTACATTCAAGGTAGTGTTTTAGCCTTTTGGAAATTATGGTTTCCATAATCTTACATATATTGTTGGTTAGTGAAATGGGTCGATATGAGTTGATGCCATTGCGATCTTTGTTTGGTTTTAAGATGGGTATTACTATCGCAGTCTTCCATTTCTTTGGTAGCTTTCCTATTTTTCATATTTTATTTAATAGTTTTATAATAGACTTAATGATGTTATGGGGTAAATTTTTGTATATAGTGTACCCTATTTTGTCTTCCACGAGTGAAGTTTCCTTTTTTGATTTTAGTGCCTGATCCCATTCATATAGTATTATTTCTCTATTTAGATTAGAATGTTTGGGTCCAAGGTCTTGAAATAATATCTTACACTTTTTTCTTCAGTTTTTTTTCCCTATATTGTTGGAATTCATTAGTGTGGTTGCAATCGCTGCTCATCTTTTTAAAATGTTGGGCTAATATGTCAGCTTTTTCTTTGTTGTTTTTGTTGGTATTTTTGCCCCTAATTGCTCTAATTTCATCCCACGCCTGTTTTGAGCTGGATCTTGTATTTATACTGGTGCAGTATTTTTGGCAAGTTTTTTCTTTGGACTGCTTGATCAGGATTTTTAGTTGTTTGTCTTTCTTCGTATATTCTAATAAGTCTGTTGTGTTACCTGAATTTTTGAATTTATTAAGGGCTTTTTATTTTTCTTTCCGAGTTTGTTTTATTTGACAGGTCCACCATGTTACCTCTAGTTTGTTTGGTATGCTATTTGTTTTTGGTATGCTAGTGGTGGCCGCCTGTATTATGATCTTAATTAGGTTTTTATAGTATATATCAATGTTTTCATTTTCAATTGTATTTGGGTTGATATTTATTAATTGAGTTTTAAGTTTTGCCCAATCTGCTTTATTATAGTTCCATCTGGGGATTTTGATGTTAGAGCTGAACTGCACTTCCATTTGCAGGGTGATAATTCTTGGAAAGTGGTCACTCCCAATGGGGTCTGTTTGATCCACTCTCCAGTCTGTCAACTGTGTCAATTTAGGCGTGCATAAGGTAAGGGTGGCGCTCTACAGTTTCGTACTTTGCATAGGGTTAAAATTTTAAAGAAAAAGAATTTTCCAGGATTTCTTCACTGGTTATACTGGCAATTTTATAAAGACTTTGTATATCTTAGGTGTTGGGAGAAAAACTTTCAATTCCCTTTATTTTGATGTATGATTGATGGGTGTACTTTAGGTTCTAGAGTATACAGCTTTGGCTAACTTAAGATGTGCTCATGTTTTAAAACTGCTAGCTCCGCATGGTCATTTTCACTTCCTGGACTTCAGAGGTAAATTGTAGAAAAATGGTAGGATAACGTTTTTTTCTTTTCAAATGGTTTGTAATTTGTTCATTGCACTTTCAGAAGCTGCTATTGCCTACTTCAGCAAAATTCGTTTTCCCTAGTTTAATAACTGCTAAAGTTTGTGTACTTTTGATTAATTCTGGCTAATTTTTCAAGCACATGGGAGCATCCATTTTGTTATACCATGTGCTTAGATCATGTACAATGTCCATAAGTGCAGTATCCAAAGAAATATCAGCCACATTACATCAAAGAAGCATTGAGATATGCCAACATTATCTCCATTGTGCATGTTAGAAATGCAAACAACTTCACCTCACATGCGTCACTATCTGAAAAGTACATACTAACTGGTGAGCGCCCCCAAGGTCGATGGCGGTCATGGTGCCGTCAACCGGATTGAGTCGGGTTTTGGCACCATCATTAAGTCTGGTGAGGTTGGTTTCGCTGATCCATTCCTTTTCCACCCACCCTACTGTCCATCACATCCCTATCCCCACTGCACGCCATGAGCGTTGAAATCTTCGCAAATGATTGTTTGTTCGATCTTTTTATATTTCATTATTTCCCTAAGTGCTGTGATGGTGTTTGCTTTATTATCTCCCCATGGGTAATATATATTGAATATTTGCAATTCGCTTTTTCCTGTATGTATTAACAGGGATTGTATTTCTGTTGCTGTATTGCTATTTGTTATTGGTGTTATGGGGATTACTATTGCATTAGGAATGTTGTTATTTACATATATGGCCAATCCAACACCCCGGCCTTTTCTTCTATGTTTGAAATAGCCTGGGGAGTAGCCTTGAATTAGTGGCAATGATTTGGAGTTTACAGAAAGTTTAGTGTCTTGAATGCAGATGATGTCAGGTTTGTGCTGAGTATTAATTATTTTTAGTTTTAATTCATTGATATTTCCCGACAATCCTCGTGCATTCCATTGCCATATTGTAACGTTCCCATTTGATTTCGTACTTAATTCAAATCTGGTCCAGTTATTACTAATGGACAGGAAAATACCAATAATGTGTCAGCCACCTTTGCAATTAAATCAAATCAATGAAGTCGTAAAATTTGTATAACTATCTTAACTTTGCAATATTTCTAGTACAAGGTGTACATGTATTAAGTCCTTAACAAGATTGAATACTAAGGTGTCTATGCGACATAAATAAGTATAGTCACTGTTTGGTAAAAATAGCTTGTTAATTTTGAACGGTGTGCAAAAGCAATATGATCAAGTCAGGTTTTGTGAAATAGATTGTTGGAAGAGGGTTCTCGTACCAAATGAGGACCCTGTTGACCAGGCAATGAAAGCAATCTGATTCTTTTCTGTGTTGCATTTTCTTGTCTGTTTGAGTAGCCCCTAATGTCAGGCTGCCACCTTGTTCTCATGGTGTCCCAGCATATGGTTGTTCCCTCTTACCAGCATTTTCATTTGTCCTGGGTTCTTTGAAGCTGTTTCTCTCCTGATGTTTTTTCCGGTTTTGGTCCAGCGGTGATGACCCTTTATCCAAACTTGTTCCCCCCTAAATTGGACGAACTTTGTGCTGTTTTGAGTTAATAGAATCTACAGCCCATACGCCCCAGCCCTTATAGTTGAGTTGGGGGTCTATATGCCTAAAGTTAGATAAATTTAATTGCAGCCTTTTTCTGCGGAGCCTGGTATTCTTGGGCCTTTAGACCACCTCATACTGTCTAAATTGGGACCATAATATCAGGACAGAATTTTATGATAGCTCTGTGTGAAGATCACAATCTTTATACATAACAACCTCCTAGTTCAAATATAACAAGAGAACTGATCCAATCAGATGCATTAAATAACCGTTTGAACTAGATACATTTACTCAGATTTGATGTGGTAGGAAGTGGATCGGCGACCCTTGGCCAGATCAAATGGTACCAACCACGACTTTAAGAGTTGTATCGCCGTTTCCTTACTGCAGTGATTTCGGACCTCGTCTTAATTTTGCACTTGAAATAAGCTTTATTTGATCGCTATTTCTTTCCCTCGTATTTATGCACCATTTTCGGTTCATATATTTACGAATTCAAACAATACGGAATTCGAGCAGATGCTATTTCTGGCTTAATCTCTCGCTCAGGAATATTTATAACATAATATTTTTTTTGTTTTCATTAGATATATATCCATCGATCTACCTCTTTAAATAAATAAGGATTAAAAAACTAGTTTATTAAACAAGAACTGTTGGGTTGGGTTTTTTCCCCTTCTTTTTTTTTCATATTTTATTTGCTCCTGAACCATCTCATTTTCGATATGTTATACAATGTATTTCCAATAAAATCTTCATTGATTAGTGTTGTTGTTTTCTTTTGATAAATTATTTTTTACCCAAGATATTTGCAGAAAGATTCATTAGTGGTATAATGTACTGGAGGAATGTATGTAATAAATGCTCCTCCACTTGTCTTTGGAACGTAAAATGTACAGATACTTGAATTGTCTTAGCAGTATTAAACGGTAAAACATGTTGACCTTATGTACGTTGAGCTGCAGGACGTTACATAAGTGCATCATTTTTTTTTATCAGTTATAGCAATGCATTTAAACTGGCAGTTGTTCAACTTTATTTGTTTTCATTGGCGATAATGTAATACACGAAATAGTTAAGCTGTACGGTTACTGAACGAGGCGAATGTTTATCCGGGATACAATCTGATAGAGAGCATATTTAAGTCTCAATATAGATGGCGATTACGAAGATAAAGAATGCGCGCTTTTTGTCTTGCACGTATTTGTCTTCTTTGTTTATCGTTATGACTATCGTACTCTTTACAGGGGATTCACTGACTATTGAAGCGATGAGTGTTTGACATTGTAATGCGTCGGGTTATACTAATACCTCCAAAGCATCACGATGGATTTCCAAGGAAACTTTAAATTCTTAAATCGGTTGCAATTTCACTTGGCCTGGACTATTATGTTGAACGAGTTTATTTCAAGACACGCGACGTGTTGTATCAAGACAGGTTTTTTTCTAATTTTTCTTCAGGTTTCCCGCCCCCCCCCCCCCTTGCTGGTACGGGGTTGTAGAATTAGCCCGACGTGCCACGTGTCGTAAAAGGCGACTAAGTAGAGGCGACCTGTTTGCCTTGGGTTGCGACCCGTGTCGGAGGAAGAAAGGATTCTGGTAGTTGAGCGGAGGCTTTTCGGATGCAATACACTACTTTGGCCTCTACTTCTCTTAGACGGGTGGTCGAGATGGGCCCGGTCTCGACAAATCGGCTGGTCACGCCGAGCCCTAGGAGGTCTTTATTTACTAGCTCACCTTCTATATCTTTCTTGTATCTCTCTTGCTACCACCGTTGCCTCTTCATTCTATCATTCTAGCTTTCATTTTCCCCAAGTACTAGAGGACCTCCTAGAAGGCGGTGACTAAACTGGTAAATCGGGCGGTAATTTTACCAACCCATGAAGGAAACTTCACGGGTTAATCCTAGGTAATTTTATCTACGGAGTATAACATCTGTGTATCCCTGGCACTTGAAACGTGTCCCATTGTTGGGCTCCATGGTGGGCGGGGAGCATGGGTGCAGAAACTTTAATACAAAATCATGGAAAATTCAACAAAAAAAAAATCAAAACAAACGAACGAAACCACTATCAGACTCTGATGAAGAACCATGTGGTGTGGAGTCTTTCCCACGCTTCATGGTCATACAGTCAACAGATGCTGAAAAACAAATTGCTGCACTATCTCCTTTTGTAATTGAGAAAACTTTAATGGGGTTGATCGGCACACCAAAAGGTGTCAAAAAATTAAAATCGGGCTGTCTTCTCGTTGAATGTGAGCGAAGGGGTCAATCAGAAAACCTCAAAAAGATGAAAACATTCTTTGACATTCCAGTGACCTCATTCGCTCACACTTCCTTAAATACGTCCAAAGGCGTGATGCGGTGTCGTGACTTGGCTGGAGTCAACGACGCAGATATCATCGAAGGGATGAAACATGAAGGTGTCACTGCAGTGCGTAGAATACGTATTAAACGTAATAACAACCTGCAGGACACCAACACGTTTGTACTCACCTTTAATAAACCAATTGTGCCCAAAGTGATCAAGGTTGGGTTTTTGCAAGTAAAGGTTGAGATCTATATTCCAAACCCCCTTCGATGCTATAAGTGTCAAAAATACGGCCATCACGAAGACCGATGCTCCAGAGTCAAGGTCTGTGGCCGATGCGGAGACCACTCTCATCAGGAAGCTGATTGTAGAGCAACTCCGCATTGTGTCAACTGTGGCAAAGAACATCACGCCAATTCTAAGGATTGTGATACTTGGAAACTGGAGAAGGAAATTCAGAGGGTAAAGTTTACCTCCAACATACCCTACCCAGAGGCCAGAAAACTTGTCCAGTCAAAAACATCCCTTCCTGGCCCATCCTTCTCCACAGTTGTGAAACACAGCCCAAAAATCACGAAGGACGCTCAAACACAGACAGATCAGCCCGATTCAAGAACAAGTGCCAACATCCCTCATTACCAACCACAGCAAAGCACAGCATCTACTCAGACGACATTTAATACCAACCCACCACCAAAAGCTCCAAGAAATCAAAAACCACAAACAAATAAGCAGCAAAAGGGGTCAGATGACCCCATTAAACTTTACAATATGTTTGGAGAACTTGAAAGCATGGATGCAGAAGAAACTGCTCCATGTACTCAATGTTCCTCCAAACCTAGTAAAACCAGATATACTCCCGTACTTCCTCCAGACAAATAACAACACCCATTTTCGCCGCGAATAGTCTTACCTAGATCCAGAATCTCCATTAAAATTTTATAATGAAGAACACCATCATACAATGGAACTGTCGAGGACTTAAAGCAAACTACAATGATATTCTTCTGCTTTTAAATGAACACGATCCTGCTGTACTATGTTTACAGGAAACATTCCTGAAAGACACAGATAAAATTACATTTAAAAACTTTTCCCTATTCAACAAGTACTTTCAAAACGTTGACAGGGCCTCAGGAGGAGTCTCTGTTGTTGTGAACAATAGAGCCCCGCACAGTCATTCCTTTAAATACAAATTTACAAGCTATTGCTGTAAGTGTCACTTTACATCGAGTGATTACTTTTTGTTCCATTTACTTACCACCAAACGCCAAACTAGTACCAAATGATTTAGACAATATTGTTCAACAACTTCCCACACCCTTCGTTCTACTCGGGGATTTTAATGCCCATAACATTCTATGGGGATCGAATCACATAAACGATAGAGGCCATAAAATAGAAGATTTCATTTCTAGACACGATTTGTGTCTATATAATACCAACTCACCGACATATTTACACCCAGGAACGGGTACGTACACATGCATAGATTTGACAATTTGCTCTCCCTCGCTGCTTTTGGACTATGAATGGAAGGTCGCTGATGACCTTCACAGCAGTGATCATTTTCCAATCATTCTTGAAAATAACTCTAAAATTGATGACTCAATTCCACAATGGAATATAAAGAAAGCCGAGTGGGCTTCCTTTGAAACACTATGTCAAACGAGACTAAATAATGATACAATATTCAACGCTGTTAATCCTATACAGCATTTTACTTCAATTCTAATCTCAATTGCAGATGAATCTATTCCTAAGTCCTCACCGAACAGTAAAAAACCGCAAAAACCTTGGGTAACCAAGGAATGCAAAGAAGCCATTAGACAACGCCGAGAAGCATTAAAACAATTCAACACTCGTCCTACGCCCGAAAATTTAAACAAATATCGAATTGCGCGGGCTAAAACACGACGCACAATCAAAGAATGTAAACGTACATCCTGGAAGAAATATGTTTCTACTATAAACTCTCGTACCTCAATGAAACAAGTTTGGGATACTATTCGCAAAATAAATGGAAAGAGGAAACATAATTCTATTCGACAACTGAAAACAAACAATAACAATTTTAGTTCGAAACGTGACATAGCAAATATACTTACCGACAGTTTCTCAAAAAACTCATCATCATCTAATTATTCAGAAACCTTTAGAAGATTAAAATATCAAAAAGAAAAGTCACGTTTAAAGTTCACATCCAACAACTCTGAAAGCTATAACCAGCTGTTTTCTTTATTGGAACTTAGGGAGGCTTTAGACAAGGCCCATGATACATCAGCTGGGCCTGACGAAGTCCATTACCAGTTTTTGAAACACCTGCCAGAATCTTCTCTGACATTACTTCTGAAAATCTTCAATGATTTATGGATTGCTGGTAATGTACCTAAGAGCTGGAGAGAAGCAATAGTAATACCGATTCCCAAACCAGGCAAAGATAACGAAGATCCTAACAGCTATCGGCCCATTGCACTGACAAGCTGCGTATGCAAAACAATGGAACGAATGATTAATTCTCGGCTTGTATGGTACTTGGAAAGTAACAATTTAATATCTCCTTTCCAAAGTGGCTTCCGTTCTGGTCGCAGTACAAACGATCATCTGGTTAGACTGGAAACATTTATTCGCGATGCATTTATCAAGAAGGAACATTTAGTAGCAGTCTTCTTTGATTTAGAAAAGGCCTATGACACAACATGGAAGTACGGGATACTAAATGACCTGCACGATCTAGGTCTAAAAGGCCGTCTGCCCTCTTTCATCTCCAGTTTTCTCTCCGACAGAGAATTCAAAGTACGAGTGGGCTCTACCCTCTCCGATATGCACCAGCAAGAGATTGGTGTTCCCCAGGGCAGTATTTTATCTGTGACGCTATTTAATATCAAAATCAATAGCATCACCAAGTGCTTAGCTCCCGGTGTGGATTACTCTTTATATGTAGACGATTTTTTAATTTGTTATCGTTCAAAGCACATGCATACAATTGAAAGGCAACTCCAGCAAAATATCAGTAAGATCCAAAGTTGGGCCAGTAATAACGGTTTCAAATTTTCTAAATCGAAAACAGTATGCATGCATTTCTGTCAATTGCGAAGACATCATGATGACCCTAAACTCACGCTGGATGGAACACTTATTCCAGTCGTTGAGGAAACAAAATTTTTGGGTATTATCTTCGACAGAAAGCTGACTTTTATACCACACATAAAGAATTTAAAAACTAAATGCTTAAAAGCTTTAAATCTACTTAAAGTAATTGCGCACACTGACTGGGGTGCTGATAAAAAAAGTCCTCCTTAATTTGTATAGAACATTTATCCGCTCTATACTAGACTATGGATGCATTGTTTATGGTTCAGCTAGGAAGTCCTATTTGAAAATGCTTGATCCAATTCATCACCAGGGAATAAGACTCGCTCTAGGAGCATTTAAGACATCTCCATGTGAAAGCCTTCTCGCGGAAGCGAATGAACCACCTTTATCGCATCGCAGAGAAATGCTTTCTGCACAATACGCTCTTAAGTTAAGATCAAACCCTCGGAACCCAGCTTTTTCGGCTGTTTTTCAACCAAAATACAAAACTTTATATTGTAATAAACCAAATGCCATACCTTCATTTGGCATTAGAATATCATCCAGCCTTGACAATATCAAAAGTAATCTCTCCACAGTTCAGAAAACGTTTGTCTCGAAAACACCACCTTGGCTCCTTAAGCAACCCAAAGTGATTTTTACGTTACACGATGGGAATAAATCTGAGACCAACCCTGTCATATTCCTGAACTCTTATCATGAACTTCTCAACGATTTTACAAATTACACTAAATTTTATACTGATGGATCAAAGGTTGATGAAAAGGCTGCTGCAGCCTTCGTTAGTGGCAAGCACATAACCAAAGTGCGTTTGCCAAACGATGCGTCCATATTTTCAGCGGAAATCAGAGCAATAGACCTTGCTCTCAAATTTATCGAACAAAAACGCGTCTTAAATAGCATTATCTTATGTGACTCTTTATCAGTGCTTCAGTCGCTACACAATAGAAAACTGGATAATCCATTATTAGTCCATCTCCTCGTCAAAAATACAGAGCTTAGTACCTCCAGCAATATAGTATACTGTTGGTTACCTAGCCATATTGGTATTAGAGGTAATGAAGAAGCAGACCGTGCTGCTAAGATGGCTCTATCCCAAGAACCATCAGATTTTAAATTACCATTTACTGATTTTAAACCTTGTATCAAAAGGTACCTGCGTCAGAAGTGGCAGACGTCATGGGATCATACAGTCAACAACAAACTTCATGCCATCAAACCAACCCTGGGGGAATGGACTCCTTCCTACAGAACTATCCGTAGGGAGGAGACTGTCATTGCAAGACTCGGAATCGGTCATTCATACATAACCCACTCCCACATACTAAAAGGTGAAGATCCACCAGAGTGCGTCTCTTGCAATGAACCATTCACTGTTAAACACTTTATGACCGAGTGTTCCGACCTGCAACCTACACGTGCTAAGTACTATAATGTACATGACATGAAGGAACTTTTTGATACTGTATCTATCACTTGTATTTTAGATTTCCTGAAGGAAGTAAATCTTTATCTTAAACTTTAACCTGTATGTCATCACCTAGTGCATTTTTATTTAATGCAAATATCACCTCTTATTTACAACATATTTTCATCAACATACACCATTTACATCTCCCGTTGATGGGAAGCTTCATATTTTACTGTTACCAACAACTTACAATTTTATATTGAACTATTTGTTTTTTTTTTTTTTTTTTTTTTTTTTTTTTTTATATCGCTGGTCGATATTAAACCTTTAGTGTTTTTTAACCATGTTTAAATACAACCTGTTGTATGGCGCTAAATAGCCTAAAAGTGCTGTTGCGCCGTTAAATATCAATCAATCAATCAATCACGAATAGAATTCTGGATTCTTTTAATAAGCGCATATTTCTTTGGTAATATGTATTTGTTATTCATAGCAATGTATTCAATGTTCTGGAAGTCTGAAATAATTTGGTCACAATTTAAATTATCTGATAATTGAATCCCTTGAGATCTCAAATTTGAAATCTTAGTTATGATCTCATTGATATTTTCAGAATTCATATTATATAATATCAATATGTTTCTAATATATTTTTTCAAAAATGAACCCTGTTCGTGTCAAGGTGTATTATACATCTTAGCACGCCCAGAGATATTATGCGATGATATATATAAACCCCAATTGAACGCCTCAGGTGTTATTTACATCGGAGGCGCCCAGAGGTTACATATATACGATAATACATCTCATAGGACCCTCAGGTGCCTTCACATCTGACCAGGCCCAGAGGTATTATGAAACATAATCCCCTGAGAGCGGGTCTAATAACGGGTTAGAACCACAAGAGGATATGTTTGATGAATGGACAGCACATTTACATATATATACAATTATTTACATATATATAATACAACCCCAATCGAGTGCTTCTGGCGGTTGTACAATGAATGACGTCACATTTACATATATACATATATACAATACAACCCCAATCGAGTGTTTATGGCGGTTGTATATATACAATTATTTACATATATACAATGAATGATGTCAATGGTATGTTATACACAATGAATGATGTTATAGGACTGCACAACAATGAATGAATGAATGAATGGATGATATATACAATGAATGACGGGGCGGGTCTACATTCATACATGAAAATCATACAACCCAGATAAAATCCCAGGTTATATGAATACAAAAAGTATCCACACACCGTGTGATAGTGTGTGGGTTGTATGATTGTTCACGTATGATTTTCGACGTTAAAGCCCCAATAATATAACAGACGGTATAGAATATAAGCTGATTATACATGAAAGCCGAACAAAGAGGTGTGCGATTTTATTCTTTCGTGTACTTAATAATGATTATTAACAACATTGAAACAGAACCGAATACTTAAAAAAAATAAAAAATAAAATAAAATACAACTGTTTATAAACACTGCATATTTGAATCGTTTTCTTACAAAAAACAGATAATGAGAATCATGAGTTAAAATCAACCAATCGAAATCAATCGGAAAACCCTCGAAATCAGGTGACAGTGTTTTCTAAAAACCTCATTGAGATTACCTCTCTTTGCTAAGCCGACATACCCACACCAGTTATTCCCCTTAATGCTATATAAAATAGTACAAAATGAAATCTAGACAGAAATGAATTGAATTCTTTGTCCAGTTTTTTTTTAAATCGTTGATCGGGTTATTCCCTCTGCAACATATTGTATTGCGGCTCTACAAATAGTGAAATATTTTTCGGCTTTAGCCATTGACTGAAATACTATTTCTTCATTAGTTGCTGTATTAAATGATTTTACAGGTCTCTTCCCAATTGATTTACAAGTACCAGTTTTCCCAGATGTAGTATTCTCACTCTGTGTAACAGCTCGTAGATTATCCAAAGAATTATCAGTGTTAATACCATTTCTGTGATCAATAACAAAACCATCTTTGATCAATCCATGGAAACACTCGTATGCGAATCTATGATTAAGATACATTTTCCCTCCAGCATTAAACCTCCAATACCTCATACCATTGTCAACACCAACTGGTTTCTGCGGTTTCTGACAATACCATCAAGGGATGCCTCATATTTGGTAATCACGGGATGAGGTTGAAATTATTGGTTCATTTATATACTATAATATTGTCTAATTTATATTTGGTTTAAGTATTACTTTGGAAATCTATCAATGTAGTCTTGAGGTGTTCTTATGATTTTGTCGCTGACAAAGTCATTGATGGAGTTCAGAATGGAGTTTTTAACTCTATTATCATAATAACGCTTTAACTCTATGTATCGCTTACCACCACAACCGATACACAACTGCGATTTACCACGTACACTTACCCCACATTGTATGCAAGGGATCGGGCCAAGACTCCCCCGACGAAAACTTTGCATATGATATCCACATAACTCCTTTTTGCATGATTTGTTACATACGGTTACTGATCCAATCATGAGCCATTTGCAATGATTCATTATATATAAATTTCTTATTTAAATACTTGTTTTAATTATAGCATGGAGGAGTTCGAGAGATTATCGAAAATTAAGCCCTGGAAAAATGTTAAATTCAATCTCGATAGAGTCTCCGTAGCACCAAAGGGTCTAATGGGTGACAGAACGATGATAGATAAAATCCGTGATTATTTTAATTAATTCAAGCACGATGGAGCATCTCACTGTTGGTCGACATTTCGAATTGATGGTACCGTTCATGCTGCCATGAACGACGAAAACGCAACAGTGATAATCTCACATCTTGACAAGAAAAAAGTATTTTTTTAGAGTGAAATTGATTATCCACGGTGAAACAGGGGATTGGATTATCAGAGATAAATTTGAACCAATCTTGAAAGATAAAAGAACTGTCACTGTGAGTCATGATTCCAAACCAGGAATTCTGACTGGAATTGACAAACCGTACGAGGTCCTATCTTGTAACAGCAGTTGTTTATGGGATTTATCCGTTAAATGATAAACCAAGTATTGAAAAGCTAAAACCAATGAAACTATCGTCAAGAATGAATTGTGCAGCAGAACGAATAATAGAACACTTCACAAATGCGTTGCGTGGAAACAAATTGACGGATCTAAGACGCAAAAAAATAAAATGAATGGGGACTAACCGTAAAGGAGCGGGGGGCAACAATCCAGGATATAGCCAAATTAGAAACATCATTAAGAATCCCAATATCAGTAACGACGATAACGTGAAAAGTATTACACGAATCAAAATATAAATCAAAAAGAGCCCCAATAAAAATTATTGATCATAACGAACAGGCGTGGACACCTGCGGTAACAATATTTCCGCGAGATAGAACAATAAAATATATACCCGCGGAGATCTCGGGAGAAGAATTCTCTGAAAAGAAATTATTTGATTTTATTTACCAGTTAAGCAAAAACGACCCCGTATCAGTGTGGCCACTTCACAGTTTTGAGCACGAAGGGGGTAAATTTGTAAGATACAGTGGAGAATTATACCGCACTAAAGCCCTCCTACACGAGATGAAAAAACTGGCTAATGGTTTTTCAACAGAACACGACGAACAATTATTAACAAACTGTTTTACAATTCCGTCGGTTGCAGCTCATTTCAAGAGAAAGAAAAACATGTTGAAACCAACAAGAGCTAAATTCCTATCAGATATCAAATCAAGCTGCATCGAATATAACCATGGCGGATTATGGAATACAAAATATGGGGTTCCTAGAAACACCGAAATACACTGAAAAAACCGAAATACACATGCATTTACATGTTCTCTCTGTATATATCGATTTCCACTCACACATTATTTTTGTTTTAATATCCAAAGTAAAGTTCACCATAGAAGAGTGTCTTAGGCAGCCGGTGGTCTGGCATGTATATAACATGTCCCGACTAGCCTAGCTCGCACTGCATCAGGATGGTGTGGATGCTGGAGATATCTGCTTGGGCAAGTACCTCAGTGTCTGGAACCTTGTCCTGCCACTTGATGTTGAGAATTTTCCTGATACATGTGGTGTGAAAGCGGTTCATTGGCATACATTCTGCTAAAAGATTCACTGGCTCAGGAAATGTGAAGGTTCGCCTCGTCGTCAATAGTTATGCTCTGTGACTGCTGCCAAGGTAGGTGAAGTGGTTCTCTACGTTGAGTTTTCGGCCGTTGATGGTGATGTTGAGCTCAACATAGGGCTTTCCTGGGGCCGGCTGATGCACGATTTCGGTCTTCCTGGTACTGATGGCGAGACCAAAGATTGTGCTGGAGTTGGAGAACTTATCAATGCTGCATTGCAGGTCAACTTCTGAGCCAGCATTGAGGGTGCAGTTATCAGCAAAAAAGAAATCCCTGATGGTGTCTGTGATGACCTTGGTTTTTGCTTGAAGCATCCTGGGATTGAATAGTTTTCCATCTGTACGGTACCTGATGCCAACTCCAACCTCTCCATCTCTGAAAGCGTTGCGGAGAACAATGGACTGTTCCAGAACACAACCATACTTGATGCCATTGGTTACTGGGAATGGCTCAGATGTCTTTCTAGTTTCCTGGACTCGTGCCTGCATGCCATCGTGGAAATGCTGCACCATGGATATAAATTTTCTTGGGCATCCGTACTTGGCCATTACCTTCTGCTGACAGTATCAAAACCCTTTGTCAAGTTAATGTAGATGGAGAAAAGGTTCGTGTTTTGCTCTTGACAATTCTCTTGTAGATGTCTCGCAGCAACCACCATGTCGAAGGTCCCACGTTCTTTTCGGAATCCACATTGGCTTTCTGGCAGAAATCCATGGTCAAGGTATGTAGTGAGGCAGTTCAGTAGAATTCTGGCAAGTATCTTTCCTGCAATGGAGAGTAAGGATATACTCCAGTGGTTGTCACAGGTTTGGTGGTTCCCTTTGTGCTGATACAGGTGGATTATGGAAACATCTTTGAATTAATGGGGGATTGTTTCTTGCTGCCACATCAGTAAAAACAGTTGGTGGAGCCTTTCTATCAGTTCTTTGCCCCCTTTTAGTATTGGATGGAGTCTGAACCAGGTACTTTGCCATTGGAGAGCAGACATATTGCTTTCTGTGTATCCAGGAAGGTTGGAGAGCCATCCAGTGCTTTGTTGATCGGTAATTGAGGGAGATGACTGATGGCTTCATGGGTGGATGAAGGGCGATTCAGGACGCTATCAAAGTGTTCAGCCGATCTTTGAAAAATCCTCTCTTTGTCAGTAGTTACTGTGTTCACATCTGTGCTGAGAAGGGAGGATGATCCAGAGGATGTAGGCCCATACACATCATTCAGGACCTTGTAGAAGTTCTTCATGTCATGCTGGTCTGCATAGCACTGGATCTCATCAGCTTTGTTGCTCAGCCATGTGTCTTGCATTTGACAGAGCTTCTGCTATACAGTTTTGCATAAGTTGTTGTATGCATCTTTCCAAGATGTTGACTTGGGATTGTTGAGGTAGGTTTGAATGAGGTGGTGTTTCTCATCCAGCAACTGCTTGATTTTGTCACAGTTCTCATGAAAAGAGTCTTGATGCTTTCTGATTGAGAGTCCTAGGATTTCCAAAGCTGTGCTGTAGACCAGCTCTCTGAATGCCACCCAATAGGTCTCCACATTCTGATTGTCGAGGGGTGGATTTCAGACATTTTTCCAGGGCATCCATGACTATTTGGTATTGTTCACTCATTTAGGAGCTTTCTTTCCCTTCACATTCTGCAATGACACTGTAACCCTAGACATTCAGTGGCCCCAAATAAGGCTCTTCTTTGGACATTTGTTCCTTGTAACAGATGAGGTTTACTCTACCATTCCATCTCTGAGGGTCACTCTGGTTACATCAGATAAGGGCAAACCTGAATAAACTTGCCTTAAACAGGGCTCATCATTGAAAATTTATTAAACCTATTCAATCATTAAGTGCATCAGACAAGGATAAACCTGAACAATCACTTCCCATGGCAAGGCATAACTCAGTAAAATGCAAAACTTGAATATGTTGATGTCTGACAGACAGATGGACAGAGGTCATTAAATATATGAACCTGAATGGCTCGGTGAGCCTTAAATTGTTTCCATGTATCAAACCAAACATGGGGGCATGGAAGAAAAAAAAAAGACAAAAAACTCCAATGATTTATATTTATTTAAACCTCTTGCTACCACACATTTTCTTGCCAACTATGGACCCATCTATCATCCAAACTAGATCAACATAAATCTACCAGAGTTTTGACATGTTTTAAGTAGTCTTTCATGTGTCTACATGCCCTGGATATTTTAGTACAAGGTTGATCAGAATGCATTCCCTATTACTCTATTCAAAATGGATTTTTATACAATGTACCTTTTTTACTATGCATAATGCAAACCTATTCCCAACAGCACATTACATGCCAGCAGGTCTCGACTGTTCAAAAATTTCAAGTGAACAGCACAGCATGTACATAGAGGTTCATCAGCACAATCCTGGCTATATAAAGCAGAGTAAACAATACAGACCCAGCGGATCTGGATCAATGTAGTGCAGCATAAATAAATACAACAGTTTATAACCATTCTATTTAGCCACACACATCAATAACTTGGATGCACAGAATCACAATCATAAAGATGCTTTCTTGAATGTTGAAAAACTTAATACCAAGGTAAGTAAAACAATCAAAACTTAAAACTAATAATTCTGTGAATATTTTATGAAAATATTTTAACAAAGCTGTCTTGGATCCCTCTACTTGTGCAAAAACCAAGAGCAATGATTGAGTTGTTAAAAAAAGTAGATAACAGCCACTCATTTGCATGCTTTACTAAATAATCACTTGATGTATTTTCTAGAATATTGCAAATATCTTCACGATTTTGTCATGATACTTGTGGTTACAAAGCTATCTCACATTCCCATTTTTGCATGTAGTACATGGTGGCTTTAGTACAATGTTCATTATAACAAGGGAATCACAGAAATAAAGTTAAAGAAAAAAGCAGCAAAGATAAACAAAATGTGATTCACATATACACACTATACAAGAGGCAGTGTTATGTATTTTAAAACCAATGATCTAATTGTTTTGCTGAAAAACCAAATGAACATATCCTGTGATTACATCCAATATGTATTCATTAACTTCATTATGCCAAGGTATAAAAATCATGTATCACACTGGTGTTATGACATGTAATATAACAATCATGTTACACTTTTGCTATTAAGTTACAGCAGTATGACACATTGTAAATATTATGTTAAACTGTTGCTATTAAGTTACATCAGTGCGTCATAAAATGTAAATAACATGTCACTGTTGGTACTGAGTTACATCAGTGCAACATATATATCAATCAGTTGTTACTAAGTTACACCAGTGTCATGTACCCTATTTAATATCACAGGTCACACAGTTGTTTCAAGTCAGTGTGATATGTACCATGTAGTATATCACACTGACATTAAGGTACACCAGTGTGACATACCCCACTGTATACATTAAAATGTGACTCATAAGTTGTGTCGAAGTGTCAAATAGAGCCTCTAGTATATCATCTGCCACACTGCTATTAAGGTACAATAGTGTAATCTACACTCAGTATCAGTAAGCTATGTAACTCTGTCACACATATCCCATAGTATAATTATTATACAAAAATGCTATCAAGTTACAACAGTGTAACACATCAAAGTGGTCACATGTCATGTAACTTAACAGCAACATAACCAAATATGTATTGGCAATTCAATAAGGAACATAATTTCTCTTCTTTGTGTTCATCCACAATTTATAAAACTTCATGAATACAATATACTGCTACTTATTGCACACAAAATTCAACTTGTTCTACATTTTATTTACTGAACACCCATGTAAGACCCTTCACTTTTGTTTACCTTTCTTCACCCAGAGCATGTAGCCAGATGGAGACAGCAATACATAATGTAAATACAAAAGTATTAGTTCACATCATCACAAAGACTTAACTCTATTTTCTGTACAAATGAAAAATTATATACAAATAAGTGCACCCTTTTGTGAGTAATTTGAACATGCGAGTAATTTGAACTAAGATAATAATTTAGAACGAAAAATATGTACACTCAAAATATAAACATAATGTAATGGCTGGATGAAGCTATCTGAACAGTCGACAATTCCAACCTACAGTCCTCCGTTGCTATAATGATGTCAATGGGAACCGTACAAGTGTACAGCCTTGTGTGCAATGTCACCTTATAGGGAGGTATTATATATTGTTAAATAATGAAATGAGATTGGTGATCATATCTGCTTTGGAAATGGGACTGACATGCGTACCTTAGTGATAGAAAACGGTATACTATTATGGCTACCCTGAACAATGTGATAGTGAGAGACTACTATGATTAGTGTACATTGCATAGTCAGCCAGCAATTGTGTCCCATTACAAGGCAACTGTTGCCTATATCACAGTGCATTTTTAAGGCTTCCCTGAACAGAGTTATAGAAGCCCTTACAAGGCAACTTTTGCCTGTATCATGGTATACTGTTATGGCTACCCTGAACAATGTTATAGTGAGGAACTACTATAATTAGAATACACCGCACAGCCAGCCAGCCCATGTGTCCTATTACAAGGTGACTTTTATGGCTCCACTGAACATTGTTATAGTGAAAGATTATATTTTGTGTCATTAAGTTGTGAATACTCCAGGAGGCTACAAAAATGTACAAAATGTATGGTCTTTTAGTTTTTTTAAAATTATAAACATTTAAAAATGGAGTCTTAAATAATCACAATAAGGTTGTGTTCATAAGCAAGTCAGTATCAGAAATAAGCTTTGCTTACTTAATAATAACCTTGTAATAATTTTTGTGACTGAAAGAACTCACTGTAAACTACAGAGATTTCTTCTTCCTGCATGTCTTGAAGATATTATTGACAAAGACAAACATTTTACAATAATTCTTTATTCCAATACAATCATTTTGCAAAAATTCCTTATCTGACCAAATAAGCTAATACCAGCTAGTTGCTTTACTGACATTATCAATACTGATGGAGATTTACCATAACAAATAATCTGAAATACACCCCATAACTCAATCACTCTAAAATGAGAAAAATGATGGCTTTACAAAATAATTTTATTTGCACACTCTCAACTCTATATTTATTATTCTACTGATAAGAAAGATCAAGGACAATATTGATAATTAAGTTACAACAAAATTAACAATTAATTCATTAAGTCAGTGTTTACTGTGTGCATGTAAGTTGCTGTATATTATAATGAAATTTAAATAAAAGTGTTATTCCTGGAATTAGGCTTTTTTTTCTCTAAACCTCCTTTACTTATATTTCTTATAAATAATTAACTGAAATGAGGCAATCATCCAGTTGCTAAGATTTTGCAAATCTGTTAATTCTTTTTTACTCATTTTGATACCAGTTTGAGTTACGGCTTGTAATCATCTATTGGCAATTTTTGTGATGCATATACGATAATCAAAAATCTCCAAATGTACAGCTGGCCTCAATATCATTAACAGACAATAAGAACATCTAAGCTCCATCATCAGCAATAAATGGTACATTTAAAGATGGTACATTTAAAGATGCAAGAAAAGTGTCACAACTACACTTAAAACCCATCAAAAAAGTAATACAGATAAACTTAACTACAATTTCAGTGTTTTCATTTTTTAAAATGGTGTAACATTTTTAGTATTTTTTAGTGATGCATATGAATAAAAGCCACTAATTTTTTCTAATAATTGTAATATAAGGATGCTATACCATTAAAATACAAACCCTTTAAAAAATATCAGTCAATTAGTTTTTTTTGTCAATTATTTCTGAATGACCTGCATATACCTTTTTTGATAAAACCGATCGTGAAATGTTTCTCTTATATTTGAAATTTTCAATCTTAAAGCCTTACAAATTATAATCACGTTTAAAACAAGGCCTTTCCAGATTTCTTATTTCAAGTCACTAGCACCAACAATATCATACACTATACACCAACAATCATATATAATCAACACAAACTATGATGTACAGATACCAATATATTTAAATGCATCTATCCCTATGATGAAAGTAGATGTATACCCCAGGTGCACAGACCATGCCATTCTTGTGCTTGTGTAAATCTTAGCTGTTCAGTGTGTGCTGATGTACAACTGTGACCATAGCACATAATAAAATGGTTAATGTATGTGAACCATGGGACCATAGCACATAATAAAAAGGTTAATGTATGTGAACCATGTGATATGTTAGGATATCTTATCTTTCAAGACAACAATTCATTCACCCAGCATATAAAATCATATATAATTAATTATTACAACTCATCCACCCAAGATATATAATAACCTATTACAACTCATCTACCCAACATATATATCAACCTTTCACAACTTGTCTACCACCCCATACAATAGCCTATTACAACTCATTCACTCAACCTATATAATAACCTATTACAACTCATTCACTCAACCTATATAATAACCTATTACAACTCATTCACTCAACCTATATAATAACCTATTACAACTCATCCACTCAACCTATATAATGACCTAGTACAACTCATTCACTCAACCTATATAATAACCTATTACAACTCATTCACTCAACCTATATAATAACGTATTACAACTCATTCACTCAACCTATATAATAACCTATTACAACTCATTCACTCAACCTATATAATAACCTATTACAACTCATCCACTCAACCTATAAAATTAACTATTACAACTTATCCACCCAGCCTATAAAATTAACTATTACAACTCATCCACCCAGCCTATAAAATTAACTATTACAACTCATCTACAAATCTTATACAACAACCTATTACAACTTGTCTACCCACCCCATACAACAGCCTATCACAACTCAATCACCCAATCAAAACAATAACCCTAAGGTCTCCAACTCAATTTACCCTGAGGGCCACATGAGAGCATATTCAATGGCCCAAAGGCCACACCACCTTTGTTATCTCTCATGACACCTTGTGATGCCCCTCATTTTGCAGGCACAGGATACTGCTTGGCAGGTCACATGTGACCCACATGTTTAAGACCCCAGCAATAACCTAATAAAAACTCATCCACTCAACCTATACAATAAATTTTTACAACTTATCCACCCAAACTATAACATAACCTATTACAATTCTTCCACCCAACCTATACAATAACCTATTACAACTTGTCTAACCAACCAATGATAATAATTATTACAACTCATCCACCCAAACTAGACAACCTATTAAAACTCGTCCACCTAAACTATTACAACTCATCCACCCAATCTATTCAATAACCTATTAAAACTCGTCCACCCAACCTATACAATAAACTATTACAACTGATTCACACAACATATATAACACAATAATCTATAATTGTGTATATACAGGCAGAACATAACCCAGGTCTTCCATCACTTAACTAATCAATTAGGATCTACCTCATTTGACCCTGATTTGATATGGGTCTAATTAATTAGGTACAATACTGTAAACTCTAATGATGAAAATGTAACCAAACTGCAACAAAATAAAAAAGCAAAAACAGAAGATCTGTCAAAGGGACTGAGGCTCTAATGCCTCAAAAAATTGTTTCCAAAATTGAACAATTACTTCTTTTTTTTTTACAATTACTGGGTGTTGAAACCAGGATGTAAGACTGGTACCATTTCCATTGGACATCAGGCCGACCATCATGGGAGTCATACTTTAGATGTAAGATTCATACTATTTCCAATTATATATTATAAATATCAAAATAAATCTTTGGTGAAAACCCAATGTCAATAAGATCCACAATTCAGGATGATTAGAGACAAGATTTTCAAGATAGTCACCGCATAGGAAAATACTCTATGTCACACTGGCAGTTTTTTAAATTTTTATTTGGGACCAACAATATATCACAGAAACATATTTGATGAAAAGCCCATGTGAATAACTGATACAACTGCCCAACAATGACAATTAGCAATAACAAGATTTTTTTGATGGCCATCGTCCAGGCAGTAATAGAAATCAGCTCAAGTAGTGCCAATGAGACATCTTGATTATTTGTTTGTTGAAAACCCCATCTCGTTATCACGATTCATCCAAGCAGAGTAGAGACAATAAGAATTTTAACATGGTCACCATGTTGGCGACACTGGAGGCAGCATTTTTAATTAGGACTAACTAAAATGTCATTTATTGAAAACCCAATGTTGATTTGACCATAGATTTAGCAGTAGTTGTGATAAAACAAGCTTTTCCACATGGCTGTCATGAAGGCCATACTGGCATCATTTCATTTAGGAACAAGTAGACGCCCAAATAAATGTGGTGGCAATCCTCTCCGAAATTTGGGAGGAGTAGCAATAGCAAACTTGTGCTAATAGATGCTTGAAGTAGATCAGAATCGAGTCCATCAAAAAAGCCTTTCTGGTTTATGACCAGTAGAGCTAACTAAACAAGACAAAACACCTTGACATATCAAATACATTCACTAAAAGTAATTCATGTAAATCTGTTGGCATGGTCACTGCAAAAGCTTATATGAGACAAGTTCAGCATATCTTAGAACACTCACTATTTTAATGTTGACCATTTAAGTTGTCTGAGAATTATTGGTTCCTGCATATGTGGGGTTAAAACTTGGCTAAAATTACAACCAAGTTTGAGGCCTCATCATGTATTATAAATTTATCATACTGTTTCTACGATGTTTGGATAAATTCAAGCAAATACCATTTGTTTTGAATTTCAAATTTATTGTACTAGTCTTTTAGGCAAATCTTTTAGCTTTTATCACTCAAAGATCCTGCGAGTATAACAGACAGCTGATTCCACATCCTCTAATGTAGCAAGATTTGTACAGTAATCAAAAAAACAAGTCACATATGTCACAGGAATAAATGTGGAGGAAGAACAAAAACTAAATGTATTCCTGGTGTATTGTTACAAATTAATTTTGTGGGTTAATTTTGTCTCAAAAATGGATCTTTGATGTGTATCATTGGGCACAACTAGACTGGAAATGAGAATGAACCTCCCAAGTGAATAGTTTCAAACATAGACCAAGGGAGCTAACTCTTCAAGCACATACTAACATGAAATATAGGAGTGTGGCACTAACAACGCCAGTGTGTACTTATTACCATGAATTTAAATCAGTCTCTTCATTATCTTTTGAATCAGATAGTCAATTATGAAAGATTAATGCTCAGTAACTGCAACAATATAACAATTATTTTTTTACAGTGTTGTAAAAGCTGATGAATATGATGTTAAAATTGGAAAAGTTGTTAAAGCACCTGCTGGCAGCTAATAAACTCATAAAATTTGCCCAAATCATAATTCTTTTAACCATACAGTATGTATATTATATTAAATATGGTAACTTAGAGTACATCTGCACATAATGAATATTTATAACCAATTCATTCAGTGAACAGTTAACATTTGACAAGAAAAGGAACATCATCACACAGGATGGCAAACACTCCACTAAGATCTTTTGTATACTGTGACAACTGATACGGAAATTAGATTTTTTTTCTGAGTATGCATTATCATAAATACATCATGCAATGTAACAATTTTCTATATATTATTGTAAGCGCCCAATTCTATCAAGTGACTTTTGAAAGTGAAACTTAGATTGGCTCATTGCAAAGTAAAGTTAATTCACCCTAGCTAGAAAGTGTTAAATGCAATTGCAATGGTTGGTTGAGCAGGTTAATGAGAAACAACAATATCTCTGCACTTGCAGACACAGATGTCAAAGAAGCATAGCAGTTTGTTGTCCATGACATGAGATGATGGAAAATGAATTGCAATATACAACATATATTTGAAGCAAATAAAAGAAATTAAATAAAGCAATTTACAAATTATACAAGAAAAATAAAATAATACAGCTGCACAAATCATACAAAATTAAACACAATTACCCAAAAATGCAACCAAATTCTCCCAAATTTAAACACAATTACCCAAAATTACAACCAAATGCTGGATTTGATAATGCAAAAAGGAAACATTTTATTTTGATATTTGACAGAGATTCTTTTCACCATCTGCAGTCAGTTAAAGATACAACACTAATGGACACTTAGGTCAAACTTGTGAACAGTGACATCATTGCAGCAATACTGGTGCTCACACAAAGTGTATATGTGACAGAACCAGGCATTCAAATCAATCACTAGATTGGCTTCTTGATTTTTTTTACTGACACAATTTACATGTTCTAACTGAACTGAAAACCAAACAAGTGTATATTTTTTCCATAAGATCTATGCTGAATCTAACTTCTAACTTTAACAAATATTTTAAAATTTTCTCTCTCAGCACCAGTGATAAATCTGTGTTGTCTTCATATACTGGCATGAATGTTTCTATGCAATCCCAAAACATGGAAATGTAACTTTAACCAATTAAGTCAAATGATATGAAGTGAGGAATGGTAAATTATGCTCTACAACACACTTTATGAATAAAATCTCTGCAAGAACCCCTTTATCCACTTTTGATCCAATCTTAAACAATGACTTCAAAGTGAGTTTGTTACATTAGAATTAATGCTCCTAAGTGATGATGCATGCATATGCCTGGTGATATGTTGTCTTTTATATACTATCCGTATACTATCCGTATACTGTCTTAAAATCCACTTTGCTATGAAACACAATGCAATCAGGACCTTTGCTTATCACATACACACTTAAATTCTGATTTTCATTGCATTACTTAGTTTCTCCCATTTCTTACCAAGTAACTGTTTCAGCAAGCGGAGAAAGCACATTTTTAGGCAATTTGATATTAACCAAAAATATACACACCTAAATTCTGATTTTCATTTCATTACTGAATATGTCCCATTTTTTACCAAGTAACTGTTTCAGCAAGCGGACAAAGCTCATGTTTAGGTAATTTGATATTAACCCAAAAATAAGAGCTGCCCTTAAATATTCCTCACAAAAAAATTAAAATACCTGCTCAATTGTTTCTGCCGAAATCTATGTCTGGTTGGTATCTCTTTTAATATCTGGCAAAGGTCAGCTGAGTTTTTAAATATAGACTTAAAAGCCATCATTGAACACCTCCGATCCCTATATTACTAAAGAAAAATTTAACTTTTGGCTTTTAAACCTTACAAATTACAGTAATAGGGTCATCAATGTATAGCTTAGCTTACTGTGAATACATGTTAGTCATTGTTTAACAATTAATCTCTTACACAGTACACATCATTGCGCTGTATAAAAAAAAGTTCTGGTCTCCAGTTGCTTTCTGTAATGCATGGATAAAATGTATAAAAGAACCATTTATTTTTCCTTCTTCAAAAACGGAATTCTTATATTGCTGCCAGCAAAATCATATGTATGCATCAACTGTCTGCCAATGGGCACTTAATACCAATTATAACCGATTTGAGAGATATCTAAATTTCTGGCATGAATTGAGAGAGGCAACCATATGTACTTGCTTACAAGTCACAAATGCAAACAACACAGACTCTGATGTGCAAGCAGATAAAGGTCTATGCTGTGTGTTCTACCATCAGATTGCACAGATCCAAATCTACCAGTGCACTATGCAGTTTGCAATCTGGATCTAACCAATATAGATGTATATACACTATACATGTATATAATTTTACTTAATAAACATACCATGGTATTCTATCCTAAGTTGTTCATAGCAGGTCAATACATTAGCCCGATTCAGAACGCTGAATACAATGATGGTTATCGGTCTGATGTCATGTACTGCGATGAAATGTTACTCCATTCACAAACCTACTGCTCTGACAGGTAAGAGAGGGGTAAATTATTTTTTTACTGATGAATACAAAAATTTTACTTTCAAAAATTACAAAAAGCAAAATATTTAATTCAAAATTCAACAAATCTTTTATGAAAAATACATATATATGAAACATTTAAAGAACAATTGTTATATTATGAATTAATAATATATTAATTATGAACATTCACACAAACATAGAAATGTAATACTAACAAAACAGTATTAACTATTCAAATGTTAATAATTTAAAAAATTAAATTAAGTGAAAAAAATTACAGTGACTGTAATTTTGATACCCTCCAATAGTATGTCCAGAGTTTCTTCTTAATAAACCATAATTTAAAGACCCTTGTATGTTTACATGAAAAAATGTATTCATTAACACAGTTTCTTAGACTAGAATTGTGGTGCCCAGACCAGTTTGTATATTAAAAGCAGTACAGATTTCATCCAACATAAGTTTTCACCGGAAGAAAAATAAACTTTTTTTGGGCCCATATAGTAATCATAAGAAAATAAACATTAAAGATTCATTCAGATTCGCAAGCCAAAAACAAAGTTTGGATCAAATAGACAAACACACACATTAAAAAGCTAACCACTTTTCTAAATCCATATGAAACGTTGCACTATAGCATTATTCAATACAATACATCATCATTAAATGAAACCTATACAAAGTGTATGATTCTTCTACAAGATGTACCCCAAAAACATACTGGCAACAACAAAAAAGATGATCATAATAAAATCCTCAGATATTGTTTTTACACTCTAATAGTCATGAAATGGAGCAAAATTACACCCTATACTTGTTTAATAGTTTAATGTTCGGCTTCGCTTTTAATGCAAGGTTTAATTTTGAACCACATTAATTTAATTCACATAATGCTGATTCATTCATGGACATGCTGCTGGACCTTCTGTGCATATTATAGTTGAGCAAAACAATTTAAGGTTATGAGAAGAAATTTACATATATGACTACATACTAGATGTACTGGGTAATAATGCATGTAATTTCTACAAAAATAACTCAAAAACACATTTGAAAATTGAATATAACCTATAATATTACAAATTTCTATGACAGGTAGTCTTCCCTACTGGAAAACTGGTAAATCATTCAATATATATAATATACTGCTTAGTGTACATGTCAATGAATTTACCAAAATTTGACATGGAACATGACAATTTATGTACTATTTTCCCTCATGCTGTGCTATTGCCATCACAAGATGAAATAGTGATGGACAAGTACCTTCTCTTGATGGAATAATGACCTCACAAGATGAACTAGTGATGGACAAGTACCTTCTCTTGATGGAATAATGACCTCACAAGATGAACTAGTGATGGACAAGTACCTTCTCTTGATGGAATAATGACCTCACAAGATGAAATAGTGATGGACAAGTACCTTCTCTTGATGGAATAATGACCTCACAAGATGAAATAGTGATGGACAAGTACCTTCTCTTGATGGAATAATGACCTCACAAGATGAACTAGTGATGGACAAGTACCTTCTCTTGATGGAATAATGACCTCACAAGATGAAATAGTGCTGGACAAGTACCATTTTGATGGAATGACCTCACAAGATGAAATAGTGCTGGACAAGTACCATCTTGATGGAATAGTGACCTCACAAGATGAAATAGTGCTGGACAAGTACCATCTTGATGGAATAGTGACCTCACAAGATGAACTAGTGCTGGACATGTACCTTCTCTTGATGGAATAGTGACCTCACAAGATGAACTAATGACCTAACATGATCTAGTGTCTTCATTAGACAAACTAAAATTCTTAACTCAAGCAGCTCAGTATAGCGTCACATCAAGGTACATCAATCCGTCATAAAAGTTCTCATCACTTTATTTCATTTTGCTGAATTTGATGTATGTCATAATGACAATACTTGTTCATTTATTTGCCAGAAAGGTGCAATCAATGGAGCATCCCTGAATTTGTAGCTGTGCAAGTACACTATTGCAGTCATATGCAACTACGCTATTGTATGGAGCTCTCAATTATGTTATACTTAAAGTATCTTTCTTGCCATGGTAACATAAAATATACTGAATACAGTGATCCCTTGGGGAAAAAATAATCTTCCACTCTGGTATCTGCTGGTCTCCAAAAAAAAGGTCAATGTGACAAGCTCACTTCCTTTGTAAGCAATGAGTACAAACTGCCCACAAAGAAAGAAGTTCTTACAAATGTGCTGTCATCCAACATTCTCAGTTTAGAACCAAAAGTGAAAGCTATTAGACAAAAGAAATCAGAGATCATCTTTTGATCACTATGAAGAAATCTGATGTCAGAAAGATTCAAATAAACACCATTCAACTGCAGTGAGTAGGAAGGTGGATTTGACAGATGTACTGGAAGGTAAGAACCAAATGTGTGCCCAGATTTTGTTGACATGGTGGTTTGCACCAAGACAGGATATTTTCAACAAAAATTAATATTGATACTATTTTCATCACATCATTATGTGATAATATTTCTGTGATTCTGAAAGGAAAATAAAAATTAGTTACACCTTTCATACTTTATATGTAGTTATTATTAACATTTGTCTGATCCCCCTCCAGAAAGGCAAACCCACATTACTGTTGCAAATGGGGTGGCTGTATAAGAGGTGGACTATTGTACGGTGATTAACTTAAATATAACACTAAACATGGATATCTACTAAATTAAGTAATCTCTGAAATAAAAATATATTTATGGATTTTAGCTATATTGACAAAATCTATAATATTAAGTAAATGTATTTGTCAACTATATGTTTTCAACTTTATAATGATACATCTAAACTCTATAAATATACACAATAATTATGACAATGTTAGAACTGAAAGCTGGCAATGGAATACATATTTAAGATTGACTAAATGAAGGCTAATACCTCCATGTCAAACTGCTGATCAAAGTACTGCTTTAAAAAACATGACCTTGACTCCAAGGTCAAAAGGTTAAGAAAGCATATTATAGAATGATTTGCTTTAGTTTCAAGATAATTTGTCCAAAGCATGATGAAAATTAATCTAGAGGGTTAGGAAATGTAAATCAACAAAAAATACTTGAACAAATCCTTAATGAAAATGTTCAAAATTTGTGACCTTGACGCACAGGTCAAAGGGGCAGGTAAGCATGTCACAAAATGAATTGTGTGAGCTTTGTAGTTATCATACAAAACATGTAGAAAAAAAATCTAGAACATGTATTTAAAAAAAAGGTCAAAGGAAAAAAAGCAAATAAGTCACAGAATAAATTTCAATTTTATGATGATTCATTCCAAGCATGATGGGAATATTTCATGGGGTTTAGGAAATATTGGCACAAGAAAAACCTGTAATCAAAACTTTCATCCAAATTTTGTATGACTATAATCAAACTTGTCAATGAAACAACTATCATCTATTTATAATGATTAATTCACAGCGTGCAGAAAATCTTTAATGGATTTAAAAATTTAAACAAATGAAAAAAACTGAGCTAGTGACTATGTCTTATAATGGATTGTCTAGATTCATATTCATTCATGCCATGCAATGATCATAATATATCAAGGTGTATATGGCATACAGCTCCCCCATCATTATCATGTGGTCCATAACCACTGACCTAATTATGTACTCAACCACATTTTAGTGAGAACCATACATGTATAGAGCCCTGGTATAACCAGAAATGCAAGATATACCAAAAAACCCACACCTTGATTTTAGTCATGGAGCCTACAGTGGTATTATTCCACATTGTTATTCACTGGTATGATTTTGGTCATGGAGACCATAGTTGAATCATTCCACATTATTATACATTCATATGATTTTGGTCATGGAGCTTACAGTGGTATTGTATTATTCCAAAGTTATACACTGGTATGATTTTAGTCATGTAGGCCATAGTGATATTATTCCACATTATTATACATTGGTATTATTTTGGTCATGGAGGTTACAGTGGTATTGTATTATTCCACAGTTATATACTGGTATGATTTTGGTCCAAAGACCATAGTGGCATCATTCCACATTATTATACATTGGTATGATTTTGGTCATGGAGGCCACAGTGGTATTGTATTATTCCAAAGTTATACAATGGTATGATTTTGGTCAAAAGGCCATAGCAGTATTATTCCACATTATTATACATTAGTATGATTTTTATCATGGAGGCCAAAGTGGTATTGTATTATTCCACAGTTATACACTGGTATGATTTTGGTCACAAGACCATAGTGGTATCATTCCACATTATTATACATTGGTATTATTTTGGTCATGGAGGTTACAGTGGTATTGTATTATTCCACAGTTATACACTGGTATGATTTTGGTCATAGAGACCACAGAGGGATCATTCCACAGTATATATTGGTATTATTTTGGCCATGGAAGCCAGTGGTATCATTCCACATTGTTATATATTGGTATAATTTGGGTCATGGAGGCCATAGTGGTATGATTCCACATTATTATACACTGGTATATGTGTGTGATTAGGATTTTTAATGTAGCTTTAACAATTTTTCAGTCATATCGCAACGATGTCTATAGTGAGGCAGTTTATAGTGATGTCTAGCACTGGGGCATCATGCTTCAGACATGTAGCATGATGTCTCATCCAGTCACATTATCCCCGACACCAGACGAGCTCCCGCTTCTGCAGAGGCCACTCTAACCACTAGGCTACCGGAGTGGTTTATACATTGGTATAATTTTGGTCATGGAGGCCATAGTGGTGTCATTCCACATTGTTATACACTGGTATGATATTGTTCATGGAAGTCGTAGTGGTATCATTTCACATTGTTATATTGGTATGATTTTGGTCACAGAAGCCATAGTTGTATCATTTCACATTCCTATACATTAGTATTGGAATAATTTTGGTCATGGAGGCCATAGTATCATTCCACATTATTATACACCAGTATGATTTTGGACATGGATTATCAATCCACACTGTTAAACAGTTATATGATTTTGGTCTTGGAAGCCATAGTGGCATCAATCCACACTGTTATACATTGATATGATTTTGGGCATGGAGTATCAATCCACACTTATACAATGGTATGATTTTGGGCATGGAGTATCAATCCACACTGTTAAACATTGATATCATTTGGGGCATGCATGGAGTATCAATCCACACCGTTATACATCGGTATGATTTGGAACATGGAGTATCAATCCACACTGTTATACATCGGTATGATTTGGAACATGGAGTATCAATCCACAGTTATACATTGATATGATTTTGGGCATGGAATATCAATCCACACTTATACACTGGTATGATTTTGGGCATGGAGTATCAATCCACACCGTTATACATTGGTATGATTTGGAACATGGAGTATCAATCCACACTTTTATACATTGGTATGATTTGGAACATGGAGTATCAATCCACACTGTTATACAATGGTTTGATTTGGAACATGGAGTATCAATCCACAGTTATACACTGGTATGATTTGGAACATGGAGTATCAATCCGCACTGTTTTACATTGGTATGATTTAGAACATGGAGTATCAATCCATATTGTTATACACTGGTATGATTTGGATCAAGGAGTATCAATCCACACTGTTATATACTGGTATGATTTGGATCAAGAAGTATCAATCCACACTGTTATACACTGGTATGATTTTGGTCTTCTAGTACGAGTATATAGCGATACAGCAATTATATCTGGAAGCACATTATAATGAGAGTGGGTTGTACATGGGAAAAAAACTTACAAATTGTTGTAATGCCATTGCCAACATGGAAAAGTGCTTCATCATGAATGCTTCCAACTAATATGAACCCAACAATAAAATCCAAGATGCATCTTGTGCTTGACTACTCCGATTATTAGCAATAACTTTTATTACGCCTATATTTCATCTTCATGCATGAACTCATTTTCATAATTAAAAAATATCACATTAAAAGCTAGTAATAAATTATAAAATCATCGGGACTTTAATAAAGTAAATTAACAAATATACAAAGCAAAATCAATACAAGTTTTGGACCTTTAACAGCAAATCAAAAAGCTATCTGTGCATGTACGTGTTAAAAAGTACATAAAAAGCACAATATAAAACAAATATAAAAAAATATTTAAATAAAAGGAAATAAAGAGATTTAACATCAGCATGAGGATCTCTAATTTACTTTGGTCAATTGACAATCTTTAACAATATTTAAATCTAAGTATACAATTCCTTGGCATTTCATCTTAAATTTTTTTTATTTATTTAAAACTTATCAAAATATTGCACCACACTGACTTGCTATTACAGAAAAAGAGAAATGTGATCTTGCAAAACAAATTCAACTTCAAAGCTGAAAGCTAATTTGTTCAACTTTATACTAAAGAAAGCTGCTGTTTGAAATAAATATCTTGACTACATTTACTGATACAATTATTCACATGCATGATGAAATATTATGATAGAAATCCCATTGTATGACATCAGTTTTATATATATATATATATATATATATATATATATATATATATATATATATATATATATATATATATATATATATATAACACAACACATATATACACAATGAAACTTCACATATAAAAAGTAATGGAGACATTCAGATTATAAATAATGTAAGAGAAAATTGTACCAGGATCATATTCCTGGTATGATTTCCCAGTATAACAGCTGTTACTATTTGTCATGTTACATATATAACTCAATGTGGGACAAACAGTAATGAACAGGCAATCATCTTTAGGGCTTTTCCACTTCAACATACATGGGAAGGCACTTTATAAAAAATATATGCAAGGGTACTTTGAATTCATAGAGATCATATTAAAATAATAAGAAATTTCTAAGATACATCTATGGGTGAGTACCCCACATTGAAAGTGCATTCCCTGGGTCCCAGGTATATTTTACTGGAACTGCCCTCACAGTATATTATCTACATGCTGATAACAGCCTTTACTGTACATTATCTACATGATGATAACAGCCTTTACTGTACATTATCTATATGCTGATAACAGCCATTATTGTATACTTTGTAAATGCTTATAACAGCCCTCACTGTATATTGTCTACATGCTGACAACAGCCCTCACTGTATATTGTCTACATGCTGACAACAGCCCTCACTGTATATTGTCTACATGCAGATAACAGCCCTTACTGTATATTGTCTACATGCTGATAACAGCCCTGACTCTATACTGTCTTCATGCTGATAACAGCCCTTACTGTATACTGTCTACAAATATGAATAAAAAAAACAAAGCAAACATTGACAACAGAAAACACATCTAATGTGAAAAAAAGGTTTAAAGCAATGCAAACATTGAAATTCAAATACAACTTTTACACACCTCCCTTCTCATATTTTAAGCTTCTAATTCCAATTATGAACTTCATAGTGTATTGCATAAAAAAATTAGTATTAGTAATAACTGTCTATACAGCCAGAACAGCTAAACAAGCCATCCGTAAGCTTTACGAATGCACTTGAAAATGTTTCTTACTGATATAATGCATTTTATCTCTACCCTCACCCAACTCCTAAAATATTAAACACAAAACTACTACCACTGCCATGGGAAATTAACAATAATGTTTTGTTATTTTTTTTTTTACATATAAGACAGAAATGCAAGACTAATCTGACAGCTTAATTGGCTGACAATACATATACTTTGTATATTATGCTCCACCATTTCATGTACATGACTGCTAATCTTGGCAAAATTTACTTTCTTTTTAAAGACCTCTGAAAAAAATTCATCACAAAATACAATAAACAATAAATGATGTCACATGTAATGTAACTAGATTGAATTTTTCATAAACAATAAATGAAGTAACATGTAATGTAACTAGACTGAATTTTTCATAAACAATAAATGAAGTCACATGCAATGTAACTAGACTGCAGTTTTCATAAATAAATGAAGTCACATGCAATGTAACTAGACTGCAGTTTTCATAAACAATAAATGTCACACATTATGTAAGTAGACTGTTATTTTCATAAATATTGAATGAAGTCACACAGAATGTAACTAGACTTCATTTATATGAAAGCCAAGTTTGCAACTACTGGGTTGGCTAGACAGGAAAGGTAGATACATATAAACTGTGCATGGTGAAGTAGGAAAAACTTTGTTACCTATCCATATCAATCAAAGTATGAAAAAGCTTAAACATATATTGACTTATCTCTTCTTGTACACATTTTAGGCTAAATTGCATAAATCTATAAATAATATAAATTATGATGCAATCAATTAGGTGTGAAATGGTTCAGTGAATAATCAAGTGTCAAGCAATGAGAATGAATATAAGTTAGTAGCGAATCAGATTTCCAGAAGTAAGATCTTCCCCCGATGGCTGCTATATAGCAACTGAATGAAGCTTAATTATTTTTCCTTGGCAGTGAAGTCGTGACCTTTATATTTTATGTGTGACCATGATACTGGTAAAGACATATCTTTATGTATTAAAAAAACCCAAAAAAACACTGAAATAAAATAAGTATTAACAACATCAAGTGCCTCTATTTCGGGAATTAAATCAATAACCTCAAAACTAGTGATTATATGTCCTATCACCATACAATTTTATAAATGAGAAAGAATATTTCATTGGGGAAACATAGTCTATAGTTTTAGTGCTATATCAAGCAGCATTTGTAAAACATACAAGCCCCCGATGCAGACTAAACATTATGAATCCTAAATGATTTTTACAAATTTAAAAAATTTGAAAAACTGCTATAATAACATACACATCTAATTATTCCACATATATATATATATATATATATATATATATATATATATATATATATATATATATATATATGTTAATGCAAACATATCTACCTTAATACCTTCATTGCTGAAGAAGTGGTACTTTAACTGTGCTAACAGTATTTTTAGCAAATGTTTTAAAAATGTTCAGTACTGATAGAATACTTGATGTAATCTTATCAGGTCATATAAATGTGTGAAAGTAAGTATGCCAAAATTTTCACTGTTCTACACAGACTTCTTTCTGTGAACAAGATTCTCAAATAGATGGACATATTGAAGGATGGACAAGGCCAATTAATACACTAATCTTCAAGAAATGACACAACATCTATTTGATCTTTGATATAATTCATGGAGTTGGGAACAAAAATCACACCCAAAATAGGGAACTTAAGAGAAACATATGATGGTGTCATGGATACAAAGAGAAATAGATATGAATTGAATGAAAATGTAACAAGGAATTTACAAGTTTAATTATGACATTAAAGATTTATATTTTCGTGGTGCGTAAGAAAATCAGACACAAAAAAGCAAAACAAGAAAAATAATGGTGACAGGGATCAAAAAAGAGAAATAAATGAACAAATGGATAAAAATGACAAAAACATCTCATTTTCATTTGCGGATAGTCATATCAAAAATGCATATCTGACTTTACATGCATCTATATTTTAAAAGGGTGTAGAAGAAAAGCACACACACCCACACACACATACAACAATAAGCAAACAAAGAACCAAAAAATTGTATCACGGTATGATATATCCAAAACAGAAAACTGGATGAACATGCAAAAACTTTTGTTTTCAAATTAAAGCAGGAACAATTGTGCAATGAGGTAAATCAACCCTGAGAACTACACATCATTTACATATGCCAAGCACTACTTATAAAAGTTTAACTCACTTGCTCATTATACTCCAGGTTGAACAAGTTTTGTGACCAAGGCCACCAGACTGTTAGTTATGGACCATCATACACTTAAGTCAGGTAGACTAGTGGGCTACTGAATATCTTGAACAATGCTATATTTTTTCAAAACATATCCACAAAAACATTTAACTAAAAAAAAATACAGCCCTCTCTCATTACTGAGTGGTAGTTGGGATCTGTAACTGCCGACCCCATCATGTGCCAAACCATGATATAGAGAACCACATTATGTAGCAAACCCCAATATAGAGAGAACCACATAATGTAGCAAACCCCAATATAGAGAACCACATTATGTAGCAAACCCAATATAGAGAACTACATTATGTACCAAAACCCCAATATAGAGAGAACCACATTATGTAGCAAACCCAATATAGAGAACCACATTATGTAGCAAACCCCAATATAGAGAGAACCACATTATGTAGCAAACCCCAATATAGAGAGAACCATATTATGTAGCAAACCCCAATATAGAGAACCACATTATGTAGCAAACCCCAATATAGACAACCACATTATGTAGCAAACCCAATATAGAGAACCACATTATGTAGCAAACCCAATATAGAGAACCACAATTTGTAGCAAACCCCAATATAGAGAGAACCACATTATGTAGCAAACCCCATTATAGAGAGAACCACATTATGTAGCAAACCCCAATATAGAGAACCACATTATGTAGCAAACCCCAATATGGACAACCACATTATGTAGCAAACCCCAATATAGAGAACCACATTATGTAGCAAACCCCATTATAGAGAGAACCACATTATGTAGCAAACCCCAATATAGAGAACCACATTATGTAGCAAACCCAAATATAGAGAACCACATGATGTAGCAAACCCCAATATAGACAAACAATGCTGTATCAGGAAGGATACAAAAAATTAAATAGTAGTATTTTAAAACAGAAAAGAAACAAGCTTAGTCTTGTACTGTTTTCTTTTAACCCATATTGTTTTATAATAGCATGATTCTGGTCATGGGGTCCACAGTGGTACTGCGTTATATCCAGAATCCTGTTATAATGAGGTGCATTATAATGAGCGACAGCTATAGTGTTGAAGACATGAAGAAAGGTAAAAGAACAGTCATCAAGCTATCAATTTCATATTCAAGTGCCTACTTTGGGCACCTCAATTTAAGCTGGGATACCAGGCTATATTCATTAAAACCCACAAGGCCACCGTCATTTTCTGAAAATTAGTCAGACACTGATACTGAACCCTATCTAAGCCATCTTCTAATTAATTTTTCTATTAAACTATGCACAATATTAACATTTGCTTTCATCCTTTGTGTCAGAGTCACTGGGTGGATCAACTCTGATATCTGGTGTCATCATTAAATGTTCTTTCTCCTCTTCATCGATATAAAAGCTGACTGGGAGACCCTTTTTCTTGCTTGGAGACTTGATTTTAAATTTGCTAAAGTCTTCACACTCAGTTTTAATGGGGCTTGATGGAATTGGAGGCAGTGGTTCATCGGTAGGATTCTTCTTGCTAAAAAGCTTTAGACTGCCATCCCGCTTTTTGTACCTAAAGTTAAAAAAGAAATGTATAATTTTAGCTTCAACTTTTGCATGCATGAATTGAATTGAATGCTATATGCATAGCATGCACCATTGCATAGTTCTAACTCTAAATGCAAGCTAGTATATGACTGTGACCTACTTATACAAATGATTAGTGGTCCCCAAAATGAATGCATCCATTAGAGTTCAAAACCCAAGAAGCAAATAAAACTAAATAAAATGACATGGGCTAAAAAGGCATCCATCTCCCCAATGATTGGCAAACAAAAAAATAAATTCAGAACAGTTCAACTATATGCATGTAGCCAGCATAATAAATGTCTGAAGTTATGGTACATACATACATACATACATACACACACACACACACACACACACACACACACACACACATACACATACATACATACACACATACATACATACACACACACACACATACATACATACATACATACATACATACACACACACACACACACACACATACATACATACATACATACATACATACATACATACATATATACATACACATAAATATTGTTTTGCTGAGCTTAAAATGTTAGGAAGCCATTTTGGAATTTGTGCCATTATCAATATATATATTATTACAAATGTCTGTTCTCTGCAAAAGAAACAATTAGTTGTTGGTCATGAGTTACTAATGGACCATCTATTATTTAAGAAATATGGCTGTATGCAAAAGAATACATTTCAACTATTGCAAATCTTTATTAAAGAATCACCAGATGCTATTTTTTTGTTGCAAGAATTTGTACATTAAGTGTCCATGGCATGTACAAACTCTGCATATGACTTTGCTTGGATCATAACACTGATTGTTGTTGGTTTATTTTTATGTCCCTTTCAAGATGTATTGGGCTAAATCATGCTAAGGATTTGGGAGCTAAGTACAATGCCATTTATTTTTTATGTCACTTTCAAGACATTTGACTAAATCGTGCTAAAGATTTGGGAGCTAAGTATATTGTCATTTATTTTTTATGTCACTTTCAAGATGTATTTGGTTAAATCAAGCTAAGATTTGGAAGCTAAGTACAATGCCATTTATTTTTAATGTCACTTTCAAGACATTTGACTAAATCGTGCTAAGGATTTAGGAGCTAAGTACATTGCCACAGGCCAAATCAAGTAGACAATCTGAACACGTTCAATCCATATGATTCTAAATTATTTTTCTCTACTTGTTTCTAAAAATGTATTCAGAAAAAGTGGCAATAGAAAGATTTTCAAAATGGTCACCATGGCAGCCATACTGGATATCCAAGTGAAACCAATCTGATTTAGGACCAACCAGACTTTGGGATGAACGTGTGTGTAAAATTGGCACTATGGCAGCCATACTGGATATCCAAGTGAAACAAATCTGATTTAGGACCAACCAGAATATGGGATGAACATTTGTGTAAAATTTCATGGCAATCCTCCAAAAAATTTATGATGACCAGCAATACCAATCTTGTTCTAACGGACAATGGATGACAAACAGACCATCCCATAATTTATTCTGGTATATGACCAGTAGAGCTGATATCTAATATATAGCTGACACAGAAAGATAACAGACTATCTATATAACAAGGCCAAGATCTGAATATCAAACCCAGGATTAAAGCAATGTTGCAAACCAAGTGATCTTGACTACCAGGGCAAAACATTCATCAAGTAAATCACTAATTAAATTGTGTTATCTTTACAACAATTCATCTAAACAATTGCAAATAAAAAGAACTTAACTATAACTTTAATGCAAATGTTTTATGATTCTAATCTAGATCCCATGCTAACCAAGGCAGGTAAGCTTGTCACTAAATGAACTGTCTTAGCTTGTAATGATTCATCACCATGTATGAACAAATTCCATCAAGGAGTTTAGGAAATATTTGTATAAAAAAACTGGAAACAAATCCCTAACACAAATTTGTTATGTTACTTCGCTATCAAAGGCAATGGGGCAAGTGATTGTTTCTCCATATCTCGCTATCCACATTGGATTTTATAAAAAAAATAAAAATTCATTAAATCTCCCTGAAAAATGGTCACTTCTCTTTGATTTTGGGGATCAAGGATGACCGCTGAACTCAGAGAGCATCACCAACCTTGACTGGAAGGCCTCCAATCCTCATAGTGTTTGCTTGAAGAATTATACCTATGATGAAAGAGGAGCAAAACAAGTGACCTGCCACTGCACTGTTTAGTGTTACCCACCTCTTTCTAGCACCATTCTCCCTCTCATCCATGTTAGTTAGATTTGATGACGAGTCAGTGGCCAGGATGGTTTTCCATATTGCTGTTTTTGACATCTCCTCACTAATATTCATGGCACTGTCAAGGTCTGTACTAACAGTCATTCGTTCCACAGGGATGTTTATTATGTTCCGAGTCTCCATGGATACATCTACATCTCCACCAGTGTCAATAAAAGTCTTGGATTCCTGACACAGAAAACATTAGAATTCAAAGTTTGGCAGCAACCATAATATTCATGAAATATGGCAACCAAAATTTAACTGACAATAAATAGAGGATCCTATATACTGCGATTTGCAAATCCACTTACTCAACTCCCAGCACAAGCTAAAATTTCATTTGGGCAAGCTCAAATTTGCTTTGCATTAGCCTGCAGGCAAGTCCATAATATTGATGGAGGGATACCAGATACAAGAAAAAAAAGTCATTGAATGTCAGTATTCTGGATGAACTAGAGTAACTCTCTGAGAACAAATTTAACAACAAGGGATCATATTCATTTTATAATTTTTTACATTCTAAACGTTTTATCCCTGCAATCTTGCCATAATACATATATCCACACCGTTATTTGGTGTTTATATGTAGTGCATTCTACTTCTGCATTCCAGACTTGTTATTTTAATGTATTGCTGGTGTCCTTTCCATTAAGTAAAGTCAACGCCAGTCTCACATTTCTCTCACAGATATAATAATGTGAACATTTACTATTTAAAGCAGGTTTTGACAAATAAGGAATAAATATTTATATTTTAACTTATCCGGAACATTGTAATTGTAATATTTCTGGGATTCACCTATTTTCTGGTCCCAAGTTTGCCCCAGGCAGTTTGTCAGACTCTAAACAATCGGCTTTTCAAATATCATTCTGATGCATGAAGACAATATTCCAGTGAGCATTAATTGCCGAAAATACAACTGGTGCGATTTCTTTGACAGGTGTGTGTTTGAAAAGGAATTCATCTCTAATGATTAACTATGTGGAGGATTGGATTAATGATATGCTGTGTACACAATAATTACAGAATACTCAACACCTACTGCCTGACAAACAATACAATGGACAAAAATAAGTGTTCTCAAACCATTCTCAAAAGTCACATTCTCAAATATGTTGATGCAAGAAATTGATTTGAACGTGATCACATGATAATTGAAAACAAGTGTTAACAAAACAAAGCCTTGTCTCTCTTTCTTAAATTGTAGCTATTTGCAAATCTGTTCTTTATAAACATACATATCTACTTTTGCTCTTCCAACCATTCTAACTTTCTAATCTAGATATCTCTCTACGAATATTATTTACATATATATATTTTTAGACCACTTTAGCTTCCGGCATATAGTTGTAAGTTGCCAACAGAGATACGAAGGACATAAAAGTTTCAATAGATATAATGTGATTTTCCAAAAGAATATTGTATAATACCTTACTGTTTTACTTATGTTGAGATATTGCATTTGGGGCAAGCTCAAATTCTCCAATGGATTGTTCTATTTTCCCTTTAGGTTGCTTGGTCAAGAAGACTTAATAAAATTTTGTAAATCCCTGCCTAATTAATAGTTTATTAAATATCATACTAGCTTTTGGTGATCAATGGTTCTTCTCAGGTTTTCCCATGTTTATAATCCACCTTGTATACTAGCAACCACGCACAAGTCAATCCTGTGCTGAAAAACGGTATTATAAACCCACACCAACCAATAACAAAGAGGAGAGCATATGGAGTAGCTGATATTTACAAACTGGTATGGAAGAATGACGCTGAAGCAGTTCTCACTGAAAGCCTTGCAAATAGATTGATCATGACAGTAAATCTTTGAATGTCTGAAAAAGATTTTAACCTGCTACCCACTGTCTGTGAGTCTACACTAAGTTGTAGAAGGAAATATTACTAATATACAAGGACAACAAACACACAAACAAACAAAACATTGAAAAACCACCCTCCTCATTTTCTTTGAAAAAGAAATACTTTCTATGAATAGTATAAATTCAAAAGTCATGATTCAATCAATTCTATACAAAGGTCAAACATGTTTCGGCTTATTCCAGACCAGAAAACAAACATGAAATATGTACCACTAATACAGACACAAAGTATTCCTGTACTTCATACCTTTAGAAATTTGACCATTGATCCTACCTAGACTGCTAGGACCCTCCCATTATGTGTGGAGTGTAATTATGTTCAGTTCAATAGAAAGAGAGTACGCATGATGATCACAGCCACTGGGAAGGGGGGAAGAGTAGCAACATAATCATTACACTTTCCCAAGAAAATATCTCAATAACAATATATAGAGTTTGCTGAAATTTCTTGTGAAACTCCTTTTCTTTACATTCTCATAAAACAAGTTCATATTTCCTCCAAACAACTTTACACATTACCTCATCCTTTTTCTTTATTTCCTCATCTTCCTTCTCCCTCTTGTGAGACTCTGGCATGATGTCATCCAGCCATTGTAGTTCCCGCTGTGTAAAGATATAGTCCATTCCCTTCCGTACAAAGCACATCGCCAAGACCTTACAAATATAAATTAGTTAAAAGCTGAAATTGACGACTAATTTGCTTTGCAAAAATTATCTATTGTTAGGTCAATCAAACGATTTTCAAACTATATGTAATGTACTCCCTCACATATTGTTGCTATTCAAAGCCTAAATAATAACTTGTTTTATCAGAAAGGATATCTCTTACTTAGCTAAGTTCTAACAAGACTATCAACAACATATGTATTATCCCTAGAAACACAAAATAGAGGGTTTTTATGATGCCAAATTACATTATAGCTGACACTAGTATTATAAAAAAAAGGACATCAGCTATCTAAATTCACTTAGGACTAGCCATAAACATTGTGTAACCATATCTGTGCTAATTTTGAAAACAAGGAAAATGCAGCTAATCCCCAACTTGTAAGATGATTGCACTCACAAGAGTGGTCGCATAACCCATAATTAATTAAAAAATTTTGGGTTTAACTGCTTTTTTTCCAATGAAAAATGTGAAATTCAATTAATTTTAATACCGTTCATTTTTGTCATTTATGAATCCTAATAATTTTGTTTCAGACAAATATTATCATTAATTTTATTCTTCACTTAAAAAAATGAATTAAAAGAATAAATCCTCATTAACGCTAAATTCACTAAGTCAAAATTGCCCAAGTTGACGGATACCTGTACTGATAGTCAATGTGATTGATACTGCTACTCACCATGATCGGAAATGTTATGGAAATGACCTTGATTGTCTTAATGACCCAAAGTATAGACAGACACAGAACTTGAATTAATGTGAATAGGTGGACCCTCCTGGTTGGCACATGACGAAGGTACATGTAGTCCGGCTGGTACTTGGTAGGCATAAAAATGATGAGGATACGGTTCACTAGCTGCATCCCTTTTAACGAGGACACACCCATATACAAAAAGACTCCATACAGCACAGGCATGGGAATATACTATAAAGACAAATTGAAAGATTAATTAGAAAAAGTGTTTCACCCATGAATGACAATCTGATTTCACTTATGCATGCAAGACTCCTGTATATTAGGATAAACAAAATGTTTTAATTGAGTACATGCAAGAAGATATGTGAATTTAACACAGAACCTTACCATTGTTGCTGCTGATGTAGGATTTAATGCCATTTTTTAGCACATGATAGGCTATACATGGTGGCCAGTATAATGGGTGGAGGAAGAACCCAGAAAGAACCACCCACTCAAGGGAAGCTACTTGTAAGCATTCTCACATACCCACACTGGCCGAACCCATGCAGAGGTGAGATCGCAATGATCCATAACAGTGAGTGCTTTTGACCACTCGGCCACTCAGGGCCTCTTTACCATTTTAAATGCTAATGCAACAGTTGCAGTCACTGCCATAAAGTGGCACCATCATCTTGTCATTCACAGGTGAAACAAAAGCAACATGAATGGCACATTAAATGAATGACCCTACTTAATAGTCTTCTAATGAGATACCTTAAATTTCAGCACAGAAACCATAGTGACCATGACCTATAACATTCTAATATTGAAAAAGAATAGGCTTCTTCTTTATTCTAAGTGCAAACCTTCCACGAAGTTTGATAACCATGGGCAATGACAAGCTCAAGTTATGGTGCCAAAAGCAAATTAAAGTTTGGCTGGTATAGATGCTTGAGAGCACAAGTAGTTGCAAAGAAATCTTTTATATTTTCAGTTGCAGTGAAGTTAACCTTTGGACTCCAAACTCAACAGACTTCTTTATTTCTAAGTGCAAGCCATCCACTAAGAATGGCAACTGAAAATGATGTCCAACTAAGGTTATAGTGCAGAAACTTCTTTTTCTTTCAGTCATAGAAATCTTAGCCTTTCACCTTACAACCCCTAAATTTGACAGGGTTCTTCCTTACCCCAACTTCAAACCATCCACAATGTCATAACTATAAATTATGAAGATATTAATTTGTTGTGTCAAAACCATTTCTTCTTTCAGTCACTTTTACCTGGACTTGTTGCCTAGGGATCCCAAAAATATATTGGCTTCTTGCTCACTGCAAGTGCAAAACATCCAGTTTGATAACTGCAGATTGTGAAAAACTATATATCGAGAAGAAACAATTGTATCTTTTTTATGTACAGTATAGTTGACTTAGGCAACTACAAAACACTCCAATAAGAAGTTCAAGTCTCATGGTATACTTGCTCAAATAGGGTCAATAAAATAATAGAAAACAATTCTCAAGAAAATGATAATTTCAGAAGATTCTAGCAAGAAACAAATCTGCACAAACTTCAATCAAAATACCAGCAATATTTTTTTATCAAATATACAAAATTCAAGATAACAACATGCTTATACAACATCCTTATACCATATACAAACTTTATTCAAGATAACATAAATATTCCTATACAATATCCAAACTTTGTTCTTAACAGAAATATCCCAATACAATATCCAAACTTCATTCATAACTGCAATATCCTTATACAATATAAAATCCTCAATTAAGATAACAGCAATATATCTATACAATATACAATCTTCAATCAAGACAACAGCAATATCCTTATACAATATACAATCCTCAATGAAGATAACAGCAATATCCTTATACAATATACAATCTTCAATGAAGATAACAGCAATATCCTTATACAATATACAATCCTCAATATCCTTATACAATATACTTACTTACAGTAAGCAAAACTGAAAACATTTTATACCACCAAGCTGAATTTACCAAAACTCTTATCATTCAAAAGTACAAAACACTTTCAAATTTGAAGGACTAAGAGCTTTAGTCTGAGTTTGGTTTTTAGTTTTAGGTCCAAGGTGAAAGACATTTAAGTAAATATCCAAATATTTGAGTATTGCTACAGACAGTTGCAAAGTAATATTGCTGTACTGTATTGCTATGTACAGTTGGAGTAATACAAGTTGTACTGTGTTGTTATAACCAACAGTGATTTATTTATCAAAGATGTAAGTACTGTTATATACTACAATCTGAATTATCAAGGTTGTAGTGTATTGCTATATAGACAAGTATCAGTTACCAAGGTTGTATAGTATTGCTACAGACAGCATTCCAAGTTAACAAGGTTGTACTGTATTACTCATTACAGCATTCTGAGTTGTCAAGTTTGTACAGTATTGCTACATAATGCAGACTGAGTTATCAAGGTTTCACAGTAAGGATGTACAGTACTGTTATATACTGCAGTCTGAGTTAATAAGGTTATACTGTACCGCAATATACAGCAGTCTGTGTTTTTGAGGTTGTACATTATTATGTACAGCAGTAAGATATGTACAGCCATTTGAGTTTCCAAGGTTATTCAGTATTGCTATGTACAGCGGTCTGAGGTATCACGGAATAGAAGTATTGTTAGATACTGCAGTCTGAGTTATCAAGGATGTATATTATTGATACGTAAGGCAGTCAGTTATGTAAGCTATTGGAGTTTTTGACATTGTATAGTATTGCCATGTATTGCATTATGAGTTATCACAGAATATAAAAGTATTGCTATGTACAACAGTCTGAGTTATCAAGGATGTACAGTACTGATATGTATGGCAGTCAGTTATGTAAGCCATTAGAGTTTCTGACATTGTACAGTATTGCCATGTATTGCATTATGAGTTATCACAGAATATAAAAGTATTGCTATGTACAGCAGTCTGAGTTATCAAGGATGTACAGTATTGATATGTAAGGCAGTCAATTATGTAAGCCATTAGAGTTTCTGACATTGTACAGTATTGCCATGTATTGCATTATGAGTTATCACAGAATATAAAAGTATTGTTATATACTGCAGTCTGAATTATCAAGGTTGTACTTTATTGTTATGTATAGAAAGTGAAAGTAATGTTGTAATATTTTGTTATGCAAAATAGTGAAAGGAAATTTGTACTATTTTGTTAAGCATAGCAAGAGAATGGACAGCCACTTACCTTTAGAACTTTTGCAAGAAAGATTGAAAGTCCAATCATTAGGGAGATGGCAAATCCTGTGACTCTCTGCTCTCTGTCAAAATGTCAGAAGTGAAAGATTTAGCAATATGAAAATCCCATCCAACTGCAAATCATGTAAAACCAAAAACACAACCACATATTGATTTAAATCATAGTTGTAAACAAAAAAGCTTCTATGATAACATTCTCTATATAACATATGGTGTGTGTGCTTTGACAAGGAAATAGTTCAGAAACCAACTGCAAAAACTAAAACAGAAATAGCATTTAATGATGTAAATTTTGGCAACATCAAATAATGCTAACATTACTTTTAAGCATTTGAATATAAACAAGTTTGACTGATTGCTTGAACAAGTACTGAACATTACAAGATATTGATGAGCATAATGTTTTTGTGAATTTAGCCACTCTACATGCTTTTTGCAAAAATTTGATTCAAGATAAAATGAGGTGAAAATTACATGCCTATGATAAATAAATGATCATGATATACATGATTAAAATGATAATAACGACCAAGGAATGTGAAGTCAGAAAGGTTTTGCAGCCTGTGCTAGATTTTTAATATGCACTATTTCATATATGACATGTCACAGTGACAATATCACACTAGGTTTTTAATAGCCACTATTTCATATATGCCATGTCATAATGACAATATTATACTAAGTTTTTAATAGCCACTATTTCATATATGCCATGTCATAATGACAATATCACACTAGGTTTATAATAGCCACTATTTCAAATATGCCATGTCATAATGACAATATCACACTAGGTTTATAATAGCCACTATTTCAAATATGCCATGTCATAATGATAATATCACACTAGGTTTTTAATAGCCACTATTTCATATATGCCATGTCATAATGACAGTATCACACTAAGTTTTTAATAGCCACTATTTCATATATGCCATGTCATAATGACAATATCACACTAGGTTTATAATAGCCACTATTTCAAATATGCCATGTCATAATGACAATATCACACTAGGTTTATAATAGCCACTATTTCAAATATGCCATGTCATAATGATAATATCACACTAGGCTTTTAATAGCCACTATTTCATATATGCCATGTCATAATGACAGTATCACACTAAGTTTTTAATAGCCACTATTTCATATTTGCCATGTCATAATGACAATATCATACTAGATTTCAAAAGCTATTGTTTCATATATGACATGTCATAATGACAATATCATATGAGATTTCAAAAGCAACTATTTCAAATATGACAAGTCACAATGAAAATATCATACTAGATTTCAACAGCAACTATTTCATATATGACATGTCACAATGAAAATATCATTATTAGATTTCAAAAGATATTGTTTCATATATGACACGTCACAATGACAATATCATGAGATTTCAACAGCAACTATTTCATTTTTGCCATTTCACAATAACAATAGTTCACAATATTTTACATTTCACTCTGCCTGAGGACAACTCAGCCGGTCCCAAGCCCGGAAAAAGGAGGAGGGTTGATCAGCTGCCGACTGGTCATAAAACCCAGGCATGATCCTGCATGAAGAAAATACGGTGGAGAGATCATCATCGAAAGATTACACGACATGCTGAGATTGATATGGCGATCGGAAGTGGTACCAACAGCATGGAAGAAAGCCATCATCGTACCAATCTTCAAGAAAGGCGACAAAACGAACTGTAAAAACTATCGGGGCATCAGCCTGCTCTCCATACTTGGCAAAGTATTTATGAAGGTCATCCATAGAAGGGTACTTAAACGGTGGGAGGAAGCGGCATGAGAGGAACAGGCCGGATTTTGACCTGGAAGAAGCTGCTGTGACCAGATCTTCACGCTCCGTCAAATCCTTGAGGAAAGAATTCGGTGTGGAAAACGCACAATCATGGTGTTCATTGATTTCTCCGCAGCATTCGACTGCGTCCATCGCCCGGCCTTGTGGGAAGCCCTGGAAGTGGAAGGATACCAGCCAAAATACATTCGGCTACTTACCAACACCTATGATGGGTCAACCAGTCAAGTTCGAATCCAAGGGGCAAACACGAAGGATTTCTCGGTGAAAACGGGCGTCCGTCAGTGATGCATGCTCTCACCTAGTCTCTTTAACATCGTGGTCGATTGTGTCATGCGCAAGGTATTCATGGGACGTAGAGGGATCACTTTTGGGGCAGGGTTCGATGAACATGCCACAGATCTAATGTTCGCGGACGATAGTGCATTTCTCACTGAGGACGAAGCCGAAGCAACAGAAATTCTGCAAGAAATCGCCGATGAAGCTGCCAGATTTGGGTTAAAGATCAACACCGCCAAAACAGTTGTAATGACATCAGACAACACCCCAGTGACCGTCTGCCTTAACGGAGTTTATCTTCAGCAAGTAGAAGAATTTAAATACCTGGGGTCCATAATCCGAAGCAGACCAATAGCGGCCTCCACCGACATCTCGCATCGCCTGGGACTGGCAACATCTGCATTCGGGTCACTAGCTTGGTGCATATGGAGAAAAAAGGCCCTCTCGGTGGTGACCAAAGTGCATCTATACTGCAATCTCATCCTCCCAATACTCCTATATGGAGCAGAGACGTGGGTCCTCCTAGACACGGACCTCAAGAAGCTGGAGGTATTTCAAATGCGCTGCCTCAGACAAATACTAGGAGTAAACCTTCTGGACAGAATCCCAAACGTGGAAATCCGGGCTCGATGCTCTCACCAACCGACAGTGGAATCACTGATTAGACGTGCTAGGCTTCGCTGGTGTGGCCATGTCTGCCGAATGGAAGAGAAGCGTCTACCTAATCGAGCCCTGTGGCGCACCAGACCAGAAACCTGGAAGGTCTCAAGAAATGCACCGAAGAAAACCTGGATCCAACAAGTGGAAAAAGACCTGGCGAATTATGGCATCACCTCGGCACATGCCAGAGAAAATGCCACGCAGGACCGAAAATGGTGGAAAGAAATAATTGATTTCAGCACCCACAGTCTCCTATCAACTGTGACCACGCTGATTGGATGGAAACTACGGGATCAAATTGAAATTGAATTGACAATGACAATATCACACTAGATTTTAATCGCCACTATTTCACATGTCACAATGATAAAATCACACTAGCAATTGGGCAAATGGACCCATGGATTGGGTGTGTGGAGTATTGTGTTTTAGGGTGTTGTGATGTTATTTTTAAAGTCATACCAGCAACTGCCAAGTCACAAAGTCATACTAGCAACTGCCAAGTCACAATGTCAAACTAGCAACTGCCAAGTCACAAAGTCATACTAGCAACTGCCAAGTCACAAAGTCATACTAGCAACTGCCAAGTCACAATGTCAAACTAGCAACTGCCAAGTCACAAAGTCATACTAGCAACTGCCAAGTCACAATGTCATACTAGCAACTGCCAAGTCACAAAGTCATACTAGCAACTGCCAAGTCACAATGTCATACTAGCAACTGCCAAGTCACAAAGTCATACTAGCAACTGCCAAGTCACAATGTCAAACTAGCAACTGCCAAGTCACAATGACAATATCAAGATGGGTAGGGTTGGTTGGTTCTCCTCAATGTGCACCATGTCACAATGACAATGTTAAATTTGTATTGTGTTGCAACACACTTCAAAGAACATGATAATCCCAACACAAATCATAACAGTATACCCTTAGACTGCAACACAATAGTTATTCTACTCAGTTTTATCAGACCTATATTTAAATGTTAATGTCATTTATATAACGCAAATATTATGCAACAGTACATTTCATTATTTAAAATAAGAAGGTTTAACTCATTGGCTCCTGGATTTTATTTTTTTTTGCCTGAAATAAGGGTAGGAAACACATTTTGGAGGTTACTTGTCATATGACACAAAGACAGTGATCCCTTTCAAGAGTGCTCTTAACACATTAACCCCTAGCGATGACTATGGGGCATGAGGTAGTAGCCTACTTCCATGGTCTGTAGCGTTAAGGTCATGCATGATACACTAAAGTGGGTGGTATTAGATAAAGGTAGACAGATGTAGCTCTACAATGATAGCAAATAATCTCGACCTTTTATTTGCACTACAATATACAGAGGGAAAAACCGAAGTTTTTGGACCCGTTTTTTTTTTCACCCAAAATTCGCCCATGGTCGGAATCCGAATTTGTGTCCAGATTTTAGACTTTATGGCCTCAGATCTACAGCAGACCAGTCTGAAGCACACCAGGCAGGTGAACCTGTGCAAAAAGTAGTATACGGTGGACATTTTGAATAAAAAGTCTTCTCCATACGAAAATTATGGGACCGTTAAGCAACAAAAAAAAAAAAAAGACAAAAAAAAACCCCTCTATTTTTTTTCACCTTCTGCTCATGCGCTAGCAAACTAACCAATGAAAAACATTTTCTTAAGCACAACTAGCCATTAGTCTGACGGAATATTGCTTGGAAATCGATGTATTAGGATGTATTCAGAAATAGTCTCCAAAATGTGTTTCCTACTTGCATTTCATGCAAATACAGCAAAAACCTCCAGGGTTTAATGTGTTGAAACTCACCTTTTTCAACTGCAAGAACAATCTTAAAGACTGAAAAATGTTTCCTACCTTAAATATTTTCAGCATACTTTGTTTTCCAATTTAATAGTTTTTTTTTAAAAAAAAAATCTTTTTCTTTTTTGTATTCATATCATTATAGATGTTATAAAGCGCTTAGAGATACTAAAGATTCACTGCTGTACAAAGTCATTATTATTATTATTATTATTATTATTATTTCATCCATACATTTCCATTTCTGAGAAATTTTCGTTGAGTGATATGCTTACAGGTGTAAAAGACACTGTTTTTGATTGGCTATTTCCCCTATGCATATACAGGTGGGTAAAAATTTGATGGTTTTTTATATAATACTTATTGGACCCACAATTGTTTCTTATTTGGTCCCCTTTAACTCCAAATCAAAAACTTATCCAGACTTTTGCAATGGTTGAAATGCCTATCTGCAGTTCAGAACAGTCAGTATTCGATCTAAGGCTAAAAATTGTAAATTCTGGATGGAAACTCTGGTTGTGAAACCAGCAATTTTTATGCAAAAAACAAAAATCAGTCTAAAAAATTATGTTTTTTTTCTTCCCCACTGTATATTTTAATTCCAGCAGAAAGTCAGCATAATTTGGTATCACAGCATAATTACATCTTTCTCCTTTCCTGAATTACTGTTCAATTTTGGTGTATAGTATAGTAAGTAATAATGACATTAGAACAACCTCACAAGCAATAAACATGGCACACAGGAATAATGAGTTAACCGACAATCTTCTGACTGTGACGTCTATATCTGGCTGGAAAATATTTTAAATATACACAGGATAGCCTTGATATAACATGGTAGTTGTTGTCCACACCTGCTGACTGCACTATGTCCTTAACCCTGGCTCAGCAAGACTTATTAAAATTTAATGAATATATGTAATAGTGTCTGGCAGCAGTGGAGTGGACATGAACAAAATGCCAGCTGAAAGTACAGTAACCATTTCACAACCTGTCAAATTCATACAACAATCAGAATTTAATATCCTATTCCCAATGCAAATTAATCTTTGCTGTGTAAGAACATTAATTATGATCTATAGCTAAATGTTTCTCAAAGCTAAATTCATTATTTTATAAGCTTGTCAGCTTTGGCTGATATTTTGATAAACTTCAGAGACTATGGGAGATCTAAGACCAAAAATGGGATATGACTGACTGTTCTATACAAAGTGTTATAATGAAACATGTTATAGCAGGTGCTTTGTGTATATTACCCATTCGCTGTTCTGACACTGCAGCTTTCATTAGTTAAAACATAATAGCTCGTCCAGAACCATCAAGTGCTATATGATGGACAGAACCATGACATACTGAGAACACTGTAATATACTAATTAGAGTATGTCATGCTCTATCAAAACATAACAAATAATAGTGTTTGGAAAAAGGGCAATGAAGACACAAGATCAAATATCACTTTATTTTCTTTCAACCCATATTGTTTATTTAAATCAGTAAGATTTTGGTCATTGTGTCCAATGAGGTACCACATTATATCTGGAATTACCTTGCAATGATGCAGAAAAGGAGAGCTGTATTATCTACAACCTCATGTGTGCGAGTGTCTGTGTCTCTATGATTAAGTCAGCGTGGGTCCCTTCCCCCTCACTATGAAAGCATAATTAGCAATTTCTTTAATCAATATATACCGTATATACTCGCATATAAGCCGAGAAATTTAGGACAAAAATAAGGCCTGGAAGAAGGGGGGTCGGCTTATCTGCGGGTCAAGTTCCAAACCTGAAATTTATAATGCTTTTTCCCCTCGATTTCCAATATTTATTGTTTCCATCGATCGCCAAATATGAGATCACATGCCTAATGATGCCACATGGCTGATAAGATTTGTCCTGACGTGAAGTAAAACAAATATTTTTTTCTAACATAAGTGGTAGGATAATGAATGAAAAACATGTTTTTAACGTACTTGACGTATATTTGACAGATGTCCATCCACCAGAAAATACAGCCATACGTGTTATTTGAACCATGCAAATACGTGTATTTTCCAAAAGAACCGCTATATTAGTAATCTCTATTCAAGTATTTAACCCTCAGCTAAGCAGTAATCATTAAACTCTACGGTTTCATAGAAATGCACGCTAGTTTATTTCAGTGTAAATATGAAAAGAATCTACGTAAAAATAAATAAAAGAATTACGATACTGAAGGTATACAGCCATACGTGTTATTTGAACTACGGAAATATGTGTATTTTCCAAAAGAACCGCCATATTAATAATCTCTGGTCAAGTATTTATCCCTCAGCTAATCAGTAATAATTAAACTCTACGGTTTCGTAGAAATGCACGCTAGCCTATTTCAGTGTAAATATGAAAAGAATCTACGTAAAAAGAATTAAAAGAATTACGATACTGAAGGTATATACGACAAACATTTTGATCGAGAGTAAAAATACTTGTATGACAGTCTTCGAGAAACAATGGCGAGAGGCTCAATAGGGTTTTGTTGCGCGCACGCTTAGGAACGGTAAATAACAGTGCAATATACGAGTCAGTGTGAATAATTGTAAAACAATATAATTTGTTGGATTTCTTTGACAGGTGTTTTAGAAGTAATCGGGAGCCACAGTTTATATACAACTATTGTTTAGTTGTTTGTAAAGCAAAGTGGTTTGTTAGCGGAAGATTGTTGTACAATAGCTACCATATGCTTAATCTGTGGTAAATGCCTTGGGGATAATAGGTTTGTTTTGTTGCACAATGCCAATGACTTAACTAATAGATGCCAACTCTCAGATGTATTGTTTAATGAGATATAGTAGTGGACATGGTTTCTGCTCAAAGTTATAAACTGTCACAATACTTGAATAATGTCCACGCTGAAACCAATTATAGTTTATGAGTCGGCTTACCAATTCAGTTTGGGGGGGTCGGCTTATACGCGAGTATATACGGTAAGTGAAATTAAAAATGAAAGTGTATGTACTGTAACTGTACAATCCTTACTTATTTATATACAAAAGGTCCAGTTTATCTGACAAATTTTAATAATGTGATAGTATTCATCAGAAAAATGAACGCAGACTGTACCAACCATTTGCTACATACCTGGCACAGACTGTACCAGCCATTAGATACATACCTAGCACCAATCATTTTTGGTCTCTCTCCTGGAGCATTACATTGCGACTCTTTCTTCAAGCTATTAACATGGGTGATAGAAAGCACAGTTGCAGCCACAAACCAGGGAAGTCCAAGACATGAGTTGATGATTATCAGAATTCCAACAATCAGAAGGTCCAGGTGATAACCATGTCCTTTCTATAGAAAGCAGGAATAAAAGTCTAAATTTATTCTAAAAGTAATCTGATTGGAAAAAGCAAAAATTTCTACAGAAAGGTGAAAATACAATTTAATGGATAGACTCATATATATTCAAACAGCAAAAGCAAAATCTCTCCAGAAATGGAAAACAAAATAATGGAAATGCTTATGTATTCCGACTGGTCCTGAGAATAATTTCTAAAGAAATGGAAGGAAAAAAAATGATTGGTCTAGTGTTAAATTTCTACGGGAAGGGTAAAAAGATCTCATTGAAAATGCTCGTTAAGAAAAAAATACTGAAACAACACCAGAAAAATTCCAAAATTGTTAATCAATGATAATATTGTGACATTTAAAATGACTGTTTCTGTCCTGTTCCATTTATCATTGCTATAGTGTTTTTGTCATGCTAGATTTAACATTACTGTTTCTCTCATGCTTCATTTAACATTATTATACTGTTTCTCTCTTGCTTCATTTAACATTACTGTTTCTGTCATGCTAGATTTAACATAATTACTGTTTCGGTCATGACACATTTCACACCCCAGTACTTTTTATGTTGTGATAAAAGAGCTCTAAAATAGCAAAAATAGCTATAATCTTTAATTTGGAACAAATATGACATGCAAACAAACCGTATACACTCGCTTATAAGTTGAATCCATCTGCAAACCTTACTGACCCTGATCTGCTTAATGTACTAACAGCTCATACTGAGATCACCAGCACATTATGCAATAGAAGCCCTGGCTCTGTGCACACTGGTCTTGCAAATATATATGATAGAATTGAGCTGAAATAACTTGGTACTATAACTTCTGACATTCTTAAATTTAAATCTTTTTACTTTTCTTTAACTAAAGGCAATAAGTCTGAAAAGAAAATTAAATTAAATTTTGATACACTAGTAAAACATTACATGCTTGTAATACTGGTGAGAATCGGCCATAGATAATGGCAAAGTCTGGAACTATCAATAAAGACAGTGCTTACCTTCAGTTTATTTTCCTTCCTATTGACGATGACAGCTGTAATCTGCTGATCCATGAAGATCAAGATGGATGCAAGAATAGCTGGAATTATCGCTGCAATCGCCAGCCACCATGGGTTCTCCTTCACAGGGTTTATAATCCAGCCACGTTTGGGATTCGTTGGCTACAATAAAAAAAAAAAAATCAAACCACTTTTTAAATTTTATTAAAAAAGTATGAATTAATGTACTTCCTGTATATGGGAAATTCTACCTCCAGTTCTGTAAGGTTTATTTTCACTAATCCAACAGTCGAGTCAAATATCCATAAAATTAACCTTTGGAAGGATACAAGGTGAAGTACAAAGTGGAAAACAAATCCAAAAAATAAGTGTGGAACTTTCCAAACTGTTAAACCTGTAAAACTGTAACAATACTGACATATTCCCTTATTCAATGTTATGGTAAGTAATAAAATCTTGAATATTGCATGAGGCTGTCTTTTAGCTGAAAAACCAGGAGAAAAACACCCACATTAGAGCAATTCATCTTTATCTGCTGTATGTACACAATCTTTATTAAGGTAAGAAGGTGGCTAACAGTTCTAGGTATTGCCAATTCTGTTGTATCATGGTATCATGATAATTATCTTCAATATGTATCTTAATAGCATATCAAACATAAAAAGAACTTCAAGCAAGTCTAATTGTGAAAAACAAACAATGTTTAAATCATCGCATAAAAATCCATTACAGGATAAGCTATGTTTTTAAAATTAAAGAAATGTTTTGTTCGTTCTATTGTCTTTATGTTATAAGCTCACTAACAATGATCGGATACACTACAGGTGGTTGTTTTTGCTCTGGGTTCAACACCATTATTCAGCATATTATATACATGGCAGCCAGTACAATTTGGTGAGGGAAGAACCTGGGAAAACTCCCGGAAGAAAAACCAACCATTGCGAAGCTAATGAGCTTTTTCACATACACACATTAGCCGTGGCCAAGGCCAAGACTCTAACCCACACAAAGATGAGATGTCAGTGATCTGTAATGGTAAGCATCTTAGATCACTCAGCCCCCTGGGACCCACATAAAGACATGGAATATCATATTCTGCCAAATAGATGCACAATGTATGTGACACTAAATGAGAACAGTGCTCTCTATTTCGAGGTCCCAACAACAATCTTGATCTTTCTGAGTGCTCTTTTACACGTACCATGGTTCCCATGATTTTGTAAAGATAAATTTCCAGGTTATTTCCAAGGTTTTTTCAGGACAAAATTACTTTTTCAAGGTTTGCATATTACTATTACTGAATGGAATTAAAGAACCTTTTAGATTAGAAAACATGCAATTTCTAAATCTAAAGATGTTGCGCTTTCAAGACTCCATAAACATCTAAGTTGGAAAAGATGATCATGTTCAAAACCAAAATTTTGTTTACAAACGAAACAACTTTGACTATGATATACAAATTGGCATGTAAATTCTAACTTTATTTTGCTGCATTATATTGCTAAGTGGGAACAACATAATGGACATAAATTATGTTTTGGGTCCTTTCACCCTTTTAATTCTAAAGAATTCTAAAGCAATATATATATATATATATATATATATATATATATATATATATATATATATATATATATATATATATATATATATATATATATATATATATAATGGAAAGTAACATTTCCTATTACAAAACCCACTATAAATGCAATTAATTGGAATATTCTCTTTTTAAAGAAACGATTTTTACCCTGAATTTAATAATAAATAAAATTCAATAAAATTCCAAACAAGATTTTTTTAAACAACCTCATCTCCTTAAGATGGTCTGGTTAAAAATCCATCATTTAAAAAACATTTCCAAAAGGAAAAATTTAAATTTTGACAAAAGACTTTTAAAATTATATACTGCTGTACAAACAGGACCTGAATTTTCTGTAAACTCAACTTGTCTTCATGCAATTCGTTAAACCAGTCCCCAAAGCTGTACTGATGCAGGAGGCTTGAATCATTTTTAAAAATAAAATATAAGGGACAACAAATTCTCATTTTATCTCTGAGATTCAACAATTTGGACTACAAATTTAGTTTAAAATGAATATTTTCATATTTGGACATTTAGGTTGAGGCTTAAGGGTCACTGCAACTGCATATAAAAAATTATGGAATTTCCCACCACTGTGCAGTAGCAACATATGGTAGTCGCTTACCAATGGGCCTGGAAATTTTAACTTGTGTTATATCAACTCATACTTGCATGAAATCAATAGGAAAATGAATTATTTACTCAGAAATGGCATTATTATAATTGTTTTGCCTGTTAATCTGCTGACAGACAAGATGAAAGTACAGCATACATGAAACCTTACCCAGTACTCACCATTTGCATTACAAGTCACATGACTTCACAAATCACAAATGACCACATCGGAAGTCAAAAACTGATAACAACAAATTCCTTTATAAAATTGTTGAAAATTATATTAAATGAAAGATACTTTTTTAAAAAAGCAATCTGGCCAGTCTGATTTATCAGGCAGAGTACATATCAATGTAGTCATGTGATACAAGAAAACTCCAGAAGTTGTTCTTGGAATATATCAATATAGAGAATTTTGTGTTCTATGTTTTTGCATTTTTATTACAACCAGTAAACAACTTTCACTCAATATTTTTTGTATCTACAACACTTGAAAATATGGGTTGTCAGATTAGTGTACTTGTACAACTATATATGCAAATCACGAGTACCAGGTCACATTTCATCAATGTCGTTTTATCTTGTATTTCAACAGATTAAAGACAACAATTTTATTACTCACAATTTCTAACAAAGTAATTTACAGATTCATTTCATACATTTACTTTATAACTCAATCTAACAATGCTTAAAGTTTGCTAGGCCATCCGGTAAATGACTACCTTTGCCACCACCATGTTGGCCTCTTGTGAAGTTAGACTGGTTTTCATACCTTCCATGTAAGGAAAGATTATGGATATTGAGCTGACTTTGAAAATAAAGTTAGACCGGTTTTCATACCTTCCATGTAAGGAAAGATTATGGATATTGAGCTGACTTTGAAAATAAAGTTAGACCGGTTTTCATACCTTCCATGTAAGGAAAGATTATGGATATTGAGCTGACTTTGAAAATAAAGTCTACCAGACGAATCTAATCCACTGAGCCTTTGGATTGACTCAGCATATATGTTATTGCAAACAAATGATCTAACTCACGACCAGTTTATTTACGACTTGTGATTGTTTGGAAATTAATTGATAGCGGAAAATTCCAGGGTTTTCCCCAACTTTCATCAATATTTGCGAAATTGCAGGACTTTTCACAGTTGGGAAAAATTATCATTCCTCCTGACGTTTTCCCCGGATTTCCTGGTAACATGGCAACTCTGACGAACATGCAATTTACTGTTCTCTACTACTAATGTAGTCCACTTAAAACAAATATAAAAACATTAGTCTCTATGCTCATGTCATATTCCACACAAAATACATCTGTATTGAGCAGAACTGCAAAGTTTCAAACTGGCATGGTACCTGCTGTGTTGTATTCTGATGATTCTAGAATATCTTGTATGTAAAATTAGAGTTACAATATGAAAATTGTGCTTTCCTCACTTAATACATTAACTGGATGTAAAATAAAAGTCAAAGGCAAACATTTGCTTATAGCAGTTGGGGCGGGGGGGCGGCATTTATTTCAGCAAATTATTAATAGCCACTTATAGTCCAAGTCATCCAGAATCTGATAAAATTAAACAGAAAAGATCCAAAATATAGCTTCCTGTATAGGAACACTGTCAGCCAACACATGCAACATCACTTCATTAATATGCATGGTTGATTTCAAAATCATGCAAGTGATGATAAAAGAATGCATTCCAATTTTCATCAATACTGGATCAGAATTATGGTTTCCAGAGTGGTAATAAACGCTGTCAATCACATCATAAATATGCATGGATCTCGCATGTTATTGACAGTCCATGATCTTGATGATGTAAGAATATATTTGATCAAAATCAGAGGATAAATATGGCTTCTATAGTTCAATCCATCATATCGAAGAATACATTTATAGACATGGATCCCACTCATCATCCAATCAGATCCAAGCTCTTGATGATATAAATATGTTCAGTCTTATCAAAATGGGCTCATCCAATCAGGTGCAAGATCTCGATAATACAAATAGTTTCAGTGTGATCAAAGTGGGCTAATCCAATCAGATGCAAGATCTTGATAATACAAATATTTTCATTCTGATCAAAATGGCTCATCCAATCAGGTGCAAAATCTTGACAATACAAATAGTTTCAGTGTGATAAAAGTTAGTTAATCCAATCAGGTTCAAGATCTTGATAATACAAATATTTTCATTCTGATCAAAATGGGCTCATCCAATCAGATGCAAGATCTTGATAATACATTCAGTCTTATCAAAATGGGCTCATCCAATCAGATGCAAGATCTCGATAATACAAATAGTTTCAGTGTTATCAAAATGGGCCAATCAGATGCAAAATCATGATTTTGTGCACAACATGCTCATCATAAAAACTGTTCAGTATCATGATGATATAAACATATATTCAAAATCAGACCAAAATAAGATCAGGAAAAAGTGTGCCGAGTTGTAACAAGCTCTGCCAATCTGATGCAGCATCATCCCATTAATATGCATGGATCTCATGGATGACTGAACTTTTGAAAGTTTTCATTCAAACAAATATTCAAATAATATTTCAGATCTAGGGCTTCCTTAGGCACGGCAAGGTCAGTAGTAAATTGCAAGCAAGATCACTTAATTAATGTGTTGATCACAGCCTAAAAAGATCTGATTTTACTGAAGTCACAGCAGCATATATAGTTCATTCATTAATAATTACCCCCCCCCACCAATTTTAAGAACGAAAAGTATGAATGATATAAAGAAATGCAAAAGCTTAAACAAAACCTTTATTGATTTATAATTTCTAATTTGATTGTTGCCAAGGGTCCTCAACACTATCAAATTATTGGTATTTCAATGCAAATGGAAGCTCCGATGTACACAAGCAAACCGACTGCTCACTGTCCAATACCGGTTTCTAGAATAGTCTATTTCAGTAAAAACTGAATGTTTGCATCCAGTATTTGCAATGACCAGTTTTAATATTTCTATACAAAAATTTAATAAATAGGTGAAACTCTTGTATACACATATTCAAAGAGAAGTAAATCCAAAACTTTATGGAATTAAGATTTTCAATGGGAGTGAAAACAATAACTGGCCCATGAAACTCTTGTTTTATTCAAAACACAACAAGTTAATGGTGTTTGGGACCCCCCGCAACAATCGGTTAGATCTTATAAATTCTTGAAATAAATGACTGAGTTTTGTGGATTTGTTATATATCTGATGCCTCCTTTTTTAAATTCGTAGGTGGGGAGGGGGAGGCTACAAACAAACGGGATGGTGTAGTATATACAATAATTATAAAAAGTGTAGAAAATGGTATTGACTTACAGACATGAGATTATAGTATGTTTCGGTGACAGTTAATATTTACATTTTCATTATAATGATTGCAGAGAAATATGTCCAAAGTGAGAATTTTTTCTGTGACTTCTCCCCTTTAAACTTGTTTTCTTGTTAGAGTTGCTAGCAAACCAGAAGAATCCCGTGATCACAATGCCTGGATTCAACACTGCAATAATCAATACTGCTTTGTGAAACTGTGGATCAACAAATCCAAATTAAAGATGCCTTAGTTGCAAAAATTGTTAACTAAAAAAGACTAGGATAAAATCTTAGCAAAATTACCACGAGAGAATCAGGGACTTCTAATTTTGGAGTTCCGAGTCCAATAAATGCATCTGTTGCGACCATGCTGAGAATGCCAATGAAAACAGCGAAGTCACTAATGACTACCCGAACCTGAAAATGAAAAATGACAAATTTCAGTAAGATTTATTCTCAAAATATCAACAATGGAAAAAAATCTATCAAGATTCTTTTAAAAGTTTCATATTCTGTGTTGTCCATCAACCCCAACTTACCAACCCCTAACATACCCTTTTTGAATCATTGTGTGCACCCACGAAGTACCAATTTCAAATCCAATGTATCATAAAGTACTGATCTTAGGAAAATGTGCGTTAATAATCTGTCTTGTGCATGCAATCCAGATTTAATGTTTAGTGCTATCACAATGAAGGCTATCCATATTGATAAAAAAATAAATAAATCATAATACCCTTGATTCTGACCATTCCACTCGATGTGCTCTTATTTTGACCAAAGTTTAGAACATGTCCACCATTGTAAAATTCCATAGCGATTGATAAATTTCATCTGGAAGTCTCTTGGTGACAGTTCATTTGCACAGCATTCAATATTCAGGAATTGAATATACTATGGTTAAAGAAAATTAGTGTTAAATTTTAAATTTTTATTTTATTATATATCAATTTTATTTTATTTAAGATTTTAAAAAATGTGCATACATAACCCATGTGACTTGTGCTGTATCATAGGTGAAAATCAGATGACAATATGACTTTTCATTCGAAAGTATCTATACCAATATTTTCAAGATTGTTACGGCAGCTACTACATTGGAGGTCAGATCTGCAGAATTTTCATTCAGGACCAAACAAACAATTCTTCTGGTGAAAACCTAATGCATATATGACTGACCCATTCAAGAGGAATAGAGATAATATTTTCAAGATGGCACAGTGGTAGCCATATTTGTTGTCCATGCAACACCATTTGCATTTACAACAAACTAGACTATGGAAAAAATGTTTATATGAAGTTTCAAAACAATCCTCCAAGTATTTTTGGAGTAGCAATAAAAAAAATTGTGCTGACAGATGACAGACTATCCCATAAGCTTTTTTTTTGTCTATGGCCAGTAAAGCTAATAACTAATTAGTAATAAAACATAACATACCCTTGCTGGCAGAAAATTACTGTTCCTGAATGCCTTAAGAGCATAAGAAATTGTAAATGTCCCTATGAACAGGAGTATTGACAGGAAAAACACATCTGCAACATGTTTACATCCTGGTCCCTCCAGCACACCTCCAAATTTTGGACAATCTCCTCGAGATACGTGATGCCAACTCAATGGGCTATGCACAGGCGTGACAGTCTCAGATGCTGTATCATTTGGCAGCATAAAACTTGTATAATTGCTAGTTACATTGGCAACAATTGTATTATTTTGATATCTGGGCACACACCTGCAGTCATAATGCACTGACACACCAATGTTGGTATTAACTGGGGCTAGCTTTTCCACTTCAGCAACTTTAAAAAAGGCCTCCTTGATAAAGATAAGAGAAATGAGAGCTGCGAAGCTTTCCTCTGTAAATCTGGTGATGTATCGGACCAAAGCACTGAGATCGAAGGCTACGATAAGTATCTGCATTACACCAATCCAAAGACCTATCCACCAGCGCAATTCCAAATAATTTAGATTGTTGTCCCTAAAAGATAAAAAAAGACTGCATTTTTGTCTTGTCTGTATTGGCAGACGTAAGACTAATATAATCCATGATATGCATTGCTAGAGGCAAGGAAAATCTGACCTAAGGGTCTAGGCATACACAGTCTTTGCCAAGCTCCTGCCCAATAAATTTGGAACCTTAGGACAGAATTTCCTATCCCACACTAACATACACGATGATTTGTCTCTCATTTCTAATCAGAAGATACTGCTGGGAAACAAAATGGTGATCATGTGCATGTATGTAGCAAAGACATTTTGTCATCACTGGATACAGCATAAAAAAGTTTAATGTATAATAAAGAATTTGGTGTCAACAAGAAGATCTGCCTATGGGTGCTTTAGTAAAAGATGGCAATGTCACAAGTTTAAAACCAGATCTCCACTAGAGGTACTATCATGTGAATCTCTCCCTCGAGATGATATACTTATGCTTTACAATATATACAATAGTGCATCAATCTTGTGCAATAGAAGAATGTCCACAATAAAAATAATGATGATCAGAGAGTGTTCGATTTGAAATTTTATGTAAATCTCTGATCAAGAGTGAAAAGATGCATCAAAAATTAAGATTTTATGCATGTGTGCAAATGTCATGTAAATGAACAATTTAAACGATGTTTGTCATCTGCAGTAGACATTATGAAAATGGGGATTAAATCATTCTATTAGGAAATTGACAATGATACTGTGTGGTCACATGCCAGTACAACTTGTAGATTTCTTATCCAATTCAGTTTTATTTTAAGGAATGAAAATTTATGTCCCCAAATTCCTGCCTCAACCCTTAACCTGTGAGGCCTGGCAAACAGATTTCAAATCGCCAATTAGCTTAAAAACAATACTAATCAATCTTAATACAAAAGTTGCTAAACCACCAGCCAAAGTGATATGTTGAAAAGAATGACATTTATTTATTATTCTATTTAACTTCCATATATTATTAACCTCTATAAAGGAATATGTGTACACTCAATTTGACCAAGTACTGAGAGCTAGGGACCAACTATTTAATGCTCACATGAAGATATTGTGTTTTCTCCTTCATGTCGAGATATATATAAAATTTCAACATAATACGATGGGATTTGGATTTTCAGAAATCAGATCAGATTACCTTTTACTCAAGCTGGGGGTCACATTTTTTCCCAAAAAATAATAGAAGTTCTCGGAAAAGTAAACTGTCATTCCCTGACATTCATCATATTCTGCTTCAGTAACATCATTATAATGATGATGTTTCTGATATAGATAGTAATGACACTGACAGTAAACGAAAACTATATTGTGCTGATTACTCTGTCAACTCATCCTTCAATACTTTTGCAACATCGTGGTCATGTTTACTCATGTTTACTCGTGTCATGTTTACTCTCTGCTATAATAATTGTTGACTTGTACCTCTGTGGGATACCATATCTAACGTAATGATATTGTGACATCTTTTCCTAAAAACTCCCAAAATATTTTGTCATTTAGGAAAGCTAGAAACAATGCAACCATTTATGACATCACAATGAAGTGATCTATAGTGTGAATCAATGCAGTTATTTGAGCTATTGTCTACCACATCTACTTTAAACACGGGCAAACTAGATCAAACATATACAGGAATAATAATAAATAGTTCATATGCATCAGCGTGGGAAAATTCCACCTGATTTGACAATAATCAATGCAAAATCCAAGGGTGGATTTTTTTCTCTCACTATTTAGCACAAATATATAATGAAGGATTATTTTTCTCACATTTCCTTAAGAAGAAAAAAGGCCAAGAGTCACAATGGCATACCACAGATACAATTTTAAAAATGCAAAACATCTTATTAAAATTTCATTGCTATAAGATAAAACATTGTCTGGTTTACATTGAAAAATCCTGTGTGAACTTCATAATGTGTTTAAACATATATTAGGTAACACCAATACACATCATCCGAAATGTGTACAGAAAACAACTTGCACTTTTTGATCAAATGGATCTTTTTAAACTTTAACACATGTAAGATCAGCAAAAGCACATATCAACATGCTTTACAAGTTTGAAAAGAAGAATATGAGAGTAATGTGATAAAGTACTTGGATTGAGCACATACTGCTATAACATTTTATTCCTAACTACATACTGCTTTAAGGTTTTATTCCTAATTACATACTGCTATAACATTTTATTCCTAACTTCATACAGCTTTAAGGTTTTATTCCTAATTACATACTGCTATAAACATTTTATTCCTAACTACATACAGCTTTAAGGTTTTATTCCTAATTACATACTGCTATAACATTTTATTCCTAACTACATACTGCTTTAACCCTTTACTGGGCTCAGCGGCCAAAAACGTCTTTACTACCGAACGGGCACAACGTCCGAAAGCGTCCGTGATAACTAAGGGTTGTACACACGCGATCTCAAGACTTTGCGAGACTTCCCATTGTTTACTTCCGGTTTTGCCGATAGCTTGATAGCGTGGGTGCCATTTGCAAGTGTTTTCTTTAAATTTGATCAGATTTTTTAAATTAGTTTTATGGGTTTTAATGCTTTGTTTTTCAAAATGAATTTCGACGATTCTTCAAGTGATAGCGGAGATTTCGCTGGGTTCAATTTAAGTGACTTTGAAGTGCACGAAGTTGACTATGAATCGGAGCTAGATATCAGTGATATCAGCGTAAGCAGTGTACACACTTCGGATCTCTTGGACTTTGAAGAAAGTGATTCGGATTCTGAAAATGACTGACAATCACAAACAATATGTTGTATTTTGTAAATATTTGTGTTCATGTGTGGATTACTGGCGACATTGGATTATTCATTTCACATGCGAGTAAAATAATAAATCTGCATTCATTTTTCTTTATTTTGTTTTTTATTTCACAAAAATCTGTTCACTAACACCTTAGATTTGATGCTTTTACTAACGTAACCCTAAATCTTACTGAAAACCTGAAAAATCTTGCCCTTTCAGAGTTAACAAAAGGAAAAACATGTGCCCTGTAAAGGGTTAAGGTTTTATTCCTAATTACATACTGCTATAACATTTAATTCCTAACTACATACTGCCTTAAGGTTTTATTCCTAATTACATACTGCTATAACATTTTATTCCTAATTACATACTGCTATAGTACTTCATTCCTAAGTTCATGCTGTTAGTGTTTTATTTCTTAGTACATACTGCTAGTGTTTTATTGTTAATTACATACTTCTAATGTTTGTTCCTAATTACTATAATGCTCTATTTCTAATTATAGCTACAGTGTATTATTCCTAATTTGATACTTCTAATTACATACTGCTGTAATGTTTTATTCCTAATTACATATTGCTATAGTGTTTTGTTACTAATTACACATTGCTAGTGTTTTATTCCTAATTACATATTGCTCTAGTGTTTTATTCCTAATTACATACTGCAAGTGTTTTGTTCCTAATTACATACTGATATAGTTTTACTCCTAATTACATACTGCATGTTTTATTCCTAATTACATATTGCTGTAGTCTTTTTTTCCTAATTACATATTGCAAGTGTTTTATTCCTAATTACATATTGCTATAGTGTTTTATTCCTAATTACATATTGATATAGTGTTTTATTCCTAATTACATATTGCTATAGTGTTTAATTCCTAATTACATACTGCTAGTGTTTTATTCCTAATTACATATAGTGTTTATGTACTGCTATAGTGTTTTGTTACTAATTACATATTGCTGAAGGGTTTTATTTCTACTGCTATATTGTTTTATTCCTAATTACACACACAGTTATAGTTTTATTCATAATTACACACTGTTATAGTGTTTTATTCCAAAGTACAAAATGTAATAGTGTTCTCATGAAAATCCCATGTCAATACGACCATCCATTCAGAAGTATCCATATTGTCCAATAAGGCAGGAATCAGAAGGAGGTAACACTGACATTATTTTCATTTATGACCTAAAATATATAGTAAAAAGAGGTTACTGCCTGGACACGCATGTGCCTTTGTTCATAAAAGGTCGTGTTAAGAACTTTATTTGCAACTGTAGATAGCTTAAACAATTTTGTCATGTGTAATGTGTACAATGCAATCAATTCTCATAAATTCTGGCTGTTTGTTTCCATAGTTACCATTTTTGTAATGGTTTAGCTGTTTACATTTGTAAACACTGCAGCATCAGTCAAACCTCAAGTCTATATGTCTATGTGTTCAGAAGAAGCTAACAAGATTTTCCAGATGGCTAATATGACCATTGGAAATCTGCTTGGCACTGTTCCTGATTTGGATCAATTAGATATCTTAAGTGAAAATCCCATATCCCAATGACTGTACATTCAGGAGAACTAACTATGAGCTGTAACAAGGTTTTCAAGATGGCCACCATTTTTCATATCAAATTAAGATCTTTTGTGAAAAGCCTATGTCATTACAACCCTTCATTTTTGTGACGTAGTGGTAATATTTTCAAGCACGTCACCATGGCAGCCATATTGGATGTCAGATCAACAACATTTTCGGTTTTGGACCAATCAGCTATCATAAGGACTCTTTCACTGAAATCTGCATATAGTTAGTGTCAACAGAAATTTTCTCCATCATCTCATTCCTGAGTACATGTACTGTATTTACCCATATGTAACAAGTACCATCTGAACACTATAATGTGCACTCACAAAGACCAAGATCTGTCATTTCATAATGCGCCAGGTCTTTCTGTCACAGGACTGAGCTAAGCATTTCAAATATGAAATATTACAGTATTTTTCCCATGATAAGACCCAATGACCAGTGGTTATATGCCAAGAAAAAGCATACATGTGCATTTCTACTTTGTCTGGTCCTCAAATCAGCTGACAACCACCCACCCAGCTCTTTCATATCAACCAGTCTTAATGAACTGGCAAATAAAAGATTACAATACTTGATGCATATGTTCAATTCTATGAAGATAATCTCACTAATCAGTGGTTGTTAAGAATTCTGTTTCACCTAAGTGTTCAAAAATTCATCAGACCATCAAATTCACATCCTTCATCTCACTCAAATCCTACAGAAGCTTGAATTTTGTGCAATAAACTGTTTTCAAGCATTTCAGTAACAGAATTTAAGTGCCTAATAAATAAATGCAACACTGGCAAGCTGCATCTTTAGAGAAAATGATTTTGCCTGTAAAACATATCTTCAACTACAGCCCATATTTTTTTAATTTTCTGAAACAGGTACAGTGAAATTATATCAGCTCTGTGCCAATATATTATATATTGCAGATCTGGAATTTAAATTACTTTCAAATGGATGTTTTACATAGGAAAACACATCAGATAAACTTTAGTTTCAACAAAGCCCAATATAAGCAGTTAAAACTTAGCACTCCTAATAAGACATCTTACTTGTGGTTAACATCCTTGACAAACAATACAGTTGCAGATTTGAATCCTACCAACACTAGACTGGAATAGTTACTGTGGTGAGTTCCTGGGTAATACATTTTATTTCCAATACATTTTTACCCTGGTTCATGCTGGAAGTGAGCATAAACATGGGACCAAAAGTGTTGAAAGCAAGTGCAATACTATTTAGATATCCAAATTTCTTCAGTAACACTTGCTCCAAGCAAGACAGAAAAACAAAAATATTATTAATGTATTCATGGAATATGGATGTCTCACCACAGCACTTTACAATGACCTAAAAACGAAACAAAAAATATTCATATATGATGGGCAGACAGGGATAATGCTAAATGCCTAAACATGGTGATGGAGGTGCATGCAAAAAATGTGGTGAAGGATTATACTTACTTGCAAAAAGTATGTAGAATAGTCTCAAACACAAGAACAGGTCCAGTACTCCCTAAAAGTGTCATCGGTTGTCCTGCAAACAGAGCGTAAACCACACCAACAATGGCTCCAGATAGAAGACTTTCAATGGCTGCCTGTATTGATAACAAAGCAATGTATCGATCAGATGTGAATCGGATGAGTTTGGGTTGGAAAGTTTGTTTATCTAGGTCCGACAATCTAAAAAATGACATTTAATAGTGAAAATATTTTGTACCCTGTCAATCGATCGATCGATCGACGATCGATCGATCGATCGATCGATCGATAGATAGATAGATAGATAGATAGATAGATAGATAGATAGATAGACATATAGGTAGGTAGGTAGGTAGTAATAGATAGATCGATCGATTTTTTAGGCTTCCCAGAGCTCTAAGTTTGTTAAATCTTTGTGGTTTTTTGGCTTCCCATGGACCTTGAGTTTGTTAAATCTTTCGGACTTCTATGCTTCCAAGGGCTTCAAGATGTAGAACTTATGGTGGCGACATCTGTTGCATGGAAAGAGTCCCTGATAATGTTCTTAGACATTTAATGAGCGCAGTTGATATTAAAAGAAGAGTTGCTGGAAGAGACTGATGCTTTGCCAACCCGACCCCCCACCACCACCAATTTGAATGATTCACAAGAAGTCTGTTTCTACCTTCCTTTAATCTTATAAATCACTTAATATCAAAATGAAATCAATATTCTCATTGCATTTTTCATTCATTTGTTTTTGAAAATCAATTGAAATATTTTTGTGTGTTTCATAGAGAAAAGTAATACTTTCCATATGAAACATCATCAGAAAATATGATATACAAATTATCTGTCTGAAAAAGCCATTATTGAAACAACCGGCATTGCTCCCTGAGTCCCTACATGTCTACTGGGGTCTAGACATAACTTGAAAACTGTTCATAGCCCAAACTTTCAAGTATATATACACTTAGCTGGCACCACAAGGGGAGTAAACTTGTGCTGTTGGCATGGATTCCTGATTATGTCCCTGCCAAACTGGTGCAACGACGTGTGTGTGTGTGTGTGTGTGTGTGTGTGTGTGTATGCATGTGATTAGGAATTTTAATGTAGCTTTAACAATTTTCCAGTCATATCGCTACGATGTCTGCAGTGAGACAGTTTATAGTGATGTCCAGCACTGGGGCATCATGCCACAGACATGTAGTGTGTGTGTGTGTGTGTGTGTGTGTGTGTGTGTGTGTGTGTGTGTGTGTGTGTGTGTGTGTGTGTGTGTGTGTGTGTGTGTGTGTGTGTGTGTGTGTGTGTGCGCGTGCGTGCGTGCGTGCGTGCGTGCGTGTGTGTGTGTATATATGTATGCCTGCATTAGAACTTCACAGCACAATTGTCAACAAAAAAAACAAAGGGAGATAAACCCTTCCAAAACAATTTAAACAGAAAGTACTACAAAATAAAAAAAATGAAAGGTAAAGGTATTCTGTAAAAGTTATATAAAAAAATAGATAAAAGAAAAAATACAAAATCCCTAAAATAATGAGTCAAAATCTGATATAAAACCACATTCAATCAAGTCCATATTTCTCTGCTGGTATATAACCACAGTCTTCCTCAACTGAGTTCACATAAAAGCTTCTATCTCACAGAGTTACATCAGTATGCTCGACAAATTCAGGTTTACCATTTAAAAGATCTTTGCCGATGATGTTCTGAAGCTTGTTCATGGACCTTTCATTTCATATATTTTGCAAAGTAAGCTAATTTGTATATCTTCAGTCACTAAGTGGAATCTTATATTTTGAAGATACTGCTGGGCAGTCTTGGATGCAGTTGTGGTAGTTTGTGGGCCTGAAGCAATTTCTCAGCACATGAAAGGCTATATATGGTGGCCAGTTTATCTAGTGGAGGAAGAACTCAGGCAAACTAAAGGAAGAACCAGTGACAAACAGGAAACAATTGTCAAGCTTTCTCAAATGCCCACATTGGCCAAGCTTGTAGCTTGAACCCACAAGGACATGGGTTAAATGACAGTGATTAGAAAAGGCAAGTGTCTTAGACTGACTGGGATGCCCATTTTGGCTCTTTTGCTACTAAGAGATGTAGTGGCAGTTGCAACTCATCTTCACAGCACCAAAATGACAAAGCTCCTCCATAACAAAAATAACTTTTTTTATTAAAAAAACCCCCACTAAACTGTGACCTTAAGGGTAAGACTCCCATTGCAACAACCTTGTAATCTAGTCATGATAGAGAATTGAAACAAGTTTTATCTAGTTATCTCAAAAGGCTCTGAAGTTATAAAGCGGACACAAAAGTGAGATAGGCTGATTGATGGTTGGCTTGGGTAATATGTCCCAATTTTCATGAAAAGATGGGACAATATATCACAGCTCTTGTCACACAAGATCTGAATTTTACCAAATCCTTCATGTTTTTCTTTAATGTATTTGAAATTTAGCCAGAAATGAAGACAACAACCTCTCATCACACATCTGTTACATATTTCCTAGATTCTGTCAGACCACATGTAATAGATTACAAACTTTACAACAGGTCAATTAAGTTTAACAGACCAGCCACTTTGAATGGACTGAAAATCAAGATGCCAATGAAAAAATTCAGGATTTGAAAGAAAAAACCCGGTTCAGTGTTTGCAACCACATATTTTCATCAATCTTACAAAGGAACTAACATCTCCACTGTCTTATATTGTTTAATTAACTTGTAGAAGGTATACTACAGTCATACTGTAAAATCATTTCTCAATTGTATCTATTATGCGGATATTTAGTGTTAATTTAATTAACATACTAAATATCAGGATACAAAATGAAAAAAGAACTATAACAGATCTTCACAGCAAGACTGATGTGCATTCTTGCAGAATTTTTGCTCTTTTTGAAAGAGGTGCAGGCATAATGAATCAAAATGTTTGGTGTTTTGGGGTACTTTTAAAATTTGGAATTTTGGATGTAAAAAATAAATCATAAAATCAGAAGTTGGGGATTTAACTCACATGGCCCCAATCCTGGCAATATGCGTGATCCAGTTTCTGCATTCAAGGCCGATCCCGCCATATTTGTTGACTGCATTCAATGGCCAATCCCATCTTTTGTTGCTTTGAATGTGTGTTATTTTACTTTTTTTGGTGCAAATTTTAAATGTTCAGAAACAAAGGGTTAATAATGGAGGGCAGTATCGCTACATGTGTTCTGTTCAAGAAATATCATAAATGATGGCAGACAATGGATTTGATGACGGTGAGAGAGAAAATGAGAAGTTTCTCAGGTTTAATCTCGAAAATATTGAGCAAGAAAAAGAAAAATATGTTTGGCAGTTGGATATTAGAGTCAGACATCGAAGTTTCTGAGACAGAGTTGTCAGAAGAAGAGGATGCTGATAGCGATGATGATAAAGTTCTTGCGGATCTAGCAGACTGTAGCAATCGTGTTAATTTAATAGTGTATAAAAAGGTTGTAAAAGACAAAAAATAGAAGAAGAAAATATACATCACCGTGTAGACAAATTCATTTGGAATAATTGGTGAAAACTTTGTGGATTTTTATTGGATATAAGAAGAGAAATTAAGGTAAGGGTGAATGTATGTGAATGATATTTACAAAATTGCTTAAAACAAGAAACTAAATGGGGCACATGCAGCTAGACACAGCTTAGTGCTACTGGGGCAGAATGAGTTAAACAAAAAATTCAGGATGATCGCTGAGTAAATCGGGATAAGTGGTAGGTCTGGGTTTAGGAGTTAATGGGATTGTTGGGATAATCTTATTACTCACTGGCTGGGCTAGCATGAGGCAATATGACCTGACATTCAGTGTGAAATAGAAATCTGGTGCCCCATCAAACTTGAACATTAAAATATTTACTGAATAAAAAGCATGTAAGAAATTGATGTTATGTAAAAACTACAAAGATTTTCATAAAAAGAAAAACGAAGGTTTTGTTTTATTTTACCCCTCTTTTTGCACTACTTTTCTTCTCTGATTTGGTGTTCCTCTGAAAACTGATTCCCTGTGCCAGTGCATTGCTCGCACATCAATAGCAAGCACTAGCCCTTTTAACGTGCATTGCTTGCATATAAATTGCTTGTGCTGGCCCTATTAATGTTTTTGCTGTGCATATAAGTAAGATATTACATATCAGCATACATTTTGATTTTTATTGGGCTGATTCTATTTATCATTTTTTTTATAAATATTTTAGCATCATGTAATCTATATCTATCTTGCTCACATACAAGCCATGACAACTATCATAAAGACTGTTTTACTACATGATTGATACCCAATTTTGGCATTTATCGTCAAACTTTAGTCCTTTCATATATTCTGGTGGATATAAAAGTTTCAGGAACTATGATATAACATAGAATTCATACAATCACACTGCAATATACCACATGGTAATGTCACACAGCAATGTCATTAAGTCTTATATTATGTCATCAGTAGATGTTATGTCATGTTCCATACATGTGAAGCTCACTATATGAATTGTGCAGAATGGCTTATATTTCAACTCATGTAATAAATTTCATATTAGTTGAACACCACAATGTGATGGCACAGTGTCAGCATAAAAGGAAAAGTCATTTTGACAGAAAAGAGGAAACCAACCTGCTCAACACGCGATGGCACACTTAAGAACTTGCTAACATATAGCTTTATATTACACTGGAATAGAAAAGATTATAAAAATAAGATCTCAGAAATCCCATGAACTTCCACCTCTGTAGGGAACAATAGACACAATCAGTGCTATGCTATGATATTGTGCATGTATAAATTGAACATTTACCATATCTGTCCCAGTGGCATCACTGAGAAGTCCTCCAAATGTGAGGACTGGCGTCAAACAGGCAAAGTATAGGAAAACAAATGAGGCAAAACACTGGATGTGGAGTGCATCCCTGAAGTCGGAAAGATACCATGGAACTCTGCAACGAATATCTCGGATGAGGCCACCAAACAGTCTGCCAATGTGAAAAAGAAATTAATTATTAGAAAAGTAATTTTCGTTTTCTTTTGTAGTCCTGGTTTTTGCTGCTGTGAAATTCATATCATTTCATGCTAAATATTACAACAAGTATGGCCAATAGCATATGCAGATGTTATAAAGAGATATCAGTAGCTAATGATGCCTAAACACTTAACACCAGCCTTTAACTTCTTGATCTGGATGGTATGCCTAAACACTTAACACCAGTCTTTAACTTTTTGATCTGGATGGTAAGCCTAAGCATTAAGTTCCATGTTGTTAAAAAAAACTTATAGGATTTCCAAACTGCTAAAATCTTAAGGTGGTTAGCTGTTATGGGTTTAACACCATTTTCTGCATATGATATAAATGGCAGCCATTATATCTGGTAGTGGGAAGAACTCTGGAAAACCAAGGAACCACAAACTCTAGGAAAGCTAGTGGCAAGTCTTCTCACATACCCACGTTGGCTGAACCCATGACTCTAACTCAATCAGACCTCAGACCACTCTGCCACTGTGTGTTCCAGATCTGGAAGTTTCTAAGAATAGTAGAATTGTTAAAATAGCATGTACCTCTAGAAACTGAAATGCAAATAACAAAGGAATTGTTGTCTTAATGTCCTGCATTTCTTAAAATGGACTTGAGATTACTATTTGTACAATATTTTAATGATTCTGTTGCAACAGAAATCTTAAAACATCAGCAATCTGGGACTCCTGTTAGGCCATGTAATATCATAAATCTTGCCACTACCACCAAATATTCAAATCAAGAAGTCAAAGGTCATCATTCGGCTACTGACAACACATCTCGAATGGCAGAAGATGCTCTCAACTGTGCATTGACAAAATATGCTCGACATAATTTCCTTACAATGCAGGTTTTAATATTAGTTTGTGTAGATTAATATTTGGCATTGTCATTGATTACTTCCCTTGTCTTCCTTTGGACAAAGTTACAAAATAAAATGAAATTAATTATTGTATCCAGATTTTCAGAATACACTTAATTCAATAATATACACAGATCTTGCTCATAATAAAAAATGTTGGACATCTTGATAAAATAAGCCCACTTACAAAGTTTGATATTTATCCAATAAATATTCACTCAATAATTGACAGGCTAAGTCAATCGAATGCAAGATTATCTCACAAATATGTGCTTATTATAAAAAAATGTATTCATTTTAGAGCTTGATAATTCAAGCCTATTTACCATGTTTACACAAAACTGGATCAGAACTACTTTCTGACTTGTAACATGTTTAGCCAATCAGGTGTGAGATGACCTAATTAATGTGTGGATCAGTCTCATTGTCATACTTTGGTGAGATCTTGATCATACAAGCCAATAATTAATTATCAAATTCATCTAAGATCTTGATAAAAGTATACATTCCAAATTTGATCAAATCAAATCAAAACTATGGTTTCCATAACAGTAACAGAGTCAACCTCATTAATATGAAAGATTCTTTTTACTTATTACCAAAATTTGTCCAAAGATATAAGCATATATATTCCTAGTTTATTCAAAATGAGGGAACAAATTTGACCTTCGGAGTGGCAACAACCTCAGCCAATCAGATGCAAGATCACCACATTAATATACATGTATCTCACTCATATTCTAACACATCTACGACGTTTGTTTGTTTGCTTGTTTGTTATGGTTTAACGCCATTTTTCAGCACAATATAGGCTATACATGGCGGCCAGTATTAATGGTGGAGGAAGAACCCGGACAAACCCCGGAAAGAACCACCGACCCACGAGAAAGCTACTGGCAAGCTTTCTCACATAACTACATTTTGCCGATTCTTAGACTCGAATACATGCAGACAGAGGTGAGATGGCAGTGGTCCGCAATGGACAGCGCTTTAGACCACTCGAGGCCCCTTATATCTGAGATATTGATATAACAACTTGTTTTTCCAAGTCTGATCCAAGTCAAATGAAAAACATGGCCTTCAAAGTAGCACCATACAGATACCCTCCCCCCTTAAAAAAAAGAAGTAAACAAATTTTTATGTGTGAGCGTGTTCCCCCTGATGTGTAAATATTTTATTTTTTTTCATTTAATTTTCCATTACTTTAATTTTTTCCCATTGTGATTATTTTTTTTTAAAGGGGTATTTTAAACTTATCCTGTGTGTATCTATAGAGAAGTTTTTCCGAAGTAGGTTTTATTCACCTCTCCTCGGAGTCCCTTTCCAAATTCATAAAGTTGACCCTAGCTAGGGGTCTCCTGTCTCCAGTGTTTGCTATTTGTGTTGATGCTATATGTATGTATGCTATATGTAGATATACATACATTGTTTCCTTGTAAGGACAGCCATTTTGTATCATATTTTCCCAGTTATCTTTTTCAGTGATAAGGACCTTTAAGCAGATCATCACTTTTTTCTTTCTCTTTATTTCTTTTCTGTTCTTCCATTTGTTTCATTTTTATTTGGAATTTTGAAGTCCAGTGTCCTATGTATTTCTTTTATTGCAATTTTTTTTTTAAAAAAGAAAAAGAAAATTCTGAATGGTTTAGAGATTGTATTTTTTCAGAGTCGTTCTTTGCCTTATGAATATTTGTTATCTTGAGTAAAACTGTGTTCAAGTCGGGGTCCATACATTTATTTTTAAATGGTACATCTCCCACCTTGAGTTGGGTCATCTCTATTTATTATTTATTGTTCCTTCCAAAAATTGTCTCAATTGTTTATTTGCCCTTTAAGCAGGGCGCTCTGTGCAGTACGGGAGTTACACCGAGTGCGATTTTTCAAGTTATACAGGTATAGAAAAAAGCTTATCTTAATCCTTCTTATGTTGGGGCACGCGTGTTGGAAAACACTTATTATGCTAATCTTTATTCTAATCCCTACTTCTTGTATTTTTGTCTAGTTTTATGTTCCTCTAGGTGGGTATTTTCCCAGACTCTTTCATAGGCCTGTCCACATTGTGTAGCGCCTTGTGATTTAAGCCCATGACATCCTAATCCCGTACATCCCACCGGAGGGTCCCTGTCCACCCTTTAATATTTCCCTATTCTCGTTGTGTTTCCCAATGACTATGATTTGTCCGCATGCCCTCATGTTTCTACAATATAACCAGTTGAGCCAAAACTGAAACCAAGATTCAGTCTTAGCAAATCTGACTTGATCCAGAATTATCAATACATTTTCAGTAAGAAATCCAGCTAGATCGAAAAAAATCTCATTTCATTTTTCATCAATGATTTTTCAAGCTTACCTTCCTGTACGATGTAAAGAACTGTCTTCTCCATGACTGATCTCTATGGTAATTGCTTTACCATTTGGCTGTGGTGGCTGTGAGTCTCCTGTTTTTCTCGCCTCCTACAAAAACAAATCAATATATATCTTTACAACGATAAGGTCTAGTTCACAATCCCAGACCAATGACCCCAACTCTTCTGGGAGCTAAAACATATCTGTTAAATTGTAAGATTTTTTTTGCTAATATTAAAAGATTTCACATGAAGTTGTCAAAAAACCATCACTATAACATGATGTACATTTCTGTTCAACCCGCCAATGGCTTTGATTGTTCAAAATGTCTTCATTCTGAAGTATAAAAAAAATGAATTTTTACCTGTGATGGTATGCTTTTTGGGGGTTCAATACGAATACTTGGGTCCCATTCACCAGGGGGTAGCACTGTTCCCTGATCCAGAAACTCATCAATGCCAGCCAACAGGTCATCTTTGTTTCTTGCATGATAGGCCACATCATGGAATACCTACATTTATAAAAGAAATTGAACCTTGTTTAGCATTCTTCATGCTGGAGTGGTCATCATGAAAATATGTTCGGCTTGTGAAAATTACTCCATGGCATTTGACCTCAACATCCAAAAATAGGAGCAATATTTCAGTGAAACTTTTGTTGTGATGTACTCAAACACGAGATAAATAATAATTTGTGACTATTTTATTTTAAAAAAAACAACTGCTATGTACTAAGCCATTCTTGACAGACATGACCAGATGTCTTGGATAAATCCTGTGCTTCTCAAGCAAGGCAGCACTGTTGATAGCTACTATTTGCAAAATATGATAGTATGTGTACAGTCATAGTAAAATGCATCATAGCTTTCTACCACCAAGCAAAAACTATTCAAAGTAACTAGTACAGGATATTTCGGTCAACGACTGTAAAGTCTGGATATTTAGGTGAATGGTTGTAGTACCATGATAACCACCGCTGGGATGTCAAACTGGTTTGCAGTAACAACTAGAGTGCGACAATGCTGTGTTCTATCCTGGCTTGTGTTGGTCAACTAAATGAAACATATCACAAAATAAACAAGATCCACAACCTAAGATCTAAATGAATCACTGTTCACTGATGACCAGGTTTACTACACTCTACAGATAAAGACCTTCAAACTCATGTTTCTTGCCTTAAAAACACCTGTCAAAAAAAAGATGGGAAGATCAGTGAAAGCAAAATGGTGACAATGGTGATGAGCAGAACACATAAAGAAATAAAAGATTAAAATTATTAACAAATATTAAATCAAGTAAATGAATTGAAATATCTTGGGACATTATTCACAGATGATGGAATGAAAGACAGAGAAATCAAACAAGAACTCAGAAAGCCAAAAATATTAATTTCAATTAACCCCCATCTTAAAACACCCAAATATCCCCATGGAAAATAAATACAATTAATAAATACAATATTCACCCCAACTAAGTTCTATCAATGCCAGACATGGACACTAAACAAGAAGCATATGCATACAACAAACCACTTGTGAAATGAGACGCTTGAGTAAAACAGTAAACAAGACCAACAAGGATTAGTTAAGACAGGAGATGATAGTGGAACGGCTAGAACAACACCTGTCATGAAACTGTCAACACCTGTCATTGAAACAAACACCTGCTAGAACAACACCTGTCATTGAAACAAAGAATTATATGCTTTGAACACCTCAACATAACGGACCATCAACAATCTGCCACTTAAGCTTTCAACATTTAGAAAAAATCATACTTAAAAAGAAAAGGAAGACCAAGGAAAAGATGGAAAGATAGAGTAGTGGAGACACTGAAAAAAGACAATATGACAAGAGAAGCCTCACGCCTAGCTCTTGACGGGAAACTCACCCACGATGCTTTACAGCACAAGGAGAGAAGGACAAGAAGGCTGTAGGATTTTTAAAGTAAAATCTTACCAAATTTCTTTGTAATCAATGAAATTCTGCAAAATAAAAATGCGAAGTTCCAAGTCAAACTGGCATCATAACTATGTAAAATGTTGCCAAAAGACAGTCAAGATTTTACCTGATTTAGGACTTCTAAATTGTGAGACTTCATATAAAATCTGGTTTCAATCCCCATGTAATTCAAAAGTTAACACATTAACCCTTGAGCCAAACAGCTAGGCAGTCCCCAACAGCATACTTGCAGAGATCGTCTACAGCAGTGTTAGCCTTACCAGTGCCTGAGAATACATGGCTTGAAGATTTTTTTCAGAGAGCTATGAGTAATAAATGTTATTTTTTTATATTTACGTTCCTTTAATTACGCTAAAATTTGGCACAGCAGTTCTCAATAAAACTACGTACAAAAATGGTATAAAAATATTGAACTACATGCAGAAATAAAACTGACAAATAGAGATAAAATGATGTTTGTACCAATTTGTTTCTCTTGCCATGAATAATCGATTAAAAAAATCCATGATGACTTCACACTCAATAATTAACGCTATCAACACGTGAAATTCACTCCATTTGATGTACATACAAATTCCAATTGTCATCTCTATTGCAAACTAAACCTCGTGTGAATAATTCTTGTCTATCAAGTAAAAGTCTACTTCCAGCAGCTGATCGTAATTTTCTTCATTTTCTAATTTAAATATTTCCACTAACTTTACCGTTATCGAAGTCATTTTCCCCCCTTTCTTCAGCAATATATATATATATATATATATATATATATATATATATAAGCTAACATTTTATTGGTTAAATTGCCCGTATAATTATGAAATGGCTTCAAATCAACCCATGGTTTGCGCAGATTTAACTTGTTTGGGATACAGGCATAGAAAAATACTGCCACTCAAACTCGGCACTCAGGATACAAGCTATATGCAAACTCAGCCCCATTATCGAGGCACTCAGATGTGGGAGGTAAAGTGTGATGAGTTATTGAGGCAACTGGGGTTAATGTGTTAATGAGCACAAAGTTCTAAGTAAAACTTGGGCAATGACGACAACAAATTTTGCAACAAAACGAAAGAAAATCGAACTTAACCAAGGTCTTCTTAATATAAAGTCTCACACCAAATTTTTAATCAATTTTTAAAGTCCTTAAAAAGTTACTGCAGGGAAATACAATTTGCAATGGAAGTTTTGTGATAGATGGACACAAGCAATCCATTTTGACTCTGCTGCAGGTCTAGTTGAGGTATTAAAAAAATTTCACAAATGTCTATATCAGGATCTATCCAAAAATATCCCCTACAGGGCAAACCAGATCACAAACCTCATCTGACATCAGTGTAGCAATGGACCTGCCAATCTCATGATACTTCCTGTCATTTCCTTTTGGGCCCACAAGAAGGAAGATAAACCTTGTAGGAATAGGGACCTCTGTCAAATCGCCCATCATTGTGGCCTTGGACAGTCTAATAAAACCCACAATCTGATGGTTAAGAAAATCCACCTCACCAACAAGAATATTGGCAGCCTCTGCTCCTTGTGGAATTTTCTTCATAAAATGCACATTCTGCTAGAAAGAATAAAAAGACCACGGTCAGCATAATAGAGTTAAATTATAGGGCTAGAGAAAAAGAAAAAAAAACTGCTATATTTTAAGACTTTTGCATCATGAATTTTATGTAACCAGGAAAAGTACATAATAATTCAAATTTTTAAAAATTCTTTCAATTAATTATGAATTCTAGATATATTCATAAGGGGCATTGAACATATGCATACTCTTGATTTATGCACACTTGGATCAGTGTATACTCTCTGATTTATGCATTCTCTGCGATCCATACACATTTTTGATTTACAACAGATTAAACAGTTTACGACAAAAATGGATTCAGGCATTCCACTAAGCTGTTAAATGTAATGTTCAAAAAGTGATTGGACAATATGCTGGGCTGAGTTGTCCCATATCATAGAAATATCTTTCATAAATGGTGCTAGTATATACATTAACCTTAACTATCAAATGAATAACAAGAGTACCTCGGTGGGACTGACACTCTACTGGCTGAAAACTATTTCTGGGAATTCAAGATGAGAACATTTCTTCCTTTAAACTGTGAAATGTTGAAACCGTCTTTTCATATTTGTCAGTGATAACAAAATTTTAAACTTTCCTGCTGCCGTGGATATATTACATTTCAAATTTTCATTTAGGACCAACAAGACAATGTAAGAAGTCTTTTGGCAAAAATGAAAGCACAACGTTGATTTGACCAGTCATGAAGGAGATGTCATGAAATCAAGCTTGCCACTCTGGCAGCTGTATTACAAGTCTGAAGAATACCATTTTCATTTATATCCAACCAGACAATATAAGAAGTCTTTTTTCAAAAACCCTTTCTGATTTGACCTTTCATTTAAGAAAAATAGTGCTTACATAACTGTCAAGATGGTCACTGCGGCAGGCATATCTAAATTGCACCATTAGGACATCAAAGCTAGAGTATGGGAAAGCTCAGGGATTTGAAGCTTGTGCGAGCTCAATACTTTTTTTGAGCTTTTGAGCTTGACTAGTATGAACAATAATTGTCTTTATAATTTATTTAAACATCATTCATGTTAATATAATAGTATTTCAAAAAGACAATAACATGCAGAGATTTATCCGATAACTTTGATCGCAATTTTGTACAGAAATTAGTAGCAACTGAAAATGCTCTTTCTGAACCAACTGAAGTCGGTTTGATTGTACTGATGGCATCTAATAATCGCCTCAAATTTAAAGTCAGTTCACTATTACTTTTTGAGAAGAAAAATTCTTTGCGTAATTTCTTAAATCGATCGGTTTGCATAGATCCCTGAGTGCCAGAAGCTTCCAATCGAAATCTAAGTTCATCTTCAAGTGAGAGCTCGTTATGGTTAATTGTTACTTTCTCATCATGTGCTTCTTCTTTTGCAGTATTTGCAGATGGAACTTGCTGCTTCATCAAATTTATCGTTAATTCAATATAAGTTTTGGATGGAACATTATCCAAATGGTGCAGAGAAGTCATAAGATCCATAAGTTGTTGATTAACTCTACCATCAATGTAATGATCAATATTTTCTAAAAGAGTACGACTGATCTCTGTTCCTTGTGCAGACAATTTTTCCCTCATGAAGCTAATAGCAGCATTAAGTGGTTCTCAGAGAAGCTTTTTTTGCTCATAGCATTAAGAGTAACCTCAACTGGTTTTTATGCCAAAACTATGGATTTCAATAATTCAATGTTCAAATCAGTTAAGAGATGCTCGGTACCGATTTCACTCAGCACTTCATTGGTGACATCGTATAATTTAATACAGATTTATATCACTTTTAGCATGGAATTCCATCTAGTTTTGCAGTCGAGGGACAGTTGTTGTTCTTTGTTAAATTTTTCTGAGCTTTTAGCTTTAAACGCATCCAAATGTATGACTGAGCCTTTGAAAAATGTAAGGATTTTTCTCACAGTGTTTATATTTTCCTTTCATGATTTGTTTTGTATCTCAACTTCTTCAGCACTCAATTCATCGTCACTTTCATTGAAATCATCAGTCTGTCCAGTGTCTTCACCTGAAAAAAACTACAATTCCTTGACCTGGGCAATTTTCTCTGTAAAAATGTTTTGTAACACCCAAATGCTATCTGTGATCAAGGCAGGCTTGATACAGAGCGGGCGATTTTTCTCCAAACTTGATCATGACACTTGCTCCATCACCGGTAGAGGCAACAATATCCTGTTTGAATGAGACACCAAAACAATTAAGATGTTCCTCAATGAGCTCGTTCATTCTTTCAGCATTACAACTTCCGTAAATTCTGACAAGACCAAGATTGATACATTTTGACAAGACTGTATGAAGGTTGATGTTGAGAAATCTATGATTTCTGATACTTGTCCATTCGTCCAATGATACTGAAAATTTTGTTGATTCTGAAAGTTCTTTCTTAATGTCCTGTATGACTTAATGCTTCACTTTTTCTTCAAAATCGCGAATAAGGGCCATCATCTATCTTTCATCAGCAGGTAGCTTCATTCCTCTTAATGACAGCAATTGATGAATAAAGTCTGAATGAGTAATTTTACGAATCGAGAATCCATCGACTGCAGCAAGTTTCGAGACTATTTCTTCCTGTGAAGTTTTGACAACAAAAGTTATCCATTGCTCTCACTTTCTTCGGCTTTATTTCAGACTCTATTTCCTTGTTGAGGTCAATATGATGAATGCTAAGCAGACGTTGACACATTGTTGAAGTCTTTCCTTATGGACATTAAATTGTCTGCTTACATTCACTGCAAGCTGAGAAATTATCCTTTTCGCGCTTGTTAAAATAAGTCCAAACAGCTGATTTCTTATTTTTTGACATTGCTACTGCTTTAGAAATAAAATATAAGTAAAAACTAACAAACAAAGAGTAGATACAACATGAAAAATCGCTGATAACATGTTATGTTGTTTGAACTGTTCAAAAATCAGTTTAAAAAAAATCCCTTGGGCGTCAGTTGTGCGCCTAGTGCCCCTTCTGCACCACTCACCATCAGGCCAAATGCTTGAGAAGTTCACCGATTCTCTCTCTTGCAGAAGTTGAAAAACCCCTTCTCCCAATCAGCCGCAATCATAATGGTCGGAATTATTATCTTAGGAGCCCCCAGCGACGACCGTTGCAAGGCAACGACCGCCCACTGGTCGACCAACACATGGGGAAGCATAGGCCATGTGAATCTGTAAAGCCACTCATTCCCATAGTCAATTAACTATCGCATGGGTTTATCTGGTCCGATAATATAAAAAAGTGGATAATTTTTCTAGGCTTAAGCTCGAAGCTCATTGGGCTTTGACATCGAGCTCCCGAAAATGCTCCAATATTATCGAGCCTCGAGCTCGAACCTAGGCTCGTCCCAAACTCTAATCAAAGCTGAAACAACCATCCATTGAGAAGCAGTCGTAACAATAATACAAGATAGCCACTGTTGTGGCCAGATGGGTCTTGTGTGTGTGTGTGTGTGTGTGTGCGTGCGTGTGATTTGGATTTTTAATGTATCTTAAAACAATTTTCAGTCATATTGTTATAGTGTCTGCAGCATGGCAGTTTATAGTGATGTCTACCACTTAGGCACCATGGCACAGACCTGTGGCATGATGTTTCACCCAGTCACATTATCCTGACACCAGGCCGACCAGTCCTTACACTAGCTTCTTTATGCTGGGTGCCTAGAAAAGCAGCTGTTAGTACTATTTTAAAAAGTCTTTGGTATAAATCGTCCATGGTTCAAAACCATGGCCTCACGCTTCTGAGGCTGATACTCCAACCACTAGGTCACCCAAGCAGTCCTCCATATCGGTCATCTGACCAACACCATCTTCATTTTGGACAACTATAAATAACAAGAAGTCTTCTGGCAAAAACCACATGGCAATACAGTAGAACCTGTCTTGAAAGACCGCCTGTTCTGCCAAAAAATATGGTCTCTCATGACAAGTCATAATACTATATAACCATTAAATCAGCGTGCTAACCTGGTCTTTCATAGCAGTGGTCTCATAAGACAGGTTTTACTGTATTACTTTTCATTCAGGATCTTTAGTAATAGCAAGATTTTTCAAATGGCCATTGTGGCAGTTATATATCAGATCTGCACCATTTTCATTTAGGATCAACTAGACAACAAAAGAAATATTCCTGTGAATACCCCATGGTAAAACGTTTTAAGAAGTGGCCATATTGGACTTCAGCTTAGCACCATTTTCAGTTTTTATGATCAATTAGACACCTTAATAAATCATTTAGTGAAAAGCCTTTTTATTGCTTTATTTTTAATGTACCAAAAAATAGTAATTAATATACAGTTGAGCATACAATATAATTTGGTGAAGAAAGCATAATGATTATGCCAAAAGTGTAATCGTTGGCATTTATATGGAAAATTGTGGTTATCATATTGGACATCATTTCAAAACACTAAAAGCTCTTTCAGTGTCAGGAGCAGTTGTTATTGTTATAGTGTTTAACACCATTTTTCAGCACAAGATAGGCTATACATTGCAGCCAGTATAAATGGTAGAGGAAGAACCCAGCAAAACCCCAGAAAGAACCACTAACTCATGGCAAGATTTTTACACATACCTACAATGGCTGAGCCCAATACTCTAACCCACGCAGAGGTGAGATGGCAATGATCCATAATGGTGAGCACTTTAAACCAATTGACCATTCATGGCCCCATCAGGAGCAGTAGCAATAAATAAAATTTTCAAGATGGTCACTGTTATGGCCATAGTGGATTTCCAAGCATTTTCATTTAGGTCCAACTTGACCTTGCAATGAATGTGCATGTCAAGTTACATGGCAATCCTACAAGAAATTTAGCAAGAGTAGCAATAACAAACTTGTGCTAACAGACAATTGACAACAGGTAGAGCTAATGAAAAGTAAATGTAAAGACTTGTAGACTTAGGATGAACAGTTTTTTTATTATGCCATACTTTAATGTGGTGCCATAAGTTTTCTCCAACTCAAAAAAGATGGCTACTATGTTCTTTTATTATGAAAGCTATTATAATCAGTTTTCAAGTCAGACTAGTGGGTAGATTGTGCTTCTCTGATGTCTGTACCCACAATGAAAGTCTGACATAGTTTGCTGGACTCGGGATACCTATTTAAAACACAACTAGGTTATTTAGTTCTGAGGCAATAGTGCCTTTCCCAATGATGCACCATATGGGCTGATCCAACATAAGGATTAAAAGACAAACCCTTGTAGTCACGTGTCCTACACAACAACCAATTAAGCCAACCAGACTTCTACCTCCATCGGCTGCCTTATGACATGCAGGTGGTCATATCGGTGTTATTTTGAGTACATCAAAATATCAATCAGTCCAACTGAAATTAGGAGATCAAGATACCACATACCTAAGAACCCTCTCTGCATCATAAAAAGAAAACTCAAGTACATAACAAACAGTGTACAAACAGACAATAAATGTCCAGTATATCCAATAAAACTGTGCCAGACCATCTGTGCTTAAATAAACAAGTCTATTCTATAACTGAAAATGGAGGGGATGGGGATTTCTCACTGCATTTTTAAAGTAATGGGAGAGGGAGATTTTTAAACTAAAGACAGGAATTAACAGTTTTCAAGCATTCAGTTGACTTTTAAGTGCAGTTTATTTTAGAAATTAGTCTGAATCAGAATCCCACAATGCAGCATTGTAGAAAAGACCCTGAAGTACTCGTTAAATTAAACTCGTATAATCAGTATCATAGAACAGACCCTGATTAAACTAGGAAAATCTGCATTTGGAACTCGGATAATCAGTGTTTTAAGAATAAAATACCTTTTGTCTGACCTACAAAATTAAAGTCAATTGCTTCAGAAATTTCTATGGTTAGTCTAAAGACAGGAAATCAAGAATTGCTTATGGACAGCCTGATCAACTAACCTTGTGAGCGGATGCATTTTCCTGTAGATCAGAGCTGCTGGAACTCTGCAACATTCCCGATTGCAATCGCTCTGGAATTCCCTGAAGATTTGGCGTTGTATAGACACCTGTCATGTTGTCTCTATCACCTGCAGTGATGACATAACATTTTTTAAATTGTTCCAAATAAGAGGAATTGAACCTCAGCCTAATATTCTCAACATGCTCAAGTGCAGTGTCTGAATGGAAGCTAAAAACTAACATATTTAATCAAATATTTCAAGTCTATCCATGGAATGATCCTTTGCATGCAGCAAGAAAACCAACCAAAGTTTAAACAGTTCTTTAATTCTTATCCTGAGCAAAGGTTAAGAAAACGTTTCAAATTTAATCTTTTTTTTACAATGTGAATAATCAGTTTCAAGGCTAATAACTTTTAAAAAATGGTTTTATCTTTTTTGGTTCAGTAAAACCTGTTTTGAAAGACCACCCATTCTGCCAAAAAAAAGAATGGTCTCTCAAGACAGGTGGTCTCTCATAACAGGTCACAACACTACATAATGAATAAATCTGCATGGAGATTCTGGTCTCTCAAGACAGGTGGTCTCTCATAGCAGTGGTCTCTCAAGACAGGTTTTACTGTAGTACAAGAAGGCTTGATGGTATTAAGAGTTGTATGTCATCCATTGAAAACAAAAATTAAATTTGAAACAAACCCATGGTAACTTGCAGCAAAATTATGAAAAACATTTGTGCCAGCATCATCGCAAGTGTATAATATTTCCTTTTTGAAGCCTGTTGTACTATTTTGCTTATATTTATAACAAAACATGCTCTCTAAAATTGTGTAGTCAACTAAATATGTTAATGCAATGACTACACTTATCAATTCCTCTGCTCTGACTACATGTCAAATTTAAGACTGGTGCATAATCAACTCTGCTTATCATACTTATATTTATAATGTAAGAGTAACAACTGTTTAGGCCCAATAAAAAAAAACTATTTTGTTCTGGTTAAATTTTTGTATGTATGTAGATTGGCACAAACATTCTGTTGTTGGTCCAGACATATCAATTGAAGCATATACTAGAAACTAAACATAATTTATATCCTGAATTTAACTTTGAGCATAGTTACGTCCCTTTGTTAAATTTGTTTCCCTCAAAAATTTTCATTTCTTTTCTCCAAGTTAAAAAATATAAATAATGGCTTAGCTGGAAAATAATAAGTGTCTGCTAGGTAACCAGAACATCACAGTTTTTTTTTAAATTTGACCTTGACATACAAAGTATAGAAACATAGAATCATAAAAATGTAATCTACAATTAATCTATTTTTCACCTGCATAAATAATTATGTTACAAGCTATGAGACATTTAATGATAATCAAAAAAAAAATTGCCTGATAGCTATTCAGAAAATTTCTACATTTATTATCAATACTTATTTTTTAGATAGACTCGTTTCTGAAAGAAAAATGTTTATTATTAAGTAAACTTGCCCGAGTTTGAAAGCAATGATATAAAAGCTTTTCTGTCTTACAAACTGTCGATTATGTAATACACATACACGTAAGTTCAAGACTCTTCAGCCCTGCCACTCCCCTATATATATATATATATATATATATATATATATATATATATATATATATATATATATATATATATATATAAGTTAATTTATTATATTGATAATGCACACTTAAAAGAAAAGTAAAAGACAAATAAACTTCTGTTTTCCAAAGATAATGGATTAGCAAATGAAAGGTTCATTAATAAAGTGAATAACTCGGACCAAAATATCTTTGCTCGATTGATTTTGCCGCAATTTCTTGTCAAACAATTCAGCCTTATACAAATGAATTGGCACAGTGCCAATTCTGAAGCCAAAAGGTTGTTATGTCATTAAAAATTTAGAAGGTGGTTTGATTGGATAGGGCTAAGATACCAATCCTACATCCTTGCCCTGCTCAGTTTCATTATGAATGGATAATACTACAGTAGAACCTGTCTTGAACGACCACCCCTTCTGCCACAGAATTGTGGTCTATCATGACAGATGATCTGTTATAACATTACTTGTTATGACATTCTCACAGAATGCAATATAATCAATAAATCTGAAAACTGAGAATCTGGTCTATCAGGACTGGTGGTCTCAGAGAAGAGGTCTTTCAAGTTTTACTATATATCTATATATACATCACATCCAAGTGCAGAACATCAAAGATCCAAATTTGCCATTGTCTAATGGACCAGACAGGCTGAATCTATAATGTTTGCTTCCAGTCATCAGGTAGAACAAATAGCAAAGAACCTGGTCTGATTGTGTTTGTTTGCTTGATTAGGATTTTTAACATAGCAAAAATTTTAAGTCATATCACTACGATGTCTGGCATCATGCCGCAGACATGTAGCATGATGTCCCACCCAGTTACATTATCCTGACACCAGGCCAACCAGTCCTAACACTAACCTCTTGATACTGAGCGCCAAGTGAGGCAGCTGTAAGTACCATTTTTGTACGTCTTTGGTATGACTAGGCCTGGGATTGAACCCACGACCTCCCACTGACTCTCACCTAACCCCTGAGCAACTGTAGCTGTTAGCTTAAACTCCAACCAATGTGGCTTCACTAAACAAGTCACTGCAGCTCTCAGCTAACCAGTGAGTTACTGCAAATCTTAGCTAACCACAAAGTAACCAAGGCTAACCATCTTATGACATGGCCATTAACTAGTGAGCCACCTAAGCTTTCTGAAAACCACAAAAGCACAGTGATCTTCTAACTACTGAATAACTGTTCATGTAACGAATGAGACACTGACTTTCAGCTAACCAATGAGACACTGACTTTCAGCTAACCAATGAGACACTGACTTTCATCTAACCAATGAGACACTGACTTTCAGCTAACCAATGAGACACTGACTTTCAGCTAACCAATGAGACACTGACTTTCATCTAACCAATGAGACACTGCTACTTTCAGCTAGCCACTATGCCACTGTGGCAGTCTTCTAACTACAGAGCCACTGTGCCTGTACACTCACTATTAAATTCCCTGAGATTTTTAGAAATGGAAATTAATGAATGCTATATGTTGAAAATAGTCATGATAATGATAACATGCAACTTAGACAATTTAACAAACATGCAATCTGAACATACATGCAAATTAAAGTTCTTAAACTAGGTCCAGCAAATAACAGAGAACATGCATCTAACTCCTGTTATACTGATTGTATCATGCATTGTGTAGTAAGCTTGTATAATGTGACAATCAAGAGTATGTTTGTCACCTTGCAAACAAGTATTTTATCAACAAATAAAATACTTTGGACCAAAGCAAATTATAAAACTGAGCCTGCTGCGGATTTTACTGGTATGTAAGACTTGTAGATCAGATGTTTGGTGCTTCAAGTTCAATTACATGTACCTGAAAGGCAACTGTTCATAAATAATATGAATATATCATGTATATAAAACAATCAAAACTCACAAAAACCTGCATTAGTGGATACCATCATGTAAATGACACCTATCATTAGTGGATACCGTCATGTAAATGACACCTGTCATTAGTGGATACCGTCATGTAAATGACACCTGTCATTAGTGGATACCGTCATGTAAATGACACCTGTCATTAGTGGATACCATCATGTAAATGACACCTGTCATTAGTGGATACCGTCATGTAAATGACACCTGTCATTAGTGGATACCGTCATGTAAATGACACCTGTCATTAGTGGATACCGTCATGTAAATGACACCTGTCATTAGTGGATACCATCATGTAAATGACACCTGTTCAGAAATAAAATGTAAGAACTTCTACTTCTTTTTCATAAAGTACTGGGTTTTTTTTAAATGGTGTCTATACTGTTAACTAAATTTAATTTTACATCTCTGATTTACAGATACAAAATGTACACAATCTAACATGATTAAAGAGAATTAAATCAGTAAACTATGCACTACCTAACTCTGAATAAAAACAAATTGCAAATATATCTAGCTGTATTTAAACAATCTTCATCCACTGTGTGGCTAATCATGGAAAACGCTGAAATGCTAATAATAAAACCTCTGTGACTTTATTTACTTGTAAAAACCGGTTTCAGTTTGTGACATACAGAAGCATTTTCTGCGTAAGGTAATCAAATACTCATTTCACCTAAATGTATTACAATTGCCACCCAAAAAATTTTCTTCTCATTTCTCAAATGACTCTTGACTTCTCAAAATTCCTTGCTGTGTGAGTTATTCACAGAGATAATACTCTCGTATGCAGTCTAATCACATTTAGAATAATTCAAAAAAAAAAAGGTCTAATCACACTTTGACTATTGCGATAAAGCCTGATCTTATTTATAATTATTAGATATTTTTTTAAAAATCTCATCACATTTAGAATAATTCAAGATAGCATGGTCTCCATATTATTCTATAGGACATATGTTCAGTGGTTATGCAAGTTTTGATTCCATTAAGAAGGAAGCATTTTTTTTCGGATGACGCTGGTTATAGTTGTCCTTGACAGAAATGTGCAAAAATTTATTTGACCAAAGTTTACTTTAAATCTGATTAAAACTTATTATTATTCAGGACTAAATTATTCTTCATAAAAATCATGCCCATGGGGGGGGGGGGAGGGGGAGGGGAAAATTACCTTAATACATGCATTTGCAGGATTAAGTACACACAATAAATATCTTATGATAAGCCCAACATATCTTTATAAAACTGCACAATCTCTCTAATGTAGTAATCAAGGCTTTATATATACATTCGCATCATACCTTCCATGCATATTTTAAAAGCTCGGACTTCAAAATAAATTGTGATACCAAATCTGAACAGTTGGCAATTGTTTTCAGGGATTAAAAAAAGTGATGAATGGGTAAAATCCCAATTTGATTTCTGAAATATGATACGAAAAAAGTGTGAGTCTGTTTTTTCTTTCTTTCCGCTTTCTTTTTTCACGATCCCCCTCAGGCACCACCTAAAACCTCTTTTTGATTTATGTCACTTAGCCTGGCACCCTGCAAGAATGAGATTAATTGGCCATGAAATTTAATTTGTGGCAGTTCATCTGATGTTGACAATTTCCGACTTTACACAAACATATTTATAAATTGTCCTGAGTTGGGCTTAACATAAAACATAAATTTTAAATTATCTTTAGAATCTTAAGTTCAAAAAACTCTTCACCATTCAATTTAGGGCCATTTAGACGGAGATAACATGCATGTCAGTTGAATTGTTCACTCAAAATTAAAGCTGCATTTCCATGATAAAAGTTATTGTATCATAAAAATTCAAATAAGTATCTGAAACCTAGTTTTGTGCTTATAATTTATAGAAAATCAGAAAGTTTTGCTCTGTCAGTTGTGTTCATCATGGTAGACAACTAATATGTAGTTGTTGTTGTAGGGTTTAACACCATTTGTCAGCACACAATAGGCTATACATGGAGGCCAGTATTAATGGTGGAGGAAGAACCTGGGATAACCCCTGGAAGAAACCACCAACCCAGAGAAGCTACTGGCAAGCTTTCTCGCATACCCATAATGGCTGAATCTGGGACTTGAACCAACGCAGACAGGTGAGATGGCAGTGATCAGTAATGGAGAGTGCTTTAGACCACTCGGCCCTATAGTATGCTGAACCTGCAAGTAGGTTCTGAGAGTCAATGGCCATGTTGTGATTCTTTGTCTTAGCTTTAAGCCCACGTAACAGTGATGTGTGTTCTTCTGTATATGCCTATGAACACTGTTCCTGTATCATCAACAAGAACATGACCATACAAATCTACATGGCCAACATTATAATAATGCATTTAGTTTAGTAGTGCTAAAATATCAGAAATCAGAATTAGAAACATATTTGAGTTTTATGAAAATATCTGAATTGTACCAGCCAATAATGTTGATAATAAGTTATAAAAAAAAATACAGAATAAAGATATTTCTATCCAAAAAGGCATGTTACTTATGGAAGATCTACTAGTGGAAAGACTAGTTAAGGTTTGGAAAATGAACAACCGAATTTCAAAATAAATTCTAATCTGCTACATGAGAACAACATACCAAGACACCAAAGTGGCATCTACAGTTCTCCTAGTAATAATTTTAATTGAAAAAGTGGCTTTGCCAATATAAACAAAAAGAAACAGCTGATGGTAGACTTAGGTGGTGCAATTAAATAACAGTTCCAGGAACATGTATTAAGTCTACTAATGAATTGGAAGGTTTGAGTAATATTAATTTAAGAGAGATAAATAGTTGAACACTGATAATCACATTTCTTTCCATGATTACAAGCAGTCAATATCCCTCAAAACAGTCAAAATCTGAAATTTAAATGTATAAAGTAATTTTTATTTTTCTGAATCAAGGGAGGTATTCACTTCTGAGTTTAATAGTTTCCTCCACAGGTTAGAACTTGACCAATATCCCTTTATATAGACTTAATATTCAAGACAAAAACACCAATAAATCTTAACATTGGAAAAGTGCTTATTATTAGAAATACAAAGTAATGTTAGTAAAGGTGTGTAGACAACATGCCATCAGCTTGAGAGAGAGAGAGAAATCCCTCCAAGCCACAAAAACAAAATCACTAAATGCTCTGCATACATTTGTCTTCATGGAAATGCAGCTTAAATTCCATGTGAATCCTAATGCTTATCTTACTTCTGATTACAGTCAGAGAGTCTGACACGGATCTCCCAGCTGGAACTGTTGATATGAAAAAATGAATAAATTCAATAATGCCAACCGTTGTTTAAACAAACTGCATAAATTCATTACTTCAAACAGTGCCCCTGTTCTCATAGCTGGACCTGTAGATATAACAAGAGTGACATAAATAGTACGTTATATGTCTGTCATGCAATAAATATTATTATTACACTTTATTGATGTGAAACCCTCTTTCACTGGTTGCATATTCATGTACTAAATGACAATGTACCAGTTCAACTCATGTACTATGCCACTGCTGCTAACTGATGTTGCTTAACAATACTAAATTAAACAAGGTATTTCCTTCTAGTAAGAAAGACAAAATAATTATTATTATTATTATTATTATTATTACTGCTATTATTTTTTATTATTATTACAATGATGAAATACTAGTCTAACTAAACCATACAGAGAAAATTATAAGCCTGAGTGTTTTCTCTTTTCAATCTAAAACGAAATGATAGAATCCATCTACTTAGCATGCAAGATTACATACATGTAAATGTATTAATAAAAATATATTTAAAACATTTAATCATAAATCAGCTGAAACATATCTAGCAATACCACCATTGAAAGAACTGTCTTGGTAATTGATTCATTGAGTGATTGACTGAAAGATCCTTAACATCAGATTAGCATAATGAACACTAGTGCTAGTGGCAAGGCAATTAACTAAAATGCCTTGCCCAGAGAGACACCAGAGCAGCACACATGGGCAGGATTTAAAATTAGTAATCAGCTTATTGCAAGTCCAGCAGACCAACTATCACTGATACCTTATCTTGATAAATAATGTCAAGTTCTATAGTACATTATATGTTACATAATTACCTCAGGATGGTGCCTGCTTATATCCAAGTTATATATTGAACATACAATCTGGAGTGCTTGTATCCATGTTATATATTGAACATACAATCTGGAGTGCTTGTATCCAAGTTATATATTGAACATACAATTGGACCTGCTTGTATCCAAGTTGTATATTTAACATAAGATGGGGCCTGCTTGTATCCAAGTTATATATTTAACATACAATGGGGCCTGCTTGTATCCATAACATATATTTAACATACAACTGGGCCTGCTTGTATCCAAGTTGTATATTTAACATACAATTGGGCCTGCTTGTATCCATAACATATATTTAACATACAATTGGGCCTGGTTGTATCCAAGTTATATACTGAACATACAATGAGACCTGCTTGTGTCCAAGTTATATATTGAACATACAATTGGACCTGCTTGTATCCAAGTTATGCATTTAACATACAGTAGAGCCTGCTTCTATCCAAGTTATACTGTATATTGAACATACATTTGGGCCTGCTTGTATTGAAGTTATATATTGAACATAAAATTGGACCTGCTTGTATCCAAGTTATATATTGAACATACAATTGGGCCTGCTTGTATCCAAGTTATATATTTAACATACAATTGGGCCTGCTTGTATCCAAGTTATGTATTTAACATACAATGGTGCCTGCATGTATCCAAGTTATATATTTAACATACAATGGAGCCTGCATGTACCCAAGTTATGTATTTAACACACAATGATGGCTTGCTTGTAATCAAGCTACATATTTTAACACATTAACCCCTAGAGAATTTTGCTGCTGTCGCATGAAGTGCGAGTAGGAAATACATTTAGGGAACAATTTCTGAATACATCCTAATATATCGACTTCCAAGCATTTTTCCATTAGCCCAAAGCCTAGTTGTGCTAAAAAATGTTTTCCATTGCTTAGTTTGCTTTCGCATGAGCAGAAAGTTAAAAGTTGGGAGTTATTTTTTTATTTTTATTTTTTTGTTGTTTAACGGACCAATAATTTTCATATGGAGAAGACTCTTTATTCAAACGTCCATCTTATCCTACTTTTGCACAGGTTCACCTGTCCGTGTGCACTTCAGACCGGTCTACCTTAGATCTGAGGGCATAAAGTCTCACATCTGGACACAAAATCAGATTCCAACCATGGGCGAAGTTTGGGTGAAAAAAAAACAGGTCCAAAAAATTAGGTTTTTCCCTGTATTTTCTGGTGCAACTAAAATGTCCAGATTATTTGGTATCAATGACGAGCTAAATCTGTCTGCCTTTATATAATACCACCCACTTTAGTGTACCGATTCATACATGACCTCGATGCTACAGACCTTGGCAGCAGGCTACTACCTCCTGCCCCGTAAACATGGCGTTAGGGGTTAATGTGTTAAAATACAAGGGGTCTGGTTGTATCCAAGTTAAATAATTAACATAAAAATGGGTCTGATTGTATCCAAGTGAAACAAACTTAAAAACACTGAAACCTTGGTTTCAGGAAAAAGAAGTAATGCTTGGGCATAAGCTTAAGTGCAGGTTTTAGCAGTCTAATAGGCTGAAATTAAAGTCAGACTTTAAACTGACCAATCAATTGTCGAGTTCAACTTCATTGTTTATTTGGTGAAATTGGGCCCCAAGCTCTCCTCTATCATGGTAAAGCAGTTTATATAACTTGTACAAACTGAATTTTACTGTATATAACATACCAATACAGGTAAACCTAAGAAAATGCCTCAATATCAAGCACACAAGGTCAAAATGGACAATAACCATGGGTCCTTTTCCTCAATTTCTTTAATTTTAACCTCATGTTAAGATCACCTGTTCATAAAGGACACAGATGTATGGTTCTTTGAGTGTCCTTAATAAACAAACTTTACCATCCTTAATAACATAACCTCAAAAGTGATGGCAGTTGTTATAGGCTTTAATGCCATTTTTCAGCACAAGATAGGCTATACATGGTTGCCAGTATTAATGGTGGAGGAGAAACCTGAGAAAACCCCCAGAAAGAACCACAGACAAACGAGAAGCTTCTTACCAATTGTGATATAAAAAATTACCAGTAGGCCATAAAGTCACATGTTCATTAAAACCCCAAAATGTTACTGACTACTGCTTAACAACAAAAACCAAAAAATATATCTTCCATTATCAACAAATCCTAGCTAGCGACTAGCGAGACCCATATATACTCTATTTTCTCTTCCCCCATTTCCAGACTGGTTAACCATTTTTCCATACAATTACGAGTCCACCCTCAATTTACTTGACAGAGGAATAGTTCAATGCATATGTAAAAAATGTGCATAGTTCTGCTTGTAAAAGATTACATTAGTAATATATTAAATTATATTGCATGATAATGTACACCAATAAGGTTGGTTCATAAAACCTGCAATACAACACTTAAAATCTTGCAATTATGATGTGTACCTTTATACATATACTATTCATATATATAGCGCTGGGTTATGCATTCTGGTTATAGAATCCAAAATGTCGTATATAAAAGCATAAACAATACAGTACTCCTTCATTATAATACTGTACATGGAAGCCCTAATGTATACCACCTTAAAGTGAGGGATGACTGTACTGTGTCGACCATTTTCTCTGGAAATATGAAGAAACTTGTGTAAATAGTCCTTGCTGGAGTCAGAAATGTAGGAAAGAACTCAATAAAACAGTGTTGTACATAGAGACAGTATTTTGGATTACTGTCCAATCTACACTAGAGAGAATCATAATACTAACAAAAGGCCCAAGTTGGTCTGAGAATGTTCATTTAGCTGACATTGCCTAACAGTAAACTGCGAGTGCATCTGGTCAAGACAGCTGGATTAGTGGAATAAGATGGTTTGTGGGATACTTTCTGTTGAAAGTTTTGTCAATTCTGTTGATTGCATACATTATATAAAAAAAGCAGTTAAGGTTTGTCAAGTTTGTCAATCTGCATAATTTCTCCAATATTAAAAAACCCCATGCCAGGATGATGCATCAAAGTTGGTTCAAATCTCTGAAAGTTTTTTTTCTTCTTCATGAAGCTGGGTAAATATTTATCCATGTTTAATGGAAGAGTAAGGTCCTCTATGCTTTCTGTCGAATTCAGTAAAACTCAGCTAAGCAGTTTTTAAACGAAGCTGTTGAAATGTTCTTTTTTTAAATTGTAACTGAAGCCACTGTTGATGAGGACTCTGTACCATTTGTAGAAATTTCTAACGTCTTCAATCCAGAATGCATTATGATAACACATTAACCCCTGCTGCTGCTGCCTTGATAACTCATCGTAATTTACCTCCCTCATCTCACGAGTGCTTCGATAATGTGGCAGAGTTTACACAGCTTGTATCCTGGGCGCAGAGTTTGAGTGGCAGTATTTGTCTATGCATGCATCCCAAACAAATAGTTAAACTGGTGCAAACCATTGGTTGATTTTAAGCCATTTCCTAATTATGCAGGCAGTGTAACCAATAAAATGTTAGCTTACAAAGAATGAACATTGCTGAACAAAGTGAAAAAAAATCTGACTTTGATAGCCGCAAAACTAGTGGAAATATTTAGATTAGCAAATGAAGAAGATTATGAGAATTAGCCTCTAGAAGAAGACTTTTGCTTGACAGACTGAAGAGGTATTAACATGATATTAAGTTTGCAATAGAGATGACAAGTGGAATTTCTGTGTATATAAAATGGAGTGAATTATTCAGTCTGAATTCATCACGATTTTTTATGGATTATTCCTGGCAAGAGAAACTGGTAAGAAAATCATTTTAGCTGTATGCATGAATTTTATTTCTGCACGTAGCATGAAATTTATACCATTATTGTACACAATTTTACTGAGAACTGCCGTGCCAAATTTTAGCTTAATTAAAGGAACATAAATAAGAAAATAACATTTATTACTCGTAACTCTCTCTGAAAAAATCTGCAAGCCGAGTATTCTCGGCAAGTCTCAGGGATACAGGCACTAGTAAGGCTAACACTGCTCTAGTCAATCTCTGCAAGTATGCTGTCGGGGACTGCTTAGCTGTTTGGCTTAGGGGTTCATGTGTTCAGATTGGTAAAATTCTATACAGTATTTTTGGAAAAGTGGATTTAGACAAACTATTTTTAGTAATGGCAGCCACATTTGATTGTGGATTGGATAAGAAGTCCTTTAATTTGTTTATATTGTTCGTAACAGTGGCCATATTTGATGGTAGATCTGCATCAGCCATAACAAACTTGAAAGCATTCTGCACATTAAGAAATAGGTATTCAGTATCACTGTCCAATATGCTCTTCATTTAGCCAGATTAATAAAAACAGTGTTGCACATTAATAGGTATTCTATATCACTGTCCAATATGCTCTTCATTTAGCCAGATTAATAAAAACAGTGTTACACAATAATAGGTATTCTGTATCACTGTCCAATATGCTCTTCATTTAGCCAGATTAATAAAAACAGTGTTGCACAATAACAGGTATTCTGTATCACTGTCCAATATGCTTTCATTTAGCCAGATTAATAAAAACGGTGTTGCACAATAATAGGTATTCTGCATCACTGTCCAATATGCTTTCATTTAGCCAGATTAATAAAAACGGTGTTGCACAATAATAAGTATTCTGTATCACTGTCCAATATGCTTTCATTTAGCCAGATTAATAAAAACGGTGTTACACAATAATAGGTATTCTGTATCACTGTCCAATATGCTCTTCATTTCACATGATTAATAAAAACGGTGTTGCACAATAATAGGTATTCTGCATCACTGTCCAATATGCTCTTCATTAAGCCAGATTAATAAAAACGGTGTTGCACAATAATAGGTATTCTGCATCACTTCCAATATTTTCTTCATTTAACCAGATTAATAAAAACAGTGTTGGATAGATTGACGGGTTTCAATAAGAAATAAAAAAGCTGAAGAAGCTTGAAAGTAGTGAGACAGAGGCGATGTGCAAAAGCTTCCTCTAACATTCCTGATGGTAATGCCCTGGGATGGGTAAAGCCTCCCATACAATGAAATGTTGTTGGTGTATCAAGTTCAAATATCTTTTGTAGAAATGTGAAATTTTAAAAATATTTATTTTTGAGTTAAAATTTTTGTATAAAAACCACAATATCTTTTCAAATATCTCCAATATTTTTTCTGATGATCTTATGGGTTCCAATCCTGTTCAGAAAGAATTTATTATCCAAAATCATCAGGTTCATTGATAGTGACATTGAACCAACAAGTTCTTTGAATGAAATGATCATTTCCTAATTACTTAGCCAATCTAATTAAAATCAGTTGCAAGATTTACAGATGAAAAACAGTAAGGAAAATAAGCAAAACTGAGGTTTTATAATGATACAAAAAGTACAATTAAGCAAAACAAATAACCAACATAAGAAATGGCTAAAGTGTGATGTCATCAAAGACATGCATGCAGTGAGGGTGGGTATATAAAAAAACTATATCAATCCAGACTGCAGAAGTTCAAAGTCTAGAAGACAGTGTCCCATACAACTGGAGTCCTATGTTTAACACTGTAAAAAGGAACCTAAAAAAACCCAACAAATTAAACAATACGATCTGGAGCAGCAATTTTCAACACTCAGGAATGCAAAATAATCCAGTCACAAAAGTTCCATTCTGTAATATAAAGATTTTTTCTTATTCAGAACAACACATCTAGCATTAAAAATTTGCTTCATGAATCTACAAGTCGATTCTGATTTTCAAAGAGGGTTTCATTTTCTTTCAACCATTTTAGTAATGACCTACCCTGTGGCACACCGACCATACTATTTCAGACCTGCCAACTAAATGAAAACTGAATCAGTGACAAGGTTTCATGGTGGAGAATGCCATTGTAAGTAACATCTTTTAAACTAGATAAAATGAACAGAAATTCCTTATTATAGTTAACTTGATTACAGAGCAAACCAAACACATTTCAAATCAACCTCACAATGGCAGCTGTTGATACTGGAATCTAGCTACTGGATTTGACCGAAAAAAGTAAATGTGACCCAAGATGATCAAAACTTACTCACCGAATATGGAATCTGCAAAAAACATGTCCCTTTTTGGGGAGGGGGGGGGGCATAAAATTATATTTTTTTCCTATATAAATCCAAGATGTTCCCAGAGTAATCAGGACACCTGTCATTTTGTATTCAACATAACTTTCTGAATATTTTATAACAAATTTCTAGATTTTAAACACTGTCTATAATTCTTTTTTTGGGTTTCTAAACAGATTAAGCAGTATCATCACTCATCTAATAAATATCCCAGGAACTTTCTAACGTGTGAACATCTTTGATGTTATTGTTGTTGTTGTTGTTGTTGTAGGGCTTAACGCCATTTTTCAGCACATGATAGGCTATACATGGCAGCCAGTATTATTGGCGGAGGAAGAACCAGGGAGAACCTCCGGAAAGAACCACCGACCCACAAGAAGCTACTGGCAAGCGTTCTCACATAACTACATTAGCCGAATCTTAGACTCGAACCTACGCAGACAGAGGTGAGATGGCAGTGATCCATAATGGACAGCGCTTTAGACCAATTGGCCACCCTAAACATCTTTTGAACTATAAAATTAAAATGCATTATAGAAACTCGGATGAGTTTCACTGTAATCCTTGATTATGCCACTAGTTCCTAGCATCATTTTCTTGTGGAAAGTCCTAAAGAATATATATCTTCTAAATCTGACTTTGACAAATTGCAAAAGTCATCAAGGGTCAATTATGCAAGAGTAGTTTCCTTTTCTTTTCATGCCAAAGTTGCAAATGTAAAACTAAGTGATCAACTGCATTATTCTCCCCCTTGCAAACTGAAGAATTATAGAATAAAGGTATTTATTTGGATTGTTGTATTCATATGTTGAATGTGATCACTGTTCTGACAATTAAGATGTCTTGAGAACACAGCGAAATCGTGTACTTTAATAATAATAATAATAATAATAATAATAATAAAGACTTTAATTAGAAAAGGTTACTCAGTGAAAGAACTAAACTACCTTGAGGCCTTCTATCTGTTATATACAATATATTCAGTATATACAACATGATCTGAATAATCTGGCTTGACACTAGATATTAAGTGATTTTAAAAATCAAAGTATCAAAAGTATCAAGCCTGGAACATATGCAAAGGCATCCGTGAACACATAAACATATATAAAATAAAAAATATCTTGCACTGAAAACTTCAACTGTAAAAATTATGCAAAATTACAGAAAACCAGGTGGTATCTATTTTACAAGAATTGTTCAATTGTCTAAAAATTTCATCCATTTGAGACACTATATATGAAAAGAAGAAATACTTAGAGTCGGCCTTATGTCACTGGGAATGTTGTTCGTTACCAGTGGACCAGTATATTGAAAACTTTTTGTTAAAAAATTCCTTTTTTGGCCTTAGTATAATGTAAATTTTACTTCTTATGGACCTTAAATTCAGAGTACTACATTGGTGAAAGATATTGCTTAGATATACAAGAATGGCTTTTCGGGATACTTTATATATCAATCTGACCTTTCTAAGAAATATTCTTTCATGTATTGTTAAAATCTTTATATTATTCATTAAATCCTGGAAATTGTCTATACAATGATCTAGAATGAAATGGCAAGCCCTCTTTTGGAGTCTTAAAAGTGTTATGTTTGAATCTGAGGTACATGTATTACCACAAATTACATTACAATAGTCCAGATAAGGCTGAATTAATTTGTATGATCCTTTACTGAAGAAGAATGTATGTTTTGATTTTCCTCCATAGCCCAAGATAAGAATTAACCTTTAATTAAAACATGTTTAGTGTGAATAGACAAAAAAAGATTGTTATCTACAAATTAAATACACCAAGAATTTTATCATGAGTCATATTAAGGCTCATATCGTCAAACAGAACCTGGAGTTTGTTGCTATCTTAGCTTGCTGGATTTTGTTGCATTGCATCTGGTTGCTTTTTCTTTTTCTGTATTAATCAAACTTTTCTTGCACCATACTTTAAGTCTGTTTACAGCATCTTGTAGTACAGAGGTGAGATGGCAGTGATCCGTAACGGAAAGCGCTTTAGACCACTCGGCCACTCTGGGCCCTTGAGAGCATCTTGTAAATTATTGCAAGTACTGTTTTGGTTTTACCCACCTCAGATAATGTAGTATCATCTACAAAGAAGTCAGTGAAAGAAACTGAAGTTCCTTTCTTAAAAGGTAAGTCGTTGATAAATAGAATAAAAGAGGTCTGAGGATAGAGCCCTGTGGTACACCACAATTAATATTTTTAATCTGACAAAGTTGGTCCTTTAAAGCTACTTTTACATAATGTGCATGAGGATCAGAGTCTATGTTGTTTGTTTTTCTGACTGCTCCTAACAAGCCCAGATATGTAGGTGCTACTATGCAAAAGCAAATTGCCGTTGGACTCAACTCAGAGGGAAGTTTATATGTATTTAATTGCATAATTCATCATAATATTTCCACAGTAGAATCACTGTTCCTTGCATCTTTAAAATCCGGTTTAAAAATGTAAACAAATAAAAAATGAACATAAACAAACAATGGTGTTCCTTATGAAAAATAATGAATTCATTGTAACCTGTAATGGAATATATTAGGTATAAATACCGTATTACCCATGCTGAGTACATAAACAACTGCAAAACAGTAGGAACCCAGATCTGGGTTTGTGCTGTTTGCAATTGGGCATTCATTCCAGTATTTCTCCCATAATAATAAGACCAGGGGACCAATCTTTCAAATTTATCAAACAGAAGTGGGCGGACTTATCATCAAAGATAGCTGTAGAGTATTTGCCAAAACTTTGTAATAACGGGGGTGGTCTTATGGAATAAATACAGTAGAGATACATGACAATACAATATAGTACCTTCTCCTGTGTACATGGGCACAGACAACTAATTTATTTCCTGAAGATATTAATTTGAAATATTTTGTAAAATTAAAATATTCTTGTGGTAAAACTGGCAAAATCTATCCCACAGTTAACTTTCGCACTTAGAAAACCATATGCTGCACCGATTGTTTTTTTTTAAAACAAAAATACACTGTTGGTGACCAGTATTAAAATTCAGCTGGGAGAAATCTCATTTACAACCAGGAGAATCTAGTAATTAAATAATAACTATGTACATTTCAAGAAACAATTACATAAAATTACCTGTATATTGGTTTCTCCTGATTTTTTTTTTTTTTAAAAAAAAATCATATTTTAAAGCCTGGTTAACATTTTCAGCCAGTCTGAGGACTTCATTCTTGTAAAAAGGTTATTTAATATTTAACCACATAGGCAGGTTCCATAGCTCAAAGAATAAATAGATGTGTGTGACCATGTCTTGTTATGCAATAACAGAATTCCAAGGGATTGTTTTTAGGTGAATGGAAATAGAGGCTTGGGCCCATTCATCCTGGTGAATTTAGCAATATTTTCTGGATAATTCTACATTACATTCCAGCAGGGGCCTATTTCAAATTAGAGTTTTGCCCATTGCAGACCCCTAAAAAAAATCCCTTTAAAATTTCAGTACACATTTTTGTCTCAATATATGAAGAACTATTACAGGAAACCCTCCTATAACAAATTTTTTTCAAAACACAAATTTGGATATAACAGTCCAAGACACTACTCAAAACATTAATCAAATTAGCAAGAGGCCCAAGTGGGCATGATATTTCTCACCTAGCTCACTGTTGAACCCCAGACACCTCAAACTGCTACTATCCACCTAAATTAAAAAAGATCCCTATATCCTAATTATTGGAGGTGGGTGGAGGGAATGAGATACATAAAATGTCTGCCTGGTAGCTCAACCAAGGTTTAAACAGTTTGCCAAAAAAATCTAGGTCAGATGGATGTTTTCTTTCCAAACATCAAAAGTTTTTCGTTTGCATATGTTATGAAAACAAATCTTTTAATGTTTTTCCCATTTTTATAAATCTCATTGCAGCCCAGCATCTTCTGTCCCATACTGACAGGTTCCAATGACAAAATGCTTTGTCAACACAAAGTTCTAAAATGGTTTTTCTGCCTGACTGAATGGCATAATTTTTTTAAATTTGAAAGGCACTCAAGCCTGAATATTTTCTGTTAGTTTTCATCAATTTCTGTTAAGCGCTTATATAGAAAGTGACCATGGTTTTTTTCTATTTTGATTAACATGAGGCATATTGGTATCAGTTGTAACATGCAAGTGTGGTCAAATTTTCTTTAGTGGTTTTGGTGAAGTCAGGTTTTTCTATTTTTAGTAATAGTGGCCATATTGTATGGATGATCAAAGTCAATTGGACAAATTCAAAGGATCTCCAAATCATATTGCTCTTTGTGAAGCTTAGTCAAGTCTTTCCAGCAGCTTGGGAGAAAAAGTCACTTAAAGGTTTTTCTTTTTATCTTCATATTTATATACCTGCAGTCACATTTTATAACAAATCAGAATAATTTGTACAAATCTGAAAGCTTTTCATGACATGATGCTGTCAAAGTTGATTAAATTATGTTCAGTAGTTTCATCCAAAAAAATTTCATTTAAAAATTGAACATGGTTTAGAAGTGCAATGTTGGCATAATCTGCAGAAGTTTAAAAAGTTGTATGTCAGAATACTCTATCGAGTTTGGCTTGAATTTGATCAGATTTGCAATAAGTTCAAAATAGCGATTGTTTTTGGATGACAGGTGTTCTGCTTTCAGTAGCTGTTGCCATATTTGAAGACATATCAGAATCTTCGGTAAGGTCTTCAGTTTTGGGGACAAAAGTCATTGAAAAGTTCACCTATTTTTAGTAATGGTGGCCATATGTTTTGGCAGATCATCAGTCGTAAAAGCTTATAGGACTTTAAACATGCTGTCTTAAATCTGATCCATGCCAGGTCCAGTTCAAATTGGGATTGCAGTTTTCCAGAAATTGACAATAGCAATTCTTGGACACTGGTCACAAAATGATGAAAAGCGATACAAAAACCTCACTTGGCATTATGAACAGGTGAGCTAAACATAATTTACAGATAATAAATGAATGTTCTTACAGATCAATGACTAATTTTCAATGACTTATTGTTTATAAACTGGAAATTAATAAAACTATTATTATATATTTGACTGGTTTGTTGTTTAATCTTCCACCACCCTCCTCCCACCTGTCCCAATATTATGTAGTTTCATAATTTTTTTTTATCATTCTTGCTACTTTGTGCTGCAATGCATTAAAGCAATCAACAGTTCTTGACTATCATGTTATAGTAGGGTTTACAAGTAATATTTATTACATGACATCACCAACATATGCTTCTTGATTTTGATATCTCACACAATAAATATCTTGTTATCTTGACACAAAAGACAAAATCTTAACATCAAAGATGTCAAAATGTGATTTAAATCAAAACATCAAAGCGTTTGGTCAATTACTGATAGAAGAAGCAAGTTTTGTCAAGTGACAATACTAATTTTTATTTGTGCTCATTTCATACAAGAAATAAAAGAATTTAATGTTATTTTTGAAAAAGTTAAAAAATTGAGAAATTATTAAAGACTTAATGTACAATGGAGATGAAATGAGCACCCATATGAAAAACTTGATAAATAAAACAACCCCATGTGAGATTAGTGAAATTGTTCTTTTAAGTTTATACCTGAACCAAATGTCTAAGAAAAATGAAGAACAGGCAAAAGCAGCTTCTGCAAGAAAAATTATGAATTGTTCTTTCTGAAATATGCTATTTTCATCAACAATCTGTCATGAAAAAATAATTTTCAACACATGTTCTGCCAACTGCATATTGTGCACCTACCTCTGGTGTTTAACACCAATAAAATGGTAGGGTTGACACTGGAGATTATTCTAATGTTTCTAAATGACCTCACCAACATTTGACAAAGTAAGGAGTCCAGAGCTAAATGTGCTGGTCAGAAACCATTATTTTCTTATCAGACTTGTCACGGTCAAAACCTCAGATTATTCAACCGCATAATGTACACATTGGCTTTTTCACTACCATAAGTGTAAGCCATCCACAAAATTTGATAAAGGAACTTAACTCTAGAACTGGAGTCTCTGCAAAATTGGTATATCGAAACATGTTTTAGATGGAATACTTGAGGACTTCATACATTTATAAAAATGTTAATGTTTAAGGAAAAGAATATCATGAGTAGACCGCAAAGTTAATGTGGCAAAACTCCAAAAGCAAACATCTTTTTAGTCACTTTACCATTACTACTGCATCAAGTAGTCTTTTATTTTTCTTTGTTCCTTTCAAATTCAGTTTTTCCCAGCTCTGATGGGCTGAGGAGCACTGTTTCCCCAGCCCTTGGGATTCTAGATGCAAAATGTAATGCTTTTGTGCTTCAAGCCATTTACATGTATATTCTTTCAGTCAAAGTAGTTTTGCCCTTTGACCTTTTAACCTGAAACTATGTCATTTGCAATATTTAGCAACTGAAGATTGTGGCAACTCTAGTTTTTATATGTAAATGAAATTGGAAACAGATGGACACACAGACAAACAATGAATGGATGGACAACATAATGATATAATGCATTCTGCTTGAAGCTGGTCATTTTAAAAGTATTCAAATCAGAATGTTTCACTGAGACCATGAAAAAGTCAACTTCTATAACTAAAATTTCATATTTTCATGTAATTGACAAAACAATATTTTTTTCTTTAAAAAACTTAATTATATGGCCCTTTTTGTGACTGAAAAGACAAAGGCTGGAAGAAAGAAATATGTGACATGGATGTATGTATTGGGTTTAACAGAGCATCAGCAGGAACCCGAAGTTATAGAATGCAATGATTAAAGCAGATGAAAAAAAACTCACTCAATAAGCATAAACATGTAGTCATACAAGATAAAAATGTTAAAATCTTTAAAACACATATATAATAATACAAAAGGTAAAGGTAAATTATCCTTACAAATACAAAGTCAAAATTGGTTATCTAACTGTTAGTACACAATCATTAATGCATCTACACATTAAAAAAAATATCCACATCTCATTAGTGGAAGTGGATACACTAGACAAGAGTGTGTGCTATTGCCAGAGGACACTAATAAGATGAATACTTTGCTTGGTGAAGACTCTTCAGGTGGTACGCATGGGTGAGGTATGTTCTTATAAATGTAATTAGCATAATATCATCTCATCTCTGCAGTTTGTTTTGTATGGGTGCTGCCACTTTCCAAAAATTTATATGAAGAGTTTTCATTCAAGACATTTTGCTAAGTACATATACATAAAGCATAATGATTTATATAATATACAAAGCTACTACATGTATATGCAACCATCCATTAAAAAACAGGTGTCTGCATGGCAGCTCTGGACAATTTTTCTGCATTTTATTATGCTTGATATCGAAAGGCAACAGGGCTTTATTTATCAGCTGAGAACCTGAGGTAATTTACTTGGCTATTTTTACTTTGTACCAAGCTACTTTTAAAAAAAAACATATCCCACTGGGGGAGATCCCCAAAAATACCCTGCCTATTTTGGCAACTCAACCTTCAACTTTAAATGGAAAACCCAGAGACAGTCAATGGCACCAAACAATTTGCTCCAAATTGTTACTGCAAGATTCTGAATATTATCAAGATGTCAGATTTAAGACAGGCATCTGTGTGGAAAAAGAATCCAAAAATATCCAAAAAGATGATACAATTTAGTTTTGCAAGAGGTATTAACATATTATATTAACTAATGATAATAAAAAGACAAGAAAGCATACATTATGCAAAATAGATAGTCACACTGATCTACAGATAAAACAGGAACAATACATTAATGAACACTGACACATTTTTCTGTACAATTAAACAGAGCAGTCATCTTATGTTAATAAAGAAAATAAAAAAATAGGATAAAACACATATGGAGTAACAACAACAACCAAAGTAATAAAGCAAAAGACAGAGACAACATAAATATACACTACATATGTGTCAATATGACATGGATGCACCTGCTAATAAGATGTTATTGAAGGGCAAAGTTACAAGTCAATCAGGGGAGATAATTCAAAGAGGTGGGTAATATGGTAAATAAAACCTTACACCAAATCTTGGCTAACATCCTTCAACAGTTATTGAGTGGAAATGAAACTGGAGATGGATGTAGCATAACTAAAAGTCATTGCACTAGTTATGATTGACAAATATCAAAATATTTACACAATGTATAGCAACAAAACAAATAGACAAAAAAAATTATTTTCAAGGGTCATTTACAGACATTGTTTAATCTTCTGTGTAAAAATTACAATAATTGTGCAATATAAGTACAATCAAATTTACAAATTTACAAAATCAGTCTGATGGTTTTAATTTTTAATATAAATTTTACAATACAGATTCATCATATGAACCAACAGTTGCCACAGAATTTAGGCACTGAACGTTAAGCTGTACATTTATTGCAATGTAGGTGAATTGCCTAAATCCTAGCAAATACATATAGCATGGATAATTGAAATGTTTACAAACAAGAGGTCTAATGGGGCCTGACATCACTCACCAGTTTAACGTCTGCCTAATAGCCAAATATAGAAACTGATAGCCAAGAAATCTGGCTCAAAAAGATGCTTTCTTTCTATATATTTTCCAAAGCTGTCCATTACTGGTGTCATGAAAACAATTGTTTTATCCATCTTTTTGGTCATTCTTTACGGTGCATGTTCCAATACTGTAAAACCTTTATACATAGCTGGTACCACAAAAAATTTGGTAGTATTGTATACAGTGCTATTAAGGAATATACCATAGTATACCACAATTTTATTAGTAGCCAACAATTCCATTTCTGGGGCAGATGATTGACACATTTTGTCAATTTCTGTCAATAGCTAGAAATAAATATCTTTGCTCTTATATGGGAAAAAAATATTAATTATCTCAAGATAAAATAGAAAATATTTCAGCTTGATAAGAAAACCACAGTCCCCCCCCCCCCCATAAAAATTAAATGTCCAGCTCATTAAGCAGATGAAATCGCTGTTTATGTTAATTGTTATATACAAGTTGCAATCTAACACCTGTTAACTCAAGTCGAATGAATACTATAATTAATATTGTGAAATATGAAAAGACATTGTGCTGACAATCGAGAGCTTGTCATACAAATTGGAAAAACTGAGTGTTGATATTTTCTAGTTATACAACAGATATAACAGGCTGGGAAACTTTGAGTGGGATGCCAACAAAAGGACAAGATATTTATCAGAGTGGGCCAGTAAACATAAAATGCATTACTCAACAAATGGGAAATATTTAGTGGACTAAGATATCCATATACTTCATACATTCAAATACCCAAGTAAATAACCAAAATATGACATTTGGTGTTTTTTATTTTGTTTTCTTCAATCCAAAGTTTATACAATTCTGTTTTTGTAGGGTTTATAAGTTAATTTTTTTAAATAATTTTTAGTAACAGCATTCATATTTCACTGCAGATCCGTATAATTTGTACAAATTTGAAAACCCTTCATGCCAGAATGTTGTCCATCGAATTTGGTCAAATTACACGTTTTTTAGGCTTGATAAACTTTAAACAATTTCTTCATATGTTCATTAGATGTGATGCTCAATTTACACTAAAGATGAGGCTATGGCATCAACTAAAAGAGTAATTTTCCGATAGTATACTTGTAAATTAAAGCACTTTTTGGGCAAATTATATATCCAAGTTTTCAAGTCATGTTTATTTTTGAATAGTTTTCAAACAAATTAATATGTATAATGCTCACATAAGCTGCATGCAAGTCACAACACATTGGGCCAGCAAAGGTGCAAATATGAGTACTGTGATGTAAATTTAACGTTAATTCTTCATTATGATTGGTGTTAAAATGAATGGGCGTAAATCAGCTTGATATATTATATAGCGAGTGCCACCAATAATGGTTGCTGTTATATGGTCTAATGCCATTTTTCAGAATATGATAGGGGCTATAGATGGCGGCCAGTATTAATTGTTTAAATCTGAAAGGGCTTTATGCATATATGCTTTGGGACAATACAGCGTATTGGTTAAAATTATATTGGGCAACTTTTGGGAATCTATTTCAAGATTTTTCAATATTTACAATGATGGTGGTCATGTTTGATGATAATTTGGTATCATTTGTATTAAGCTGAAAGCACTTCATGCAACGATGTTTTCTCTCAAACATGGTCAAATTCTGTGGAAAGTTGATGAAAATAATTATTTTAAAAGAAATTTCTGTTTATAGTAATGGCAGTCATATCTGATGGTGATTGGTTTCACTGGCACAAATCTGAAACTACACTATGCATGGAGGCTTAATATAAGGACAAATTCCATTTTTAAGTTTTTTGAAGAATCAATTTACTTACACTCCTCTTCTGACATTCATACACTCATTGTTCTCACTATTAAAATGAAGTCATATGGACAACGTTCCTCTGCACACCAGGACCCAGCAACATGGAATGAATTGCCCATTGAAATTAGACAGACACAGTGATCCCTTTCAAGTGTGCTCTTAAAACTCACCTTTTTCGATTGCAAGAACAAACTTAAAGACCTAAAAATATTTCCTACCTTAAATATTTTCAACATTTTCTTTTGTTTTCTAATGTCATGGTGTTTGCTTTTGTTTTTTGTATTCATATCATTATAGATGTAAAGCGCTTAGAGCTTCTAAAGATTAGGCGTTATACAAAGTCATTATTATTATTAGTAGTAGTATTATTATTATTATTTAAGGTCTTTCCATGTTTACCAAAGGATATTTTTGACAATGGTACAGCATCAGTTGTGCCAATTTTAAAGTACTTTGTGACGGGTTACTTTTCTAAATCTTACCATATTCTGTAGAATAAGTCATAAAGGTATTATATTTTCATAATGACAGCCACACTTGTAAAAACATGGAAGATAATAATGGTAGCAAGCTTGCTGCCAAGTTTGGATGAAATTGACCATGTGTTTTTTCTCAACAGCAACTGCTGATGGATATTTGTGTATTGTTTGTTTTGTGGAGTTAACACCATTTTTATGTGTGTACATGATAACCTACATATGACAGCCAGTACATCTGGTGGAGGAAGAACTTGGTAAAACACTAAAAGAACCAATGACCCAAATTAATCTATAATGGCAAGTTTTCTCACAAACCCACACTGGCAGAGTCAAGACTCTAAACCCATGTGGATAGAGACTACTCTGCAACCAGGGATTCCTGCTTATGGATGCACAATAATATACTGGGGCACAACGTAAGCTTGCCGGATTTTATAGTCTAATGAATTTAAAAATATTGAACATAAACTACTGTTTCATGCTTCATAATGACAAGAAAAACCCCTTGAATTTTAGTCTTTAGCTACAATGAATATTTCATGTAATCAATTAACATTGTTCATATATATATATATATATATATATATATATATATATATATATATATATATATATATATATATTCATTCATTCAGTGTCTAGGCAAAACATTGTTTTAAACTTCTTTAACTGTCAGACAAGGGATTTTTCCTCCTGTTGGCAGCACTATGTCCACAGATTAAAAAAATTATTATTGGGTATATTTAATTCACTCATACTGAAATGTTCTACAGCTGAAAAACAAAAAGCATGACTATTAAAATGCATGGCAGTATTATCTATGTCCAATGATCTTTAGACAGCATTCTTTTGACTTTAAGGATGCTACAAAGGCCTATTCCAAAAAACGGAAAGATTGAATTTCAACACTTGTTTTGTCATCACCAGCTGTTCATTTAAAAAACTAATGTTCAAGTTAAAAATGACCTTAAAGTGCACCATTATGGCCTATTTAATTTTTTCCAGGGAAGCGTGCCTGGACTCCTCTAGTCAATTTGCTTGCTAGCATAGTTGCCCATTTTTCAGGAACAGCCACCTGTTCAGAAAAATTAGGGAATGCTATGGATGTGTACATCCCTTAAACTTTATATGTTGTATGTCAAATTGGTACTGTGTAAATCTACCGTAGAAAATTCCAAAATTGAATTAGAAAAAGGTATTAACTCTTTTTGGCTAAATGCAATTCACTAACATTGGCAATTCGTCATTGCTATCTTCTAGAATAAAACATTAACATGTACACCATCTAAAAATGCATTGGACAACTACTGCTATGAAAATAAAAGCTCATTCTAAAGTCAAACTTCAAATTTGGTCTAATGCTGCAAAATGATTGAATGATTGTCTGGTAGCTATGGTTACTACCTGTCCCCAAGAATGAGCTTCCTGTACCAGGTTCATCTGAAAAAAAACATACAAGTACACACACACACATCACATAACAGTTAACAATAGTTGACATATAGTACCAGCTCCTAAAGTGCCATTAGTGGGTTAGATTAGAAAGATATTCTCTACCAGTACAGTCTCCTCATTTTGCACCAGTGCCTTTAGATGCTCTACTCCCTGCCCACTTCCAATATCACCTTTAGAACCCTATCATCTCACCTTCTTATCAACAGTGTCTTTAGACATTCTACTCCCTCCCCACTTACCAACACTGCCTAAAGACCATCAGCTCTTCCCACAACCCATCAGTGTCTTTAGACATTCTACTCCCTCCCCACTTACCAACACTGCCTAAAGACCATCAGCTCCTTCTCACAACCCAACAGTGTCTTTAGACATTCTACTCCCTCCCCACACACCAACACTGCCTAAAGACCATCAGCTCTTCCCACAGCCCAACAGTGTCTTTAGACAGATTTATACTGAGTTCTGAATGATAAATTCAAAGACTCTTCCCAAATTTTCAAAGACAAAAAACAAAGATCTCCATGACGTATATTCGCTAACATTTTGTATTGTTATGTTATATGAGGAGAAAAAAAAAATGAATGCAAAATGCTACACTACTGTTTAATGATGAAATGAAACTGAACAGGTCATCAAAAAAATAAGAAACCAGGAAAACCTGACTACATCCGAATCTCACAACCTTGGACAATTTTATTTGTGATTATGGAAAGAAATTAAAATGTTTGGGTTAATTTCAATTTTCAAAGACTTTTAAAGACCTCAGGATAATCTGCTTGTTATTCCCAAACTTTCAAAGCCTTGAAAATGCTACCTCAATTTTCTCAAATTTTTTGTCAAAGATGTTCACAAACCGTATGAACATTGTTAGACCTGCCACTTGTTCCAAACTTAAAAACAGTGCCTTCAGAATTTCCAATCATTCCACTTCTGAACTGAGCATATAGACCCTCTACTCCCTCCCTAATTCCAAAACAGTGCCTTTAGACCCTCTACTCCCTCCCCATGTACCAACAGTGTCTTCAGACCCTTGACTCCCTCCCATGTACAAACAATGTCTTCAGACCCTTGACTCCCTACCTATTTACCAAAAGTCTTTCGACAAGTGTATCCCTTTGGGGTGCAAGACTGCGAGTCAAAATTCTCCTTTGTGTCAACACTAAGTTTGGACCCTCTACTCCCTCCCAACTTCCACTTAGTGCCTCTATACCCTCTACTCCCTCCCTACTTCCAAACAGTATCTTTAGACCCTCAACTCCCTGCCCACTTACTAACAGTATTTCTGGACCCTCTACTCCCTCCCCACTTCCATTATGGGATCAAAGTCTAAATTCCTGAGATTTATATTTTTTTTTATCTTTCTGCTACAACTTTATAAAGTCTGATTACAAAATAAAATTACAAAATAAAATAACTCTAACACCCAACAATCTAAATTTTATACTGTTGATTACAAAATAAAATAACTCTAACACCCAACAATCTAAATTGTATACTGTTGATTACAAAAACAAAATAACTCTTAACACCCAACAATCTAAATTGTATACTGTTGATTACAAAATAAAATAACTCTTAACACCCAACAATCTAAATTTGATACTGTTGATTACAAAATAAAATAACTCTTAACACCCAACAATCTAAATTTGATACTGTTGATTACAAAATAAAATAACTCTTAACACCCAACAATCTAAATTCTATACTGTTGATTACAAAATAAAATAACTCTTAACACCCAACAATCTAAATTTTATACTGTTGATTACAAAATAAAATAACTCTTAACACCCAACAATCTAAATTTTATACTGTTGATTACAAAATAAAATAACTCTTAACACCCAACAATCTAAATTTTATACTATTGATTACAAAAATAAAATAACTCTAACACCCAACAATCTAAATTTTATACTGTTGATTACAAAAATAAAATAACTCTTAACACCCAACAATCTAAATTTTATACTGTTGATTACAAAAATAAAATAACTCTTAACGCCCAACAATCTAAATTTTATACTGTTGATTACAAAAATAAAATAACTCTTAACACCCAACAATCTAAATTTTATACTGTTGATTACAAAATAAAATAACACATCCAATAATCTCAATTTTATACTGTTGACTCCTAACCCACCAAACTAGGATACCAGGGCTGGTAGCCAAATATAATATCCCATTGTGCACACAGTTACTTTTTGAAAAACTTAAAAAGTGTGTTACATTTGGTTATTGTCCACCCAGCTGTGCACTGGTCAGGATATCTAGTTGCGGACAGACAGATAGATGGATGGATCTGCAGACAGTATAACAATATCCCAAAAGCTGCAATTATGGATTAAGATACAATGGATTATTAAAACACCAGTATTATTCAAACCACTGACCACCGAAACATTAAACAAACATGTAGTTGCCAATCATCAACTTTAATATTATTTTTTTTTTTGTATTGCTTCCTGCCGAATTCTTGTAGTGACAGGCCTGAGCATATGTAAAAGAAAAATTCTTCTCCCTGTATTTTAATGCCATATAATGTCATCTATTTGAAAGGAAATGAATGTACACATAAATGCTGAAAAAACTGGAGAATATAAGATGTATAAAATCAAATACCCTTTAAATGCCTTTTAAAACCTATATTATAATGAGGGAATAATTGCATTTATTTTAAACAACTTAAACTAAAACATTGAACAATTAACACCAAGTGTCTTAATAAGGGACACTGACACAAGAGACAAACAACAATAAGAGTTCATTGTTGTGTCATTGTACTGCAATGAATATAATAAACATCTGATCACATTACTAGTTTACAATTTGAATCAAAATATTACTAATGAAATTTGGAGGCAAAATCAGACTGACAAACAAATTTTGTTGAGATATTGTTGCTGTTAATTGGTTCCTTCCAATACCTATTTGGAATACCACCATTCTTTCAGCCCCAAGATGAGCAGGATTCTCTTGTTTAGTCCTTTATTAAAAGCAAACATCAAGACAATGTTCATGATATTTAACGGACTGATGATTATTTATAATTTTCTTAAGCACATAACACAATCATTATCTAAGCAATTTACAATACTTTGTCGAGTATAATAAATGTCTTTGTACAACTCATTGCCCACCCACCCCCCAAATAAACAATGAGAACTTTCATTGTATAATTCAAATGAATGCCAATTTCAAAGACTCTTCTAGTCCTCTCTACTTTCATCTAACATCATCACATTCATTTAATTATTATGGCATGTATATAGTGAATACTTTCATTTTTATCATCACATTCATTTGATTATATAGACTGAATATTTTCATTTCATATCATCACATTATTCAATTGAACAAAGTGTACATTATAATACTCTGATTTCATATCACATTTTATTTTACTGTACAAAGTGTATAAATAGTGAATACTTTCATATTATCACATTTATATGAAGTATATATAGTGAATACTATAATTTATATCAGCATATCAATTCAATTGTACAGTGTGGATAATGAATATTTTCATTTCATATCATCACATTTAATTCTATAAAGTGCAAATAGTGAATATTTTCATATTATCACATTCTTACCATAATGGTAAATCAAAAAATAAAAGTCTTCCATTTAAACAGGAAAAGCAAATATATATCAAACATAGAAAGCAAGTGTGTGAGTTGCATATATATATATATATATATATATATATATATATATATATATATATATATATATATATATATATATATATATATATATATATATATATAGAGTGGTGGGGGGGGGGGGGGGTACCAGACAAATTAAAGAAAATGCATAAATTAATCAATTTTAAAAAAATAGCATCAAACTGGCACAGGTCTGGTATGGAAGAAATACTTTACTTTCATATGAATATATTTACACGTCAGTTTTCATGAGTGTATGTGACCCTGGTTCCAAATTATTAGGGCATAGCAAATGAACTGAAAATACAAAAGTTGCTCAAATGCAAATTAGGTCATGTTGACCTAATGTTATTGTGGCTAAGTTGCTTTCTTCAAGATTACCGTAACTGTATAACAATATTGATACATGTATGTAAATGAAATATAGTTTAAGAAAAGAGTGTAACAACTTGGCTTAAAACACAGAAAGTTGTTCACGCATGAAAATTGGGTCTCATTGACACTGGTTTTACAGATATAAAGACACATAGAGGATAATAAAATGATTACTATGTTGAATTCCTACCAAGGCAGGCACAACAATAAAATTTGACTTACCAGGGCTGGAAAAATAAAAAATGGGCTACTTGCCCTAAATCACGATTTTCATAAAACTTGTCAATATTATGATTTTTCCTTTGTATTCTGGTTATGTAACATAAATTTAACTGATCAGCATAACATAACTTAAACTGGGCTGCTAGACAAATGTTTTCTCCAACCCTGCTGCCATGCTGCTTCAAATGCAAAAAAACCCACAGTAAATGCATGAAACACAGAAGAATAAATCACCTGAGTCACATATGTGATTAAGTTGCTGAGCTTCCTTATGACCTTTGCGGTACAGAAAAGAAAGAAATATGTTGATATTACTTTATCAAATAGTTGGTACAGTTTTCTTATAATATGTGCAGTTTCATATTTTTTATATTGGAACATGTTACATATCACTTCATGCGATTCTGATTGGTCCAACAAAGCCCGTAAAATTATTGTGCAGTATTCTTTTAACTGATTGGCTGTGATTGTGGGATATTCTAATCCTGAATCCTCAAATTTGTTTTCAATGAACATTTTGGTGGCCACTGTTCGACTTGAGTTACAAAAGGGACTTGGTAATAAATAGTCTTGTCTGTCTATATCCCCACAAGGGCTTCTGAGGACATGTATAACATATGGAAAGTGGTGCATAACTGACAAGAAGAAAAAAAAGTAAAATGAAGGTATTGTTCAGTTGATAGCGGATGTGTTGGGTGGGGTGGAGGGGAGGCAGTATCTGTTAACTCACTCTATACACAAGCATGGTTCAATTGTTAACTTTCTGAAGTAAATAATCTCACCTCTGTTCACAGAAGAATGTAGACATAACCCTGTCTCCCAACTGACAGAACTTTATCCAACCACTGCATATATACACTGTCAATATGTGAAGCAATTCCAACTAAAAACAAAATTTGTTTACATCTTTTGTAGACTACTGTCCCTAATCAAATACTGCAGATATTCCATCACAAACACATTACAGTAACTATAGAAATTTCTGCCTCCAGTAGCCCTCCTTTCACATGAAGTTCACAACAATGTAATGTTTATTTGTGAAAGTGAAACTAGGGTAAACATGGATCCTCTACTGTAATGTAACTGTTACTGTATCAAACAATGTGATATCAGTCATGTTGGGAATTCTGTGCTGAATTTTGTCTGTGTAAAATGTTCCATTCATTTAGAAGGATGCTTGTTGCTTTTTTTATAATTATAGTTTGTACAAAAGTTTGTACAAAATTATCATTTACTGTTAAACTTTAATACTAGTTTCAACTTTGGGACACATTTTTTAAGCACAACAAATTAAAAAGTGCAGCATCTGTCAGAAAAAAACAAAATTAGTAATTCTTCGTTTCAATTTAAATACTTTTAACTGAAATGATAACAAAAATCTCAAATGGGTAATGATTTCATCTGAAATCTATGAAACTTGTTGAATAATGTCATGGCTTTTTCTCACAAAGACTCGCAGAAGCTGTACATTATTCAACTCATTTCATAAATTCAATATTAAATCATTATCCATTGAAATCATCCATGCATCCTTCAAATGATTTTTAAAAAAAAAAATGATTTAAAAAAATGATGATTCAATTTCATAATAATTTCGTAACTGCAATAACCCTATGAGAAAATTATCTTTTTGTGAAAACAAGACAACTAATAACTGATGAAGACAATCATTTTTCGTAAAACCAAATAATTTAAACACTCAAAAATGTAATTCAGTACTTATAGTTTTGTTGTTATTGAAATGGAATGCATTGTTTGGTGAATACATAAAACATTATGGAGGCTAAAACAAATAAAAACACCTCAACTAAAAATAAACAGTTTTGAGCATATACTCTTTAATTATGATATTATATACATTTATTGTCTACACTCGCTTATAGGTAGTACTCTTTAATTATGGTATTATATACATTTATTGTCTATAATCACTTATAGGTAGTACTCTTTAATTATGATATTATATAAATTTATTGTCTATACTCGCTTATAGGTAATACTCTTTAATTATGGTATTATATACATTTATTGTCTATACTCGCTTATAGGTAGTACTCTTTAATTATGGTATTATATACATTTATTGTCTATACTCGCTTATAGGTAATACTCTTTAATTATGGTATTATATACATTTATTGTCTATACTCGCTTATAGGTAGTACTCTTTAATTATGATATTATATAAATTTATTGTCTATACTCGCTTATAGGTAATACTCTTTAATTATGATATTATGTACATTTATTGTCTATACTCGCTTATAGGTAGTACTCTTTAATTATGATATTATATAAATTTATTGTCTATACTCGCTTATAGGTAATACTCTTTAATTATGATATTATATACATTTATTGTCTATAATCACTTATAGGTAATACTCTTTAATTATGATATTATGTACATTTATTGTCTATACTCGCTTATAGGTAGTACTCTTTAATTATGATATTATATAAATTTATTGTCTATACTCGCTTATAGGTAATACTCTTTAATTATGATATTATATACATTTATTGTCTATACTCGCTTATAGGTAATACTCTTTAATTATGGTATTATATACATTTATTGTCTATAATCACTTATAGGTAGTACTCTTTAATTATGATATTATGTACATTTATTGTCTATAATCACTTATAGGTAATACTCTTTAATTATGGTATTATATACATTTATTGTCTACACTCGCTTATAGGTAGTACTCTTTAATTATGGTATTATATACATTTATTGTCTATAATCACTTATAGGTAATACTCTTTAATTATGATATTATGTACATTTATTGTCTATACTCGCTTATAGGTAGTACTCTTTAATTATGATATTATATAAATTTATTGTCTATACTCGCTTATAGGTAATACTCTTTAATTATGATATTATATACATTTATTGTCTATACTCGCTTATAGGTAGTACTCTTTAATTATGATATTATATAAATTTATTGTCTATACTCGCTTATAGGTAATACTCTTTAATTATGATATTATATACATTTATTGTCTATACTCGCTTATAGGTAGTACTCTTTAATTATGGTATTATGTACATTTATTGTCTATACTCGCTTATAGGTAATACTCTTTAATTATGATATTATGTACATTTATTGTCTATAATCACTTATAGGTAGTACTCTTTAATTATGGTATTATATACATTTATTGTCTATAATCACTTATAGGTAGTACTCTTTAATTATGGTATTATATACATTTATTGTCTATACTCGCTTATAGGTAATACTCTTTAATTATGATATTATGTACATTTATTGTCTATAATCACTTATAGGTAGTACTCTTTAATTATGGTATTATATACATTTATTGTCTATACTCGCTTATAGGTAGTACTCTTTAATTATGATATTATATAAATTTATTGTCTATACTCGCTTATAGGTAATACTCTTTAATTATGATATTATGTACATTTATTGTCTATACTCGCTTATAGGTAGTACTCTTTAATTATGATATTATATAAATTTATTGTCTATACTCGCTTATAGGTAATACTCTTTAATTATGGTATTATATACATTTATTGTCTATACTCGCTTATAGGTAGTACTCTTTAATTATGGTATTATATACATTTATTGTCTATACTCGCTTATAGGTAATACTCTTTAATTATGGTATTATATACATTTATTGTCTATACTCGCTTATAGGTAGTACTCTTTAATTATGATATTATATAAATTTATTGTCTATACTCGCTTATAGGTAATACTCTTTAATTATGATATTATGTACATTTATTGTCTATACTCGCTTATAGGTAGTACTCTTTAATTATGATATTATATAAATTTATTGTCTATACTCGCTTATAGGTAATACTCTTTAATTATGATATTATATACATTTATTGTCTATAATCACTTATAGGTAGTACTCTTTAATTATGATATTATGTACATTTATTGTCTATACTCGCTTATAGGTAGTACTCTTTAATTATGGTATTATATACATTTATTGTCTATAATCACTTATAGGTAATACTCTTTAATTATGATATTATGTACATTTATTGTCTACACTCGCTTATAGGTAGTACTCTTTAATTATGGTATTATATACATTTATTGTCTATAATCACTTATAGGTAATACTCTTTAATTATGATATTATGTACATTTATTGTCTATACTCGCTTATAGGTAGTACTCTTTAATTATAGTATTATATACATTTATTGTCTATAATCACTTATAGGTAGTACTCTTTAATTATGGTATTATATACATTTATTGTCTATAATCACTTATAGGTAATACTCTTTAATTATGATATTATGTACATTTATTGTCTATACTCGCTTATAGGTAGTACTCTTTAATTATGATATTATATAAATTTATTGTCTATACTCGCTTATAGGTAGTACTCTTTAATTATGGTATTATATACATTTATTGTCTATAATCACTTATAGGTAATACTCTTTAATTATGATATTATGTACATTTATTGTCTATACTCGCTTATAGGTAGTACTCTTTAATTATAGTATTATATACATTTATTGTCTATAATCACTTATAGGTAGTACTCTTTAATTATGATATTATGTACATTTATTGTCTATACTCTCTTATAGGTAATACTCTTTAATTATGATATTATGTACATTTATTGTCTATACTCACTTATAGGTACTACTGCAAACAACACAGACCCTGATCTAGTGTCACATTAGGCAGATCAGGGTGTGTGCTGTTTGCTCAACTGAAAACTACCATTAAAATGCATAGACCCATATCTGTACTGCACATTTCAACAGCAGATCTGGGACTTTGCAGTTGGAATTAACTTATTAAAGTATGTTTTTCTTGCTTCCATTTAAAAAATAAAATAAAACTTGAAATTCCCATGGCTCCATTCCAAAGTACAGAACTTACAAGAAAAAACTATTAATGAAATGATTAACTAATGAAATGATTATTCACTAATACCATTTTTTTTAAAAAAAAAAAACAGTAAAACCCGGATTTACGATATCAGACTCGATTTTAGTCTTTTGTAAAAGAAAAGGCTGAAAAAATTAGGAGGTGGGGTGCAGGTCCTCCCCCAACAGAGGTCTTGATCCAATGGGGCCAGGAGGCTGAAGGTCCCTTGGTCAAAAACGCATTTTATACTCGTAAACACTGCCCCTGGTACATCTTATGATCATAGAATAAACCAAAATAATCATCTGAAAAACTAATAAACTTACTAAAAATATTCAAACTGACTTAAATAATTTCACAACATTTCTTGTCATATGAATTTGTTCTATACTATTATTTCATGTGCATGTCAGTCTTCACATATAATTAAGTCACAATAAATTGTTTAATTTTGCAGCAAATATATTTTATGTCTCTCTTTTCATAACAAATCTGTAAAATAAACATCCAAGTACATCAACTATATACAAATAATCCCATACATTCAGTTGTCATTTTCTCCAATGGACACAGCCTATTGATATATCAGTCGAGCTCATTTTTGGCAAAGATATCTTTCACCTTCTTTTTTGTCACCATAGACATTTTGTCTCAATGTGCAATCGTTTCTTTTCCTTCTCAATGAGAGCCTTTTTTCCTTTTAAACTGATGCTTGTATTGGCGACATGTAGTGCACATATTCAGACAGAGGGCTACATTATGATCTCTCATGCAAGAAATCTTTCTTCTTAATAGTAACTAATTGCACTTTTTCCAGATGCCTTCTGAGCCCATATGTAGCTTCTTTTGTAGATGATGTTCTAACTCTTCCAATCGCAATTATTGTAATTCAGATCTTTACTGCAAGAGGTCACAAAATGCCAGTCCTCTAGTGTTCAGTTTTGTTATAAACTGACCAACTAAATTTCCATCAACTTTTCGCTCCAGCCATTCCCATTTCCGTACGTTTTTTTTAAAACCTTTATTGAAACATTTTATGTCATGGTCTCTCTCAACAACTCAAGATGCCATGTTTTGCAAGAATAATTCTTCTTTTCACTGACATCAGTTTCCATTACACGAAGATTCATTTGATTGAATTTAAAACTTTGACCAATCAGAATACTGTCTATGAGAGTTGTGTGCTAATATATGAAAGAAATAATTTACATTGGGTCATTGCAGGATTTGATTGGACATACCATTTTTTAAAAACCAGATCACAGATGATATATATAAAAAAAAAACAGACTATGTGAAGAAATTTTTTTATTCAAGTCAGGAGTAAAGTGGAATTCCACTTTAAAACGATGAAAAATCATGTCTGGTATATATATATACTGTGTCCTGTGTGTCAAATTCATGCAATGTGAATCCATCCATCAACTGGGACCTGAATCATTTTAACCCAATGCTGTGAATTTTTATATATATGTAAATGACATGTATCTTGAGGTGCATTGTTTTGCTTGGGTGTCAATAATAATTCACTTAAATGCAAGACATGGGCATGTCAAATTTACATAAATCGATTGTTTATCATACATGCCAACCCCTGACGAGGAAATGGCGTAATCCAAGTGGTCAAAAGGCGGAATCCAGGCAGAATAAGCGTAATCCACATATAACATGCTAAAATTTCAATAAACAACGATTATTTTCCCTTCTCATCCTTTACTGTTTCAAGTTTTCATATGTAGCACTTTTAGCTTTACACACGTCGACTAGAAACCTTCTTAAGACGTTTAGCGCTAAATTTTAAAATTCTTTCGACACGGCCGGAAATAGATGTCACGTGATGCTGTACTCTATTTCTTAATATTTAGAGGATTCTGTTATATTTTGTTTCGGGGTTTTCGGTTGTCTTTTTCTAATTTATCTGGGAAACTTTTGAAAGGGATAATTTTGCTCACATAAATGCATAGAGTAAAATAAAATATACTTTTTAAGCGCTAAAATATACTTAGACTGGTTCTGGAAGAAATATGAATTAGAATATGGAATCTGCGAGTAAAGGTTAAATTTGGAAAACCAGTCTGCTATCTCCTCACTACGCATGCTGATTCTATAAATAGAATCGAGGTCAACAGTAGAACCAGGTTAGCTATAAATAGAACATGATACTGTTACGAAAGTTCACGGTCTAGCATACTCTTATATTGAAGTTACGTAAAAGCCGTCTTTTCTAAAATACGGTCTGTGGGATTAATGGAATTTTAATAATAACGAGAAAACAAATAATTGATTTTTTTGGGGAGGTGGATATACTGAAAAAGCATAATCCATATACATTTAAGCGTAACGCGTAATTTAGTGACAAAAAGCGTAATGATTACGCCAAAAGCGTAATGGTTGGCATGTATGGTTTATTATGAGTAACTTCCCCCTTGATTTTCAGGCTTTAATACATAATTTCCTGTATTAGCAAATTTTTAAAATCTATATCTAAAACCATTCTATACTTTAACATGCTAATGCAGCCATTACCATAAATTACTGCAACATTTTGAGGATGGCCTCTTTGAACAGAGCATCCTATTAATAATACATTACTAACAAAACTTTTACATCTGGAATGGACATATCTTCAGGCATGGATATAGCATTGGAGAAATATTATAAATCTGTCAGGCCACATAGTCGTACCTGATCACCAAAATAAAGTGTATTTAAGCCATAACGACAAAACTGAACATAACATTAAAATCGGAGCTGGAAAATAGATAACTTTTTTTTAAACTTTACCTGACATAATATTCTTGTGTAACTGAATAGAAAAAAAAAAAATTTATCTTGCCCAGAAAACAAGACTGTTTTCCAAAATTGCAAAATGATAAAATTTTCAAAACATGGAAGAATAAAGTTACCCAAAAAAAGCATAAAAAATGAGTACAAATGAAATTTGAATCTTACTGTGATGCCCATGGTGATGAATACGTGGCTCAGAATACTTCTTGCCTATGTCTGCTAATGAACGTATAAGCGGTAGATGAAGTTTACTGGAACTGTCATGATTGTGTCGATGATGGGGTTCATTCTGGTGCTGATGTCGTAGAAGCATCATGCTACAGACTCTCTCCTTCAAATCATCTTCAAGCTGTTTATTAGCCACCATGTTATCCAAAGTTAAATCTACAATAAATATCACTTGAATTTCAGATTGATTTTTTGGGGGTGGGTGGATGGGGAAAAATGGGTAGGGGGCATGTGCTAGGGTCAGCAATAAAAAAAAATAGGCATTGTCAGCTAACTAGAAACCTACATATATGTGGGGGCTGTCCAATGTTATAGCTTCATTAAAATTAATATTATCCATACTGCTTAGCATGTTATCCAAAGTTATGTACATGTATCTACTACATGTATCTGTAACAATCAAATTAAGTTTAAAACAGTTCATGTCAAGCAAAGAAACCATTTGCCTAAACAGTTACAAAAAAAATAATTGCTCCAAGCATTACAGTATTTCTACTGCCTTGTCGCAACATACACCGATAAATAAAACTGTATACAGTAAAACTGTATACAGCAAGACTTTCAACTAATTTGTGGAAGTTCTAACGCATCTCTGCTTTCCAAGTGTGTGAATTTGTAAAATTTAGTGCAAATCACACAATTGTGCACCCTGGGAGCATCTATGGATGGATGGATGGATATGTATATCTGAAAGAGCATTAAATTTCATGTTATCACCCATGGATGGTTTCTACGCTCAGTTGTGACTAAGATGAAATGATAGTGGTGTCCCGATTATAACAACAACAACACAATACGTATCTCAAACTCCAGAAAACTCCATTTCTTTTATCCAATTGTTAATAGAAACATTGTGGTTTTGTTGGTTTTGTACCATTTATCAGTACATGATATGTATGTGCATGGTGGGAAGTATATATGGTGAAGGAAGAACCCAAGAAAAATCCTGAACAACCACTGACCAAAGGGGAGGCTAGACTATTGACAAATCTTCTCACATACCCACATTGTCTGAGACTTGAACCCATGTGGACAGTGACATGTCGATTATCTGTAAAGGTAAGTAATTTGGATCACTCATCCACACTGGACCAACACATATAAAGGCAGTGACAATTTGATAATATTGATGTTAAATACAGAATACGAGGCAAAAGGTTTTAAAGTAGAACCAGCAAGTTTCTTGGTAAGAGGATAGTTGCTATAAAAAGAACATGGTACTATTAGGAAAGTGCACGCAGGTCCACGGATATGTGTACTCTTCTATTGTTGTTACGTAGAAGCCGTCTTTTCTAAAATATGGTCTGTGGGATTATTGAAATGTTAATAATACCGAGAAAACAACCAATAATTTTTGGGGGACGGCAGATATAACAATAAAGGTGTAAAGCAGTGAAAAAAAGCATAATGGTTGGCATGTATGTGAGTATTTTGATATACAATTCATGCATATGGACCCTGTGAGACATGGAGTGCGAGACAGAAGTATTCTGATGCAAATCCAATGAAGAACTTTCCGATTATATAAAACTTTTTAAGGAATGTGATTGCTACAATAAAATTGACCATTTTTTAAGACTTTTACTTATACATTTCTCTTTAGTGTTTCTCATCTCTCACCTTTTTTAATCTTTGTGTTGTACTTCAATCTGACATATATCTGGTCAGATTTATCTTCTTAAACATTTTATGCAATTTATTATTATATATTTAAAACTTTACTTTTAAATGGCAACATACAGTCATTACTAAGTTGCCCTTTAAGAGTAATATATTTCCTACAACTGGGACATTTATCATTAATATAACTATTTGTAACTTCAGATATCATCAGATATAATGTACCCAATATGAATTTTTCTTCAGGACACAGCTAACTGATGTTAATGTGCTACTCTGTATTAGTACTCTGTACTGTAGTGAAGTTGTTCATATTTCAAATCTATCACTGATATCACTGTTCAATATCTTCTGCCAATATTATCACATCTGATATGATATATTGCAAAATATAACATTTCTGATACTTAATCTTCTGCCAATATTATCACATCTGATATCATGATATATTGCAAAATATAACATTTCTAATACTTAATCTTCTGACAATATTATCACATCTGATATCATGATATATTGCAAAATATAACATTTCTAATACCTAAATCTCTATCTATCACACACATGTACAAACTTTCTGTGTTCTCCCTCTTTCATGGAGATGATCAAATCAGGTTTTAAACATAATTGCAAATATCCAATGGTTTAAATTTATACAACTCTAATCTGACAAGGCTAATCAATTATTAAATCCCCTTCCACCAAAAGAAACGCAAAAATAAATTAAAAAATTTAAATTTAAAGGCGGGATTTTGGGTTAAGGAAGTCAAGTTGCCAAGACAGGTACCCACCTACAACCTGGGACAATTCTTCTGCATCCATATCCAGCAGAACAGTTCCATTCAAAATACATGATCGCAGCTCAAATAGCGAGTGAAGGGACAGTGTTGCTACATGAGGTTTGGACCACCTACCACCTCCTTCTTCCACATCCTCCTCAAATTTGATCCATCTGAAAAACAAAACTAAAATGTATGTTTTTTTTTCTTAAGTGATGAAATGTGTTTCACAGTCTTTTTAGCAATGTATAGTTTGCATACTGCTCACAGTACTGAAACTACTCTTATGAAATGATTTAATGACATTCTCTCTGCTTTGGATAGTGGAAAGATTACAGTCCTCACCCTTCTTGATTTGTCTGCAGCATTTGACACAAAAGACCATGAGATATTAGTTCACCGTCTCCAGCATGTATTTGGCATTCAGAATATAGCCTTACAATGGTTAAAGTCATACTTAGTCAACAGGACACAAATTATATCTGCAAATGGAATACATTCCAGCCCAGTTGATCTATGTTGTGGTGTTCCACAGTGGTCTATTCTTGGACATGTTTTTTTCATTCTATACACTCGGCCACTCTCAAGTATCATAGATCATCACTCAGTGTCTCACCAATTGTATGCTGATGACACCCAAATATACAAGTCTAGCCACCCAACTGAAGTTGATGCTACCATCCATGGAGTAGAGAGGTGCATTTCTGATGTGAAATCATGGATGACATGTAACAAGCTGCAGATGAGTGATGATAAACTGAGGCTATTCTGATCACAACACAAAGACTTTCTCATTCATATCCTTTACCTCAGACAATAAATATCAGCAAGACCAACATTAAATTCACACAGTCAGTATGAAACCTAGGTGTTACTCTAGAAAGTATTCTCACATTGCACTAACATGTCATGAACATATGCAAGACTGCATATCTTGAGCTGTGATGCATCAGTTCCAGTCACAAATATTTTTCAGTTAATGCCACTAAAACGCTTATGTGTTCATTAGCACTTTCAAGACTAGACTATTGTAACTCAATTCTGTCTGGTTCTTCATAATATCTACTCCAGAAACTTCAAAAAGATCAAAACACAGCTGCTCATATCATCTTTAGAGTACCTCGATCAGAGAGTACCTCAATCAGAGCAAACCTCACAACTGCTCTTTACCCTACACTGGCTATCCATCTGATATAGAATCAAACACAAAATTTGTTCTCTATGCTACATTTCACCAACAGACTCCAGTCCAAAATACCTATCTGGCCTCACCCATGTGTATACACCAGCAAGATACTTACGCTCCTCTTTTGACAATTGTATACTCATTGTTCCCACTATGAAAACGAAGTCATATGAACAATGTTCTTTCGCATACCAGGGCCCGGCAATGTGGAACAAATTGCCCATTGAAATTAGACACAATGGTCCCTTTTAAGAGTGCTCTTAAAACTCCCCTTTTTTGACTGCAGGAACAAATTTAGAGACCTAATTGTCAAAATTGGCTCTGACTGAAAACAGCCGCATCCTAAAAGTACAACAGTCAGAACCAATTTTGACAATTAGCTGTTTTGTTGAAAACAGATTTTCATACACTAAAGAAGATTTCCAAAAATGGTGTTTTTTTTGCATTACTTTTGTATTCAAAGTACAAAAAACATTAATTGCCAGGGTCACTAAGGGACCTTGAAAACTTTGGTAAATGAATTTGTCCCTCAATGCGTTGAATAATAATAATAATAATAATAATAATAATAATAATAATATTAATAATAATAATAATAATAATAATAATGAGGACTTCGTATAGTGCCTAATCTTTTGAATAAAAAATGTCTTCTAGATGGGCAACAAGCAAAACCAATCAGCTAGAATATGATCTCATTACCGTATTTTCCGACCTATAGGTCGATGCGAAGTATAAGTCGAATTGACCAATTTTGTAAATTTTCCATCCTTTGTCCATATATAAGTCGATTTGGAGTATAAGACGAGGCCAGGTCAAAAAATTGGCTTTGTATTTTATACTACCGGTAGTAACTTCCGGTTGCACGAATATTGATGGTATCGTCGTATGATATTCCATATTACCGGCAATATCCATTGCAACAAGAGCTATAATCATTCCTTCCAGTTGAAAGTTTAAACCTACGGTAATTTATTTGAGAAACTTTGTCAAATACAATTACGGTACTTTATTCAGAGAACCATGTATTGGTACATACACGTGTCTAATTTATATATACATGTATAATCTATTGCATGAAAAGAGTATCAACACCGTGTACTCACCAGCGAATCTTGTAACATACATTGAATCCATAATACAAATATTTCCATCAAAAATATCCACACACGGATGTAAAATATTCAATAATTTTGTCACAGATCATTATGTGACTGAATTCAATGAAAAGAAAATAACAAAAATTATGTAACGGGTGTACGTAATGAATGATGAAATTGTACATGTCCGTAGATTAAATAATGGAAGCTAAAGTGTATTCTTATAATAACTACATGTACATCTCAGGATCTTTCTGTCTCTGAATTCAGTCATTGTAAATTTCAGCACATTTTCCCACCCAAGCTGCTAGTCAAAGTTCTTTGAACTTGCCGCCCAGCTATTGCATCATGTTCTTTTGATGTACTCTAATAAATACAGCAGGCAGAACTGGCTGTATTTTAACCACTGAATTATGTCACTGTAAATATCAGCACAGCTAAAATGATAAAGTACCGTAGAAACATATGATTTGGGGGATTCAGTAGAATGCATGATCTACATTATTTTATAAATAATCATAGAACGCTCGAGTTAATATGGATTACATCCCTTTGTAGGATCAATTGGATCAATAAAAAAAGCTATGCCGGTAATTGCTCACGTGTGTCCAACATTATACTGGAAAATCAAATATTAATGGACCAGTTATTTCATATCTTTTTTTTCAGGAACAAACAATATGCTTTGAATTAGTACAGTACACTATAGAGTATAGACCGTAAGTGTGCTATGCGGCCCGGTGAAGTTTTTACCGGTAATTGTTTTCTTTTATTTTATGTCTGAGAATTCAGAAAAACACGCAGAATGCAAAATAAATAATGACAAAACTTACAAATATAAATGCAGTCATATTATTTTATGACAATTTATTGGCATAGTAATTTAACATGAATTTGTACTTCTATGTGACCTGTTTTCGATTATGCCGATTATAGAGCAATATCAATAGCATACCGGATACTGTAATCCATATATAAGTCGATGCAATTTCAATGACAAAATCCATATATAAGTCGATTCGGAGTATAAGACGAAGACCGAACTTTCAAGTCAAAAAGTCGAAACTTATACGCCGGAAAATACGGTAGCCAAAATGGATCTAAAATGAGGCCTCCAAAGTGGTAGCAAGCTCCCCAGTTTTGATGCAAGATCACATCATTAACCACCTGTACAATTCATTCCATTTTGGCTGAAATTCTTAGCCAGTTATCCCTTTCATATTCCCTACTTTTAAATTCTCTACATTCTCCCTCACCCCCAATCTTCATTATCATTTGACAATGAAAACCCATACAAAAACCACATCTGATTATTTCATTCTTGTACATGAAACATGTAACAACCATATATCAGTTGGTCTGAGTGACATAAAATAAAGATACCTTTTGTCTGACCGAGACAACCTAACATAAAAAGAATTATATAATTTGATTAATTAAGTTATTTCCACTCTATTATCATGGCTAAAAAGAAACTAATTTGTATTACAGCTTGGACTGAATTATCTTCTTTAAACAGGATATTGTAAATATATTTGATTCTTACTAACCTGGTCCAACAAGCTGATTGAGCTTTCCCATACCATGACCCTAGTTTCACTTGCCTTAGACAATCAGGTAACTGTTAATTTTGAGTCTTGGAGATTTAGACAGAAAGACAAAGAGACGGGTAATGTCCAATGATACCTTGCTGTCTCCTTCCAGAGATTCACTTCTCCTTTTGTGTCAAGTTCCACCATCTCACAGAAAAGATCATGAGCTCTGTGTTCTTCATCTTCATCTTCATCTTTGCCAAGTAAACACTGCACACGCTGGGCTGGGGTTACAGCTAGAAAAGAAAATATAACTATAGCTAGAAAAAGAAATGTAAGTAAAAAGTGAACACATAAATTTAAGACCTATAACCCCATGTTGGTATACAACTGTGTTTTGGAAGAGTAACAATAACATGATTTTTAAAGTGGCTGCCATAGCAACTATACTGGTTATAAGATTGACACAATTTCCGTTGCAGCTAGATATTATAAGAAGTTTTCTGTTGAAAAGCACAATATAAATATTACCAGCCACTAAAAAAAAAGTAGCCAAAATATGATTTTCAAGATGGCCATTGTTCTTTCCATATTGGAGGTAACATTGTCTTCATTTTCATTTATATCCACTATGAAATCATCATTAGTATTTCAGTGAAAACACAATGCCAATATGACAATGAAAATGTGATAATAAGATTTAAAGATTGCCACAGTAGCAGTTATACGTCTGAATAAATTTCATTTATGAACTAGACTAAGGCCAGCAGAAAGAAAGAAGAAAAAAAACCCCACACCAAAATAGCAAATTACTGTGAAAATAACACCAAAATGAAGCAAACAACTATGGACTAAATTATATATGTGGACTGCTGAAAACATGTTGAGCAAACCAACAACAAAGGCAATTTCAAAGAGAGAAAAAGTTTGTTTCTGACTGAACTCGCACATTTAAAAAACGAGGAAGTAAAAATGATGTGGACTGTGATTGTGTAAGGTGGTTCTTTCCTTTACTAACAGGATGAATGAATCATGCATGGTCAGGTAAAATCTGAAGGCCTGGATGTGGGGTTACAGTTCTACAAAATGTAAGCAATGCAAAAATAATCTAAAGTATATGCTTGACTTGCCAAATTTACAAACTGGTAGCCATACTTCTTTTTTGTTGATCATCTTTATGTTTATTTATTAGAACAGTCTCTACTATGCAATCAGTCAATGTTACAAATGATTACATAAAGGTCATGGTGTATCTGTTTACATGGTTTTACTAAACAATCTGCATGCAATTAACTCTGGTTACAATCGATAATGTTTGTCACTATATGCATAACCTAAAACTTTCAGATATCAGTAGTCCGCATACCTTTTAAGAACAGTAGCAATCCTCATTAAAAAGATTAACGGTTGTTGTTGTTTGGTTGTTTTTTTTAACGCGGTTTTCAGCATACGATAGGCCATACATGGTGGTGAGTATTAATGGTGGAGGAAGAATCAGGGAAAACCCCTGGAAAGAACCACCGACCCACGAGAAGCTACTGGCAAGCATTCTCACATACCCAGACTGGTCAAATTGGAGACTCGAACCAACACAGACAGAGGTGAGATAGCAGTGATCTGTAACAGACAGCATTTTAGACCACTTGGCCATGTGGGTCCCCTTTAAATTGATTTAAATTGCTTTACAATTGATAATATTTGTCACTATATGCATAACCTAAAACTTTCAGAAATCAGCAGAATGCATATTGTTGAAGAACAGTATAAGCGATCCTAGTTTTAAAAAAATTAAATAAAGGTAGGTTTTGTTTATCCCCATTTTTGCACTGCACTCAGTCATAGCTGTGTCAAAATGAATATTTTGCCACAACTTTATGGTGGCTGCTTGCATTCAGCAGGTTATCACTCACAAAAGTGCATTTAATATAACCAATCTGTGTATTATGACTGAGGTCATAAATAATTGGTGATCTAACTTCTAAATCTAAATTGGTGTTTTAAACTTGATAACAGGTTGCTCATAACAGGTTTTACTGTATTCTAGCAAACATCACGGAACCTCAACACTACAAATTCAGGAGTTTTACTGTCTACATAGCACTGGCACTAAGTTAGCCTCAAGCTAGACAGTGTAAATCAATGCCGACATTAAAAGATGTTTGATTTATAAACTATTGGGCTTCTTAGCTGATATGGTTGAGCATCTGATAACCACATGGAAGAACCAAGTTTGAAATTCTTAATAGAATGGGATTTTTTTGTACATTTTTAACTAGCCTTTTTATCAATTTACAAATTTGAAACTAAGTTCCACTCATTGCTGAATTAACAATCAAATTTAATCAGAGAGAATATTTGAAAAATAAAAATGTAGACAATCACCTGAATTAGCTTAATGTGACTGTAAATTTGACATCTGTTTACAAATAATGATATTTTCACAGATAATAGGTGGAATATATTTGGGGGTATTCTTCACATCAATTGGGAGATATGGAAGGGTGAGTTGTAGTCCTGTACAACATTCAAAACTGCTGCCTGCCATGCTACTTTCTGAGTGGACCAAAATGTTTCTTTAAATCAAAAATAAACCAAGGATTTTACAATTTGTTTCAATGGTTATTCTACTCAAGTCCAGAAGGTTTTATGAAAGTTATTCAACTTTTTAGTTTTCAATGATGAGGGGTGATTTCATTGCTCTAAATAGATACTATGTATGTTAAATGTAATATTTTACAAGAAAGTGTGACTGAAAGGGGGGTGGGGAGCCCGGAAGGATTTTAAAAAAAAACATATTCACCTTATTAGACATTTCTGTGAAATCTCTTACATATATCAATGGTGACAAGCAGGCAAGGCAGATGTATCACAATGATGGTCTGGACCACTGGCAACATTAAAGTCTACAATATTGTCATGTTCAGAGTCATTTGCAATCAAAATATATTTATATATGAACTTCCACTTTACTGTGTAAATATTTATTGCACTATTTATGAGAGTGTGTAACAAACCAATGGGGAAAATATTTGTTATATTGCACACAGCACATGTATGCACAAAACTGTCCAATTTTATTAAAATTGAAACCTCTTTAACATTCTTCAAGACTGCTCAAGTGGCCTAGTGGTTAGAGCATTTGTCTCAGATGTGGGATGTCACAGGTTCGAACCCTAGCCAAGTCATATCAACGACTTTAAAAAAATGGTACTAACAGCTGCATCACTTGACAACTCAGCATTAACACATTACCCCTGGTACCGCATTTACGGGGCAGGAAGAAGTAGTCTACTTCCAAGCTCTGTAGCCTCAAGATCATGTGTGATACATTAAAGTAGGTGGTATTATAAAAAGGTTGACAGATTTAGCTCTACAATGATACTAAATAATCTTGACATTTCAGTTGCACTATACCAAGGAAAAAACAATTTTTTAATCCATTTTTTTCCACCTGAAATTCACCCATGGTCGAATTCCGATTTTGTGTCGAGATTTTACACTTTTTGCCTCAGATCTAAGGCTGACTGGTCTGAACTGCACACTGACAGGTGAACCTGTGCAAAACGTAGGATAAGGTGAGCATTTGGAATTAAGAGTGGTCTCGATATGAAAATGATAGGTTCATTAAGCAAAAAAAAAAAAAGAATTCCAACTTTTCCCCTTCTGCTCTTGCTCGACCAAAATCCAATGGAAAACAATGTCTCTAACACAGCTAGGCATTAGGCTAATGGAAAATCACTTGGAAGTCGATATAGTAGGATGTATTTAGAAATAGCCCTCAAAATGTGTTTCCTACTCACATTTCATGCGGAAATAACAAAAACCTCCAGGGGTTAATGTGTTAAATGGTCAGTGTTAGGACTGGTTGGCCTGGTGTCAGGCCAATGTGACTGGGCGGGACATCAAACTACATGTCTACAGCCTGATGCTCCAGTGATTGCCATCACTATAAACTATCACACTACAGATAAATTAGCAACTAAACTGAAAAATTGTTACGCCACATTAAAAATCTAAATCACACACACACTTCACAATTTCTTGGTAAGTTTTCAATATACAGAGGATATTTTCTTTTCCTCCATTGATACTGGATATATTTCCTTGTGTGGTACCAAAAAAACAATATATTAACACATGGCAAAGCCACAAGTATATAAAGAAAAGAAAATTTTCTCTTTATTATATATCTAACTTGGCTTCAGAAACAAAGTGTAGAATCTTAAACTCACTCCTGACTACAACATGTTCACCCATACCCTTTTCATAAATTCACCTAATTTTTGTTGGCCACTCATACAACTATACATGATTTAAGAAAGATTGGGTAGACCTAATCTGTGACAGTAAATTCGATTTTTATCTGACCCTATCTGACAACAGTACAAGTCAAATTCAGCAATGCATCAAACTATGTTTTTACTTTTATCAATTAAGGGGAAATAGCTTAGACATGAATGGTGTCTGCTCAAATTTCTTCATCAAAGATTAGTTTCCATGTTTGTAATATAAGAAGGTTTCTATTTATTTTATTCTACCTCACAAAGTACTTGTTTCTGTTGCTGCCAGTCAAGCTTCACATGGCATAATAGGAATCTTCAAATATAAGGATATAATTTACCACAGGTGAAAATATAAGAAAATTAATCTGCAAATAAGCATTTTTATGTCACACTTAAGTATATAATAAATTTGTCTTTCTTATATTATTTGAAATGTCTATATGAGGATGAACAAAGATACCAATTCAGTCAACACTGATCTGAGCTAAATAAAAATACAATTCCTCAGGAAATCTGTCCATAAAAGTGTTTTATTTGAGTGTACTTCTTCAAATAGGACATAGAATCTGTATGTGTTATTTACACTGTTTAACTATGGTATTTATGTATCACCAATTGGAGAGAGAAGCCATTTAAAATCAATATGAAACACCTGCAGAATGAATACAATAACAAGTTATACCTATTAATTTTCAATGGCACAAGTATATTTGCTATATATGGCTTCAAAGGATTCACAGGTAACAGAAATCACCACATCCATATGTATATGTGTAATCATATGTGTGTGTGTGTGTGTGTGTGTGTGTGATTTTTAATGTCGCTTTAAGAATTTTTCAGTCAAATCACTACGATGTCTGCCGATTGGCAGTTTATAGTGATGTCTAGCACTAGGGCATCATGCCACAGACATGTAGCATGATGTCCCACCATGTGACATTATCCTGACACCAGGCCGACCAGTCCTAAAACTAACCTCTTAATTAAAGCTGTACCGATTAATCGTCCATACTCATAATCGGGCCGATTATTAGAACAATCGGTATAATCGGTATCGGCAGAAATAATCGGTGCCGATGTATAATTTTAAAATAAAAAAAACAAATTTCCAAAATATGAATTCAATCATAACATTCATCTTGACATATCTTTGAATTTTAAATCAGAATTAAATACAGTCCTACCCGTTTATACTGACATCACTTATATCGACAAGCCTCCTATGTCGACAAAAAAAACAAAGTCCCAGTCCCTTGGTCTACTATTACTACCAAATTGTCATGCTTATGTCGACGTCGAGATAAAAGATAAATGTACATGTCGACAGAAGCCCTTGGTCCCAGCTTGAACAAATCCTTTGTTTTCTAATCATTTATGTTGACAAGCTGCCAGTTCCAACCCATACTTTGTTCAACAATTAGTTGATCTTGCCACCAGGCTTTAATGTCGTGGTCAGATAAATAAAAAAAAAGTCCCACACTAGACTTTTCTTTGGGCCTATAAAGCTGGCCTTTCATGGCAACTTAAACGAAGCGAAATCTTATCAATTCTAGCATTTTCCAAAGAATGCACAGAGGTATAGTTAGGATTTTAAAACTAGGAGTTCAAGAGTACCACCAGTGAACATTGCAGAAGCAAATTGGGCATACCTGAAATGGCTATATTCCATACGAGTAGAAACAGCGGTTGCCATCGAGTTTAATTTTCAAACTTCTTTACAGCACTGACACGTAGCCCTTGTTTGTCCATTTGAATGAGAGTGAACTGTCAGGTCAAGATAAGGTCTTATTCCAAGCACTAAGTTAGGCATCATACATTGTGTTCCACGTGAAATGTTAGTTCTAGCAACTTCTAACACTCTGTTGATTTTCATTACAATTTTTGCCAATTAGCCGTTTAACCCTTCTTATTAAAATTTGCAAACAGCATTTTGTCTAATACTCAACGTCTTGATTTTGAGCACTACTTAGATTGCTACACTTGGAAATGAAAACAATAATGAAGGCGAAAGTTATTCATTTGATGTACTCTTCTTATACACAAGTACATCAATGGGTCATTCTACCTCTGAAATCAGTCATATCGCGCATTTTCTCACCACTATGCAGCTAGTCAAATCTTTGATCTTGCCGCCTATCTTGTGGGTCATGTTCTTCGGAAGTATTCTTATAATGACAACATGTACATCTGTTGGTCTTTCAGCCACTGAATTTTCTGATTGTAAACAGCTAAAATAATCAATTGATCAACACATATTCCCACTCAACAGGTAGCCTAAGCAGGACTAGCAAGCCCTTAAATTTGCCGTCCAGCAAATTGATGCGTACTGAGAACTCCTGTATACGTTATTGTCTGAATCCCAGACATATAAAAGCATCTAAATACGCATGATTACGCTTTTCCTAGACCTTTGAAAGTGATCGGTGATTAAAACAAGTTTATTTTGCTATGAAAGTTTCGTTCTTAACTTTATTTACATTTACAATGGCTACCAACAGCAGCGTAAAACGCAAATTAAATTTACTGTCTCTGAAAACTAAATATCTGGCTATTAAGGAAATTGAGGGCTGAACATCTCGCAAAGAGGTCTGTGAAATTTTTTGGCTTAAAAATAACACCCGTTCAGGAAGGATGAAAGCTGCAGAGTCTATAAAGAAAGACTACGTTGAAGGTAACTGTGCTTCCCAAAGGAAGAAGCAAAGGACTGCTACATTTGAAGACATGGAGAATTCCACAAAATGGTTCAATGAAACATTTGCGAAAAAACTTAGTGTGGAAAACTTCGCTGTCGCTTTAATGTTTGTCATATCATCCGATACAAAAGTATTTGTGCAGAATACATGTACTGTTGACAGCTTTTCATTTCCATGTTAATAGCACCATCCCCTTGTTAGCCTCAAAAGGAAGGCCAATTTAAGTACATGTACATGAAGCATGTAAATAACAACTATCCAACCATGTGCTAATGCTGAATTGAATATCGTATAGTTTTTCGTATCAGGATGTGATCGGTGCAATATTTTGTTGTGGATTTTATTACACAAAGGTAACCAGAATGTGATTTGTCAATATACAAGTGTATTTCACACTGATTCTCTCTTCATGTACTCAAAATTTCCATTTTTTTCTCAAAGTGTAAATGCTACTCACTGACAACAGATCACTCTTAGCAGACGAATTTTAACTTTTCTCTTTTAAATCAATGATAGTACTTTATAACAATTTAATAACTGTCGGGTCACTGAAAGTTATTTTTTTAACTTGCCTATGTCTTAGAACATGGAAAAAATTATTGTTTCATGTGCCAAGATTTACATCTGTTACAGTAGTTAACAAAAAGACCTAAAAACGGTAAAGTTTAGACATTGGTCCACGGATAAGCCGACTCCCCACCCCCCTTATTCCAGGCCTTTATTTTTTCCTAAATTATTCAGCTTATACATGAGTATATACTGTGATAATGAAATAATCGGTCTCATAATCAGTATCGTCAATTTTAATAATCAACTATATGCTGTATTGGCATCGGTACAACTCAACTCTTAATGCTGAGTGCCTAGCGAGGCAGCTGTTAGTACCATTTCTGTAAGTCTTTGGTATGACATGGCTGGAGTTTGAACCTATGACCTCAAGTTTCCAAAGAGGGCACTAACCACTAGGCCACCGGAGCAGTGTGTAATCATGAGAGAGAGAGATGCACATGCAATACGTATCATTTAATGTCAACATTGTTTTTCATTTATATACCATATACCATGGCCAATTATTATGCTAAACTTTTATTAGACACAACCAAAGTTCAATATATTTACTGTATACATACTCACAATGACCAAACTCAGTACTGGGTAAATACAGAAAGATCACACATGACAAAGCATTACAACAACAAAAATCAAATAAAAATCAAACTCAAGAAGGAATACAAAAAAATCAAACATTAACTTGTGACATCTCAACTAAGTGAATGAATCATGATGTAGTAGTAGTAGTAGTAGCACCGTTTAATGGCATGTCAGCACAATAGTGGCTATATGGTACCACATAAAAGTAAAGTAAAAACATAAAAAAGGAATAATTGCAAAGACGTTTATTTGAGTAATAATGTAAGCAACATGTAATCTTAACTCTGAAGATGATTATAGTGTGATACGCTATTTCAGGGGTCGGCAACCTCTGCCACGTGTGCTACAAGTTAGCAAGTCATGGTTTTGTGTGGTACAAGAAAGGCAGCCAAAATTCTCGATTTTAAGTGTTATTCTCTTACTGGTGGCACGCGCGCATTCGTTTTTGTAACTGATATGGAAAAAAAGTGGCACTACTTGGAAAATACCTCATACAGAAAATTAGAGAGGGGCAAAGGCACAGCCTTTATTCAATAGACCTTCAGACAAATTTGTCTGAGCAGTTAGTTTTTTTCTTTCATTTTTCTTTCTTATCAACAAAGCCAATAAAAACAAATTATACTTACAAATGTAAGACTTAGAGTATAAGGTGTAAGACACAGATGATGGATTAAAAACAAAGATATATGAAAAATTCATGCTTTCCACTGCTAGGCTATCAACAAATTGATCTGGCTCCTAGCCAGGATATCATAAAACAAAGCTATGCTGCATTCAAGTTCTGGGGGAAAATCTCTGTTTCAAGACAGGAATCATAGAAAACAAATCTAAATGTTACAATGGCGCGAATTTCATCTAGGAACAACTAGATATAATAGCTAGTCATTTGGTAAACACCGTTTTCTGATATGACCTCCTAACATGCGATAATAAGCTTTATATATGTTGGACAAGCCATGTTGGCCAAAGTTGTGAGTGCTGAGGTGTATGTTGAATCCATATGCCTTGATTCATGGAAACACAAACAGTATGGAGAATTATTAGCCTAAACAACATAAAAACCAGTGTTGATGATAACCTGCTTTCGAAGAGTGCTGTAACTCATAGATGATAAAATGTTTTTTTTTAATTTTTATTTTACCTCGAATAACGCTGGTTTTTTTAATTTTATATTTGGTACTTCCATTTTATTATTATCGGCCATACAGGCAGTCCTCTGTCATACTTTAGATAATAAATATCAATCAATAATGAATCTATAATGTTAGCCTACGATACTGTACGTAAACATGCTACAACATAAAACTTTTGACATTTTTTCATATTTGTATCACTGAAACTTTAAAACTGGTATGCAGCTTGTAAATAAGTAACATATTGATTTTTGTGTTGTCTAAAAACTACTGGAATGTTTTTTTTTCCTTTTTTATTTATTGAGAAAAAAATGTGTTTTTTAAACGTTTAATTTTAATTCGAACATTTTTAACATCTATGCTGCAACTCCCCAAGGCAACACTGGAGATGCAACCTGCCCTACTTGGAGATGGCATATGGTAACATTCCATATGTGCATCAACTTGGCATCATTACCCCTAATTTTCACTTTCATTTCAAATACATGTATTACCTTAAATGCACAAGGGGTGTATACTGAAAATCTCATCCCTCATAAACAGAAAGCACTCCTTTTCACTGTATTTAGAATGTTCAAACAGGCAACCACTACCCTGTTATACCATACCACTGTATACAAGCTTCTGTGACAACAAGGAAACCCGCTCATTGGCAAGTGAAATTGATTCAGGGTTCTCCACAGGATTTTTAGTTGCCATTTAGGACTGCTCACATGATTAAAAAAAATGAATTCCCAGAACTAACACTTGAGGTCCCAATAACAATTTTTTCTTTCTAATTTGCAATAATTTAAAACATATTAAGTGTCTGTTGTGCCACACACGTGTTTGTGTGGGATTAGGATTTTTAACATAGCTTTAACAATTTTTCAGTCATATCGCTACAAAGTCTGCAGTTAGGCACTTGTTTATAGTAATATCTAGCACTGGGGCATCATGCCACAGAAATGTAGGATGATGTCCTACCCAGTCACATTATCATGACACCATGCCAAAAAGTCCTAACACTAGCCTCTTAATGCTGAGCACCTAGCGAGGCAGCTATTTGTAACATTTTTGTAAGTCTTTTGTATGACCTGGCCGGGGTTCGAACCTTTGACCTCCTGCTTCTGAGGCAGTTGCTCGAACCACCAGGCAACTGGAGTAGTGCCACACATGGCACCAGATTGCTAATGCTCATTCATATCAAAATAGTATTATAATAAATGAATGAAAAATTAAGGTAGTTGCTAATAATTTTCATTTATCAATCAATGTTTATCTTACAACAATAATATTTATATATGCCTTTACCCTGTAAGTCTTTAAATTTGCATGCAACTAGAAGGAATCAAGTACAAGATTTGTAACACTTTCTTTCCTGTATTAGTTTATTTAGTTCCATTTAAAAATCAATCAATTTCAAAGAATCTGGAATATAAAACAATTCATTTACTATTTTTGCCTTTCATCTTTAAGAAATACAACATGGTACATGTATATTCACTCTTTTCTTTCACAAGTTTGACCATGGCAGGTCTTGCATGTAAATCCACAGGTTCATGACAAATGCCCACCACTATCAAAATTTTGTTTCAAATAATCTACACCTCTTTGTCCTGTTGTGATTATGTGAACTTCACACATTCAGTTTTCCATGGGTTCTCACTGCATTATGCCTTCCACAGTTGCTAAAAATGCCATATTCTTTTCTTGTTTTTCAGCCCATGAGATCATCTTATTCTATGACTGACTCCATGATTTTCTGTCAGTCTTTGCCATCCTGTTTCCAATATCAAAATACAGTATCTACTAACTTCTGTTGGCTAATCTTGTGAGAATCATAATCTATAACCTTACACATGGCACCAAAGAAATTATGCAAAATTGCCATCGGCATCACACACATAGGATAATCAATTGAAAACAACGGTATATCTCTATATATGACAACAAAAAGCAACTGATTTTATGAAGAATTATGATGATTAACATAGGAGTTTGTACATGTATTCATAAATAAAAAAAATCCTAAAATCTTGGCTCTTTTTTTCTAAATATGGTATATGATAACCTGAAGTTTATATTGATGGATTAAAATTGTTCTGAATAAAGCTTATCAATGGTGTCAAGGCACACACACAAATAATTAGTCTTTTGATGCAAACAATCATGTGGCACCTACAGTGGATTAACAGGTGTCTTAATCTCCTTGTCTGCTAAGATCTGATTAATGTGTCTTTTCCTAATCCTAAGCACTTGAACATTGATTGCTCACAGGCTAAATGACTTGCACTCAATTCATAAAAACATAGAAGACAGAATGGCACCACCCCAAAAGTCTGCAGGTTCAGGACACCGCCGTTATAATGTTCAAGTGTCAAAAATGAAAGGTATGCATACTTGGAAGCACATTTCAGCATCCCAGAGAACCACTGTGAACTGCATATCCTGGGGATCATGGTGTACACTGATGCATTATACAAATATCAATTTATTATTGACAGCACAGAAAGATGAGAATTGAAGAATGAATTCATGATAACACTGACAATAACAAAAACAACAACTGTCAACAACACCAATGATGATTAGATTTATTAACCTGTAATTTCAAAAATGCATTTCCCTACAAATGAGGAAGGAGTCATGGCTCGGTGTTGAATGTGTTAAACTCACAATTGAAAGGGTGCGGGTTTGAATCCTTCCACTAGATCAGCTCAAGCCAGCTACCATGGTGTGTCATTGGGCAAGGCATGTTACTCTGGACTAACTGCCTCAGCACTATATAACTGACCTTTGTTGTTATACATGTACTGTAAAGCACCAAACCACACACTGAGGAACACAATGATCAAATTGTTTTTCTTATTTGGCAAAAATAATATATCCTATCTATCCCGTACCTTGTTTTTGAGCAACAAAAGATGTTTTATGCACATCTGGATATTGTTCAGTAGCAAGGCGATATTTCCAAGAAATGTTCAACCAAACAAGTGGAATAATGATAAATCTTATTGTGTGTTTTGCACCAACCAATTTTAAAAATCCCATCCACGCTGCATGGAAAAAACAAGGGCAAACTCAATTCCCATGAAAATGCCCAAATGTTGTTACTTTTAAAGAAATGGGTCAGATAAAAGAAAGTAATATACAGCTCCACACCCTACTTCATACTGTATCAAGTCCAAAAGTTTCAATAAAATCCAAGTTAAAAATTAAAGGAGGGCACCATCTTATGTATTTTGCCTACAGGTAGGTGTGTGTGTGTGTGTGTGTGTGTGTCAATGTGTGTGTGTGATTTGGAATTTTTAATGTAGCTTTAACAAATTTTCAGCCATATCACCACAATGTCTGCAGTGTGGCAGTTTATAGTGATGTCTAGCACTGGGCATCATGCCACATGACTGTCTCACCCATCACAATATCCTTTAACCAGGCCAACCAATCCTAACACTTAAATCTCTTAATGCTGAGCAACAAGCAGCTGTCAGTAGCATTTAAGTCTCTGATATGACTTGGCTGGGGTTCAAACAAACAACCTCCCGCATCTGACGTGGATGCTCTAACCACTAGGCCCCCAGAGTGGTCTGCCCACAGATTCAATGATGAACTTAATTCCCAAAGTACCCAACTTTTGACACTTCTAAAATTCTACTAAACTATTCTCACAAAAGAAAGAACTAAAATCTAAGTGTTTATCTAAATCAACCAGACATCTAAGCTACCTATGATCCCATACTGGCATTCAATTAACACATTAACCCTGAGCCAAACAGCTAGGCAGTCCCCTAAAGTACACTTGCAGAGATCACCTAGAGCAGTGTTAGTCTTAACAATGCCTGTATCCCTGAGACTTGCTGAGAATACTTGGCTTGCAGATTTTTTCAAAGAGAACTAAGAGTAATAAATGTTATTTTCTTATTTATGTTTCTAAGCTAAAATTTAGCACAGCAGTTCTCAATAAAATTATGCACAAAAATGGTTTAATTTCATGCTACATACAGAAATAAAACTGATACATAAGGTGTGTGTGTGTGTGTGTGTGATTTAGGTGGGACATCATGCTACATGTCTGTGGCATAATGCCCCAGTGGTAAACATCACTTTGAACTGCCACAATGCAGAGTTTATAGTGATGTCTAGCACTGGGGCATCAGGTGACAGACATGTAGGATGATGTCCCACCCAGTCACATTATACCGACACCTGGTGGATCTGTACTAATACTAACCTCTTGATGCTAACTGCCAAGCGAGGCAGCTATTAGTGCCATTTCATAATTGTTTAATATGACTCAGCTGCAGATTAAACCCACAACCTACTGCATCCGAGGCAGACACTCTAACCACTAGGCCACTGGAGTGATCAAACTACAGACATCGTAGCATTATGACTTACATTTTTATAAAGCTACATTAAAAATCTGATTCACATACCTATCTGGCTACAGTACAGTATTGGGAGCTGATTTATGCCACATGTGTTCAATGTTGGAGGATTAAAAACTGGGACTCTTCTCCTCCCTCCCAATACCATTTTTTGTTTGGTTTGAGATTTAAAATCCAGAAACTCATTTTTGACCATTAAAAATTACTAGACAACCAATAATGATCATTTAATTACCCTTTTCTTTTAAGTTTGGCAAGTTGTCAGGTATTCCTTGATTAAACAGGCCAAATTGTAATCAAATACTCTGTTGTACCTCTGCTGTATATAAAATTATAGAACAGAAATGAAGCAATATGCTCTAGTCTGACAACTCCTGGATATATGTGTATTGCTAATGTAAGTATAGTTAATGCACTAGTCTTGTGACAACACACAGGATATATGTTTATTGCAAATGTAAGTATATACTTATCATTTTCCAATTGGAATATTTTTGCAACTTCAATGACTTGCCATGGCAAAACACACACATTTCATTATAAACCCTCCGGACCTTGATCCTAGGACAATAACCCCAATCTTTTAATATTTTGTAATTTGTCCTTTATTTGTGATTATGGAAGGAAATTAAAATGTTTGGATTTATTTTAATTTTCAGACTTTTAAAAAACTTCATGGTAATCTGCTTGATTTTTTTACATCATTTTTCACAAACTGCCAATGACCTTCAAAGACCATATGAACCCTGTTAAAGCCTAATTTATGTTTATCCAAGTAAATTTCTGTCATGTTAAGATACCACTATATCTTTCTGATAGATATATAGATATTCAAGCAAACCCACTTGCACTCTTTCTCTCAAATTGTAAGAGGCAACCATTGCAGGAAACCATTTTTTGTATTTCAAAGATTTGATCCATTTCTGGCCTTATCTTTAACACATTAACCCCTAGCGAAAGTTTATGGGGCATGAGGTAGTAGCCTACTTCCAAGGTCTGTAGCGTCAAGGTTATGCATGACACTAAAGTGGGTGGTATTATAGAAAGGTAGACTGATGTAGCTCTACAATGATACCAAATAATCTGGACATGTTAGTTGCACTACAAATTACTGAGGGAAGTTTTTGGACCCATTTTTTCCCCACCTAAAATTCGCCCATGGTCAGAATCCGAATTTGTGTCCAGATTTTAGACTTTATGGCCTTAGATCTATGGCAGACTGGTCTGAAGCTCAGACAGACAAGTGAACCTGTGCAAAATGTATGATAAGGTGGACATTTTGAATAAAAAGTCTTATCCATACGAAGAAAAAAAAAAGAAGAAAATAAGGAGTCTAACTTATCACCATGTGCCATAAAACTATGTATGTCCATCTGTCCCTCCTGCCATCCGTTACAACGTACACACACACACATACACAAAGCACATCATATATACAGAACAAATATTTTAATGGTAACCCTACAAATGTACTTGTAATAATATCCTGTACTATCATCAATTACTGAATAAACCATGAATGACACATACGTAGCTATGATATTTTTCTTTGTCATATGGGTTACGAATTATATATAACAAGTTCACAACTATCTCTCTGCCTCCCTCTTTTTCTGTCTGTCTGTCTGTCTGTCTCTCTGTCTCCCTCTCTCTCTCTCTCTCAATATAAAGATCTTGAACACATGAGGAAACACATACAAATGTCACAATTGCAAGCCTATTAATATAAAGACCCTATAACACAACTAATTACATAAAAACCAGGCATAACTTCCAAAGTTTGCATCTAAATTTAGACCATTTCCTGGAGTGCCAGACTCCAGAAACAAAACACTTAGTTTTCTCTTCAAGCTTCTATAAATATCCAAGGCAGGAGAAACAGCTAACTGACAAGTGTGACTGTGAGCCACAGCTGTTTTGTAAATCAGCCAGATAGCAAAAAGCACACAAGATATTTTTAAAAACTGTTAATACTGACGTTGCCATGGCAATCAGCAGTTTCAATAGTGTAAATCACAAAACATCAGCATTTAAATTTTAGCAATTAGTAATTTGAGTATATTGGCAAAATAAAATATAGAAGTGAACAATATTACTGTGATATGTATTGACAAGTATATTTTTAGATACAATCTCTGATAATGATACAATACATTATCGATGTGCATATATAATTGTCATCTTTCGATAGGATGGTATGTATCAGATATACTGGTACTGATACAATGACATTATTTCTAGTATGCTCAAGATGTATTAACTGAGATTGATCACTGATCTAGGTTTATCAACTGCTCTGGCTCCATTTTGATTTTTCCTTGCTAACCAAATTACTTTCATTTGGTGCAAATAACCTGCTAGTGGTCAGTGATTCTTATTCAACCTTTCCAGACATTTCATGCTGTGTTTTGATCCGATACAAAACTGATCCAAGACAATATGCACCTTGCTTTGAATTGCGTGGATACATCACAAGCTTCTTAGTGATTTGGATTAATCAATGATCATTTATTTTATCACCAGTTACACGCTTATATAATTACAAGAATCACTTTACACTGAGCAAAAGTTGCCACTTTAATGTAATATTTTTTAAAAACAGTATACTTATCTGAATCTACAGTTAAAATTCTTGTAACAAATCAGCTAAATCTATACAGATTGGTACAAGAATACAGACAGAAAACAAGCTCAGTTTTTTTTCTTCACATGCTCTATCACTACTGGATTCCTCCTTCAAAATTTATTAAACGTTACTGATTTGTCCTGTTCATGATGCAATTTTTTTTTCTGTTAATAAAATACCTCTCCTCTAACATTCTTCGTAATATCACATTGATAAAGCCCATTTCAATTAATATTATGAGCCAATTTTTTTCAATATAGTCTGGTCCTCTACCTAAGTATGTATCAAAATATAAAGAATATGTATTACGTGGTTTAAAATTCCAGAAACCCATCTGTTTTCATGGAAATGTGTCATGAACAGTTACTATAAATCGAAAGTAAGGAAACTGTATGGAGGAAGATCTCCATAAAACCAATAGAATAACCACTGACCCATGAGAAGCTACTGGAAAGCTTTCTCATCTATCCATGTTAGCCGAGCATGAGCTCAAACCAAAGTGGGCAGACTATATAACTTTATAACTATCAATGCAGCATGTCACTTGATCTACCTAATTTATGAAACATTATTTTGGGAAGAAATTACATTAAAATTTGATCAGTGATATAATTTATTAAGTTTTAATGTTTTGTATTACCTCAGATTTATTCATGGTGAAGTAGATTTATTCATGGAAGTTTTGGTAAATTCAATCTGCTTGTTGCCAAATTTTAGCATATTTCAATATTAAAATGTTTTTTTTTTAAATATTTCAAGGCAGTTTCAGGCAAATTTTTCAAATACAATATTTTCTTCAAGGTTGTATTATAGGGCTAAATCTAGTTAGTTCACTGCTAGATAAAACAGCACTTGGGGTCAGTGTTAGGCATTAGTTGTTATTCAAAGGCTAGGTGTCAAATTACAATTGCTGAGAAACTGAAACAAATAGAGCTGTATCAGTGTTAGATTATGTGTTTGTAAAGCTAATTAAAATCAATTATAGCAAGTTTGCCTTAATACTTAAACATTGTAACTAGTAACAAATTAAAAGGATATTGGTAGCTCTTTTAGTAGGTGTAAAGTGCTTAATATACAACTGAGTAGCAATAGTTTAATTTTGAATTAATTGGCTCATATAGGTGAAGTTTACAAGTAATTTCTTATTCTAAATAATATTTTTGGATTTTCTTGCATACAGTATCAGTGGGAAAAGAGTGTGTATGGAGAGTACATTTATGGCTTTATTTTGGATTACATAATTTAGATTATATGCATTTTAATATGTAGATTATAGTTAGATAAAGTGTCTGCAAGTAACACAAGCAGATCAGAATTTAGTACTAGGGAAAGGTATTTAGGGAATGCTCTCTCTGAAGTCCGTTAGGTTGGCATATATAGCCAGTTCAAATGTTGTGCAGGGAGTCAGCATTCTATTAAAGTGTATTACAAGAAGAAACCCTCTTGCATTTGTGACTAATTCCCCATACACCTCAAGAGGGCGCTACAATAGTTGTATGCAGCATGTCACTTGATCCATCCAATATATCAAATGTTATTTTGGAGGGAAATTACATTAAGAAAGCAATAATAAAATGAACATTTTTTTTTAAATTTCAAGGCACTTTCAAGTCAACTTCTCAAATGCAAGAATTTTTTCAAGGTTGTATGAACCATGCCTAAAATATACAGATTGCAGTTGCCTCTCTGCCTATGAATATAAAGTGTGCAGTTTTACAAAACAAAGAAAAAAAAATTCAACGTATGTATGCTGTTTAACATTCCATCATGAACTAGTATCCAAAATCAACTTGATATGCTTTTCAACTGGTAGACCTCAAACTAATACATCAATTGTGATTGTCAGATCCATGGTCTGTTACATTTTATTTCCCATTTTAACAATGGTCATCAAATGTTTAGTCTAATGAATACAATGTCTGTTACATTTTATTTCCCATTTTAACAATGGTTATCAAATGTTCTGATGAATACAATGTCTGTTACACTAGACAAAACAAGTTACACACAAAACAATGTAAAGAAAGTTCAAGATCAATTAGCTGTATTACAACAATAACTACCCATCAAAATGTCAAGTAACGCATTAATGAAAAACTTACATGTAAGGTTAGTTGTAAAACATATAAAAATGGCATTATGTTCACTTCTTTTTGATGGTCATCATGTGCATAAAGGTCAAGTGTGAATAAACTTTACAATATTCACTTACTGGCTTCATTCAATTGTATAAATGTGTTAAGTGTTACACTCTATACGGTCTGCTTGTTATCCAACAATAGATCTAATTGTAAATTTTACAAAATGGGGCAACCTAAGCATTCTAGATATAGACTAAATATACCAGTTGTGGATATTGTATTCCCTTACATGGAACTACCCCATAATTCCTTTTTTCCTGTTTTGTTATTTATTTATTTATTAAAATAAATATTTTGTAAACACTACAAAACATAAACTTATTATTGCATTAAGAATGAATTGTTGAATACATCTAGAGTGGTCCAACATCAACAGTGAGCCATAAGGACCAAAAGTGTTGAGTATATTGCTTCCAAGACTACACATGGTGTGTTTGATTATAAATATGGCTCTACACTGTAGATGTACAAGACTACACATGGTGTATTTGATTATAAATATGGCTCTACACTGTAGATGTACAAGACTACACATGGTGTGTTTGATTATAAATATGGCTCTACACTGTAGATGTACAAGACTACACATGGTGTGTTTGATTATAAATATGGCTCTACACTGTAGATGTACAAGACTACACATGGTGTGTTTGATTATAAATATGGCTCTACACTGTAGATGTACAAGACTACACATGGTGTGTTTGATTATAAATATGGCTCTACACTGTAGATGTACAAGACTACACATGGTGTGTTTGATTATAAATATGGCTCTACACTGTAGATGTACAAGACTACACATGGTGTGTTTGATTATAAATATGGCTCTACACTGTAGATGTACAAGAGTGTTCACATGCTGAACAATGTTGCACCTTGAGCAAGTGCACTAAACTACTCAAAACTTCAATGTACCCCTAAATTTAACAAATCCCAATATCTAGATTATTACAGGCACAGTAAGGTACATAAAACATCCCCTGATAGCCCAACCAAGGGTAAGATTGATCAGGTATTATTATTTCAAACACACAAAAACATCCAGAACTTAAGTTATACCAATAGTATAGTTATATTGATCATAAAACACTGCTCTGGAAGCAGTAGCAATATAAGTAAAAACACTTTGGATTTAATGCTTAAAATTTAACCATTTTGTATAATTGGAATACATTAAAAAAAAATCATAAATTTTAATCATTCATCATAATTTCACTTATAATAATCAACTGTCCATAGCACTTAATATGTCCAATAAACTTTTTTGTATCTATTCATGGAAATTCCAAAGAGGGTCAAGTGGTCAGTTTCAAAGTTTGTATATGTATTAGTATTACACAAGAATGGTAGAGGGGCCCCGAGTGGCTCAGTGGTCTAAAGCACTGTCCGTTACGGACCACTGCCATATCACCACTGTCTGCGTGTGTTCGAGTCTAAGATTCTGCAAATGTAGTTATGTGAGAAAGCTTGCCAGTAGCTTCTCATGGGTCGGTGGTTCTTTCCGGGTGGTTGTCCGGGTACTTTCTCCACCATTAAAGGAGACTAGAAATGAAATTTTTTATTTTATAAATGTAATTCTGTACAAATTCTAATTCAATTATAATATTTAAAAAAAATAATATCGTGTGCGGATATTGATTATATTGCGAAGAAGATACAATGATTCCGTAAATTGCCGAGTATTTCCGAGTTTTAATAAGACGACAGATCACGTGGTCTCGTGACGTCACACTAGCCAGTCCTCGTATACAAACAGAAACATGGCAAGCGAGAAAGACCATTGATAACAGTTTTCATCGGAAGTAATTTTTCACACACACAAAAAACAACACTCCACAAATAAATCTGCGAGGAGGAAATCATATGTAATTAATTTCAACATAAAGAAGCTTCCTTTCTATGATTCAATTACTGTGTATTTTACATGCATGCTCCAGTTAGCGTATGACAAATCTGTAAGTATATACATGCTTCGTTAAAATAGATTACGTACTGTACTGGTCAGTGCTGAAAGAAATGTTTTAAGCACAGGCCCCAGGCTGATGATTTAAATAAACTTACTAGCCCTGACTGAAATTCCACAAACCTGAACAGTTCATATATGTTAACTTACTAGTCGGGAGAAGAAAGAAAGAAAATAAATTCCAATTTTGGAGGTATTTCCTCCCTATGTCGTAATATCTCTCTTGATTTTTCGCAGTTAACTCCCGATTATTTCAATATGTCTCTCAATTTTCATTTTTCAGAAGAAGAAAATCCATATATAATTGTTTTATCAAGTGTGCAGTCCACAGATGTCATATTCTATTTTATCACTTGTGAATATTGTAGTGAAGAAATAATTAATATCACAGAACAGTTTTTGTCTTCAGTAAATAGTTTAAGATTAAACATTATTCATGTAAATTTCAGATTGTTTAACTACTACAGAAGTACTTCTTGTAAAAAAAAAATTGTCACCAATTAGTTTAAAATTCATGAATTATCACAATGAAGGCTGCGTAATTTTCTCTGCAAACAAAATCTCCATTTCCGCCAAAAAAAAACTCGGCCAGTTAACACCTGACATTCCTCTACCATATATGTAAAGTTTCATGACCATGATTAAATTAAAAGAAGAAATAAAAAAATATGACGCAGTTTATGTGCCCCTAAAAAACTAATTCAAAATAAATATTTAATTCAGTAAACAGTGTTACATATCTTAACACTTAAACTAAAGGAAATAGGGTGGGATATAAAATGTGGGAAAACAATGGCCACATACATGTATGGTAACGTTTGACTGCAGATTTGAACTCTTAAAATGAAGTCTTTGGCCTCGAAATTACAACAAAATTTGGCATCGTTTATTTGCCAATGAATTTCTGGTGCTTACATACACTCTCTAGCACATGGTTTCTTTGAATTATGTCAGAGGGCCAGTCCATTTCACAAGATAAGTGCAATGATAAGGAATAATTGTTAATGTGTTAAACTGTCATTATGTTTGTGTACTTAATTCTAACCGCTAACTATTATGCAGACCAGAATATGAAAAAAAGGTCTTGTCCTGGGGGGATAATAAGGTGCATCACAGAGAGTAATTTTGCACATTTGGGCAAATGGGCGGGTCAATAGTCGCCTCCCCCAATTTCTATTGTCAGACAGTTAATGTGAAACTTTGATTTTATATCGGATCTCTTTTCTTTTAATCGCTGCTATTTAAACTGCCCAAAGGACATTTTTATATCAGTTCCAATCACTACAGATTTCCGTTTATACATTTTACGTGTAATAGGCATAGACTGAAAGGTTGAGTTTTTTTAAATAATTTTTTAAATACTTTTTTTAAATTACTTAAATTGTTTTTCTCGAAACACGACAGTTCAAGGGTTGATAATCTTATTATTATTATTTTTTTTAGCAAGCTTCCATTTGATTAAAGTCAGATCTCAATTACACATAGGGCAGTGGTGACTTTATTTAGATTCTAATCTTGAAGAAGAAAAAAACATTTCATCAGCACGATCAGGTGTCGGGCTGTCATATTTTTTATTAGCACTTACTCTGCCTTCTGCCTATTTTCATACATTTGACACTCTTTACCAAGATTTAAAATATACAATGGTATGTCTGGAACAGTTTCAACTTATAGTCTAGGCTTAGCATTCGTGTATCCTAGAGGTTCTGTTTTTTAGGATCCCTCTGGTAACATTCCTTTGAGAAATGTAATGAGCACAGAGTGCTATATGGTGTTGCTTTTAAATCAACTTGATTGCAATAATGTATCTATACTTTTTTTTATGCCTTTATCTTTCAGAAAAGAAAAAAAATGAACTCCACAGCCTTTTCTATGTATGCTATTACACCCATAAGCAACACAAAACGGCATGGTACTCTATATGAAATGAACCTTGCAACTGTAGGTCTGGATGCTGGAGTCGCTAGTATGACATCACTTTCCGAAAGTAACCGAATAGGTGCGGAAAATATGCATACGAGGTCACGGAAACTCAGCACCTAGAAGATATGCCAATATCTCAATATTGGCAGTACGGTCGCACACGACACTTCAGAATCATGTTTTTCTCTGCAGTGTATTTAATATTATTGTATATTTCCGCTGGTTTCTAGTCTCCTTTAATAGTGGCCGCCATGTATAGCCTATATTGTGCTGAAAAATGGTGTTAAACCATAACAAACAAACAAACAAACAAGAATGGTAGATACTAGCTGTTAATAAATTTACTTGTTTATGAAATCAACCCTTAATTAAAGAGTTCAAAATATCCAATGTTAATCATAATAAACAGATAAAATATAAATTCAAATCTCTGATACTTTTGTTTTAATTAAACCTGCAACATTTACTTGTACATGTAAAAACATTTTAACTTAGTCCCCTGCATGTAAATATTTACAAAACTAGTACTAGTACTTTCTTCAATGGAAAAACTATTTCTTTCTGAATTACATAATTTCCATATCATTTGCAGGATAATGTATTTACATTACTAGTAGGGCATAACCGACTTTTGATCCGGAAATCGGATTCCACCGGATAGTATGAACTTCCGATAATCGGAGTCGGACAAGGCAGGAACGACCGATTCGGATAATAAAAATAATAAAGTTGAATTTCTATAGCACCGTGTCTAACACTGCGTGTCATTCGATAGTGCGTTAATAAAGTTAAATAAGAAGTCAGAAAAGTTCAATATGGTCAACACAACCACGCTGTGAGACAATCTATTTGAACGGACGGGTGAAAACCGGAAATGAAGCCGGATATGGTAAAGTACTAAGTAACATGCTAGACACGGCAAAACCAGATACCAGAAACTCGGAAACGGAAGATAAAATTTTTTAGAAAAAAATATACGGATTTAGCATTTCCGATTAATTGAATCGTATCCGGATTCGGAAAAATTTCATGCCCAAAATCTGGAATCGGAAATCGGTAGAAAAATGCTAATCGGTTATGCCCTAATTACTAGTTGGCAAGAACTGGTTGTAGTGCACATTACACATATCTGGTTGATTTAGTAACTATGCTGATAAAATGTCTTTAAACTGAATTATTAGATTTTTGAACATGTTTCCCAATAGAACCTTTGATTTGTAACAATATACTTTAAAGAAATGCCATTCCATGTTTGTAATGCTACTGCACAATTTTATAGTCCTAAAAAAACATCCAAGCACGTGTCCTGGCAGTATGTACAGTTGCATAATCATAGAAAACAATGCAATGATCCAGGAGTTTTTCTTCTACTGAAATCGATAGATATATTCAACAAAGATTTCTCTGGCAAAATGAATCCTGTGATAATAAAAGATAAAAGATGTACAGGAAATGATGCATGTCAAACGCATTAAAACAGCAGTCGGCATTTCATTAAGCCTAAAAGGAAAACAGGAGAAGAGGTTGAGTTTATAATTATTTCAAATAAACAGCACTATTATGTACATATTTAGAAATTTTGGTCAAGCTTGCAACCAAAGTTTCAGCTAACATTTGACGTTTCTTATAAATAACATCCATCTCATTAGCAATAGTCCACCAGCTAAAGTTACCATGTACTTTTCCAGCTGAATAATCTATTTGCTCAGTCATTTCCAAGACAGTTTTGAAGTTGTTAAGCGAGCAATCTATTTTTTTTCCTGTCATTTCATAGATCACTTATTTAGTTGCATGGTGAACCATCTATTTTATGTCATTTCAAAATCGCTTTTGCAGTTGCACAACAAGCCATCTATATTTTGCTGTTGTTTCAAAGATTGTTTACAGCTGCACATTGAGTCATCTATTTTTTTATGTTATTTCAAAGATTGCTTTTGTAGTTCCACAGCAAACCATCTATTTTTTTAATGTTATTTCAAAGATTGCTTTTGTAGTTACACAGTTAGCCATCTAATTTTTATGTTATTTCAAATATCATTTTATAGCAGCACAGTATTTAATGGCCACCAATCTTTACTTCAAGTTTCAACCAGCCACGATAAATGATAATGACAATGCTGAATTAATTGTGAATGATACTTCCAGATTCAAAACTGTTTTATAAAGGACTGTAATATTTGGCTTATCCACAGGCTTCACACATTTACTTAGACACATGTGCTAAACTGTGTAGAATCCTTGCGTAACGTCACATACAGTGTTAAAAATTACCATTGACCTGGTGCCAATGTATTTGTCATAAGACATGGCATTTATAAAATGGTGGTCCTGAGGGATAATCCCAAGCTGAATCACTATATTTGTACAAACATTGTGTGTGTAAGCAACAAAGACTATGTAAATTAGCTCAAACATTTTCAACCTTGCAAACATCTTAAATTTTGTACATCCAGCTGAAATATTCATCCAGTCATGTTAAAACCGTGCTGATGTGGACTCAAGTCTTACCCAATTAATATTCAAGTCTTACCCAATTAATACTCAAGTCTTACCCAATGAAATGCTGAACACTGAAAAATCATTACAATTGGGGGCAAACAGCTCGTATTAAGAATCTCTATTTTACATCTGTTTTAGGCCTTTATGGTCAACAGCATTTTTAACTGAGTTTTAGCACTGGTCACAATACAGTCAATCAGGGTCATCACACTTCATTTATTCATTTATGATCCAATCTGAACAGGTTAGAGAATGCTCTGCCCAGCCAGCATATAATGACAGCTGATACGAGTTTACCCTGTTCACAGCTAGCTACATAATCGGCTGATGCTGTACGAGGATTATTTAAAACGTTTTGACTATTAGTGCGCTGTACAACAAAGTTCTTTATTAGCGAAGAGTAGTACATCAGTGCATTCCCTCAATGTCACCACCAAGCACCAATTAACACTTTCTCATTCTCATTACTACACTTCCAATATCCCCATTGCAACTTTCAGCTGAAAACAGGATTTAGCCTAAATCACTTGAAGCCAAAATTAGGACTGAAAGGAGGATATGGAAAAGTCTGGATGCTGTGTTCCTTCCGGAAGTCTGTCAGATATGCTGGTCATGTAGCAAATGTGCACAAATGGCTTGGTAACACTCCACAACTTCTGACATATTGGAAGCATACAAATGTCTTGTGACTTGAGAAAAATCAAGCACAGGTAACTGAATGACCATGGCTTTTGCTCTGAAATAATATGCATGTAAAAGAACTCTACTTGAGTCTGACTACATCCAACAATTTGTGGTCAATGTTCATTTTCTCGGAACCAAACTTTAATTTTGTCTTTGAAACCTGGTTCAAGAAACTGCATCTATGTTTCGTCACTCATGGCAATCTCATTAGACCATCTATGGTCACTCTGTCATATCTGGCAATTACAACCCAATAATGTATTTGATCACCTGACGAAAAAAAATGCATTACCTTTTTTCCACAAACCTTTAGGCCTCAAATGATTCTTTAATATATTCAAAACAGCTGAGGAATTTGTTGTTGTTGTTTCAGCACACAATAGGCTATATATGGCGGCCAGTATTATTGGTAGAGAAAGAACCCAGGAAAACCCCGGAAAGAACCAATGATCCATGAGAAGCTACTGGCAAGCTTTCTCACATAACCACATTAGCTGAATCTTAGACTCAAACCCACGCACACAGAGGTGAGATGGCAGTGATCCACAACGGAAAGTGCTTTAGACCACTCGGCCACTCAGGGCCCCTGCTGAGAAATTCATGCCCATGATAATGGAAATATCTTTCACTGGAACAAATGTCTTCATCAATTTCCACTTACACAATCGCCACTTCCAACCCACCAAGTACTGACAACTGTCTTCCAGAATTTGGATGGATTTGTGACCTTCTTTACAACAGGGACCCCGAGTGGCCTAAAGCACTCTTTGTTACAGATCACTGCGATCCTCAGTTTGTGTGGGTTCAAGTCTCTTGATTCGGCCAACGTGGGTATGTGAGAAAGCTTGCCAGTAGTTTCTCCTGGGTCAGTGGTTCTTTCCATCGGTTTTCACTGGCTCTTCTTCCACCATTAATGCTAGCCGACATGAATATCCTATTATGTGCTAAAAAATGGTGTCAAACCCTAAAACAACAACATTCTTTACAATAACGAAATCCCCTCAAATTGTACGATATAATGGTGAATGACATCAGTAAACCTCATCCAAATTAGCACTGATATCAGCATTTTACAGTACATGTATGCTCTTTGTCAGTACAAGAATTGTTCTCCAACATTTTTAGGTTGCTGACATACATGTTACATCACACACAACTATCTATCATTTTACTGATTGTTAACTTGTCTATCAATGGGAATTGAATTTATTGACATTTTTTATAAAAAAAATGTCAAAACAAAATATTCAGAGTTTTACAGATATCTCTCAAGCAGTACATATAAGATGTATTCAACATATTTCACTCTTGCAATAGAGATGCTCTTGAGTGTAGTTCAACAATGAATCTCCACCTGAATTTCTCTCACCAGGTGTAACATTCATTCATCTTCACTACAAGGGTGGATTCTACCCAGTCAGTTTATGGATTTTGCATTTATCTCTAAATGACCTGATGTAGATGATAACATCATGGGTCATAAATCAATTACCCAACATAACAGTGTAACTCAAAACATGACTCCATATATAAATTCAAGAAATATCACTGTGGAGTATGGTGTAATTCAGTGGTTCTTACAGACACGAGTAGATATGGCCAATGCACACTTTACTCTACTGCAAAATACTAATACTTACAATCTGGTGTGTTGAAAGACTCATGAGTAGGATCCTCGCCACATTTTCGGCCTCGGGTTCGATGATGTCGATGTCTATGACGACGTTTCTGTGGAACATGGAGCCCAATATATACTGTATCTGCAGATCTGTGTTCTAAATGAAAGAAGAAGACACCTTTAGAGAAATCAGTTCTTTGCATATATACAAACATATACATGTACACTCTATGCATAATCTGCAAACCCATTTACTGTACTGCTCATGGTGCTACAAGTACACTGTACTCCCAACATTCTCTTGACAAACACTTTCAAGATCAAAGCATGACACTACAGTGATGTAACAATCAATGTTGAAGCTGAAAGATGAAATCACAGTATTAAGTGGGTTTAAGATTACTAATTTACACAAGGTCAGATAGATGAACATAACTCTCGAAATGCTACTTACTATATATAAGTGATCATTTCTACTGTCACAAATATACCACTCTAAAACAAAATCCCTATAACCTAATTCTAAATTCTTTTTATATGTCACTAAAGAATTTATATTAACATAAGAATTACTGTGGTGATTTATTTCATTTATAAAAAGTACTCTCTATCAAAGTTTCATGTACATGTCCCTTTAATAACTTTCACACATGAGGGTCCAAAACATATGGACTGCAGCAGAAACAAGGGTACAAGTTACCAACGGCCTTCTGAAAAAATTAAGATAGAGGAAAATAACAAGAAATGGGTGGGGGATGTTCATTTCAAAACTGTGCTGGAAATAATTGTCAATAAAGCTTTTGCAACGAAGTTGTTCGACTTTTCCATATAAATTACCATTAATTTTAAGATAAACAAATCTCTAAAAGATCATTAAAAACATTTGTCCATTAAATTTTAACAGTGTGTGCCAGCAAAAACATTGTGTACTACATCAATGCTTTTTGCATATTAATGCTGATACATTTGAGTGTTTTGCTTATTCAGAATAAAATTAATTTCAAAACCTTTCAGCATTTCTTTTGAGGAAAACACAATGTTGAAACTATATATTTTTTCTTCTATTAGTAGAATACTACTGTTATGATTTCACTGCAAGTAATAATACATCTATGTTTATCATTAAGCAAACACACTGATGACAATTCTGAAATTTTAAATTTAAATTCACTACAAACTATAAAACCTAAAATCTGGACACAAAATTGGCTTCCAGCCATCAGTGAATTTTGGATGGAAAAAATAAAATGGGTCCAAAAAATTAGGTTTTTTCCCTCTGTATTTTGTAGTGCAACTAAAATGTCCAGATTATTTGGTATCTTTGTAGAGCTAAATCTGTCTACCCTTCTATAATAACACCCACTTTAGTGTATTATACATGACCTTGACGTTACAGACCTTGGAGGTAGGCTACTACCTCATGCCCCGTAAACTCGGTATTAGAGGTTAATGTGTTAACAGATTTCACAAATATGATCCAAGAGTTATTTAAAAAGCCCATGTACCCAAATACGAGTGAGGCTGAGGAAAGGGAGTCAGACAATATTTACAATGACTAGACCACGGCAATTTATAAAAAAAAACTATTGAGGATTTCAGAACTTTCACAGACAATGAGGATAAATTTATGGACTTTGTACCACATGATGCTAAGTTGAGACATTTATAGGATACTGTGAATGAGAAACAAAATGTGGATTAAGCTTTAAGTGTTTATTTGTGGAGTAAATATATTAAGAGATATTGCGAATCAGAACTATTATACTACTGTATGACCTAAAACTGAATTCATACTTTTATCATATAAATGGATTTAAACTGTCAAACACTGCGGATTTTAGTGGATTTAATCAGAACAAATTGAAAGTTATCAATTTATTTGTGACATATTCTAATCAATAATATAAGTGTGCACATAATTTCGATTTTTAACGTAGCTTTAAAAAAAAAATCAGTCATATCAATATGATGTGTAGCACTGGGGCATCATGTTGCAGACATGTAGCATGATGCAGTGATTAATCTACCCCTGCGTCCCGCGTCCAGCATGCACAAAACATGGCTGGGACTCATTAGTTGTTCATATGTGCATTCCTTTGGACGCAGGACCAACATCGTGCTTACTGTGAATTTTATTTAACAGGACTTTCTTTTCACAAGCAAATATTATCTCTGCACCGGTCATGTGGTACTCACTCCTTAACAGTATACTATTATGGGATGTCATCAGTTCCCCTCATGTTTCTGGTTAAAATGTCGCCAAAGAAGATGATGAAAATTGACCCTAAGCAAAGGACATTGGATATTTTGTTTAATGATTAAAATTCCACTGATCAGCAGCATTTGGTTTCGTCATCTGATGTTCAGGATGCAAACGTGTGCTCAGCCTCCAGCGTAATACATAAATTACCAAAAATTCAACAGTTTCAGCCGAAGTGGTTAAAAACGGCTTATAGACAATTTGGCCCAACTTGGACCGAAAATAAGACAATTTGGCCCAACCAAAGACAATTCGGCCCAATTTTAAAATACAACTCACATGTATTTATTTGTAACATATATTTTGACAATTCTTATATAATATGTTTTATAATAAAATTTGGAATATTTTGTGAACAAGATAAATGTTTTCCGAAGTTATAATGGTTTGGAAAAACCGGAGAAAGAAAGGAGTATAGTAGAGCTGTACGCTTAGGTCTCAAAAACTTAATTCTCAAGCAAAACAAGAGATATTCTAATATTGGATATATTTGTTACAAATAAATGTATACAGATAAAATGGTAGAAAATTGCATAATTAGTTATTTTGTGATAATTTGACATAAACTTAATTCAGAACATGATTCTGTTTTGCTGTTATATGTTACGAAAAAGATAGAAAAATGTGCACAATGAAAGGTGCATCTTTACCAAAATTTCTTGTATTTTAAATTTCATTTAATTTGCTAATGAATATTCAAAACACCACAAACAAGTTGTCAAATTAATATCATTCTAATCATAACAGTTTCCGATTCAAAATATTAGCGCGAAAGTTTACAACGTGTATGCCTTTTTAGTCAATCCAAACATATAACGTATGTATCAGAGACATACGACAAAAGACTGTTCATTAAATATATAATCGTTTTCACTCAGTTTTCCCTTTTGATATGTATATTAATGTATCTCAATGTGTTTGCAGAATCATTGTACTCATTACATTTGAGCGGGACTCATTATTTGAATATATGCGAGTCCTGTGACTCATTGGGATGAAATTGTAGATTAATCACTGATGATGTCTCACCCAGTCACATTATCCCGACAACAGGCCAACCGGTCCTAACACTAACCTCTTAAATTACTTAATGCCAAGCGACAAGCGTGGCAGCTGTTAGTAGTATTTTTTTAAATTTTTTTTATGGTTTAACGCCCTTTTTTTAGCACAATATAGGCTATACATGGCGGCCAGTATTAATGGTGGAGGAAGAAACCGGACAAACCCCGAAAAGAACCACCGACCCACGAATAGCTACTGGCAAGCTTTCTCACATAACTACATTTTGCCAAATCTTAGACTCGAACACACGCAGACAGAGGTGAGATGGCAGTGGTCCGTAACAAACAGCGCTTTAGACCACTCGGCCACTCTGGGCCCCGCATTTTTGTTAGTCTTTGGTATGACTCGGCTAGGGATAGAACCCATAACCTACCATAATCCAAGGTGGATACTCTAACCACTAGACCACCTGAGCGGTCAATTATCCAAGTATATTTTACATAGTTTTGTTATTAATTTTCCTATCTTATTATGTCCCTATGATCCAGTTGGACTTGTTTATATTTCCAAAATGCAGCTGTGCGTCAATTAATACAAGTCACCCCTTCAGATGAAGCCAACCTGCATAATTTAACCCACTGAGATAATGAAATAACTGTTCATGCCAGAAAATTGTGAAATGTAGGTCACAGTGACCTTTTTGTTGCCCTAGTACAGTAATAACAGGGATGCATGTAATTATAGTCTGATAATTACAGCAGGAAGAGAACCTAGATAACAAATACAAAACAAAAAATATATAACTCAAGCAAGTATGAATTCAAGGTCACAGTAGCCTTCCTTTTATGAGGAGCATGCAGATCTTATCAAGATACATCCCCTGATCAAGTTTCATGATTCCACACACACACACACACACACACACACACACACACACACACACACACACACACACACACACACATATATATATACATATATATATATATATATATATATATGATTATATATATATGATTATATATATATGATACAATATGATAAAAAATGTACTAACTGCAAAAGCTTCACAAAGAATGTACAAAGTGTGTGGCCCCTCAGCACAGCAGTGGCAATATGGCCAAATGTGATATGTAAAAATGAGCAATTGCATACAAACTTTAGGAAGAGTATGTGTTTGCAATTTGGATTTTTAATGAAGCTTTAAAAAAAATTCAATCATATCACAATATCTGCAGTGTGGCCAACCAGTCTTAACACTAACCTCTTAATACTGAGCACCAAGTGAGGCAGCTGCTAGTACCATTTGGGTATGACTCAGTTGGGGTTCGAACGCACAACCTTTTGCATCTAAATCACATTTTTTTGATCCACACTGTAGTATTTTGATCCACACTGTAGTACATGGCATGGTGTATGTGATCAACAGTCCCCTCCAGTGGCCTAGTGGTTAGAGCATTCACCTTGGATACAGGAGGTCATAGGTTTGAAACCCCAGCTAGTTCATACCAAAGACTTGTTAAAAATTAATGGTACTAGCAGCCTCCCTTGGTATCAGCATGTGACTGAGTGGAACACAAACCTACGTGTCTGAGAATGATACCCCAGTGCTAGATATCACTATAAACTGCCACACTGCAAACATCATAGAGATACGACTAAAACTGTTACAGCTATGTTAAAAATCCAAACACACACACACACACAAACATCAATATACTAAAGTATGCATGCAAATATCAATTTCAAGTCAGCACAGACAAAGGTGTGGAAATTAAGGAATAATGCTATGAAACTGTCAACATTGACAGCAAAAAAACAACTGTCAATAACAACAAAAACATCAATGATAAAAAATCTGACGTTGGAAATCACTGCTTTAATAAAGATCTCTATTGTACAATATTCAAACAGAACTAAATTAGCCACAGCTAGGATCAAAACATTCCGTCTTTTAAGTGGCTGGGACCAGTGATGCCAAACATGGTAGTGGTGCGGACCTTTGTTGTCTTGACTACACAAAAATAAACAAAAGATGGAATTATCAATTAAGTCATTTTCTTATTTTTTGAAAGAAACAAGATATTCCAGTTATAATTAATTGTTTATTGAGGTAACATGCAAATACATGGATATCAAAATGAGTGTTGTATGAAGTTGAAAAAAGAAATGGTGGAAACAATGCCCTCAACATTTGAGCTGGGCATGTTATTGTTCGCAGAACATAGGGAATTTTACCTGTACCATTCAGTTAATTTTTTTAAAGTAAAGGTATCTACCACCACGGGTAGAGCATGAGGCAGCTTCTGAATGCCCAAAAAGAATGATGTTCTAGGGTGGAAAATTAAAACCTACAATACAGATTTTAGAAACGAATGGACAGGAGCAACTCTAAATTATTAACTGTAGAAAAAGAGTTTGTTAACTGTGGCATACTACTTGTCCATAGGTATAATTTCTTGATCAAAGTGGCTTCAAACGTTTGTACAACATGGCATCCATGAAAAGAATGACATACAAGTACATCTAACTTCTGCACATGGCCTGAAGAAGAGTGGTGTGCAAAAGGTCAAAGGGTTGAACTGACTTTTTCTATACTCTGGGAGGATGTATTCACATCATATGGATGGTACATTTATGGCATGAAAATAGATTTTGCCAAGCAATAGCAACAGGATAAGTAATTGCTGCTAATAAAATTTTAATCGCTTGTCAGGATCTGATGTGACGTATGCACTTTAATCCACAGAATGAACAAAGATTTTTTTTTTACAACAGATCTATTTTGTAAAGGAATTTGTTCAGAACAGTATGATATTATAAATGTTGTTCCATTGGAGGCTTTCACATTTCCACTGGCCAGGTATATTACCAGTATATGCACTATCCTTTGCACCATTATGGCATCATCTGCACTTCCATCAGCAAGTAAAGAAATGAATTTACAGAAATTCAGACTTTCCCTACCATCTTCTCTCATGACTAAATTGATAGATAGAATGAAGTCTCTTGCCCTGAATTTGTTCTTATACCCTCTCCCTCAATAACTCATTCACAACAAGGTTAAAAAACATGCTGCATTTTGGGGCCCAGGTGGTAGGGTGGTCTAAGCAGCCTAACTTTAGGGATGAATCACACATCTCACCTGTCTAATTGGGTTCAAGTCTTGCTGGGTAAAAGTGAATATGTGAGTAAGCTTGCCCATAGCTTAATGAGGTTTTCATTCCTCCATGTTTTTACTCCACCAACATGTAACAGCAGGCATGTAGAGCCTATCATGTGCTGAAATATGATGATAACCCCCACAAAAGAAATATGCTAGTTAGTGTCATGCATTCACTATGCTGAATAGGCCTTGTGAGGTCAGGAATTCACCGTGAACAGATTTGCTGAATTCTGTTTTTGTCAATTTCATTCACAAATACACTGGTTGAATTTTCAAAGTATGCCAGTTTGGGATATTATTGGAAATTCTTGTTTTGCAAAAGAACTTCTCCTTCATTGTCGAAGAATTCAGGCCAGAGATAACTATCTGCCTAATGCAACTGAAAATTTATCAGTCTCCTTGTAGTGCCATATGTGACATCAGGTCCTTCTATTACAAGAGTTGCCAAAGGATGCAAGGGGTTTGCAAGACATCCCCAAATGGGGAGAAATGTTTATCTTCTTTTTTTTCGCCCCTCCACTCTGTAATGAACTTGTATTCTCTGAATCTTATTAAATGGCCTCCTTGCAAAAATAATTTAGTAAACGCATTTTATTGACATGGCAACTGTCACCATGCTTGACAACTACATCTAAAGTGATAAAATGTGAAATTAAACCTTTCCTTAATTACCATACTTACCTCACTTCAAATGCATCATTAGACATGGAAGTTAATACTCTAAATACTCTATTTAATTAATTCAAAACTAAAAACATCATTCATCACTAATGTAGTAAAATAGTTTAATTGGAGTGACTTGCTAAATTACAATCAATTGGTGACTTCTTTCTCGAGGATATGATTTGAGCAAACACAATAAAAGAAAACCATTTAAAACACTAGATATGGTTTAAGTAAACACAATACTGTACATGAAAGCCATTTAAAACACTGGATATGGTTTAAGTAAACATAATACAAGAAAGCCATTTAAAACACTGGATATGGTTTGAGTAAACACAATATAAGAAAGCCATTCAAAACACTACTAATTAATCATCCAGGATTTTTTTTTATTTATAATATTTAGAATGGCCAATAATTTTGTCACTTTGCCCAATATTCAGTCAAGTAGTAATAGATTGCAGGTATATGCAATAGTTATCAATGACCACCATATATAATATAGGATGAAGATCTACTATTTAAATAAATTCATGGATAGAAGCAGAATCACACACTGAGTGCAAACATTGGGCATGAATGGCCAGAAAAAGGCAAATGACATTTATTTTTTAAACATGTTAAAAAAAACACATGTCCAAGACTAGCAACTTGGAAAATTTTACTTGCCTAAGGTCAAAAACGAATACTCCAGGACATTAGGATATGGGATTGCTCAGCCCTGCATTCGGGTCACTGACCATGATATCACTGAATCAACTGACTCCAATATCATGAAGTCATTAATAACATTAGGTGATTAACTCTAATACAGCCAAACATGTTCTTAGCAGCAGCTTCACATAAACCTCATAGGAACAAGTCATAAGCCAAGTTGTCATGCACTGTTATTTTGCATAGGTATACATTTATTAGTCCACACATTCGTGCCATTGGCACTGCTTATATTATAGGCAATTGATTAAAGCCACATAAGCTATGACGTAAGCTTGATGCTGTTTCACATTTAGGTCCTATTTCAATAATTGTCTACACAAGTGTTAGAATGAACCCCACTCTTGTTATGCTATAAGAAAAATAAGTGGAAATAAGTCATAATGCTGCTCCTTTGCAATTCAATGAGTTGCCTCGAGTGATAAACACACACACAAACACACACTATCTCACAATATGCAATACAGGTGCATTTACATATCACAGTATCCATGAATCTTTCATTCATTTGAGTTTTATTTTATACAGATTTATTAATAGACATAACACAAACATGATCTTTGTTCTGTACTCCAACTTATCAGTCACGATTCAATTTCCCTTCATTATTCCGTACTCTCTTTTTATTTTATTTACCTCATTATTGATTCATATCATGACTAGAGGAGCTCAAGATAAGAATAACATATATTAGATATTAAACTCACCAACTTTGAAGTATAATTTGATGGGGTATTTTTGGAACATTTCTAAACACTAAACTTGCACTCTAAGACCAAGTTTCAACTACCCATATGTTAGTCTTACCTTTCTGAATGTGTAAACTGTCTTCATAATCAAAACTATTTATGGGTGTGTCTGATTACAAAGCTCTATCCAAGTGAGTGTTCTATTGTGTTATCATTCAAATCTGCACAGAACATCTGGAACTTGAAACATTAGCATAGCTGTTATTGATCAACCACAATCATTAAAGAAGGACTGTTCTTACAGTAAGAAGAGCGAGTCAAGAACTTCGGACAACACTGGAAATACTCAAGATAAATAGTTTTGCATAATCTGAATGCATTAAATATCTTGATGCATTTTTGGTCCAGTTTTCTATGTAAAATACACAGATACACTGGTTGTTCTCTAGAGCTCTTGATGACCCTTTAAAGAACAGCCACTTATCTATAACAGCCACTTATCTATAAATGCCAATTTTGACCAGACCCCAGAGTGACCATTACATACAGGTTTACATGTAGCTGAATAATATGTATCATTTATTGAAACTAAAAGTATATTATATGAACTGTACAGAAAAAATCTAAATCGCAAAAAATATCTAAAGAATACATCAACCTTTATTAATTGCTATGCCATTTAACAAAAACAATTGTTTCATACCTCTTTGCTCAGTGTATCCCCTAGCGGAACAAGACTGAGGGTCAAAACTCTCCTTGGTGTCAAAACTGGGAGTCAGACTGAGTAAAAAACAAATTTGGTATCTAAATTGGGGGTCTCTGAAATGCAAATGAAAGCTATGAATGATGGTGTTGTTGTTTTGGGGGTTTAACAACAAATCTCAGCACAAAGATATGTGGCCATTATAACTACTGGGTAGTACAGGAAGAACCTGGAAAACTCTGATAAGAACCACTGACTATTAGTCAGCTAGTGGCAGCATTCTCCAAATTGCCAAGCCTGAGACTCAAACAGACACGGACAAAGGTGAGATGGCACTGATTGGAAATGTCAGGTGCTTCAGAACAATCAGCCACCCTGTGCCCCACTATAAATACATAAATACTAGGGTGATGTCCTTCTGTAGCAGTTAGCAGCATCAGAGATGCTTTTTAGAGTCACGCATATCTCTTGTGGACTGGCCAGGCATGAGCACGAGTGATGACATAAAACTGAATCATAGACTTAAGGCAAAAATTAGTCTAACTTATTTGATAAAGAAAAACGAAACAGCATGAGCAAATCAACATATAGTGTGGTGTACCTGAAAGGATCCACAAACTCATTAAAAGTTCAGCTGGAATTATCCTTAATTTACAATTTGATATACAATCATAAATTTTTTGAATTGAACCAGCTAAATCTGCAATACAGGCTAGAAGTATTTAGCCTTTGATCAGGCTTTGGGGAAATGTGCTTGATAAATAAAGGTTGTGACCATCTGCACCCATATAAACAATATAAACAGATGGTGGCTAGGTGAAACACTGTAACAAAGAAGAAGAAAATCGACAAAGATCTCATTCGCCCCGAGGCATTACAGGATTAATTGGAAAGAGAAATGTTGAAACAATGTACTCAACCCTACACTGAATCCCTCTCAAAAGATTTCTCACTTAGTAGGACTACCGGCGTTGTGCGGGTTTTCACAAAGATAAATAAAAATACAAGCCTTTAAATTTACTGCATATATCTATCATTACTCCCTTTGATTTGTTTTGCTTTTGTTGGATTTAACGCCATTTTTCAGCACACAACAGGCTATACATGGCGGCCAGTATTAATGGTGGAGGAAGAACCTGGAAAACCCCAAAAAGAACCAACGACCCACGAGAAGCTACCGGCAAACTTCTCACAATAACCCATAATGGCAGAATCTGAGACTTGAACCAACGCAGATAGAGGTGAGATGGCAGTGATCCGTAATGGACAGCACTTTAGACCACTTGGCCACTCTGGGCCCCCTTTCTCCCTTTGATGAAAAGAAACGGTTATTCTTGCTGGCTATTCACATGATTTCAGCACTACAATGGCAGTTTACAAATTACATCATATGCTGGAATTTCACAAAACTGGTAGCTAGACAATTTTTTTATATATATTTAAACAATCTTTACGATTTATGTGGTTGTTGTTACAAAGGATTAAATGATGGTTATTGGTGTTTATCTCGCTATATGGTTGTTCGACTGTAATGTTATTTAGTGAGTGCTTTGTTTGCATACTACCCGTATCCTGAGCTCTCGTGTTTACAAGGATTAAATCATGGTCAGTGGATTTGATTTGTTTTGTTTTGTATTTTTGTGATGCGGTTGCTCACAGCAGTGTCAAAATGCATAATTTTCCAAGACTTCGTGGTCGCTGGTTGCATTCAGCAGGTGGTCACACATAGCAGAGCGTTTATGTAATAAAATAAATTCAGGCAATATGAGTATTGTCGGAAATGACAGGTGGTCACTTATAGCAGAGGTCACTCAATACAGGTTTTACTGCACTATTCTTTGATATGAATTCCCAAAACCTTTAATCAGAAACAAATCTAAACACATTCCAAGTACAATCATTTGACCATTATCTTGAAAAAGTTTCAATGTAATTATTGTTTCTGTTAAAGTTATTATATATACAATGTAATTTGATACTTTACATATTTAAGCACTATTTATTATTACATGTGTATTTTTTGTCATTACAGTGATTTGTTCCTCTTAAGAATTGTATATTATAAATGAATCATCCTCATAAATTAAAGTATTATTATTATCATCATAATTATTATGTACATGTACTTGCATTTTATTGCATCAGTGCAAAATAGTCATTATACAGTGGCAATTAAAGGTAAAGCATTTAAAACAATGAGATAGAAAAAAACATTTTTTCGTACTCAATGAATTTGTGCACTGAGGAAATGGGACACATCTTGGCTTGGGGAAAGATACTATTGTGGATTGGCGAAGTGGGTCCTATACTTTCCACCTTCACTTCATATAGCTTATAATCTGTACAAGGTTTAATAAAGACAAGCATCGAAGATATTAAAAAATGCACAAAACAATCATTTTATTCACCAATTTATAATTTCTAACTCAACTGCCACCAAGTAATCCCCCAATATTGTCTTCTTCACATTTGTAAACAAATGTAAAAGATGAGCCTGCTTGCTATCATTTTTGGTGGCAGGGTGGATGAAAGGCCAACACAAACACAAAGTAAACTGGTTTGCATCCATGCAATGCCTAATATGCAATGCCTAATACTAACATTTCAAATCAAACTGAAAAAGGAAGGAAAATATGCCCTTAAATTTCAGTGTTATAGAAAAATGTATGCAATCATCCAGAGCTGATGGAAAACAATCAAATCACTGGTGCTGTCTAAATAACACTTACTTGTGCATGTAAATATGGATGCCATGTTAATTTTAAACTTCCACTAGGTCAGAAATGAGGTTATACAATGTGAGGGACTGCTTGGTAACAACAAAGTTGGAAAACTAGAAATCAAGGAATAAAATTAATCAGATTTGTATGTTGCACATATAATCCTGGATGCTTATTGTTTTTAAATCAGTAGCGATGTACAAGCTACCATGGAGAGTGAGGTTGTGGGTAGAAATTATAGCATTTTCACAGAAAGATCATTTTCATAAGACCTTTAAATTCATGGTTAGTAACAGCCATGAAATCAATGAAAAATAGTAAATACATATGTAGGTTCATATGTTTCATATCAAGAAAAAGAGACCCAGCCAGAAATGTCACTCAAGGAAACACAAATATTTGTCCTGTGTGGACAAGTCAAATTTACATGCAGGCACAACATGTCAACAAATATATATATGCAATGGCTCAAAAAAATGACCTTAACACATTAACCCCTGAGCCATACAGATAGGTAGCCCCCCGATAGCAGAGATGGCCTAGAGCAGTGTTAGCCTTATCAGTGCCTGTATCCCTGAGACTCGCTGACAATACTTGGCCTGCAGATTTTTTTCAGAGAGCTATGAGTAATAAATGTTATTTTTTTGATTTATGTTCCTTTAATTAAGCTAAAATTTGGTACAGCAGTTCTCAATAAAAATTACGTACAAAATTGTATAAAAATTTTCAAACTACATGCAGAAATAAAACTGACACATAAAGATAAAATGAATTTCATACCAATTTGTTTCTCTTGCCATGAATAATCCATTAAAAAAAATCTATGATGAATTCACACTGAATAATTAACACTATCAACACGTGAAATTCACTCCATCTGATGTACATAAAAATTCCACTTGTCATCTCTATTGCAAACTAAACCTTGTGTAAATATTTCTTCAGTCTGCCAAGTAAAAGTCTACTTCCAGCGGCGGATTCTTGTAATTTTCTTCATTTTCTAATCTAAATATTTCCACTAATTTTGCTGCTATCGAAGTCAATTTTTTTCCCCTTTCTTGAGCAATGTACACTATCTATATAAGCTAACATTTTATTGGTTAAACTGCAAGGCATAATTAGGAAATGGCTTCAAATCAACCAATGGTTTGCGCCGATTCAAACTCTGCACTCGGGATACAAGCTATGCAAACTCAGCCCCGTTATCGAGACACTAGAGAGATGAGGCAGGTAACCAGACTTCCCGAAAGCTCAAAAAAAAGTGTCAGACATTCGGTCTGACATAACCTGAAAATCTGTCAGACCGAAAAAAAATCTGTCAGACCGACAAAATATAACAAAATTTAGGTATTTTGTAACGTGTTTTGTTTTCTAAGTGTAAATAACACATGTTAATCATGTAAAGTTAAGTCAAATTCACTGATAGTCTGTTGTAAACATGATCTGTTTATCAAAATTGTCAAGTTCATCTTAGTTTTTTAATGTACCTATATTAATAATTATCACTTTACCAAATTTAATCATTGCTTTGTAGAATTTTTAAAAATCTGATCTTATTTAATCATATTTACAGAATTTGTTAAACTTATAATGATTCATACTTTCATTGATGCTGTTCTCCTTGAAGACCTGCATAACATTCTCTAAGAGATCCAGAGACTTTGTTGAGTTTGGAGTGCTGATGTTCAGGAACCTTTCTTTAACAACACCTTTCATTGCAGTTCTTATGTATATGGTCTCCTGTTCATCTCCTGAGATATCTGTACTTCCATCCATAATAAAGGCAAAAAATGGATTATACTCTATAAAATTGACAGTTTTTTGCTTCTGTCTGTGCTATACTGCTTTGTCATTAATATATGTACTGCCTATGTCTAATTGTTTAGCTTTCAATTTCACACAGCCATGTATAATCTGATAGTGGACGATTATTTTTGGCTGCTGCGTGTGCATTTCTGAACAAATGCACTAATCTACTTCTTTCAGCTGCCTTTAATTGCCTAAGTGCTTTGCCGGCTTCTGACCCTAGTTTTTCCAGAGCAGTTTTCTGTCTGCCTGAAACAAACTCTGATGCTTTTTTGTGGGACTTGGAAAGTTTATGATCATTTATTGTTGACATTCTAAAATTTGTACATCCGATGATAAACGCGTTTGTGTTTCACAAATTTTCATCAGACCTCGCTTTCTCGCCGTAGAAACTGAGACACATGGCACACTGCATAACTTGCTTTATTTCATCAAATATTAACCAGTCTCTGTTTTCTTTCCATTTATCATTAAAGGTTCTTTCATTTATCATTAAAGGTTTTTCATAATCCTTTTTCTTTTCTTTCAATTCTTCATAAGATAGTTTTCTTTTTTTCCCTGGTTTCTCTCCGTCGTAATATTTCAACGAGGCCATGATGACCGGTGAGCCACATAACTGTTTATAACAGGCGTAGCGATTGGATCGCTCAAAAGCTTGTAACCAATGAAATTCTGTTTAACAAACTAGATTCATTAACGACTACTCGAGCGGTACAGAGTGAGAAAACTGCTGGACAGTCGGTCCGATGCCGACTAACAAACTGTCGGTCCGGGTAAAAATTTGTCGGTCATGTCCGACAGACCGACGGCTTTCGGGAAGTCTGCGGCAGGTTAAGTTTGACGAGTTATCGAGGCGGCAGGGGTTAATGTGTTAATGAACCATTTTACTATAGTGTCCACTAGTTCTGGTCATTGCTTTTAAAAAATAAATCGTGGACGGAGAAGCACTATCCTTCAGGCTTCAATGCACTTTTTAAACTAAAACTTTTAAAAAAGTTTTCACCAAAGATGGCAAGAGAGAAAAATACAAAAAATCATATTGCATATTAGCACCAACCACACATCTTGCCTATAAAATTTCAAAAAAATTCTGGCAGTGAAATGGGAGAATTAATAACATGGCTTTAGTCACGGATGGACAGATGCACAACGGGGAAACTGCAACATTCCTGCTTTTTGCTATTATGTAGTGACAATAAATATATCTCAACTTTTAAAACACCTGCCCAAATAAAGAAGAATCCACATTTACCTTTTATGTCAGCATCACTTGGTACAGAACTCCATGCAAATGACCCAAGGTCTCGAATGGGTGGGCCACTTTCTTTGCCATCCATTTTTTCTTGGTCAACCAAAGCTCCTTTGTTCAATTCCTCTTTCATATACTTGACATTATCTTGACCTAAAAGATAATAAATTAAATAACAATAAGAAGAAGAAGAAGAAGAAGAAGAAGAAGAAGAAGAAGAAGAAGAAGACTACCAGCAACAAGAACAGGTTCTATGACTGACCATGGTAAATCATCATGCTTGTTTATTACATACACACACACCCATGGCACTGATTAGACTGGCTTAACTGGACAAAGCCCCATTTTAAGTTGGGGGTTTCCCCCTTCAGTATTGCACCTTACAATGACATCTTTATGGCAAATAAAACCAAAAAAACACAATAAAGCATTTTCATTTTTAAGACTACGCACACTCCAGTTTTTTAAGTGAACATATCCATAATTTGTTTTCCCACACTGTTTTACGTGAATATTTATTTCATTTATTCCACAAGATCTATTGGTTTTCTTTTTCAAATATTGCAGCCTGTATTCTAAATGTTTTCATTTTATCTCCTTAAAAACACAGACCTGCAATTCCCACAAGTCCCCATTTCATGTTACATTCCTTGCTTCATCAAGCAAACAGGCACATAATGGATACCGTCTAATAAGTTTAGCTAAAGCTTATTAATCAGTTCTGGATAGATTGCCTAAAGGTTTTTCTATATTTAGTAACAGCAGATATTTTCAAAGGCTGAGTGTTGTTCCTGTTGTAGGGTTTAACGCCATTTTTCAACACAAGCTAGGATATACATGGCTGCCAGTATTAATGATGGAGGAAGAACCCAGGAAAACACAGGAAAGAACCACCGACCCACAAGAAGCTACTGGCAAGCTTTCTCACATATGTACTCACATTGGCCCAATCCGAGACTTGAACCCACGCAGACAGGTGAGATGGCAGTGATCTATAACAGAGAGTGCTTTATACCACTCTGTCACTCGGGGGCCCCTAAGTAAGATTGTTGTCATCTGTTTAAATTAAGGTCTTCAAAGGCTGGACACATTTTGCCAAAAATTATCAAAATCTGCTCAACAGCTGTGGAAAATACCTTTAGTTTTTTTTCTTCTTTTTATTAAAGGTGTATTTGATTGTTGATCAGTATCATTTGCATAAATTTGAAACCAAACTCTGCAGGATAATTTCAATCAAATTATGCCAAGCAGGTTTTAAAAAGAAGTCATGTTCAGGTATTTCTATTTTTATAAACAGCTGCCTTATTTGATGAGGAAAGGTAAAGTATCATTTGTATAAAATTTAATGCTTACTGTAAAGTATGATCCAATTTTTTTTTAATGGAGCAATATGGATAATGAATGGGGAAATAGTCCTCAAAAAAAAATGTTCTACTTCTAATTAATATCAGAGATGACGTAGATGGTAAAATTATCAATAATCTTTAAAAGTAAAAAATCACCTGCCGAACGATAAAATTAGCTTACTATTCTTTGCTATCCCTGTGATTTTAAAGAAATGAGGGATACTGTAAAACAGTCAATCTGTACAAAGGGGTGTACATGCATGTGTAATGTTATTTATCTCCTACACCTGGGGCCCCAAGTGGCAGGGTGGTCTAAAGCGCTTTCCATTATGGATCACTGCCATCTCACCTCTGTCTGCGTGGGTTCGAGTCTAAGATTTGGCTAATGTAGTTATTTGAGAAAGCATGCCAGTAGCTTCTCGTGGGTCAGTGGTTCTTTCCAGTGTTTTTCCCGGGTTCTTCATCCACCAATAATACTGGCTGCCATGTATAGCCTATTGTGTGCTGAAAAATGGCGTTAAACCCTAAAAACAAAAAAACAAACAAATCTCCTACACCATTATAGCTTGACATAACAATTTGGTAAATGATAGTAAATCAACCCTAATTTGCTGGAATTTTGATTTGAATGGAGTTGTGACTTATGACAGGAAAAGTTTGCATAAATTAAAAAAAAAAAAAACAACTTCACATTGTTTCGCACGGTTAAGGTAGGGCATATATCGAGTGTAAACACATGTAAGACTAAAATCCCTGGGTGTTACCCTAGACTAATTTTACCCTTTGAATTTTTTGTACCTGGGTCATACCACAGGAACCATCCATCATAATGACCACACACACACAGCCATAATAATATTTCTACATATTTAAAATGTCTGTCAAAGTGCTGGGAATATAAGGAGTAGCTAATTTGAGGTCATATTCTGTTCTGGAAAATTAAATTCATCAAGAATTTGTACTTTTGAAAGGTCAAAAATATGAACTGCACTAAGTAGAGTTTCACATTGCAATGCTAGCAGTTAAATAATATTTTTGTGCACAACTGAGGGCACCAGTAGCTACTAAATTATCAATAAAGTCGATTTTACTGTTTTATATCTGTATCAATAATCACAACTTCTATTATTCAAACGCACACAAGATTCATTTATATTGCGGTAAAATTATCAATAGGAAAATAATTGAATCACTTATTCATGGCAATGCAAAGTCAACTTCATTTACCTGTCATGTTGAAGCAACACTTTATATATAAGGAATGTAGCCCTGCCATATGGGCCAATCCTTCCACTCCAAACTGGGTGTTTAGACCCAAGATCATAGCTACTAACAAGAAAACATACATACAAAGCTAATATAATTCCCTGCCCTCAGTGACATGCCCTTTTTAAATACTCTGCCAATATTGATTAGTGTATTTACCATTTAAGCAAGTTGACAAGAAGGAACAAATGACTAACATTTTACTCGTAATTCAAATGTCTCCACAATTTACTGAATTTCTAACCCTATCCTAGCTAGAACAAAATTTTACTAAACTTCTACCAGTTACCTCTGATTCTAATGATTAGCTATCCATGTATCCCATTAAAAGAAAATTATATTAAATGGGTACAAAACTGAACATTTGTTCATTCACAGTACATGTAACCCATAAAGCGGTGTGTGTAAGGTCTGGGCCTGATGTCCTGCTCACCAATGGAAAATGAAGCATCTCTCACACACAAATGTCATGCTCAGCATTTATTTGGATCCCACCAGCATGGACCATGGGGGATCCTGAAGTCTGGGCAGCCCAGGATCTCCATACTCTACACCCAGGCTTTTGCCCTGGAGAGGCCACTCCAGTCTCGCTACTGAGTGAGGAAGCAACAAGGTGGGAGTCTACATGTTATATGTCCCAACTGATTGGCATAGGGAATGGGTGCTACAGGTTAGCTTCGACAGTGGGAGGTATCAGCATGTCCCACTGGCATACTACAGCTCATTTCAAGCCAGGCAGCCCTCGATCAGTAAGATGCTGACCCGCCAACATCTGTCTGTTCCAGTGCATGTCTGGAGTTCAGTGTGCTGCTTAGAATCATAAGTAGATGGAAATTCCACATCTGACAAAAGAAACAAGAAACCAACAAAGAAGACTCCAGCTCTTCGATTCACAAGCTGGAATGTGTGCATCATGTTAACGTGCATCTCCGACAAGCTAATGAAAATGGATGGCACCAGAAAGACGTTAGAGAGCTCACCAGACAATGTCAGCATAGCTGCCCTCCAGGAAACCAAGCTTACCATTAGCGGCTCCCTCAGAAAAGAAAACTACACCTTCCTCTGGAAAAGTCGAGAACCTGAGGTACCCCACCAGGACACCATAAAAAACACCATCCTGGCCTCGGCTGAGCCTCTACCATGCATCTCTTGTCCATCCGCCTTGTCACTGCTGCAGGTCCTGTCAACATCCTCAGTGTTGTCTATGCCGCCACCTTCATGTTTTCAGAAGACCAAATGGATCAGTTCTATGGGCAGCTGGACAAACAAATCAATGGATGCCCTAAAGACGAACCACTATACTATTCCTCCACTGTGACTTTAATGCCAGATTAGGTGCAGAAAATGTGTCATGGCCTACCTGCCTCGAACTTCACGGCGCTGGAAAGACTAACGAAAACGGTTACAGACTGTTTGAGCTGCACACCTAACATGACCTCTGCGTTACAAACACTTTCTTCAAGTGTAAGCCATAACACAAAGTGTCATGAAAACACCCCAGGTCTCATTGCTGGCACCAGCTCAACTATGGTAGGTCATCACCAGGCACTCCGCCCATAACATTATAGTCTCCACCAGAACCTATCACAGTGAAGACTGTGACTCTGACCACACCCTCGAGAGCAGCAGGGTGCGCATAGAGCCACATACACAACATGGCTCAAAATCAAAAGGTTGTCATCACATCAATGCTGCGCAGATGTCGGTCCCCGCCAAAGTGAAAAATGTGTCTGCCCTGAACTAGGCTCTTCAGGACCTAGCTGAGCATGATGCCACAGCAAAGTGGAACCCCACGAAGGGTGCCATCTACAGCACAACCATGTCCACACTTGGCAAGAAGGAATGTTCCATCCAGGACTGGTTCAATGCACACCTTTCAAGGATGGAACCAATAACGAGGACAAACAAAAGCATTCATAGCTTACAAAAAGAAGTCACAATGAACAGACGCTTGTTGTCACTTGGGGCTTTACACTACTAGGGGCCCCAAACTGTTGGTAGCCATTGAGTTTAATTGTAACATTATTTATAAGACTTACAAGTACAGTTGTGTTGGCCTATTCGGAGTGAATAGGAATTCTGCACAATGATATTATTTCTGTAAACATTGGATCACAGTCTGTTGAATGAAAATTTAATTTTTGCTGAAATGCAAACAGAAGGACTCCAAAAAAGTGTATTTTATTTCCATAGCTTGATGCATAAAAATTACATCAATTCAAGGGCCCCCCCCTCCCCCCGAGTGGCTGAGTAGTCTAAAGAGCTCTCCATTACGGATCACTGCTATCTCACCTCTAACTGCGTGAGTTCGAGTCTCAGATTCAGCCAATGTGGATATGGGAGAAAGCTTGCCAGTAGCTTCCTGTGTGCCCATGGTTCTTTCCCAGGGTTTCCCGGCTTCTTCCTCTACCATTAATATTGGCCGCTATGTATAGCCTTAAACCCTACAACAACAACATCCTTTCAAAGCTATGCACAGAATAGTTTGCCATATATGGAATTATGAAAACTTAGGTGGGTATCCCATTTTTTTAAACCAAAATTAGCATTATTTTATATCAAATATTCTCATGATCATTACCGCTTTTCAACTGGTAAGCACTGCAGAATTTGTTTTTCGTCAATTGAATTCGGTATGGGTTTTGCCAAATTTGCAAAGGATGTTTTTTCCAAGTCTTGATGTGTCTTGATTTCAAAGTAACATGCACTATTTATTTGGCAACAGTCAGAAATGAACACAATAATGGAAGCTAATGTTCTGATGTACTCATATAATAAACACAGGTACATCTCTGGATCTTTCTGCCTCTGAATTCAGTCATTTGTAAATAACAGCACATTTTCCCACCCAAGATGTATTGCATTGTGTTATTTTGATGTACTCTTGTAAATAAAGCAGACAACATGAACTTGTAAAGCCTATAACGTCCTGCACTCAAATGATGTTACAACGGAGTCATTCTCTTCGGGTAAATGCATTCACTAACAATTTAGAATTGGGTTTGACATACTTATAGGTAACGAATGAACAAGAAGAAAATGTAAATGCCCTCCGAAGTTCGTTAACGAGGAGATAAATAAACAGGAACCAATATAATAACCCTGATGGGTGCACACGTGCTCTTATCGTTGCTTACAATTTACCTGTCAAACATGTACTATACAATAATTATATAGTATATGTATGACAGGTGAATTGTAAGCAACAATACGAGCTCATGTGGATGGATGATACCTTTATTCAAACACCACAGAAGTCTGACGTTTTATCAATAAAGTACGGCGAAATGACTGACAAAATGATATACCCTTATCAATAATATAATTTTACCTAAATTCGAAGTTAATAAATATTTGGTTTACATAAAATACAAATTTGGAAAATTTCACTTTCACTGTATTACTCAATCATCTTATCGTAAAATGATTTCAAGACATCGATTATCAGATTCAACCTGTTCGGCCATTTTCACCGAATTAAAAGTTCCAACTTAACTTCGATTTAGGTTATTCAAGGTCATTCTTTACATTTCGTATGCTATTTACAATGAATTAAATGGATCAACAAAATTTTGTTTCAGAAGAATCTGTGAAATTATTAGGTTAAAGAGCACTTACTTTTAGTTTCAGAATAAAGAAAAATCCAAATTTTTCACCGTAATGAATGGATGAATGCAGTATCTGAGCATTCATACGGACCGCAGCGAAATAGTCCGAATATCAAGACTGTGCTTTAACGAAACGAATATTTCAATACTTATCAGCTGATTTCAGAATTCTATCCATTTAAAACAAGAATGTACCTATAATTAACAACAAATGTATGAAGATACCGGTATTCATTATATACTGTCTCTTACGTACTAATATCGTTTTAACATTATTTAAATATAGCTTTATAATCTACATTTATCTGCCAAGTTATCACACGTGATACCACAGGAGTCTGACGTAGCACTCTTATGAACTTATTTTCAGTAGGTCACGCCTACGATACATTTTCAGGATTAGTCTTTTCATATCATTTCTTAAAACATTACGTGGATGATGCGTGGAAAAATACACACAAAAAACAGATTGGTGTATGGAAAAACACGCAAGGTCGAAGAGATGGATGGATATTGATGATTTGATGAATGGACGGACGAACTAAGAAATATTACACGCTGGGTTTTCTAAGTAATGAGGCAAACGCAGGATTTTTGTACAATGCCTTGAACAATCATTCTCTCTCTCTCTCTCTCTCTCTCTCTCTCTCTCTCTCTCTCTCTCTCTCTCTCTCTCTCTCTCTCATTAATTGAATGCAAGTTGAAACGATTATTTGGTCTCTGCGTGCGTTATTTTAATACGTCAATGCAGGACAATAGTATTTTATTCTTTGGAGACTTCCATATGACGTCAAGCGGGGAGGAGGCTAACTTGTGTGACAGTGGGTGAAGATGGTGAATAGGGTCTTTTTTCAAATTAAAAAAAAATGTAACGTCATAAAAACACCTGCGTCATCTACCAGAGAAAATATAAATTACGTAACATCGCAGTATCGACAATGGAGTAAGAGAGATGTTTACAACTTTATTCCTTGGATTTAAGTCTTTTCCATAATTGTGTTCTTTCGTATATGTTTTCCTAGTGCTAAACCCAGATTAATCAAGACCTGTTTAAAGTATTCAATAATTCAGAATGCAATGCTGTGTTGTGCTGTTCTGCAATACAAAGCGGTTTCAAAACAATTTTATTTTTGAACAATTTTAATAGGGGTTGTGTCAAAGCTTCGTGACGTCACATAACAGGGGGTCCGAGTCTTTGTGACGAAATGTGACGAGGGAAAAGAGGCATATATATATATATATATATATATATATATATTAAAAAATCGGCTATATAAGGATGGCCTCATTAACAACTAGTCGCAATGCTGAGTATGTATGTGTAATGTAGGTTTTATTATGTTATCCACAACCGTTGGACAAGACATACATGGGAGGAAGAGGGGGGGGGGCAAGTGCGACGAGAAAATGAATAGCTGAACGGAACGTGGTAAATCTTGCCATATTTCCAGCAAACAAATTGCTATTATTTATTTATTTTTCGGGTCCCATCTCTAACCATTTTAGTACTGCATCAGCAGGTGGTTGTGGTCTAAGTGCTCAGAGACTTAGTTGTTTACTTACAGGTAAATAAATCTCTCACCATTCTTGAGATGCCACAACAACATTCTCAATTCGCGGAGTATTTGAATATTTACAGTTTTCTGGCCAATACTCATAGCTCACCTGTCCTTTTGAGGGGGAAGGGGCGAGGAACATAAGTTGTCAGGAATTTTTTTTACATATTCTTCTATATCACCACTTTAGAGATTAAAATTAAAAATAGTGCAGATTGTTTTGTTTCACATTATTTGCCTGTCGCCATATAAATACTGTCTAGATTGACAGGCCTCCATGGATCCAGTAAGTCGATTCTTGATGTTCTGGACTGCTGCTCTTTCCATGGAGTGTTTAACATGCAGGACATTATAAGAATCAAACAACGTTTCAGTCACCAAAAATAATAACCGAGGATTTTTCAAAATTTATGATATCCTCTATAAAACATACTTTCATAGTTATGACCGTATATACTTATATAATGTCCTTGTGAAGGGGCAAATTTCTGGCGATCTATTAATAATACATTAGGTGAGGCCAGAGAACCATTAGTAAGATTTATGGAGACAAGCCCGAGTCAAAGGGTGGTTTGTGTATAATTGTGATGTATTCATTTAGAGTGGGACTGTTGTTACTCATTAGAACCGTTGTTTATTCAGCAGACAGACTGACTGCTAGAGACATCGTAAAGTTCCATTTTCAGGCGAAAGGTGTCAGACTTGAAAACCCGCAGAGATTCTATTAATTAAAAACGACCAGGTCAGGCTGACCCGACGTAAACAACTCAAGGAGAAAGCGTGACAAAATATATTTGATTCTGATTGTCGCGGTTAAATAAGGGGTGTGTTTTCACACGAAATTTCATAGGATTTAATATCGCCCTATCGAAATCAGATTTAGTCTAAACTTTTTCTGCAAGAGAAAATTATTCAGAAATACATTCGTTAAGGAAGTGTGATCCAGGCAAAGCCGCCAAAAAACGATTGAGTGACACAAAAGAACTACAAAAGTATAGTGTCACAATTCCATATAATTTACTGATGCGATTTATATAATGTTTGCTTGATTTTACAGGTCTTGCAAGATTTCATTTGATACATTTGTATAATGTGTTTTTGAATTATGAATAGGAAGTCTTGCCTTATTTCTTAGTTAAGGGTGACGTAGTGTTAATTTATGTCGTAAAACACTATGTTGAGTTATGAATAGAAGGTCTTACGTTAATTCTTGGATCAGGACGTATTGTTTTAATTTATCATCTTGTTTGCATAATGATTAGGTTCTAAGAATTTAATGCCTTACATTAGTTAATATGATCTACGAGAATACATGTGAATTCACCGAATTGAGATTTCATATAAGGTTCAGAGTCAGTATATTCAATTTATTTGCTGTGTAAATTAAGGCGGGGCCAGAATTCAAAGCCTCGATGTATGGTGCGTTAACTACGATCATGTGAGGACATGTGTAGTTAATTACTAGCCGTAAAGTCTGTTTACCACTGATAGAAATATCTGATTTTTGAACCAGGAATAATAAGAATTGTCAACTGTATCAATTATAACGAGAGATTAAGGGTTGTTTAATTTCTTTTAAAAGGGATAAAATAGCTTTTTGGGACGTATTGAGGTTACGTAAACTGAGACGTAGACTTTAGAAACAATTTGGAAACGGGGATTGCAGTGAGGGCATGATACAGTGAAAAAATCTGGCATCGTGCTGAAATCTACATGTGCAGAGAGTACCTTGAGACGGATGGTAGGAAGTGTCCTATCAAACAAGAGTCTGAACGGAACAGAGAACGGAGACAGTGGTCTATCAGGTTAGGAAATCGAACAAGGCGTTGACTGCGATTGTACCACTCGATCCTATGATGATTTAAAGCTATTAGTAACAGATCGGCTAATATATTTAAATCTATTTCGAATTTTATTGTAATTCAGTGAAAGTTTTATTTCTAAACAGCGTGTATTCCTAATGCAAGGAACCTTCACAATTGTGTACGCTCTTAATTCAATTGTTTGTTTATCTTAACGGGGGCTCGTATTCGTTTGCTCAGTATACCTGCTCAGTTTACTCCATCTATTCTCATACTCGAACCGGGCAAATTATATCGAGGGCGGTCATCTCTTAGATAACGAGTACCAAAAAAGGGTGGGTTATAGTATTTATTATTATTATTATTATTCAATCTTACCTCTTGACATGTGGGACCTAACGCACCACACTTTGACAGTCCTTTAAGTGATCAATCTAAAAGAATGAATCTGCCCAGACCATAACACATGTTTCTATAAATGCATGATTGAAAATTATTTTACCACACAGTGTATTTCAATCTCAGCCGTATTGTCCTGTATACATTCTTTTGTTTGACCCAACAAAAAATACCTCCTATTTTATAATTGGAAGTATGAAGACTGTTAACATTCATTGCTAAAAATTAAACCTGTGGGTGTATTACTATTTTTAAAAAAAAAGTAAAACTCACAGAGCTTATATAACTATGCATTACGCATCCAGTAGCAGAAAAAGCATTTAAATACACCTTGCGATACACTTATTTGCGCAACCCAAGTATGTTTAACAGATTAGTTAGTCTGGTTCCCTGCTTAGTATGCTCCCTGCGCTGCACTCCTCGATATTATGGAGTGCAACGCAAGGAGCATACTAAGCAGGGAACCAGATAAGGTGATTATTATGCACCACTGGGTACATATATGATGTTGCCCAAAAAGAGACACACGATTTGTACACTAGAGTGTCCGTATAATTGACATGTTCCAAACAAAACCCCACTTTGCTCATTCAATTTAACCGTCTATTTGGCCTGTTGGCTTGATGTTTCTGTATGTACTCCTAGACTTTCGGTCTTTAGAAACCACCCTTTACTTGGAGGAAAGGGTGCTTTTCACGTTCGTGTGCACGCACTGCTAAATGTGTTCATGCAACCGCTGACGATGCCAAAATCGTAAACCACAACGATACTACTGGTTATTCAGTGGCACGCGCGCGCGCGCGCGTGTGTGTGTGTGTGTGTGTGTGTGTGTGTGTGTAGGATTTTTAACGTAGCTTTAACCATTTTTCAGTCATATCGATGTCTGCAGTGACACAGTTTATAGTGATGTCCTGCACTGGGGCACCCAGTCACATTATCCTGACACCAGGCCGACCAGTCATAACACTAACCCCTTAATGCTGAGCGCCATGAGAGGCAGCTTTATAGTATCATTTTTGTAAGTCTTTGGTATGACTCGGCCGGGCGTTGAACCTACGACCTTCCGCGGCGGACGCTCTAACCAATAGGCCACCGGAGCGGTCGGTTATTCAGTGGCGTTCATCGAGATGATACAAGCTTGAGTGTAACATAAGGCGCATACTGCAATGAAGATCTCGTGGGAAATTAAGACTGAGTTAATAAAATATTCCCAATGCGATATTGACAAGATTTCAGTCAGGCATTATTATTTCAAGACCTGCACGCGATTCTCTACAATTTTGACCCACGTACGTAACTGCTCTTGTTGTTATTATTATTATTATTATTATTATTATTATTATTATTATTATTATTATTATTATTATTGTTGTTGTTATTATTATTGTTGTTGTTGTGTTTATTATTATTATTATTATTATTATTATTATTATTATTATTATTATTATTATTATCACACTTATTATTCTTATGGGGTAGTCAACAGCTGTGATTTCTTGTTACCCTCCCCCCACCCACCCACACACACACACACACACATACACACAAACTTATCGATTTAAAAAAATAAGTTATCAGAGATATATAAACTAATATAAAAATGCACACGGGGTCCTAAACACTGTTAACTTGTTAGCGTTTCGAACAAAAATGGAGTGTCTTTAGCAGCACGGTCGACATATTTGCCACAGGAGTATGACTTTTTATCCATAAGGTACGGCGAAATCTCGGAAAACATAAGGTGATTTTATGGTTTCAGAGATCTCGTCGTACTTCATTGATAAAATATCAGACTCCTGCGCATGACCAGCTTATGTTTACGTACAAAAGATCAAACTTAAGAAGTTCCGGTGTTGTTGTTTTTGGGGGCGCTCACCAGTTATTATGTACTTTTGAGAGAGTGACGTATGTAAGGTGAAGTTGTTTGCATTTGAAACATGCACAGTGGAGAGAATGTTGGCATAAATTATGCTACTTTGATGTAATGTGGTTGACATTTCTTTGGACATTGTACTTAAGGAAACTGTACATGATCTAAGACCACTGCTAACTAAAATGACTGCTCCCTTGTACTTAAAAAAAAAAAAATCAGCTTTAAATTAGTCTGAAGTACACTATCTTTAGCACCTATTAAAATAGAGTAAATTAATTTTGCCCAGCTAGGCATCACGAGCTTCTGAAAGTGCAATGGAATGAATGAACTACTACATATATAAAATTTATAAAATAATAAAATCATTGCTCTTTCTTTTAATTTGTTGTAACTTGTCTCTGAAATTTAGGAAGTAGAAAATGACTAAGCAGAGCTAGCAGTTTTTAAAATGATGCACATCTGGAGTAAGGCCTAGTTGTATACTCTATATATTAAAACCATCAATCATAAAATAAAGGGAATTAAAGGTTCTTTTAAAAATACCTTAGATATACAATGTCAGTTTTAAAAAGCCAGTATAACCAGTTAGGACACCCAGGGAAATTAATTTTCCTTAAAATTCTAACCCTAACTACAAAATACGAAGCTATAGAGCGCCACCTTTTTTCCTTTTTAAACAGAACACTTCCATTTATGCATTATGGGATTGCAAGCTACGTACAAGATTTACCTTACCTCCGAAATTTAAGAGCTTTACAAAATGTAAAACTACGCACATCCGAATATGAAAATTTGACAACGGAAGTGCTCTAATAACTATGGGCAATTTGACGCTTTGCTAAAATATAAAACACACAATTGTTGAAAGAATAGTTTAAAATTACTTTCAAGAGATATATTAAACTAACTTCAGCAAGTCATGAAAAATTTAGAAAGTCATGGGGCCACCTGTTTGGAACTAATTTGTTCTTAAAGTTGAGAAGTGACCTCAGAGTTGGTCGACGTAAGGATAATATCTAAAATTGGATAGTAAATCGCTATATAATTAAGTCGTTATTTAGTGGATATAGCGCGGTGGCGACACATCTGATTTAGTTGAGTGTCCTCTGAAAATTTAAAAAATTCCGTACATTTTGGATCTACAGTTCTTTAAGCACGTGTTCCTTCTAATTATTTGTTCAATTTGTTTTAGAAATATTAAAACTGGACACTGCAAATATGGAACACAAGACGACAGTTTCTATAAATAGACTATTCTAGAAACTAGATTTAGTCAGCGAGCAGTCTGTTTCCTTGTTTACTTCGGGAGCATCCGTTTGCTTTGAAATGTCAATAAGCCGACCTAGTTAGGGACCTCTTGGCGACAATCAAGACAAAAGTTATAAATCAACGAATGAAATGACTAAATTTTGTGCATTGTTTATATCCGTGATGCTTTTCATTTTCAAAGTCGATAGGGTGCACAAAGAAACTGGAGAGTGTGCAAATACGATAAATGCGAGACTTGTTCTGGTGTACTCTATTTGAAAACAAACAACTCATTAAAATAAAACGTAACGACAAGTGGATGATTCACGTGATCATTTATAGAATTAAATGCATCAATACTTTTCTAGAGCAGGTATTTTTTTTTTCTTCCTATGAAAGATATTTATAATGTGATATTATATGAAATCTTCATTTGTTTATATACTGACAATTAAATCTTACCCAATAACTGACTTCAACTTCGAACACACAAATGTCTTCTTCTGGCTCTGGAATAAGCACTGTACACAATAAATAAACACCTTCATTCGAGAAGTTTAAATGTTCAGAGTCGTCTGCTTTAACAAAGGTCAAGGTTGCTGAATTTTTGAGTCACGTTCACGGTCGTTTAAAGTATGATGTACCATACCCTTTATATTTCATCTAGTAAATCGACAAGTTAGCTTACGGTATGGCCATGTGTCCATCGTGCGTCGTCGTTCCGTAAACACTTCCTTGAAAACAGGACCGTAGAGAGTGATCACGGGTCCTGGGGTAAGAAACACACAAACACACAAGTTTTTCCTGCTTCTTTTATAACATTAAAAAGTGTTGTTCGGCCTGGGTATATTCCGGGTTCTCCCCCCCTCCCCCGCCTCTTTTCGGCCCTGCTTGAGAACACTATATAGTCTTCATTTCGGATCAGTTTATATGCAGATTTGATATACATAATGATATCAACATTTAAAATGTGTTCGATTATAAGATACATCCACACATATTAATAATGTGTTCTTGTATCTGATTGGCTCAGCATTTGAACACTTTAAAATCCATTTTCCTGATCAAATTGTTATCATATATGATATGCCTACTTGCAGCAACCATTCATGAAGAATTCAGACCAAGTTACTTAACATCCGATCGACATCCACATATAATAATAAAATATTTTTGTATCTGATCGGATGAGCTTTTTCAACACTTCAGAGGCCATATCAGAAGTGTATTAAATTATTATTTTTTTTAAAAATTTTGTTTGTGTGGACACTTTTAAACTTAAATTTTGGGAGATAGTAGCCGGACTGAGAGGTCTCTCCCTCCCTGATTCCGAAATTGAAAACCCTAACCACCGCCTGTGTTTGCGAGAATACGCCTGTATAAAGGTAATAGTGGTGCTTTATTTTTGTTACTGATCTAGGTTAAAGCCTTCTACCTACAGCCTTGACATTGTCCTCACATTACACGCAAATGCCCATGCGTGAAATTTACCCACAGTCGCCGGTAAGAGTAAAGTCACGTTGTGTAGAAGACTTTGGCCTGGATCAGTATTATTTTCATATTTATTATCGCTATGGAACCTACCATAAGTATACTTGCAAACATGCAACAATTACTCGGTTTTAGCTACATGCAAATCCACTACCTCTGGTCCTGTATCGGTGCTCAGAGTTGTTGGTGGTTTTCCATTCTCGCTAACACGGCATCTAGCGCAGTCACACTAATTATTTTATCCTCAATAACCATTTAGTAGAGTGTATTAATTGTAGTGAGACTGATTTGGGTCGCCGCGAGAAGTTATAAATATACACGTATTCGCGAATGCAGCCGTGACGAGCTTATTTTATTACTAGTTGCCCCAGTCGTGATTCAGGCCACACCAAAGCTTACAGTGGTTGCCGAGGACCACATTCGCCATAATTTCTTCCAATTTAGACTTAGTCCTAATTCAGTGTTATTTCGCGATTTTTTTAAAAATCCCCTATTGCTGTTTTTGATTATTACAAATTATATTGTCATTTATTTCCCATACGTTTCGTTTCGTCCTGTCTGTATTTTAGGATTATTTGCTTGGTTTCTTTTTTTTTCTGGGCGGTTATGGGTATTTCTTTCTTTTAATAAATTCAAAGGTCTCTTTAGTTGCTATGTTTTGTTTAGTCTTTTATTCGGTTCATGACCCTCCCAACCCGCTTGAATGGTATATATTGTTTAAATTCTGATGCGTTTAATCTCCTTCCCGAAGTTTATAATTATTATATCAACTGCAGTAATTTATTATTGAAGAATATCATATTTATCATGTTCCATAAATTAGGAGACACGAATGTTTTTGCTATTGCTACCCTTTCAATTATGTTTAGTCTCGGTGATTTCCATATGGTCGTACTGTATTGGATTTTATCCATTAATGACTTCACATATTCTTGCATTGCATATTTCCTATTGTATAGCCAGTGACCTATTAATGGCAAATGGCGCCTGGGGCGACGATTAGTGTTAAGGCAATTTACAGTGAGTGAAAATTCTAGTGTATGCTTTCTTTTTCCTAAGAGTTTAAGATAAATTTCAACCCTTATCAAGATTATACAGTCTTGAGCATGTTAAATCATATTTATTTCTTTTTCCTCTTTGGAAATATGTATAACGTTTATATTTATATTATTATGTATCAATATTCACAAGGTTTCGAAGGATATTACATACAATATAAAATAAACATGGATAGTGAGCATTTAAAAACTTTGTGTAGTCTGACCTTTAATTGTATGTATGTATGTATGTATGTATGTATGTATGTATGTATGTATGTATGTATGTATGTATGCCTTAATACCTTGTAATCTGTATTTAGAAGCAAGATTGGTCTCCAGTTTTTCAAATCGGTATTTTCCACTTTTTCCTTTATATATTAGTACAGTCATTCTTCTTTCATTGAATTAATCATTTCTCCTGACAATCATATTTCGTATTTTTGGTATAATGTTTGAATAATTGGTTCAAACTTTTTATGGCAGTCTGGTGTTAATCCATCTGACGGTAAATATTTACTTTCATATGACTCTGGTGTTAATCCATCTGACCGTATAGGGGCCCCAAGTGGCCGAGTAGTCTAAAGCGCTCTCTGTTACAGATCACTGCCATCTCACCTCTGCCTACATAAGTTCGAGTCTCGGATTCGGCTAATGTGGGTATGTCAGAAAGCTTGCCATTAGCTTCTCGTGGGTCTGTTGTTGTTTTTTTTTTTTCTGGGGGTTTCTGGGTTCTTCCTCCATCATTAATACTGGCCGCCATTTAAAGCCTATCTTGTGCTGTAAAATGGCGTTAACCCCTACAACAACAACAACCATCTGACCGTAATGATTTACCAACTTATGACTCTGGTATTAATCCATTTGACCCAGACGATTTACATTCATATGACTCTAGTATTAATCAATCTGACCCTGACGATTTATCTTTGTTTAATACTTTGATCATACTTCTTCTTTTCAAGGTTGAAATAAATTGTTACATTTATGTTTTGTAACATCTGCAATCTGTACGGAATGAATATTATTGCAATAGCCTTCCACACTGTGTTGTATATTTTGATTTGTAAAAAGGTTTTTCTTCTATTATTCAAAAAAACCTTGTATTAATTTATTTCATTTTCTGATAGTTTCCCTTCTAATTTAGAACTATCTACCGCTCTTTCTTTTCCCCTTTCTTCCTTCTAGAAATCCCCATAGCCTTGGCGTAGATTTCACCCTATTTGCTGCTCTAATGTTATTCCCTTCTGATTTCTTCATATTTCTTTTCGTGTATTTTTCTTCAGAAGTTGCATCTAAGCTGTTAAAATTATTCTTATATATATTTAATTTGTATTACGTGATTGACCTTTGTCAATGAATGAGGACAAAGTTAATCTGCATAACTGATCTTTGTATTACATGCGTATAAGTTATAGATAAATTCGGTTTTATTTTTTATTTTAAACTGATTCTGGTATGATTGAATTATTTTCTTCAGTAAATGCATTCCCTAACACTTGCTAGAACTATAGATGAAACAGGGTCTGGCATATTGAAGGGTAATTAATGAAAAGAAAGAATAGACATATCTACTCCCAGCTCGGTTGGGGAGGAGATAATGAAAGATAACTAATCATACACCTGGAGGATGATAACTTTTATACACCGTTGCCGTGCTCCTTGCATTCAACAGTACAAACTCTCTCGACAAAATTCATACTACAGCCAATTTTATCTACATGAAAATGGTATTACATATGGGGAAACCTTCACTAATCACATTACAACAACAACCTCAAACTCGTGTCAGTAAGTTTAATTACTATCCAGTCAAAGAGAAAGACATATAATATTGTTTTTTAATGTTCTGTAGATACTTGTATTCATCACATTCAGACTGTCAGTACTCAGTACTAATATCTACCTTTATCGGTTATACAGCCTTTCATCTACTTTATCGGTTATACAGCCTTTCATCTACTTTAATCTGCCAAGTTATCGCTCATGATACTCTTAAGAATTTATTGTCGGAAGGTCACCCCGATACATTTTGAAGTATTAGTCATTTGATATCATATCTTTAAACATTGCGTGGTGGATGGGTGTGAAAACGAGAAAAAAAGAACAGGTTGGTGTATAGGGGAAACAAGCAAGCAAAGGACGGATTGGTCTATCATTAAACACGCAAGGTCGAAGAGATAGACGGATTTAGATCTTTCGCTGAATGGACGGATGAATTGAGAAATATTACAGGAACACGCTGGGTGTCTGATTAATGGGGTAAACGCAGGATTGTAGGACAATGACTTGAACAATCCTTTCTTATCTTTCTTTTTCAGTAGCTGAATGCATGTTGAGAAGATTGTCCGTCTTTGCGTGCGTTATTTGAATACGTCAATGCAGGAAAATAATATACATACTTAGGAGAGCCTTTTTATGACTTCAAGCAGGAGAGGAGTCTAAATTGTGTGAAGATGGGGAATAGGGCATTAAAATAATATGTAACGTCATAAAAACACCAGCGCCATCTACCAGAAAAAATATAAATTGCGTAACATCTTTCTTTCTTTATTTTATATGCAGCATTAAATACATGTAAAATGAGTATTCCTCTCTTTAGTATGCCACTGGATTTACAATATGAGATATGCAATACAAGAATCTATAAAGTCATTAATGGATAAACCAATAACAGGAAGCATCATATTAAAAATACAATCGATACGAAAAATCGTCAACCACAACGATTCAAATGGACATTCAGCGGCGTCCATCGATATGACACAAATTGAGTATTGCCTCGAGTGGATACCGCAGCCAAGAACGCATGGGGGATTCGGTTTGAATTAATAAAATATTTCCAATGGGATATGACAATATTTCAGTCAGGCATTAGTTTTCGACTCGCCCCTTCACTCAAATCTTTGTCACATTTTTGACCCATGTAAATACTCATTGACTCTTAAGATTATTAATTTTTCTATCTAATTACAACAGTCAAGTGACATTTATTTTACTATATTATCCACATAGTACTTACAGTGATGTAATTTTTTAGTCTGTACTATGAAATAGCTTTGTATTTTCTTGGTTCCGTCATGTGTCTTTCACTAAAATTAAATCATTCTAACAAGGCGTACATATCCATACATAAAACGCACACATATTGGTAGCGAACCTGTTCGTGCTCAGATTTTGCTCAGATATTGGTATCGGCGTCTGATATATCTTCTACAAAACTGGCGTTCACCAATGTGAAGAAGATAAATACAAAGATTATCGTCTTTATTACTGCTAGTGTCGTGGAAAGCCTTCTTCGGGCACTTCACTTCTAGTCTAATTGTTACCATAATGACTTCATAATTATTTTCTTTCTCATCAGAATCACAGTAGTAGTAGTTGTTGAATTGTAGTGATGTCCGCTCACAAGGACCATGTAGCATTAATTTATTCCAGCACAGCTGGATTTTTAATTTCTCCTGGGGGAAGGAAGGAGAGCCACATCGCCCAGGCATTTATGTGCTCAAAGAGCACTAATTAATTTAGCCTCAGTTCGAGGTATAATAAGTTCCAATCTTCTTTTTTTTTTGGTGGGGGAGGGGGACTAGACAGATGCCCACCCCCCCATTTAGAAAAAACTAGAAAAAGTGTGTTTATGTATGAGTGTGTTCCCCCTGATGTGTTGTTTATGTTTTTTTTATATTTCTTTTTTTAACTTTAACCCTAACCTTAATTTTGTCCCATCGGGATTATATCATGAAAAAAAAAGGGGGTGGGTATTTTAGGTTCCTTAGTGTTCCTATTGAGATAGCATCTTCGAGTCAGGTTTTATTTACCTGTCCCCTTTTCCTTTTTTTTTCTTTCCATTAGTTAGGTCACTAAAGAAAGGAAAGTCAGCTGACGCTGACAACATACCAGCAGAGCTCATTCAAGCAGGAAGAGAATAGATAGTCACAGTCCTGACAACAATCTGCAATAAGATATGGCAGTCAGGAGAATGACCCACTACATGGAACTCATCCTTGGTCATCGTGCTGCCCGAGAAAGAAAACTTATAGCTATGCCAAAACTAAAGAACCATCAATCGGATCAGTTACCCGAGCAAAGTCATCGTGAAGATAATTTTCAACTGACTATAGCGTCAAGCAGAGAAAATTATTGCTAAAGAGCAGGCAGGCTTCCAAGCAGGAATGAACACCACAGAACAAATCTTCAGTTTCAGACTCAGTTGCGAGACATATATTCAGCATCAACATAATCTATAAAACGTCTTCATAGATGTCGAAAAGACGTTTGATAGGTATGGCATGCGGTATATGGGCAACTATGATGAAGTACATCAGCTCAAACCTGTTGAGCACCTCAACGACAAAACCACCAGTGCTGTCCCTATCAATGGCAGCAGAGAAGATTGGTTTCGAACAATAGTTGGAGTCAGACAGGGATATATATATATATATATATATATATATATATATATATATATATATATATATATATATATATATATATATATATATATATATATATACTGTCATCAACACACTTCAACATTTTCCTGGAAATGATCATGGAAGATGCCTTGCATAACTACAAGGGCACTATCAGTATCAGAGGAAGAACATTCACCAACCTTCCTTTTGCAGATATTAATGGTTTAGCAGGATAGGAAAAGGAACTGGCTGACTTGGTTGAGCGCCTCGACACAACATCCACAGCATACGGTATGAAGATTGGCGCGAAAAAACAAACAACTGATGAAAAACAACACCAACTGCATCATTGCTGAAATAAAGGTCACTGGACAGAAACTGGAATGAGTCGCAAGCTTCAAGTACTTGGGATCAGTTATCACAGATGAGGGATCCAAACCAGAACTACTTTGCAGGATTACCCAGACAACAGCAGCAATAACATGTTTGAGAGCAATATGGAAAGATACCGTCATTGATTTTGGGTCCAAAATCAGGCTGATGCGCTTGATGGTTATATCCATCTTTTTGTATGCCTGTGAAACATGGAAGCTCACATCAGCTCTATAAAGAAGGAGTCACATCTTCGAAATGAGATGCTACCGTAAGATCTTTGACATCTCATACACTGACCATATAACCAACGAAGAAGTCCACAACAGGATCCAACGAGCCATCGGATCCTATGAAGACCTCTTGATCACTGTAAAACGAAAGCATAAACTGAAGTGGTACGGTCATGTCTCAAGATCATCTGGAATGGCAACAACAAACTTGAAAGGCACAGTGCGATGGTACAGAAGAAGAGGAAGACAGAAAAAGAGGTGGGAAGACAACATTAAGGAGTGAACATGCATGTGATTTGGAGATTCACAAAGGTCAGTAGAGAAAAGGAAAAGATGGAGAGAATTGGTCGTAAAGTCAACTTTGGTGCTTCAACGACTTCTTGGGTTAAGGGTTTGATGGTTGTGATGATGGTCGAGAAAGCTGGCTGTTACATACATTTCTTACTCGGTAGCTACAGATTGGACTCCAAGTGAATTCCGCCGATTTTGTCTCTTTACCAGTATCAGTTTCGATGGACTTCACAGCGTCATCATTGGCACCGAAGCAATCTCTGCGCATCATCGGTTGTGGTGTGCCTCTTTGTATGTTTCCTAACATCTTTTTCAGATTGGTTTAATTCTGGACAATATTTCCTAAAAATGTCTTTTCAGGTTACATTTGAAACAGTTGACACGAGTCATGGATTTAAAGTTACAACTTAATAAGAATGCTAGTACTTCGGACTTTATCTCGGTTAAACGATACTTATTTCGTCAAGGAGTTTTCTGATCTTCTCTTTCAGTTGAGCCAGCATATGTCCCAAATCCACTGCTTCTGAAAGTTCATTCCGTTAATTTTCATTGGCCATTCTTACGTTGTTTTCTGACCCATCAAAGGTTTTCAATTCCACGGTTTGGTGTATGCCATCATTTAAAGGTTTTGGCCGCGCATGTTGAATTTGTCAGTACAATTTTCTTTTGCGAGAATTTCAGTTAAAACATCTGTTGCTGTTGGATACATTAAATGAAAAAGTCTGCTGAAACTTGGTCCGTGTTCAGGAAGTCTTTCGCCAGCTCTTTGTCTTCTCACTTTTCAGTTGCGTTCAATACAAATCCGTTCCATTCGGCGATGAGAATCGTTCCTCATAATTCTTACCAGCACGTCCTTCAGGTTTCAGAGGACGCCTTTTGTTGTCCGCGAATGGAAACGGCGAGATAAGTTAGAGTGTTTATAGTGTCGACCTCAGATGCAGAAGGTCGTGGGTTGATGCCTGGTCGAATCGTACCAAGACTTACAAAAATGGTAAACAGCTTCCTTGCTTAGCGTTCAGCATTAAGAGATTAGTGTTAGGACTGGTCTCACTGTAAACTTCCATAATGCAGACGTCGTAGTGCTATGACTGAAAATTTGTTTAAAAAACTACGTTAAAATCCAAATTACACACACGCACACCACATACAAGGTGAGATATGTGTATTTTTGCTCGATCCTCCAACATTACGCTCGGGACATGCCTCGAAATTAGACTTTTATTCTAGCCAGTAGCCAGTTCCATCAAATGTTGCTGATCTGATAACTGATCTGTGGTAGACACATGCGGTTGAAAACATGACCCAGGATTTTCAACCTGTATACTATTTATTACTGTGGCACAGTGGCGTAGCGAAGGGGTGGTGGCAGTCGCCCCGGGCGCCGGTGGCTAGGGGGCGCACAAATGGATTTGTTGGATTATATATTGAACCCATTAGTGAAACTTGAAAAGTACACTTATTTTCAGTAACACAATACAATGTTGTTTTGGCCAACGTCTGCTGTATGACTGTTGACTGGATTACAGTCGTGCGGGCAGTCTACTGGTTAAACGATTTAATATAAAGTCCGTGGTACAGGCCTAGACTTCCTTGACCGTACACTACAGGCCGTATGCTCGTAACATAATATCTACTGCTCATCAGCTCTGTAACGTGGAACTTGTCAGGCAGCAGCATAATAAAATAAGCGGAAAATAAATGTTTTGTAAAACGCTACTTGTAATGTAGTGTATTATGTGCAATCTCCAGATGACATAATTAGCATAATTAATTTTTTGGATATTATTTTTTCTAAATAGGCTAATATTGTTTTATATGGAATTTAGCCTAGGCTATACTTTTTTCTAGCAATTAAATTGTAATAGTTTAATAATTATATTATGACTGATAATGATTATGTTTCGTTTCGGAAACAAGGTACATAACTGCGCAACAGGGGCAGCCGGGGGCGCAAATTTGGGTGTTTTGCCCAGGGCGCCAAATATCCTCGCTACGCCACTGCTGTGGCATTATGGATCAAGTTAAATGTGCGTTCGAATGGCTCAAATGTTGTTCTTGCGGACATTTGTTTGGTCGAAACACGGGAAAAGTGTTACAATCTGTTTTTCTCACAACATAATATGTGCCTTCTATTCTACTATCTTGCACGATCTCAGCAAGGTGTGTAATTAATTCTATTGTCTGGCGCTGAGATGTTATGGACGTAGCATTTGCTCCAAATTGCACGCTACCCCTGCATATGGTACATCAGCGCACTGCGCTTTACCTAATGCACACGACCCTTGCGCCAGCGTCACAGCGCATGGCATTGACATAAAGTTGGTTTCTTATTCCCTGTTTCCAATTTAATAAGGAATAAGTAACCAATAACCGATTGAATAAGAAATAAGTAACTGTGTAAGGAATAAGTAACTGGCCGATTCAACTTTTTCTACGTGCATTTGGTTACTTATTCCGTATTCACATCCAGTTTGTTTTCATTCTTTATTCACAGTTCCACAAGTAATTGGTTATAACTTACTTATTGAAGATTAAAAACCCTTCATGGCATGCATTGGTGTTGTTCTGACCCATTTAGAGAAATAAGTGTTCTTTGATGTCAGCTGACAAATCACGGACTATGTGGAGAAAGGGGTTAGGATATTGATGGGTATACATAATTAGTAATTTTAGATAGGATTATTAGTTGTGTTAGATGTTAGTGTCGCGTCCTGTTGTGCATGGCGCGAAATATTATTAGTATTTGTATTCGAAAAGCTTACTAATGACTCGAGTAAACGTGAAACCACAACAACAACAAAAATCCATACAAGTGTGAAGTTGGAGATTCTCTTATGTGGTCAACATGTGCTTTGAGAAGAATTATTTCACGTATCTACGGGTTTAGGAAACCTTCAGATGACATCGACTGTTATCTTGAAGTCCGTGGAACTGGGTAAACAAGCATACGGGTAGGTGTATGAAACATGCTCAGTGTCAGTCAAATTTAACAATACTTAGTGCTGATTAAACCCGTACCTCAATGATTTCGATTGCAAGTTCTGCTGGATATTTTCTATTCATGAATCTCTTCCAACATAAGCCAAAATCATTAAAAGAATTTGTTTAATCGATTTCCAAAAAATGAGGCTACATTAAGGGGGGTGGGGAATACAGCATATGCGGCAGACAATAATATCTTACTTATACAGGTGGGCCAATACTTCTCTTTAAAGAGTTTTGACATGGACTTTATACTGACATTTTATCTCTAGGGGATATTGTCGATATTGTCGAGCCACGAAAGAAGTCCTGATGAATGTCATCGAGAGGACTCAGAGAAGGAAAACCACTTCATGCTGCTCCTTCTTCCTTACATGTTGTTTCCGCTTCTTTCCTCAATAGTCTTAACGGTGATTTTTCTATACTTGTTTCTTTTAAGTATCTCTTCAGACTTTTCGAGTTCCAAAATCAACTTTTGCTGTTGTGAAAAAGATTGTTTATTGTTCTATGTGTTACTGTAGTGGAAAAGGTTTTTGTTTCAGTTTCTCTTTATAAAGTTCTTGCATTTCTTTAATGAGATAATTATATTCAAATTATTTTTTCCGACTTGTATTTGGTTGTAAAACAAAAAAGCGATATATCTATTTAATACAATTATCATCATTTATTTTTTTAATAACCGGTTTTTAAAATATTACGTTTGTTTAATATATTTTCTTATATTCTTTTTGGTAATTCTTTTTCTTTAGTATTTTTAAGTTCTTCGATAAAATAATTTATAAATTTTTAAATCAATTCAATATGTTTTTCTTATTTTGGGTTTTGGTGAAAGATCTTTTTTATTTTACCTACATCAGTATGAACCGCCAATACCTTCAATTATTTCTTATTCTCTATTAGGAGGCTGAGCTGTAGCTATTTCAGCTGGAATACCACGTAAAATTCCTCTTGTTTGTTTAGTTCTTCTCAATATCTTCTCAGTTTGTTCGGCAGTTCGCTTTAACGTCGGAAGAAGACCTTCATTGGATTCTGCGACATTTACAGTGACCTTCGTAATATGTTTAAATAATTAAGCAGCAGAGAGGGTGAGCCGGACAACATTTTTAAACAAGTTTTCAATGAAATCAGGCTTAAAACAATGAAATCAGGCAAAAAAATCAATGATCAGGCAAAAAATAATAATGAAATCAGGCAAAAACTAATAATGAAAAATCATTGAAATCAATGAAATCAAAAAAATGACTAAGCCTCCATTCGATTTTCAACCGAATATTTGATCCAGTCCGATACGATATCGTGTTCGAGGGTCATGTAAATTTATTGTTATAAATCCGTGTGGGGCAGACTGAGCATGACTAAAGAAATTTCTAAATTGATTGAAATCCATATCGGAGCACCATGTCTGCCAAATATTTCGTAGCGTATGTGTATCAACGCCGTTGAATACAGCAAGAATATTACAGTTATCTCTGATCACTTTTGGAATCTGAGTGTATCGTTGAGTGACATATATCACATCAGTGTTTTTGTGCCTGCCTCGGGAAAATATTCTAGCTGGTTTTTTTTGTTTATCTAACATGACATCATCGTATACAACTAAATTGTTGATACTTCCATCGAGGTCTTCTACTGATGGTGCCTCGTCAATATCGGTTATAAATTCAATAATACACTCGCCGGCAATCTCTGAAGCGTTTTCATTAAAATCTTTTAGCACTTCATAGCATCGTTGATCATCTACACTAGGAGCAACTAAATACAACTTATCCCATTTCATCCATCTCATTATTAAACTGAGCAACAATTGCGTTTTACCGGATCCAGATGGTCCGATTATAATTGCGCGGATAGAGTTTGGTAGCGCTGCATGATGCTTAACTGGTTCTCTTGTTTTAGTTGCTGAAAAATCAATTATATTCATATCTCTATACATAAATTATGGATCTATATTGTGTGAAGTGTAAGGCGCGTACTGGCACAGATGACTTGACGACGATTACAACAAAAAATAACCGATCAGCGCTTTCTGGTAAATGCGTACAATGTAGTACAAAGAAATTTAGATTTGTTTCTAAACCCAAGGAACCTTTAAAAAAAAACGAGGAGGTGATATCGCTGCCAAATTAGCAAAACTTCCTGGAACCCCATGGGCAAAATACCCCGGAGAAAAACACCTTCCAGGATATAGCTACTGTGGACCGGGAACCAGACTTGATATCAGACTCAATGATCAAAATCAGCCCCGACCCGGTGAGGAACCAATAAACGCTATTGATAAGGCCTGTCACCTTCATGATGTTGCTTATAAAAGCAGCAATTTGCAACACAGGCATCTAGCAGATGTGAAATTAATTCATGCGTTAAATGCTATTCCTGATAAATCCTTCAAAGAAAAATAGGCTTCATTTTTGATAAAATCGGCTATGAAAAGTAAATTGATGTTAGGTGCTGGTAATTAATAACAACATGGAATCTATTTATTATTCTCCAAAAGGATACTGGAGGGGTAAATCAGCAGTCCATAAACTCGCTAGCGCTGCAAAAGTGAAAAAAAACCACTGCCGCTCATTGGTTATCCAAACAGGCACTATGGCAAATTTACTTACCTAAACAAATTAATGTCTCGCATTTTGATGTACCCGGACCCAATGAAGTTCATCAGGCTGATCTATTATTTCTGCCACATGACCACGGTTACAAGTACGCATTAACCGTAGTTGATATTGCAGGTCGATACAAAGAAGCAGAACCGTTAAAAACAAAATCGGCCACTGAAGTAGATTCTGCATTTGAAAAGATTTATCGACGAGGTCCTCTGCACTGGCCAAATCTATTACAAATTGATCCTGGCAAGGAATTTCAGGGTGCTGTTTTAACAACGATGAAAACTCATAATGTCACTATCAGACGGGGGCATACTGCACTATCTCGTGATCAGGCAATTGTAGAACGGTTTAATAAAACCCTTGCTGAGCGGTTATTTGGATATCAATACGCAAAAGAATTCATCCAAGAAAAAAGATCCCGTGAATGGGTTAAAAGGTTACCAGCTCTGATTACTGCACTGAATAACGAGATTACTAGAACAATCAACATGAAACCTATCAATACGATTAAAAAGAAGTCAATACCTGAAAAACCACAAAAAGATTTCAAAGAACCAATTCTTGGTAGTAATGTCATTGTGAGATATTTATACGAGCCAGGAGAGCTTGAGGGTGGCAGAAAAAGAGCTACTGATCCTATTTGGAGTGTTACTGCACACAAGATATCTAGTATAACACGATCAACTGGTAGACCTCCAGTCTATAAACTGGATTCAACTGCCCCTCAGCGGGTTTTTACTAGACAACAATTACAAGTGATTCCTGACGATACTCAATTGCCACCCCATGGTCTTAACTAGCACCGTTGCGTCTATTGCACTCAAGACAAGTCAACATCACATTATTTCTGACATGACCGAGATTGTTATTTTTTCTGTCAACGGTAAATTGGCGAGGATCCTTATCCGAATACTGCCAACGCATTATACAATTGCAACTTGCGCAGTGATTATTCTGTTGTTTCTTCAAAGTGATTATTAATTCAGCATCAATATCAAATTCTCGCTGTTTTTTTTGTCCTGTTGTTTGTAACCGGAGAGTTTTTTATCAATCATTTTAACATCAATATCATCTATTGTGGTGTCATTATCATCGAAAACAATTCTTCGAAGTTGATTTATTTTTCGTACTCTGGATACTGAAAGATAGACTAAATTCGACCATTCTATGCGATTATCTACCATCCAAACAATTGTATCTGATATAGCCAATCCCTGTGAAGAGTGTATTGTTGCTGCATAACCTAACGTCCATGGGGATTTATTAGCACGCAATGCATCTTCAACGACATTGATATCAACCAGCACAATATCATTTAATACGAGAATTTGTTTTTCATTCTGTCCTGGAATATCAACTTCAATGTTCTGTTTTCGTGTATCCGATGGCCTATAACAAAGAGGCACTGGAAGCGTTGCAAATTTTTGTTTATGCAATTCAAATAACTTCATCTGAAGTGTGTCTCTGACTATTTTTCTACTTGCAATGATCAAATCGTTTGGTCTCCACATTTCCCAGAAATCATTCATGGGAGTTTCTGAAATTATTTCACGGGCTATTTCACACTGGATTCTATCCGGTTGTAATCTAATTAGTTTCTTAAATTCTTTTAATTTTTCATCAAGTGATCTATGATCGGTATCAATTTCTTCATAATAGTCTACAAAACCCTTTAGCCATTCATGTGGGGATGCACCGACAAATGGTGGTGGTTGGCCGTGATCACCGCACATGACGATTTTTGTATTTTTCAATAACAACCACTCAAGAAATATTTTTAATACATCTTCTGACACTGTGTCTATTTCATCCCAAATGATAATTTCAGGAATAAATTTCTCTCCCATACGCTCAGGAGTCCATTTATCTCCCTTCCATCGGAAAAAGCTGTGATAGGTACAGGCATTTACCCCTCTCTGTATCATTTCTCTTGCAAGTCTGTGAGTCGGTGTTAGCACAATCATATTTGGATTGGAAACACGAAATAACTCAATTGCCCGAGTTGTTTTTCCTGACCCACCACAACCGTTTAAATAAACTGTTTTATACCGGCATATTGGATCAGAAATCGGTGGTGCACTAGAAAATTCTGATTGAATCTCTTTGAGATTCCGATAATTATTTTCAATGGTAACATCTGCTGATTGAATATAATCATGAATCATTTCTTTCTTAATTCTCCATGATCCCCAATTCTCGTTGCCAGTAGCCTTAAAATCAGCCATTTTGCTATTTATGTAAAATGAATCAGTGGCAACTCTAACTGCGGTGTCAGGAAATCTATTGATCATTGAAAACAGATTAATAGAAGCATAACCAAGCATAGAAGCTCTTAAATGTGTGTACTGCGGATTGTATCCATCATTGTAAGTAACAATTGTACCCAATTTGGTTCCATCGGACATAAATGCGTCCTTACGATTGACATATAAGCCTTTATTTGTTAAATCCGCGATTACAAAATCGTATTCAGCATTGTCTATAATCAATCGTGAAGAATATCTCGTATTGTCGTATTTGCCACCCTGGGTGAATTTACCGATTATTTTTCGTCCAAGATTTTTTGCTTCATTGTTTCTGATTTCAAATAACTATTTGGACCAATCCATGATTTGTTGTTCATTAAAATCAGGAAACAGTTTTCGCTCTTCGCTAATTATTTTTTCTAGATCAGGTTGTGGTAACCAGACTGATTTCTGTGCTCGATAGGATATAATTGCTTCACTGACAATTAATGATTTTAACATCTTACAATCAAGCATATACCGTAATAACACTATTGGCATCCAGTGTTTTTCAGACATGTGTTTACCAATCCAAAGATAACTACACGGATGAAGTCCTGTAGCCATTTCAAATGATACTACACAAGCGAATCCGGTTAAATCAAAATCAGGCAGTGGTCCATTAATAGCAACACGGGTCATTTCGTGTGTGGGGTGTCCAAATCGTTTAAAATATTTCTCGCATTCTCCATACCCGAGAAAACTTCCTGGATAACACGCAATCATATCAACTGAAATAACGGTATCAGGGTCGTATTTTGTATTCTATAATCCTCCATGGCTGTATTCAAGACAGGATAATTTGACATCTGATAAAAACTCACTTCGTGTTGGTTTCCACGCGTTTTTCTTTCTAGCAAAATGTGCTGCAATTGATGGTAGTGTAAAACAGTTTGCTAATAATTGATCGTTGTCTTCCCCCTCCAGTGAAAACTCACTAGCTAGTTGTTTCATTTGATTCTGCAGTTCTTCAGTACGGTATAATTCTCCGTTTGGCCTTACAAACTGATCAAATTTGCATTCTTCGTCTGAAGTACTATGAAATAGCCACATTGACACAGGATCGTTTTTACTCAAATGGTAAATAGCATCAAATAATTTCTGCTCTGAAAAAAACTCTTCGGTTTGGGATAGATATTTTACGGTTCTATCCCGTGGGAATATTGTTACTGCAGATGACCACGCGTGTTCATTATGATCAATAATTTCAATTGGGTTCCCTTTTTTTGATTGATATTTCGGTTCTTTTAATACTTCTCCGGTGATTGTTCTTACCGATATTGGAAATCTCAATGATGTTTCTAATTTAATTATATCCTGAATTGTTGCCCCATGCTCTTTTACCGTTAATTCCCACTCGGTTATTTTTTTTCGTCTTAGATCAGTTAGTTTATTTCCCCGGGACGCATTTGTGAAGTGTTCTATTATTCGTTCTGCTACACAATTGAGCCCTGTCGAATATTTCATGGGTGCTAGTTTTGCAATATCAGGTTTTTCATTGAGCGGATAGATCTCGTAAACAACTGCTGTTACAGGGTAAGATCTTTCGTAGTAGGGTTTGTCAATTCCAGTCAAAATTCCTGGTTTTGAATCCTGATTCACGGTGATAGTTTTTTTGCCCTTGAGAATGGGTTCAAATTTATCCCTAATGATCCATTTTCCATCCTCACGGATAATGAATTTGATTCGGAAAAAATGACTTTCTTCCCCAAGACGTGAAATGATCACTGCTGCTTTTTCATCATTCATGGTAGCGTCAACAACACCATCAATTCGAAATGTTGACCAACAATAAGATGCTCCATCACGCTTGAATTCATTAAAACAGTCTCTGATGGGTTTATCAAGAATTTTATTCTTGGGTGTATTAGAAACTATATCAAGATTGAATTGAGCATCCTTCCAAGGTAATTTCTTGTTACGTTTTTTAGGTCTATCGCGATTAAATTTAGGATTAATTTTCAATAATCTCTTAAACTCCCTCATGTTTCTGTCTACTACACGTTTTTTGGGTTTATCGATATTAAATTTAGGATCAATTTTCAATAATCTCTTAAACTCTTTCATGTTTCCGTCTCTTGGACGTTTGGGTCTATCGATATTAAATTTAGGATTAATTTTCAATAATCTCTTAAACTCTTTCATGTTTCCGTCTCTTGGACGTTTGTTTCCGTCTTTTGGACGTTTTTTTGGGTTTATCGATATTAATTTTCAATAATCTCTTAAACTCCTTCATGTTTCCGTCTATGGGACGTTTTTTGGGTTTATCGATATTAAATTTAGGGTTAATTTTCAATAATCTCTTAAACTCCTTATCAGCATTGAATTTAGCATTTTTCGAAGTCAATCTCTTGAACTCCATCATGCTATAATTAAAACAAGCATTTAAATGAAAGATTTATGTATAATGAATCACTGCAAATGGCTTATGATTGGATCAGTAATCCCGTGTAACAATCATGCAGAAATGAGTTCTGTGGGTATCATATGCAAAGCTTTCGTCGTGGAAGCCTTGGTCCGTTACCTTGTATTCGATGTGGGGTTGGGGTCAGGGGAAAATCACGATTATGTCTGAATTGCGGTGGTAAGCGATACAGGGAGTTGAAGCGTTATTATGATAAAAGAATAAAAAATGGACAATCAATCAGAAATTTTGACCCTGAAAAAGTCTCTGACCCTGACAACGTCCTTGACAAAATCATAAGAACCCCTCAAGACTACATCGAAAGATTCATTATTGAACCAAACAATGAATTAGACAAACAATAGTATTATGTATACGAATGAACCAAGAATTCAGACAGCATCCCTTGATTACAAATTATGAAGCATCCAATGATGGTGTTGTAAGAAACTGTAGGCTGAAGAAATCAGTTGGTGCTGACAATGGTATGGGGTATTTGAGGTTTACTGTTGGAAAGAAGAAATATCTCAATCATCGTTTCGTGTATGAATGTTTTAATGGATTGATCGAGGATGATTTTGTTATTGATCATATCGATTCTAATCCAAAGAACAATTCTTTATCAAATCTGCAAGCTATCACACAGAGTGAGAATTCCAAACGGGGGAAGACTGGGAAATACTCGAAAAAAGCGAAACCAGTAAAATCTTTGAATACAACAACTAACGAAGAGAAAATATTTTCATCTATGAATAGCGCCGGTAGGCATTTCGATATTTGTCGATCTTCAGTACGATTCGTTGCAGAGGGGATTTATCGATCTGCTATTTCAAAAAATCGCGGGCAAAAAGTTCAATTTAGTTATGTCTAATGCGTCATATTTTTCAATTAGAGATATGTCATGTTATAGAATAATGAATTCTGAAAACATGAATAGCATCATAGTTGAAATAGCAAAATTGAAAAATCAGGATATCAAACTATCAGATGGGTTAAATCCTGATCAAATTGTGTCTGATTTTCAGGATATAGAATACGGAGTTAACAACAATAAATATATGCTACCAAAGAAATATGCACTCATCAAAAGAATTCAGAATTCTATTAGAGACTCTTTCATTTTCCAGTGACATCAGTGTGTTTGTCCCGTTGTATACTATCGTAGAGGGGATACGAAAAGAATTAGGTAACGAATACGAATTGAAAAAAGAAGTCAACTCTAAAATTAGAAACCTTCGAGCATTAATTCAAGAAAATTGATTGCCCGACCCTTATCATTTTTTGATTGTGACCGTAAAATCTCAATGGGATTTTCATATTTTGATTGAAATTATCAAAATCAGTGAATAAAAACTATTTCACACTGAATAAAATTCTAACAGCTTTTCTCTACGGGAAATCCCATGCAAAATCGACTACTTGACCCTACGTGGTTTTTCGATAAAAATCGATGAAAAATGACCAAAAGTCGCTAAAAACAGGCAAAAATTGATGAAAAATAGCTAAAAAATGATGAAAATCAATCTTAACAGCTTTTCTCTACGGAAAATCCCATGCAAAATCGACTATTTGACTGTAAAATCTCAACTGAAAAAACCATCAAAATGACACAAAATGGTACAAAAATAACACAAAATCAGTGAAATCAGTGATAAACAGGCAAAAAAGTAAAAATATTTCAGAGGCACAACAAATAAAATTATTTCAGTAGTAAAAATATTTCAGTATCACTAGATTCTGTTGCAACAATCATGTCTTTACGGAAAATCGACCACTCAACTGAAAAACCATCAAAATCAATCCTAACAGCTTTTCTTTACGGAAAATCTCATGCAAAATCGACTACTTGACCCTACGTGGTTTTTTGATAAAAATCATCAAAAACATGACTAAAAATCTTCAAAAATGACTGAAAATCATCAAAAATTGGCTCAAAATCGATGAAAATCAATCCTAACAGCTTTTCTCTACGGAAAATCCCATGCAAAATCGACTAGTTGACCGTAAAATTTCTTTCAGAATAACCACCAAAACTGTCAAAAAATCAGTGAAAAACCACCAAAACTGTCAAAAAATCAGTGAAATCAGTGAATAAAAAATAAAAATATTTCACAGCAATAAAAATAAAAATATTTCACAGCAATAAAATATTGGACCGTTAGGGTGGAATCATCGATGGGGAAAATTGTTTTGCAATTGAAAAATGGTTTGCGATTTCAAATAATGGTCAATGAAGCATTAACGACCCGATTGGCTCGTGAACGATTAGATGCAATTAAGAGATTTGTACCAATTCGTGACTCTGTAAGAAATAAACTGCAACAACGACAGAGTCTTCAGACTGATTTTGCTGAGGGATCTGAAGAGTTGTTTAAACCAATAACTACAACAACGAAACAGATAGTGTCAACAATCTCTGAACAAGGAAAAAAACAAGAGACTTTTCTCCCTGTGTTAGAAAAAATAGCAAAAAGAACTAAACAAACAAAAAAGTCTTTAGAAACACTTCCAGTAGATATAGTAGCTACTTCACGGCAACAACAAAAAAAAAGAGCAAGTACTAGAAGAACTAGGTGCTACTGCAAGAAAACAAGAAGAGGAAGAAGACGTTACTATAGAAAACATGTATTCACCGCAAAATATATTTACATACTATGCATACAGCATAATTAAAAGTTTTAAAGATGACAATAATTTAATTAAATTTATCGCGCGGAATTTTTCACTCAATAAAAGAGAAATAGCTGTAAACAAAGGGTATAAAGAGTATATAAAAAACGACGAGAATTGGATAAAAAAAGTATACCTGGCAAACCGTGGTAGATTTAGAATCACAGAAAGTAACCGCAATGATTTTGAGAGTTTCACAGACAAAGTATTGAGTAAAGTAGAGTATCCAACTGGATTTTTTGGTCAAGAGGAGTCAACTGGAGATGGGTATTTAGGCAGCGGCATAGTTGAAAACACTAGCGTTACTTGTCCTGGTAACATTCTCAGTGATATATCACGGTTAGAAGTTCTCATCGGAGGAAAACGAGCTGGAAATAACTCTCCAGAAATAATTAATGAAGCAGCTGATATCTGTAGACGGTTATTTCAAGGTGGTATCATGGATATCAAAACATATCGAGATTTCATTGACGAGTTAGCAAATGGGTATCACAGCGACTGAATTGAAAAATCACTGATTAGATAAATAACAATTGAAAACACTAGTGTTTTTATAATAATGATCATACACTACAATCATGATAAACCAACCCTCGTCTATGTAGTTAATTCACGGTTTCCAGTTTATAGAGCATACTATGGTGATGGTTTGGGTAATACCATTGCTGGGTTATTTGCAAGAATGGCTCCAAAAGTGATGCCGTTAGCTAAACAATTATCAATGAAAGCCATTGATGTTATTCGTGATAAGGGTATTGGTGCTGTTGGAGATCTTACCGGAAAAGCGTTTTCTGCAGCAAAGGATAAAATAACATCATTAGTGAGACGAAAAAAGAAACCGGTACCATTGCCATCTACAGCAGAAATGCCTGCAAGTGTTAGTAAAATAATAAATAACGCAGTAGATGAAAAACTAGCATCATTGGTGACTCCAAGTGACCAAAATAACATGATAGCAAACATGATAGCGGGAAGTGGTTTTAAAAAACCACGACGAAAACGCTAGCGTTTTTCACGATGAAAATCTTTTAATGATTTCACGATTTAGACTCTGATAAATAGAATAAAATGTTCAAAAGGTCACCTGATCCAGCGTTTGATATGGATGCCCCAGTTGACAAGAATGATTCTGTACGCGATTTTCAATTTTATTCTTATCATGCAATACAACCCGATCTCCGATCGCGAATTGAACTTCAAGTTCATGATACCAGTAAATACTTTTTGCCGTGTGAGGCATTTATCGAAATCGAAGGAGAACTTGTAACAAATGATGCTGCTCATGATGATCCTCCATATGACAATAACCCAACTATCAAAGTCGGTTTTGTTAATAACGGTATTATGGCGTTATTTGAAAGCGCTAAATATCTCATTGATGGAAAAGAAATTGAATCCATTGATCGTGATGTTGATGTGGCCACAACAATCATAGGGTTAGCGAGATATTCTGATGATTATACAAGATCAGCGGGTCCATCTATGATGTTTTCTAAGGATATTACTGATCACCCTGAACACAACCAGTATTCTAGAGTCAAGGCAACACATGCTTCTTCAGCTAATCCAGCACCAGCCGGATATACAAGACCAGCTGGTGATTTTGATGTCATAAATAATATTATTAACTACAACCTAGGGTTTGCAACACGCGTATTAACGTTGCAAGGACAGCGTCGACAGTTTTCATGTGCAATTCCACTGCATCATATATTCGGATTCTGTAGAAATGTCCGAAAAGTTATTTATGGAGCGAAGCATACAGTAGCGCTTGTACGAAAGGGTACTGATAATGATGCAATCTGGCATGATGCTGGTGTTGCTGATGGTAAAGTCATTTTAACAAAACTAGCATTGTGGATGCCAGTGTTAACTCCATCAATCACAGCAGAAGAAAAATTGTTATCATTTATGGACCAAGGAGGAAAATCATTGTTGAGTTGGTTATAAGTGACAACTGATATTAAACTAGATAATGTTGATGATATATTTACTTGGCATCTGGCATCAAAACAAGGTGTTTCAGCTCCACGTCATATATTTGTGGCGTTACAGAATAATGCACGAGTTGGTAATCAACAACGAAGTCATATGATATTTGATCAGTTAGGTGTTAGAGAGGTCTCACTGAGAATAAACGGACAACAAGAACCATCTGAAGATGTACAACTTGATTACACTCACAACCATATTGCACGTGTATATCATAACCTGTTGTCATTTATGGCACGTGATCTAAATGTGGATACTGGTTTGCAAATATCACAATTGGATTTCAAAAGCCTCTATCCGATTTATTACTTTTCATTGGAACATCTTGATTTGATGAGGCAATCTGTTGTTGATATACACTTTAGAGCCCGTGTAACCCGTCCTGGTGGTATTGCTAATTATAGAGCGGTTGCTGTCATTCTTAGTGAGAAATCAATGTTGTTAGAAGGAGTTGGAGGAAGAATGAGAGTGGTAGATGCCCCAGTAGAAAATCTTTGATTGATTTTCTCGATTTTTCATTGAAATTGTAAACGATTTAGAATCAATCTATTATGTATAATGTCATATAGTGTTATTAGTGTTGCGTTAACTCCTGGTCAAATCAAAAAATTGCAATCAGAATCGGCTAAAAAATGTGGAACCACAATCACGTTGAAACCCAATCAAATGACTGGTGGTGCAAATAAATTATCGCTGACAACTCGTCAAGTAAAACATTTCAATGATGCACTTGTAGCAAAAAAAGGTGTCCAGATTACTCTTTCTGCGGCTGCTATCAAAAATATGATTAAAACAGGCGGTATATTTCCATTGTTAGCTGCAATACCAGCATTGATTGCAGCAGCAGCCCCAGCAGTGGCTAAAGCAGCGGCGTTAGGAGCCGTTGGTACTGCAGCAGGAATGGCGTTGAAAAAGGCAACTGGACAAGGATATAAAAAAAGGGAAAGGGTCTAAGACTACCAGGAACCCCGTATTCATGGTACAGCGGAAAAGGCCTGAGACTAGGACCGGTTTATTAACTCAAAAATCTTCGATGGTTCCCATGTCCAATTTTGATTTAATGGATGCTGCTAAAAAACTAGCGATTAAAAATTTCAGAGGTGTCTTTATGAAGGATCAATTACCACATCAACCAAACAGCGTTGAAACCGGAATCATTAATTTAGATAACAGCACCGGACCTGGTACTCACTGGGTTGCATACGCTATTGATCCACGTGGGATTGTCTATTTTGATTCATATGGATTAGCCCCGCCAAAAGAATTTATGCGTTATATAAAAAAAATTTCAATGAAGACTTGGTATTCTACGCTACCAACACAACAAATCAATGACCCACCAATATGCGGCAGCGAAGTATTAAATGTCCTTGATGCTATTTCAGCATCTAGAAAACCACCACACATTGTCGTAAATGAATACACTAGTAATCGCTTTTTAGAGAGAGGTGTATAAAATATCATGATCGATATTTGGGGGAGATCTTTGAAACCCAAACCCGATGACACTGCAACCGGTGATATAAAAAAAAAAATTAAAGATGAAATTGCTGAGACGTTAAATTTAACAAGTGTTGACCCGAATGAAATAGTTGTATTTCAGGACAAACAGGGTAAATTGAAAACCAGTGATGTGTCGTTGGATGATGTTTTAGTTAAACAACGAAACGCAATCGAGAACACCGTTGCGTTATTTTCGGATCAGGGTAAACTCAAACCGGGTGTACTTTTTTCGACGATTACAGATCGATTTAAAACTCTCAACGATGAATTAAAAAGTTCTGTGTTGGAACTAGCAACACTTCAATCTAAAACCGAAGAACACATAAAACAGTTTACCGCATTTCGTAGAAATATCATTGATAAATTTATTGGAACTACATTCGATAAAATTGAACTAAAACTCCCTGATATTAAAAAATCCATCGATGAGACGAAAATCTTCACCGAGGCCATCAAAAATGATTTTTCGAGGATGATAACAGTTATTGAAAAAACAAAAATTCCTCATGAGAAAACCAACAATGTAGTATACACAATCCAACACGGATCATTTGAGTGGACACCTACAAACAACAAATTAGATATCACTGCAACCGTTAAGGGTATTTATCGATTAACAATAGTGAGAACGACTCAATTTAATATTTCATCGTCGAGTTCATCCGGGGTCAATAATACGATTTCAACTATCATCGACAAGGATACAACTGAACAGTTCACGTTAATAGCTACTGATAAAAATTTGGTTAGGGTTTCAACAACATGGTATGTGGAATTCGTAGCAGATTTAAGTTGAAAATCGAAATCGTAATTGAAAACGCTAGCGTTTTTAAAATAAAAAATGATTTCATCATCGCAATATCGTTATGATCAGGTCAGATAATTACAAACTAGACTCAAAACCCTGTCTGAGGAGTATGCAATGAAAATTAAAAAATATCGCACTTGAATTATCGCAATTGATGTTACTTTGTTTTCAGTGAGTGGTGTCATCACCGGAGTTGGTATTATACTGTCCTCAGTAACAATTTGCATTTCTGCGGCAACAACAATCGCTGGAATTATTTCAATAATCACAAAAAAAATATCATCATGCAGCCAACGGAAACTACAAGACTACATAATTCAATTTCATGTTGTGTCCACTGCATGCTCGCAATTATCCTCATTGATATCGTCATCTCTCGATGATACAATTATATCAGAGAGTGAGTTTTCAGCGATGGTAGATATATATGATTCTGCGATGTCAAAATTAGAAATACAAAAACATGAGTATAATAACAATGACAACACCGATGGAATTGGAGAACACAAACCCGAAACCCAGAATGATCTCAATAACCTCAACGATATCAGATAGTGAGTTCTCAGTGATGGTACGTGTCTATGATTCCGCAATATCAAAATTAGAAATACATCATGAGTATAATAACAATGACAACACCGATGGAATTACTTCAACAAATAGTGGAGAACACGAACCCAGTACAAACCAGCATGATCTCAATAACCTCAACGAATCCAGAATTCAGTGTGAATTTCCCCTCTCCGGTCCCAGTAAAGGAGATAGCGCTAGCAAAATTACGAGTATACCATAGTTGGCCTAATATCAGATCAAAATCATTTGGTGGTCAACAACCCAATAATTCCCTGGTATTTGCAAATAAGAATAAAGACGACGGTACCCCAGACTGGAACGTTGTTTCAATACCAACAGGGTCATATCAAATTGAACAAATCAATAATGAATTCGCGCGTAGAATAAAATCGATTACTGGAAAAGAATCAAAAATAGCTATAGCAGTTCATGAGCCGACACTATCATCTGCCATTGAAATAAGCACAGAGGGTTACGTCGTAGATATCTATCAAAGTTCTATTAGAACCGTACTAGGATGGCCTGAATTACCACCCGGGGGAAAAACCGTTGATTTACCAGAACCTCAAAAAACCGATTATATCACAGACAGGATAAAATCTGATAATCCAGTAAAAAGCTATAAAAGATACAACGAATTGATAGTTTTCACTGCAGTGAAAAAATTCAACAACCCAATATATCACACAACTCAAGAAGAGAAAATCACTGAAAACTTCACAGCGATGAATAATGATTTTTCGTTGTTGTTAATATCTCTTAAATCCGGTTCTCTCACCCGAGATGAATTTATCAGCGTCGTAGAAACATGCAACAAAATCATCAATGACATGGAAACATTTCATTTGCAAATCATTCAAGTGGTATTAGGTGACAGTAATCCTATAACGAGAACAAAATTTGCAACGAAGTATAATATACGCGTAGAAGATATTCATGCGTTCAAACTACCAGGGTATAATATCTTAGAACTACAAAAATCTCTCAGTGATGCCATCGATGTTGGTTTTAAAATAATTCATGATGCATGGAAAAAAACAGCATCACCGGAAATAAAAATCCTCAAACACAATAATGACCCAGATGGTGGTGGCAGGCATATTGCTCCGTTCAATGTGAATATTTCAAAGGTGATTGCGCTCAATTTAGTATGCGATGTTATCGAAGGAAGCTATCAAATTAATCTCGAACGATCAAACCAAGCTCAGCAAGGATATATTCTTTATTCGTTTGCACCAACAGCCCCTCCAGGATTTTTAATAATTGAGTCCCCGGTGAATCCAGTCTATATGCGATGTCATAATAATTCATTAACCAGAATTAATTTCAAACTCACTGACCAGTCCAATAATCTAATTGATCTACAAGATGAGGTTTTACAAATAAGTCTGTTTGTAAAGTCCTAAGGATTTTCATCCTAAGGACTGGATCAAATATTCGGTTGAAAATCGAATGGAGGCTTAGTCATTTTTTTGATTTCATTGATTTTTCATTATTATTTTTTGCCTGATTTCATTATTATTTTTTGCCTGATCATTGATTTTTTTGCCTGATTTCATTGTTTTAAGCCTGATTTCATTGAAAACTTGTTTAAAAATGTTGTCCGGCTCACCCTCTCTGCTGCTAATTATTCTGAACCCTCTGCACATTTGACTTGAGATTCTTCAAGTTATTGTATGTTTCGCCGGAAAGAATCAAGAACAGGAAGAAATTTATTTTTTTTTCTTCTAGTTGTTCTCGAGTTAATCAAGCTGTGCAAGATTCTTTAGCTGGTGCCATCATTGCTATAATGATTCAATTATATCAGCTGGGAGGGTGCGACCTCAATGAAACGTCCAATGGGTAAACAAACATACAAAAATTTGAAGAAAAAAAAAATTACTGACTGATAAAATAACAAAATAAACTAACCCAATTAGTGAAACTCTCGGTCAGTTAGAGGCTTCAATTTGGCGCTATTACTTAATAATAGTAGTGGTTTTGATCCAGGGGAGAGAAATATATCAGCGTAGACTTAAGTGGAAAGCATGATTATGTCCCTTACGTTTTTACTCTCACAATTATAAGACAAGTTTGATAATTGGAAATATTTGATACTTTGTTACAAACTCATTTTCTACAAATGCATGCTGCTATTATATATTTCCACCTTAATGTTACAAATGATCAAATATTAGGTTGTGAAATCCAAGTAATATATATGCGTATCAACACGAATTATTGTGTTTATTCAGCGGATGTTGAATATTTTTTACTTTTATCTGTTTTGGTTTGTTTTCAATTTGCGTTAACTCTATCTACACCTTGGAGTATCGAGCAGATATTTCGGGTCGGCACATCATCCATCAAAATTAAGTTGGTCAAATTTTAACAATTGTCGTAAATGATTGACACAAAGGGAGCATACAACTTAAATGGACTGATAAATAAGTAATTTTCCACTGTATTTACACAAATGCCTGTCACTCAAATAGACCTGTAATGGCTTTTCTCTGGTACATAGTCATATTTCGATGTTAAAGTTACAAAGCATCCTATTAAGGTCAAATGCCTCCATCATTTTCGGCCGATGTAGAATGTACCATGCTGTTAGTTAGTTGGCATTACATACTAAGGGATGCAACAAATGAAATCAAATAAATTAATCTAGGAAGATAATATTTCTGTTCGATCCGCCAAGTTGTGGATAGGGTTATCATATCGAAATCTTAGCTAGTGATGATGCCATTGGGCTGTTATATTGCATTGCAATTTTAATATGTCTTGTCAAAAATTCATTTGGTTTATATTTTTATTGTGGTGAAGCTCATTTTAATATCTTTTTCTTGTCAATGTTCGACTGATTATTCTCTGTTCACTGTATATCTGCCGGCTAGTATACTGTGAATCTTTGTGTCCATTTTGTTTTCTCTAATCATACGCCTAAATACTGGCCGATAAGGATTGAATTTATAGAGTTTTAATGAAGTTACTTTCTGCTTGAGTTTTTCGCACTGAACTTAACAGTTCATATATTTCTTCGCTAATCAGGCCAATTAACTTTCTATGTTATCCCTTCCTTTTCGTTTAATATTATTCCATTCGCTACGCATTGTGCTGTTCGGCTAGTTCTTAATTATTTTGTTGGATCTTTCATTTCATGTTCAAAACGATTAATTTATATTTATTGTCAATTCATTATTTGCAGATTTTGTTGAAAGTCTGGAAACGTAATAATTGGTCTACTGGATGTCTTTCCGTGTGCCTTTAAATCCATCCTTGTCCCTGTTGTTTAGTTTTCGTTTTATCGCTCTAATTCTAATAGTCCTATACGTAGAACTATCTCGAATTGTGAACCTAACTAACATAACTGGTGATTATTTAATGCAGTTATAGAGCTTTCTTTATTTAGAGTTTTCTCATTATTAAAGCTGAAAACAGCTAATAGTTGCGTGAACGTGGCTCAGTCACGTGATTTTTAAAATCAAGACTTACGAGTATAAGTATATTTTATCGGTATCTAAATACTTTGGGTGAAGAAAGTGTTTCTTTTTGCATTTACTTACAAAAGTGCCACATTAACAGGTGTAGAATGAAAATCAAGCCCATTAACCAACACAAGTCTAAATAACATTATATTTATTCCAACATCACTTTTTATTTGGGAGGTATTTTTAAAGATTGCATCGACATTATAAACTCATATGGATTTGTTTCCCCAGTATAAATGTTAGACACACCTTGAATAATTTGCTTTTAAGATAAGGTCTGCAATGAGCGATTGCACATTTGGACTGAACAAAAGATTTTGAAAAAGAAAATTCAATTTCGTTTCCAAAGTTTGTCATACAGGTGAGAATACGCGTCCTAAAAGAACATTGACCTTAAAATCAGACTGAAATAAACATCCTAAAAGGGTATGGTTAAAACCAGGTAGGACAACTTTCTACCCTCAATCACGGACATGTCAAGAGAACACTACAACTAAATAACACCTTCGAATTTCTGTTTGCTATATTGTTTTTAAAATACAAACTGTCGATTTGTATTGTTTTCTCCATTCTGTGCAAATGTGTTTAGTATCTGCATTACTACATCGATAGACAAGTTCACTAATTTTGCCATAATTCTGGGACATCTGGGTTTTAATAACATACATAATATGCTTAGAAAGTTTGAAATCGTGTCAAAATAGGACTATATTCGTAGGAAATGAAGGTAGTTTAATTTGTGCTTACATATGTCATGCTCAGAGTGATATTGTTTAATGAAGGTAACACTATCCATAAGATACATTTTGTATCGGACAGACTTCATAGCTTAATGTTTTTTAAACGAACGAGTTTAATCAGTTTGGGTTTTCTCGTAAGGAATTTAAGTTTTCATTTTGTTGGGTTTTATTTCATTCACACGAAAGTTTTTGTGTGACTGGCACTCATGAAAATCTAGCTCTGTGGAAGATGCTGTATCTAATTCTAGATTGTCACTTAATTTCACTTTGCTAGCAAGACTATACAGCACCGTACTTTGTATTCATCGTTTTCAAACACGAGTGTGATGCGAGAGACAATTGTTACTTACAAATTGTATTAATAAATTTAGCATGAAATATTTTCTTTTTCTCAAAAATGTGTACCTCATATTGCAGAGTATTATGTGTTGCAAATAAGTACTGCATTTCTGTTTGCAGTTCGTTTCTATGCATTTCTTAATAACACCTTATTGAGTTCTTAATTGTACATAAAATGGCCTACAGTTGACGCATTTTAAGATCTTTACATCCAGAGGTCCTGAGGTGGGGGGGAGGGTAGGAGAGTGAGGGAGAGAGATGGGGAGAGATGTAGAAGGAGCATACAAAGTAGAAGAGAATGGAAATAGACATACATGTGGAAATTCGGGTCTGTATAAGACGCATATGATCAGACGTGATTCTTAACTGTAAAATAAATTCGTTCCAAAACCGATGTCACCAATGTGACTATACCACTGCTATATAACCAATATCTATGAATCTATCTATCTATCTATCTATCTATCTATCTATCTATCTATCTATCTATCTATCTATCTACCTACCTACCTACCTACCTACCTACCTACCTACCTACCTATCTACCTACCTACCTACCTACCTACCTACCTACCTACCTATCTATCTATCTATCTATCTATCTATCTATCTATCTATCTATCTATCTATCTATCTATCTATCTCTCTCTCTCTCTCTCTCTGTCTATCTATCTATCTATCTATCTATCTATCTATCTATCTATCTATCTATCTATCTATCTATCTATCTATCTATCTATCTATCTATTTTCTGGTTCCATTATACACTTTCACTAGTTCTATTAAGTCATTCTATTGTACAAATTTTTTGTCTGAGCTAGAGAAACATTTACTCTTTCCAAACATGCCGGTACATTGGTGTAATTTGGTTCCTCTATTATACTGTATTTTCTTTTCCCTTCAGACTTGATAAATACAACTTCCTTTTTAATTTGCTGCTTTACCCCATTCAGGCCAGCAGTTGTTGTCGAAACAGACATTAGTAAGGTTTTGAGATTATTAAAAATCTGCCATATCTTCATCAATCACAAAAAACGTTCTGTAGGAGGATTATGTCATATGTAAGTCATCCTTTTATCATCCACTCATGTTTCACGTTTACTTGAGTCATTAGTAACCTTTTCAAACACAAATACTAATAATATTTTCGCGCCATGCACAACAGGACGCGACACTAACATCTAACACAACTAATAATCCTATCTCAAATTACTAATTATGTATACCCATCAATATCCTAACCCATTCCTGCACATAGTCCACGATTTGTCTCTAGTCAGCTTTCTATAGCTGACATAAAAGAACACACTTATTTCTCTAACTGGATTAGAACAACACCAATGCATGCCATGAAGGACTTTTAATCTTCAATAAGTAAGTTATAACCAATTACTTATGGAACCGTGAATAAAGTATAAAAACCAACTGGATGTGAATAAGAAATAAGTAACCAAATGCATGTAGAAAAAGTTGAATCGGGTTGAAAGTTGAATTCCTTATTCAATCGGGAAAAAGGAATAAGTAAGCAACTTGATGTCAATTGAGACATCACGACGCTGGGATAAATATTTTTTCTAGACACGTACCGTCACAAAACAACACACAAGAGCAGAGAATATCTTTTGTAAAAATAATATGCTTTAATATTTTCAGTTCATTCGAATAATTACTAGCACGCAAAAGACTGTGTGACACTTATGAGTAAATGTTTCTTGTCTGGTTTTATATTGTAATAAACTGCCAACGGCTGAATCCCTCAGCAAATAATGCCAAGGTTGGGCTGGGCCGCTGGGGTCAGGGTTGTGTGACAATTAAGTGAGAGGTGAGTGAAAAAAAAAATATCAGCGTCATCTACCAGTGAAAATGGAAAGTACGTAACATTGCAGTATTAACATGAGAGGTCGAGAACATTGATAAATAAATCCATGAGATGAGATATCTACAGCTTTATTCCTCATTTTTTAATTGTTTAAATAGCAATTTTGTTCTCATAATTACATGTATTCTGGAGACTAACCCCGAAGATGAAGATACTTTTAAAAGTATTAAATAAGAAGCAATGTTGTGTGTTTTTCTAATACAAAGTGATTTCAAACCTTTTTTTAAAAATTTGTTGGGGTGTGTCAAAGTGTGCTGAACAAGATGATGATCCTTAAGAAGACAAAGCTACACCAACAAGAGACGGGCAACATGTTTACAGATGTACAGATTCTATTAGAGTATTCTACCATGCGCTGATTAAAATCACAAAACTATTTATGGAGAATAATTACCGACACATGAAGATGAAACATGTTTAAAATCGATAAATTCATCACATACATCATTAAATAATCAAGAGCTACTGTACAAAAAATATTTACATATAAACTATTTTTAATTTCCCGAAATATATTTCGTTTCCACATATAACAATTAATAAAGAGTTAATGCTGCTAGTCTAAAAAAATAATATGAATCCTGCTGAGTTGTCCAAAAGAATGTTAAGACAATAGACAGAAACAAATGCAATGATGAAACTAATGATATTTGATACATATTCATTCGGTGTCCATGACAATTTTTTAAAAACTAATTTATATCTTTTTAAGAATAAAATGCTTGATAACATAATGTGTTTTGACAGCAGTGACTCTCCAAAGGTTAACATGTTCTGTACGAATATGAAAGTTACAGGTATTTATATGTCTGAGTTGGAATGGTTTGTGAGTTTAATTGGCTAAGTTCAAAACGCTAGTCATTCAGGACTGATGTATTTGAAATCTACTTTCAGAAAATTGTTTTTTTTTAAAATATATTGTTTTCTCTCTAAAACCGTATAATAACAAATATAGCCAAATTCGAACTCGTATAATAGATTCACTTGAAGTTTGGCCAAAAAATGAAATATCAAACATTTATACTCTTACTTTAGGATCCTTAAGAACCTTGTAATCGAGAGAGCATTTAAGTTTCATAAAATCAGCTTAATTTACCATTTCAGTTGCGCCCATTGTAATAAGAAACTTACTTTTACTGTTACATTAGCTGAGAATTTACCCACAAAAGTGACTATTACTTTTCTAGTTGGATCCATTTTTGCGATGAAACTGATTTTTACTGTTGCTGTAGCATATTTATTAATGAGAAAAATTGACCTTTACTATTCCAATTGGATCGCTGCATACTGGTTGTTGTGTAGTAGATGTCGTGTGTTATTTAGTAGATTACTGGTCTCGAGATAGTAGATAAGTGAGCTGCAGTGCAGATGGTTTTGTTATTCCAATGTAGATTTATAAGTCGAATAAAATATGATTTTATCTAGAAAAAGTATGTACGTATCGCCATAAATAACCTTCAGCCGATGGTATCTCAGCAGTTACTAGAGATACCGGTAAGTATATAAAATATACACCGATATGTGCAGACAAGACTGGCTGCAGAGCTTTACAAGTTTTTACAAGTTTGACTGACTTGGCGATATCAGCCCCGAAACTGCCAATCAGCATTATCAAAAGCGCTTAGACGAGAAGGTTTTGTTGAGACCCAACGCGGTTAGCAAGTTCAAGGACACGGAGTTGATACAGAATGCAGACGATTTATCAAAATTTAACTACAAAGAAAAGAAAATCCAACCTAGGGTGAAGTTAAGAAATTATGGATCATTTGCACTTAGGCATGTAGTTTTCAAGAAACGTATTGGTGGAATGGAGGCGATATGCGACTCAGTAGTCTGAATCGAACTCCCTTATATTAGCAGATGGGTAATGCTAACGATGTCAGATGACATGCTAGAATCTCAGTTCTGGTTTTAAAGAAATTAGCAATACCCTAATCAGAAACATTTCCGTGTATACCGTTCAGCGAATGGAAGTCACAACGCTCACCACTGCCACTTTTCGGAGCGAAAATCTACCGAAACAGTTTGAAAGAACAAGAACTTGACGCTCAAGGAGGTTCACGTTTATGATTCCGGAAGACACTCGCCTCATTTTCGTCGTCATGCAACAATATTCTTATTCATTTGGTATTTTCGCTGTGAGAAAGAGGGCTGCAAAGATAAACACGCTATTACTATTCACCGGCAAAACAAAAAATGCAATAATGGCAGATTACATCTTAAGACTCTAAATTGGTTACGAATCCATGCAAAATCCTAATTATTAATATGAGATTAATAAATATTTAAAGTAATATTAATTAAGATTTAAGATTAAAAACCATATTCTAAGTGCATAGTTAGAGGATAGGAACGTTTTGTCTTTTTCATTAGTGGCGGGGATGGTTCGAGGCAACGTTAACATGGCGTTTAGCTCTATAGACAGGCTCTAACTTGAATGCCAGATAATAGAAGCATACATATACGAAAACTGCATTACAGAGCAAACTAAAAGTGGTAAATGTTAACAATCGTGTTTAGTGAAATACACGAAATATGCATGCATTCACTACATGATCACTTATGAGTGATGGGGAAAGCGGTAGACATGGATTCATTACAAGAAAACAAACACGTGTTTTTTTTATATAAAAGTTCTGTAAAATTTTCATGTAATATCTTAAGCATCAGTATAAAAAAATGTTACGACTTGGCCACAATTTAATTTTTTTAATGAATAATTGATAAAATGTAACTCTTAAAAGAATTTGCCCCATTAAAGACATTCATAACAATGACACATTAAGAATGAATAAACGCGAACAACTAATGCAACACAACACATGAAAATTCTAAATTAATTTAATTTGTCAGTTTTTTCGGGGTGAGAAGGCGATTTTTTCATTCTAATGATTCAGAGCAGGAATAGTTGCATACAGATATAAAGGCAGCTTAATTTCTAAACTAGCAGCATGATGTAATGTTAAATCATAGGCTTGCTAGTTTTAATTTTGTTTGTTTGATTAGGATATTTAACGAAGCTTTAACAATATTTCAGTCATATCACTACGATGTCTGCAGTGAGGCAGTTTATAGTGATGTCTAGCACTGGGGCATCATCATGCAGACATGTAGCATGATGTCCTGACCAGTCACATTATCCTGACACCAGACCGACCAGCCCAAAAATAACATCTTAATGCTGAGCGCCAAGCGAGGCAGCTGTTAGTACCGTTTTTGTAAGTCTTTGGTACTACTCGGCCCGGGATCGAACCCACGACCTCCCGCTTCCTCGGCAGACGCTCTAACCATTAGGCCACCGGAGTGGTTTCAAGGGGTCAGGAGGTATCCACACAGATTAAATCCAGATCGTAAGATTTTTAAAGGGTGAATTGCCTTATGAAACGTGTAGAGGAGTTGAATCTTATTCCATAGAGTTGAAAAGTTTGCGAAAATAAGTTGTGCAACGGCAAAAGAGCTGATCAAAGACGAGGTGGAGAATAAAACAAGAAAATAAGAAAAAAGGAGTGATATGAAGAAACGATGTCCCAGCTGGAGGAGCAACATCAACATTTCGACAAGAATAATGGAAAGAAATTCAACAGTGGTTGAAGCAAAAACAACAGGATAAACAGTAGTAGCAATGGTCACCACTACCAGCACCATATCAGATCTCCCTTCCATGTCCACTTTAGCATGGTCATCTCCACCAACCTTGTGATATTATATATATATATATATATATATATATATATATATATATATATATATATATATATATATATATATATATATATATATATATATATATATATATATATATATATATATATATATATATATATATATATCACTAGTTTAATAGACATGGCACCCGGCCTGAAGGCGCGGTCATTTAAGCAAGTGAGACAGAATTCTACAAACAAGTTACTACTGAGTATTATGTGATTATATGTGGTTTTCTGTGTTTGCTTCTCCAAAGACAAAACCTAGAACCCCACCCAGTGGGTATTTGTGACGGTATAGGTTTAGGGTTGTTTGAACGAAAATGGGAGACGCCTTCCCCTCTCGGAAAAAAATCATTACTTAAATGTTATTTAACTAATCGAATAGTAAATATATGATATACCCCTTTCTTTAGTATGTGTGTAATGGTATGGTTGTTAGATGGAGTATGTCATAGTACATACGTGTGTGCGTGAACATCTTAGCACTCCCCAGCCGCCCATGTCGCCTGAGCGGTTAGAGCATACGTCTTTGATGTGGGACGTCGTGGGTTTAAACCCCGGACGAGTCATACCAAAAGACTTATACAAATGGTACAAGAATCTGCATCGCTTGGCCCTCACCATTAAGAGGCTAGTGATAGGACGGGTCGGCCCGGCGTCAGGATAATGTGACCAGGTGGGACATGATGATGCATGTCTGATGCATGATGTCCCATTGCTAGACACTGCAGTCATCGAAATATGACTTAAACTGTTACAGCCATTTTTAAAGTTTAATTCACACACACACGCACGCGTGCGCTTGCGCGCGCGCACATACACGCACGCACACGCACGCACACACACACACACACACACACACCTCTTCCCCACTTTTGATTTGTTTGTAATGGTTGATATATATATTACACTTCATCACTGAACCTCCTTCTTTACTCTTCATTTTATACTAACCCTTCTAGTTGCCTAATGGTTAGAGCGTTCACCTCGGATGTGAGAGGTCGTGGGTTTGATCCCTAACCGAGTCATACCAAAGACTAACAAAAATGTTACTAACCGTTGCCTCCTGGTGTCAGGATAATGTGACTAGGTGGTACATGATGCTCAATGTCTGCGGCATGATGTCCTAGTACTAGACATCTATATAAACTGCCACACTGCAGATATTGTAGCGATATGATTGATTTTTAAAAAAATAAAAACTTCGTTAAAAATCTAAATCACACTCACACCTCTTATCCTCTGCAATATTCATTTGTTAGTCAGGTTTGGTTAATAAGAATGTTTATTGGTCAGCACAGATGCCTGTTTGTCAGCGTGTTTTAGACAGTAACGTAATGTTTTTTTTTCTTCGTCCTATTACACTCTAATTTCCATAAGGCCTAACGTGGTCCAAATCTAAACCAGAGATGGCTAGAATAAGCTTTCCTTTGAGGCACATACCGCACCCATTAGCTACTCAGAGTTGTTATTTTTCAATTAGCAATATCAAAAACTGTACGTTTGATAATAGTCAAACGGATGCTTCTTTTCTAGCTTCCAAGGATCTTAAAAAAAAATTACAGGTCAAGCAGCACCTAATCTTGACATTAAATGTACTCAAAGCCGATGAGATTTTTTAATAAAGAGCGCCTATATGGTTAATGCAATCGAATGCGCCAATTACCCAAGTTGGTGAACACTGTATAGTACCTAGAAAGCGCCCCCTGGGGATGCTATTTGACATAGTTCAATTAACCTGCCATTTTCAGAAGTTACATCCACAATGGAACACCGCAAGGCAGCTTTAATTCGATTTTTTTTCGAGCCATTGATGTAAAATGCATCAATACTGGATGCAAAGGCATGTGTTTAGATCAAAGTATTGCTTGTTCTTCGCTTGACGTGTTATACGACCCATGCAACTTGAGAAGTGCATGGGACATTTTGAGGAACTTCGAGAGGGTGGGTGAACTGAAGTGAAATCGGTGTAAACTTTAGAAAGTTAATATACAAGACTTCATTCAGCAAATAGATGATACTTGAGGGGCAAGAGTTTAGTTTGATTGAGAACGTTTTATCTTATTTTTGTGGCGAAAGCGTGTCAAGGATGGGCGGGTCTTACACGCGAAGCCTCCCCCCCCCCCCGTTTGATCTTTTGACCTAAATATGCATGCATGATGTTGTCTTAGTTGATTGGGGTTGTCTTACTTGATTGATTTTGCACAGAAATGCTTTGAGGCATATGTATATTTTTCTTGTAGACCTTTTGTTTTGAATGCAAATGCAGTTCTAGCTATGAATGTATTTATTTATTACAGTGATTTGTTGTTGGCCCCGTATGGTTACCCTTGTAGCCTGACAAAATATCTTACCTTAGTTTTGTACTGGATTGTTTAATATGAAACATCACCCCATGGCAGTGTGCAAAATATACCGTAGCAAAGCTGCTACTTGTTTACATGGTTTTACTACTTGGGAAAAATTCTTTGTATAAAAGTCTTTTCTGTATCCCCCCCCCCCTCATATGTTGACTGCAGATGGTTTGGTATCTTTCACAGTTTACTTGAAACTCCAAAATACACATAAATCTACACATAAACCATTTTTACAATAATGCTCGTGAAGACGATTATATTATAATTTTTTGAATGCATTTAAATGATGACCATTAAAGTAAATGATTTTTGTAGGAATTATTTACATTTTGCTTTTTATAGTTAAGTACTTGTATTGAAATCACTCAGTCATTCCTGACAGGACATCATGGATAATAGATGAATCATAATATATACACAATAAAAGTATTAAGTATGAAAGTACCAAAAGCATTTGCCAACATATATTTACTTCAACTTTTAATATTGTAGATTTAGACAAATTTCGACAAATTTGCTCTTAGGAGAATCTTTGTGTGTGACTTTCTTCGTGTACGTGTGGTTGTTTTCCAGCTTTGTATGGTGTATATGGATTTTGATTTTAAAAAACTTTCCATTTTAAAAAACATTGTGCTCCGATCCTTTGTTCGATAGTAAATAATTGCATTCAGTGCTGGAATGAGATTTTATCATCAAATTGCTCGACTTTTTACTTGTTAAGAAAATTACCCTGACCCAGTTTGCCTGTTGTCGCATTTCTGTCTTCATATTGTGTGCCAATTTTATATTTTTTCTTGTGTATATGAACTATGCAATGAAAATATGTTGATACACATTTAGCTTCTCAGTTATTATCGCATACTTACATTTTAAGTTCTGACTGATTGGTATTTATCATACCTTTTGAATAGAGTAAAATGAAGTATGACCTAATCATGTTATTACAGGAAATGTGACAGAAATAAGTATGAAAAAGACCAAATTGGCCTATTTTGGAATGGAATTGCTTAAATAATAGTTTGTGATGCTTTTTATCATTATTAAAACAATGATAGGTCATGTCAGGGTATACGCTGATATACACACCAAAAACATGTAAATATTTGTGTAGTTTGGTATGTTTTGTTTGTTAAGCATCTTTTGGTGTTCCTAGTAACTGCGTCTACGCTGTTTAATACTAAATTCAGTTTCCAATTAAATTAAATTTCTGTTATTTACATGAGTACCCAGGAAGAGTAATATCCAGTCTGTAAACAGCTGCTGCATTGGAAAATGTTTTTTGGTAAATGTCCTGAATAAAGGAAATGAGACTTCACTACCATTAAGAATTTGATGCCATATTTTAGCTGAAAACAAATGGGTACTGTGCATTCCATTCACGATTGAAAATCAGAAGGTTTCATAATTGCCAGAATTTGATAGAACCTTGCAGCACTGTTGTGAAAAACCACACACAGTTGAGGTCACTATGAAAGGACTATATCTTATCTACCACTACATTGCAAAATACAGGAGGCAAATGAGAAAAATTGCAGAGATTCTTACAAAGCTGAAGAAATGCAAAAATTCAGAGATCGCCAAAGCAGAGGTGTATGCTACAACCATCAGGAATTCCACACCTGAAAATAGTGAAGTTGTTAAGTTGTTGCAAAATATGACTCTACAGAAGCATGTGAAAGATAGTGTTATTAACAACATCCGATGTGTAAAGAGGAACAACATAAAGCAGCACACAATTAAGATGTTAATGAACATTGCCTGTACTGACCTAATGAGTAGGGAGTACATTGAAAAAGCAATTAGTTTTGATGAACAATAAATAGCTAATGAATATGCATTTTTCAGAAATTTGAAAGTGTGTCAAATCATATTGGTGCTCTTCAGCCATTCTTCTTAGTCTTCCAAATGCAAGCCTTCATCCGATTGGCTGATAAAATCTGTAATTATCATAATAACATTCATCACCAGAACTTGACCCTAAACAGTTGCTGTCAGATCTTCAAATATGACACTGGAGATTTGATTTTTAATCAGTTCGTAGGAAATAACCAGCATAACTGTTACGTGTTCATGAAGAATGGAGATAAGAAAGGCTAAAGTTATGAATATAGATATACTAAGGTCATTGCAGATCTTATAGTTATGAATATAGATATACTAAGGTCATTGCAGATCTTATAGTTTTGTGTTTTCGCTGTACAAAATCTTAATTTTCCGAACATTAGAAATCATTAGAAATCGGCTTGTTCTAGATTCTCTTTTATTTATAATTGGCAGATTTGTCTTTTGTTTTCTGACAGCAATCCATGCTAGTTAATCTTTAAAACCCTTAACCGGCTTGTTTTAAGAGGGAATTTTGTCGGGCAGCTATACTTTTTTTTAACTCCATACTATTAGTTTACTGTAGCATTTATAAACAAAGTTTAGTTGGTATCAATACTGGAGGTCAGATTAAATATTTGGGGGACTCTGAAGCGCAAATGAGGGAAACACTGCCCTAATGCAAGTGCTGAACCAAACCCTATTGTTATTTGTTGTTGTTATACTGGGATCACATTTTAATGAGTTGGGTATTTACACTGTTGAGGCTGTGGTGGCCTAGTGGTTAGAGCATCCATCAGCCTTACAAAAATGGTACTAACAGCTGCCTCGCTTGACGCTCAGCATAAAGAGGTTAGTGTTAGGACTGGTCAGCCAGGTGTCAGGATAATGTGACTGGGTGGGACATCATGCTACATGTCTGCGGCATTATGACCCAGTGCTGGTTCGCTGTAAACTGCCTCACTGCAGACATCGTAGCAATATGACTGAAAAATTGTTAAAGTTACATTAAATTGTTAAAGTTACATTACAGTGCTAGTTCGCTGTAAACTGCCTCACTGCAGACATCGTAGCAATATGACTGAAAAAAAATATGACTGAAAAATTGTTAAAGTTACATTAAAAATCCTAATCACACACACATTGTGGAGGCAAAATAAAAAATGTAATTACTGGTGCATTTGATACTAAATTCTAATGCATAAACAAAACAATAATTAATAAACAAGAGGTTACTGTTTACTAAGCTGGTGAATACTAAATTTTTGTCATTATATGAATTAAATTATACACAAATCTGAATTTGGCAGAAATAATGTTATAATTGACCTTTTGAACAACTTATATTAACATATGACATTTCCGTGTAATAATCATACGTACCAACCCTGTAGTTGTAGGGTTTAATGCCATTTTTGCCATTTAGTAGGATTTAGTGCCATTTTTTAGCGAAACATTGGCTAAACTGGTGGCCAGTATTAATAGTAGAAGAAGAACCAGGGAAAACACCGACCCACAAGAAGCTACTGGCAAGCTTTCTCACATATCCACATTGGCCAAACCTGAGACTCAAACCCACACAGGCAGAGGTGAGATGGCAGTGATCCGTAACTGTGTATGCTTTAGACCACTCATTCATTCAGGGCCCTGCCAACCCTGAGAGAGTTTTAAGCATAATTGTTGATAGTATGTTTGCCTAAACAGATTAATTTATAACTTACTGCATGCATAGCGTGAAATTATCTCCAGTTATGCACCTTTAAATGTTTATACCTATAAGTTGGGGTGGGTGGGTGAGTTTCTTTGAAGGGGCTTATATTTGAGTATGTTGAATAGGCTGCTACATGTATAGAGCTATGTGCCTTGCCATGGAGTTGGTGAATACCAGATAAAATTTTGACAGCGCTGTAGTTATGGTCTCACCTGTGAGTGGATTAAAGATGCAACAAATATGATGTAAATTTTCGAGACAGAAATCATCATTCTATGGATTTTATGCATCTATTATTGGCAATTGGCTCTGATTCCACACACCAACATTAATATAAAAATATCAAAAATGGTTGGAAAGGGTCAGACAAAACTCTTATACTTCTGTCGTGGTTTTGATTTGTGAAATTTGTCTATTTATCAACACAGCTCCAGAAAAAGTCATATGCATTTTATTCCTTTTCTTTCCATAAAGCATAGTTTACAAGACAGCTTTTCTTAATTTATTCAAATTTAATACAAATGATTGTGGCTGATTGGCATTTGTACGGGTCAATTTGTTAAAACTGAAAGTACAGCTTTCAAGTGTAAATTGGAATACTAAACAAACAGTTAACATTTTAACACAAAGTACCATTTAGTAATTTGATCAGTTGAGTTCAATAATTGTACTTGAAAGTTTTTATCATTATTATTATTTAATAGTGTAATAGGTTTTCATTGAACCAGAATGAATGAGCTTAGTACTTTTTTACTTCCTGGTTTTGAACTAGGTATTAACTTGTATTGGGTATTTTGTAAACAATGTTGATGCCAAAACGTCTGTCAAGGCTGAATTTTATTCATCAGAATTTTAGTCTAAAAGAATTTGAAATGCATCACATGGCAAGACAGTTGAGTGTGCATATCATTAAATTGATGTTTTCACGATTATTATCTTGTTGGAAATAATCAGACCTTTTCATGCTTAAGCATACATTTTATTTAATTAAATGAGGGCATCAAACTTTATGCACATAAAAAAGACCATCTGTCTTGAATGACCAGGTTTTCTTTGCACAGATTTAATGGTTATGTAGTATTATGACCTATCATGAGAGACCCCCTGTCTGGGGAGACCATAATTTTTGGCAGAAGGGGTTGTCTTTCAAGACGGGTTCTACAGTATATACTGCATGACTAGTGCACATTTTGTCTGTCTAGTATACATTGTTTATGGCTGCTGTACTTTATGCTCAGTATACATTCAGTATGGCTAGGATACTGTATGATCAGTATACATTCAGTATGGCTAGTGTACATGTTGAATGGCTAGTGTACTGTATGCTCAGTATACATTCAATATGGCTTGGATATTGTATGATCAGTATACATTCAGTATGGCTAGGATACTGTATGATCAGTATACATTCAGTATGGCTAGGATACTGTATGATCAGTATACATTCAGTATGGCTAGTGTACATGTTGAATGGCTAGTGTACTGTATGCTCAGTATACATTCAATATGGCTTGGATATTGTATGATCAGTATACATTGAATATGGCTAATATACATGCTCTGTGGCTACTATAAATGCTGTATGGGTAGTGTACGTACTGTATAGTCACAGTACGTGCTTTTTGGCTAGGATACTGAATGCCCTATACACATGATGTCTGGCAAGTATACATACTGTAAGGCGAGTTGTCTGGCAAGTATACATACTGTAAGGCGAGTTGTCTGGCAAGTATATGTACTGTAAGGCAAGTTGTCTGGCAAGTATACATACTGTAAGGCAAGTTGTCTGGCAAGTATATGTACTGTAAGGAGAGTTGTCTGGCAAGTATACATACTGTAAGGCGAGTTGTCTGGCAAGTATACCTACTGTAAGGCGAGTTGTCTGGCAAGTATATGTACTGTAAAGCTAGTTGTCTGGGAAGTATATGTACTGTAAGGCAAGTTGTCTGGCAAGTATACATACTGTAAGGCGAGTTGTCTGGCAAGTATACATACTGTAAAGCAAGTTGTCTGGCAAGTATATGTACTGTAAGGCGAGTTGTCTGGCAAGTATACATACTGTAAGGCAAGTTGTCTGGCAAGTATACGTACTGTAAGGCAAGTTGTCTGGCAAGTATATGTACTGTAAGGTGAGTTGTCTGGCAAGTATACATACTGTAAGGCAAGTTGTCTGGCAAGTATATGTACTGTAAGGCGAGTTGTCTGGCAAGTATATGTACTGTAAGGCGAGTTGTCTGGCAAGTATACGTACTGTAAGGCAAGTTGTCTGGCAAGTATACATACTGTAAGGCAAGTTGACTGGCAGGTATACATACTGTAAGGCAAGATGACTGGCAAGTATACATACTGTAAGGCAAGTTGTCTGGCAAGTATACGTACTGTAAGGTGCGTTGTCTGGCAAGTATATGTACTGTAAGACGAGTTGTCTGGCAAGTATATGTACTGTAAGACGAGTTGTCTGGAAAGTATATGTACTGTAAGGCGAGTTGTCTGGCAAGTATATCTACTGTAAGACGAGTTGTCTGGCAAGTATATGTACTGTAAGGCGAGTTGTCTGGCAAGTATACATACTGTAAGGCAAGTTGACTGGCAAGTATACGTACTGTAAGGCGAGTTGTGTGGCAAGTATACATACTGTAAGGCAAGTTGTCTGGCAAGTATATGTACTGTAAGGCAAGTTGTCGGCAAGTATATGTACTGTAAGGCGAGTTTACATTCTGAACTTTTGCTTTTAAAGTTAGTAAATAGTACAGAATGTATTGCACTTAATTGACAGCGAACAAATGCATCACTTGTAAGCTCCAAGTATTATTGAAATCATATTTGCCCATATTACACCAATTTTGCATCAGCTATAAAAAGGTGAGACAACTCAATGGAACAAACTAAAAATTGAAATTGAATTGGGAAATTACTTTGATATTTTGAAACAAGGGTAGTTTTCTGTATGTGGATGGGATTAAGCAAAGAAATAATGATACAAAATGTCTTGGAAATAATGATGCACAATAATCTGTGCCCATTATGTTCATATTTCAGCATGGTGTTTGAGAGAAAAAAAAACAGTGAATTAAAGTAACATAACAAGATGCTCTAAATGGGTAGTGACGTACTGATCTTGGTCCAACATTTTTGTGTTAACTTTTTATTGGTAAACTGGTAGAAAAATGCTAGTAATGAATGTTGCTCATGTCAGCTGTTGCTAACATTGCAAAAAAGAAAAACCGCTCCAGTGGCCTAGTGGTTAGAGCGTCCGCCTCAGAAGCGGGAGGTCGCCGGTTCGATCCCCGGCCGAGTCATACCAAAGACTTACAAAAATGGTACTAACAGCTGCCTTGCTTGACGCTCAGCATAAAGAGGTTAGTGTTAGGACTGGTCGGCCTGGTGTCAGGACACTGTGACTGGGTGAGACATCATGCTACATGTCTGCGGCATGATGTCTCGGTGCTAGACATCACTATAAACTGCCTCACTGCAGACATGTAGCGATATGACTGAAAAATTGTTAAAGCTACGTTAAAAATTCTAATCAAACAAAGCAAAAAAGAACCAGCTTAATCGAAGATAAACATGCATTGCTGATCAGATAGCAGACCTGTTTATAAAGGACAAGCCTGTTTTTACTGTCTGTTAGAGACAGGTAACTCTGAATTGGACAAGAGGCTGGTTTGGGGTGGTTGGACATGCATGCTTTTTGAACATATTTTTAGTTTTGTTCTATATTTCAGGTGGAGACATGATCAGAATGAACAAGGCTTTCTATATTTTGTTGGAAGTTTACATGTATTACATGGTGAGTAAAATGTAGAGTGCAAAGCTTTTATTTTCAACTCATATATATTGAGAAACAATGTAAGTAAACATTAGTCTAGAATTTGGAGAGGTGGACAGTACTAGTTTGTAATTTGGATATAAATAGTAGTAGATTACAAATATGACTTGGTGATTTAATTAGTATACCAGTGGTCTCCGCCTCACCAAGTCAACAGAAAGACCCAATAGATCCAGGCTTACCATGCTACCAGGAAATTGGGAAAAATGGTGTGAATTTTTTGTCCCTAATCGTGAAAATAGTGATAAACGTTAGGAAAAACCATTGATGTTTTTGACACCCGAAAAAAATACTTAATTGTAACTGAATTGATTTTGAGTTAATTTTGTCGAAATCTGACCAGAATGGAACGTTGGGGTGCTTGTTATAAATAAATTTGTTGTTTCAATCCAAATTCTCAGTGCATTAGATTCATCTAATGGACGTTTTCCACAGCTCAAATAGCCGTATTTTTCCTTACGTAGTATGAAAACCAGTCTAGCATTAGTAGAAGCCAACATGGCGGCAATGTTTAGCTGCTTACCAGATGGCAGTAGTTTAATTTTTTGTTAAATCATGCCTGCAGGAAATCTATTTGAAAATTATTTATTTTCTCACAAATTTAGAGTATTACAATCTTTGTTATTAATCGGCTCAAAGACAAAAAAACAAGTTAGTGCTTATGAAATTTGACCTGGTACTCAGATTTGCATTGCTAGTTGCACACGCACATAAATCTCACAACGCACATTTTTAAATGTTCTTAAAAAGATAAATCATTACATGAAAGTTTTATATCGGTTGTAATAAAGATACAAAAATGAAAGAACACAATATTTTCTCAGTGTATTCCAAGAATTATAATGGGATTTTTTTGTATCACATGACTACATCATGGATTTGGTCTCTGCTTGATGAATCTGACTGGCCAGATTGCAGCGACCCATTTCTTGTCATTCTTCTTGAAATAAATACATTAAGAATTGTGTGTTCTTTGCATTTTACAAAATGTATCAGGATTTCATTTAATATAAGTAAATTTTTGTTCAACAACATTTAAAAAGTTTTTTTGTTCTTGATATAACATGACTATTCTACTTCTGATGTAGTTGTTTGAGATTTGTGAAGTCATGTGACTAGTAATGCAAATGGCTACTACAAGGTTAGGTTTCATCTAAGTCGTAGTTTCGTCTGGTCTGTCAGCAGATTAAAGATATAACAATTGCCGTTTCAGATAAAAAAAATCATTTTTGTATCTATTTCATGTAGGTATAAGTTATAACATCGTTTAAATATTCTTCTCCCACTGGTACGTCACTATCACATGCCACTACGGCAAATGGTACAGCCACTACGGCATGGTGTCAGTAAATTCTAAATTTCCTACAAGTTGATTTTACAGAAAATTCAGTCCTTGTTTATGCGACAATACAGTATATAATTTTGAGAGTTTCTTTGTCAAAATCTAAATCAATCCTTTTGTAAATGTTTTTTTTTAATGAATAATTTTTAATCAAATCGTGTTAAGGAGTGTATATTTGAAAAATCTTGTTTGGGATTTTATTGGCAATATCAGGGTTAAACCTTTTTGTTACCAGATAAGATTATAATACTTTGCTTTTATTGTTTTTTTTCATACTGTGATTGTAAATGTTTAATTCATAATATATATACAGTATAACCTGTCATGAAAGAGGGGCCCCGAGTGGTCTAAAGCGCCCACCGTTACAAATCACTGCCATCACACCTCTGTCTCTGTGGGTTCGAGTCTAAGATTCGGCTAATGTAGTTATGTGAGAAAGCTTGCCAGTAGCTTCTCGTGGGTCAGTGGTTCATTCCGGGGTTTTTCCTGGGTTCTTCGTCCACCAATAATACTGGCTGCCATGTATAGCCTATCATGTGCTGAAAAATGGCGTTAAATCCACCAACAACTGTGTTGAAAGACCACCCCTTCTGCCAAAAAAAATAATGGTCTCTCAAGACAGGTGGTTTCTCATAACAGGTCATAACACTTATATGATCAATAAATATGTGTATTGATGTTATGGTCTCCCAAAGCAGTGGTTTCTCACGACAGCTTTTACTATAGAATTCTTTAGACTGAGGTTTGAAAGGAAACTAATTTATGTTTGTTATGTCAAGGATATTTTCATTTTCATACCAGAAAAGAAATACTTTCTTGGTTAAAACAGTGAATTGTTATGAGTGGTGAATCCATGAGGAACAATATGAAATGTTTTCACGTTAAGAGTTAAATATTTGTGAATCTACTTGAAGAAAAAAAAAATGTAGATTTTTCAAAAATTATATATTTGAAGGTGGAAACTGTCAATTTGCTTTAATGCTTGAATTTGTAAAATTAATTTTTTAGGACAATTACTTTTTATGAAATTATAATATTCTTTAATGCAGGAGTATTAAACTCAAATCATCATGAGAGCCATATGAGGGCATTTACAATGGATAGAGGGCCGCACCACCTCATCTCTCTTGATACCTTGTGATGCCAATCAGTTTGCAGGCCACGGGATATGTGTGGGTTTGATACCCAAGATTTAATGCTTTAAATAACGTCTTTTTGTTAAATTATTATCTTGTTTTTATATTGGAAGTGAAGCAAATAATAATACTAATACTGGCCGCCATGTATAGCCTATATATTGTGCTGAAAAATGGCGTTAAACCATAAAAAAAAAAAAAAAAAAAAAAAAATATGAGTAGAGGCGTCCAAAGGCACTTGCATGAAGTAAAGGGTTATATTTAACCTTCACAAATGCAATATGTATTTAAATGTAAAATGTGTCGATCCACCGTAACGTCAGTGTTTCTCTGAGAACCTAATTAAGTGCCAACCGTATTTGGATAAATTACTTGTGCAAGTATTTGTTGTAAGCTGTTCTTCTTTGTATTGATGTGTCAATTACGTCTTTTGAATCAAATTATAAGGAAGTGGATTAAAAGAAAAGTTAAAAGGCATGCAAAAATCCTGTGTACTTAAATTATAGTGTCTCTGATCATATGTCGGGTGAACTCGATATTGATCAATCAAACACTGTTAGAAATGTTATTGTGTATGAAACATAATTAGTCTACCTTAAATTAACCAACTCATTCATAACTTCGTAAAATAAAGAGCATGGTTTCACAGATGCTGACCAATGTGGGCAAATGAATTTCAGAGAATTCCTGAACTGGCACGTGGAGATATCCTCCCGGATGATACAAGTTTCGCTTTTAAACAATACAAAAATTGAGTTTTGTCTCACGAAATGTTGCTAGTTTTTGAAAAGAAAAGGAAACTTATTTTGTGGTGTATCAATGGTTAGTCTAGTTCCCTGCAGTGTTGGAACAGAATAATAAAAAAAAACACGCAGTGATGTAATACACAGATGTTTTCATGTAATCGTAATAGCTGTTGAAAGCAGTTATAAACTTATAATAATGTTAACAATCTTTAACATTTGAAAGTAATTGTAATATCTACAGAATAACCAATAACTTCATTATAAAAGGTTTGTTCATTTCCCTATGCCCCCACCCACTTTTTTCAGTGTCCAGCAGATTATTTTGAGGTTCCTCTGCAACTTGTGTGAGGTTCCTTGGTAACTTGTGCACCCACTTATAGAGTGGTCTATGTTTGTGATTTACCCTATTTGTCTTCCTCGCCAAGGCATCTAAAAATTTCATTACTGTGGGAGAGTTTCATCAGCTCCTCGACCTGTTCAGTAGTTGTCTTTTCCTTTGCCATCTTTTCATGCACCCTCAACAGATGGTTCTCCTCTCTAAGTGGTGCCTGATATCAGGATCTTTAGATTACAAGAAGCAGCAGAGGGGGCGAATCAGACAACTTTTTTTTGTTTTTATTTTTGATTATACCCCCTCCAAAATAACACTAGACCCTTCTCGCGAAAAAATAAGTCTCCGACCCTTGTCTGAAAACATTCGCGTCGCAACGTCGTTGTCACTCACCCCCTCTGCTGCTAGAACTTTCAGTTCTAGGTTAACCGAATATTTGATCCAGTCCGATACGATATCGTGTCCTAGGGTCTGCTAAATTTATTGTCACAAATCCGTGTGGTTTTGACTGAGCGTGACTAAAGAAATTTCTAAACTGATTATGATTCATATCACCGCTGCACCAAGTTTGATGAATATTTCGTAGCGTATGAGTATCAACGCCGTTAAATACACACAACACATTGCAATTATCTCTGATCACTTTTGGTATTTGTGTGTATCGTTGAGTGACATAGATCACATCAGTGTTTTTATGCCTGCCTCGGGAAAATATTCTAGCAGGATTTTTTTGATTATCTAACATGATATCATCGTATACCACTAAATTGTTAATACTTCCATCGATGTCTTCCACGGAAGGGGCTTCCTCTATATCAGTAATAAACTCCATAAAATCTTCATCGATTTGAAATTCTTTTGCTTTCTCGTTAAAATCCTTTAGCACTTCATAGCATCGCTGATCGTCTACACTCGGGGCTATTAAATACAATTTGTTCCATTTCATCCATCTCGTTATCAAATTAAGTAGCAGTTGTGTCTTTCCGCTTCCAGATGGTCCGATTATAATCATTCTAATTGAATTCGGCAACATTTCATGATGTTTAATAGGTTCCCGTCGTCGGGTAGCTGAATAATCAATTATATTCATGCCGTTATATATAAATTATGGATCTATATTGTGTGAAGTGTAAAAAACGTACTGGCACAGATGACTTGACGACGATTACAACTAAAAATAACCGATCAGCGCTTTCTGGTAAATGCGTACAATGTAGTACAAAGAAATTTAGATTTGTTTCTAAACCCAAGGAACTCAAGGAACCTTTAAAAAAAAACGAGGAGGTGATATCGCAGCCAAATTAGCAAAACTCCCTGGAACCCCATGGGCAAAATACCCCGGAGAAAAACACCTTCCAGGATATAGCTACTGTGGACCGGGAACAAGACTTGATATCAGACTCAATGATCAAAATCAGCCCCGACCCGGTGAGGAACCAATAAACGCTATTGATAAGGCCTGTCACCTTCATGATGTATCTTATAAAAGCAGTAATCTGCAGCACAGGCATCTAGCAGATGTGAAATTAATTCATGCGTTAAATGCTATTTCTGATAAATCTTTCAAAGAAAAATTGGCTTCCTTTTTGATAAAATCGGCTATGAAAAGTAAATTGATGTTAGGGGCTGGTAATTAATAACAACATGGAATCTATTTATTATTCCCCAAGAGGATACTGGAGGGGTAAATCAGCAATCCATAAACTCGCTAGCGCTGCGAAAGTGAAAAAAACCACTGTGGCTCATTGGTTATCCAAACAGGCACTATGGCAAATTTATCTACCACCGCCTAAACAAATCAATTTCTCGCATTTTGATGTGACCGGACCCAATGAAGTTCATCAGGCTGATCTATTATTTCTGCCACATGATCGTGGTTACAAATACGCATTAACCGTAGTTGATATTGCAAGTCGATACAAAGAAGCAGAACCGTTAAAAACAAAATCAGCCACTGAAGTGGCTTCTGCATTTGAAAGAATTTATCGAAGGAGTCCTCTGCACTGGCCAAATCTATTACAAATTGATCCTGGCAAGGAATTTCAGGGTGCAGTGTTATCAATAATGAAAAATCATAAAGTCACTATCAGACGAGGACATACTGCGCTACATCGTGATCAGGCCATTGTAGAACGGTTTAATAAAACCCTTGCTGAGCGGTTATTTGGATATCAATACGCAAAAGAATTCATCCAAGAAAAAAGATCCCGTGAATGGGTTAAAAGGTTACCAGCTGTGATTACTGCACTTAATAACGAGATTACTAGAACCATCAACATGAAACCTATCAATGCGATTAAAAAGAAGTCAATACCTGAAATAATAATTCAAAGAGATTTTAGCGTTTCCCAACCAATTCTTGGTAGTAATGTCATTGTGAGGTACTTATACGAACCAGGAGAGCTTGAGGGTGGCACAAAAAGGGCTACTGATCCTATTTGGAGTGTTACTGCACATGAGATATCTAGTATAACACGATCTACGGGTAGACTTCCAATCTATAAACTGGATTCAACTGCCCCTCAACGGGGTTTTACTAGACAACAATTACAAGTGATACCTGAGGATACTCAATTACCACCGCATGGGCTTAACTAGCACCCTTGCGTCTATTGCACTCAAGACAAGTCAACATCACATTATTTCTGACATGACCGAGATTGTTATTTTTTCTGTCCACGGTGAATTGGCGAGGATCCTTATCCGAATACTGCCAACGCATTATACAATTGCAACTTGCGCAATGATTATTTTGTTGTTGCTTCAAAGTGATTATTAATTCAGCATCAATATCAAATTCTCGTTTTTTTTTGTCTTGTTGTTTGTAACCGGAGAGTTTTTTATCAATAATATCATCTATTGTGGTGTCATTATCATTGCTAATGATTTCATCATCGAAGACAATTCTTCGAAGTTGATTTATTTTTCGTACTCTAGACACTGCGAGATAGACTAAATTCGACCATTCTATGCGATTATCTACTATCCAAACAATTGTATCCGATATAGTCAATCCCTGTGAAGAGTGTATTGTTGCTGCATAACCTAGCGTCCATGGGGATTTATTAGCACGCAATGCATCTTCAACGACATTGATATCAACCAGCACAATATCATTTAATACGAGAATCTGTCTTTGAAATCCTTCGGATTTTGGTCCTGGAATATCAACTTCGATGTTCTGTTTTCGTGTATCCGATGGCCTATAACATAACGGTACTGGAAGTGTTGCAAATTTTTGTTTATGCAATTCAAATAACTTCATCTGAAGTGTATCCCTGACTATTTTTCTACTTGCAATGATTAAATCATTTGGTCTCCACGCTTCCCAAAACTCATTCATGGGAGTTTCCGAAATTATTTCACGGGCTATTTCACACTGGATTCTATCCGGTTGTAATCTAATTAGTTTCTTAAATTCTTTTAATTCATTATCAAGTGATCTATGATCGGTATCAATTTCTTCATAATAGTCTACAAAACCCTTTAGCCATTCATGGGGGGATGCACCGACAAATGGTGGTGGTTGGCCGTGATCCCCGCACATGACGACTTTTGTATTCTTCAATAACAACCACTCAAGAAATATTTTTAAGACATCTTCGGACACTGTGTCTATTTCATCCCACATGATAATTTCAGGAATAAATTTCTCTCCCATGCGCTCAGGAGTCCATTTATCTCCCTTCCTTCTAAAGAAACTATGATAAGTGCAGGCATTTACCCCTCGTTGTTTCATCTCTCTGGCGAGTCTGTGAGTCGGTGTTAGCACAATCATGTTAGAAACGCTAGCGTTTCCACGACGGAATAACTCAATTACCCGGGTTGTTTTTCCTGACCCACCACAGCCGTTTAAATAAACTGTTTTATATCTACAGATTGGATCCGAAATCGGTGGTGCACTAGAAAATTCTGAACACTGATTGCTTTCTAAGTAATTATTTTCAATGGTAACATCTGCTGATGGAATATAATCATGAAGCATTTCCTTCTTAATTCTCCATGACCCCCAATTCTCGTTGCCAGTAGCCTTAAAATCAGCCATTTTGCTATTTATGTAAAATGAGTCAGTAGCAACTCTAACTGCGGTGGTAGGAAATCTATTGATCATTGAAAACAGATTGATAGAAGCATAACCAAGCATAGAAGCTCTCAAATATGTGTACTGCGGATTGTATCCATCAGTGTAAGTAACAATTGTACCCAATTTGGTTCCATCGGACATAAATGCGTCCTTACGATTGACATATAAGCCCCTATTCGTTAAATCTTTGATTACAAAATCGTATTCAGCATTGTCTATAATCAATCGTGAAGAATATCTCGTATTATCATCTTTGCCACCTTGGGTAAATTTACCGATTATTCTTCGTCCAAGATCTTTTGCTTCATTGTTTCTGATTTCAAATAACTGTCTGGACCAATCCATGATTTGTTGTTCATTAAAATCAGGAAACAGTTTTCGCTCTTCGCTAATTATTTTTTCTAGATCAGGTTGTGGTAACCAGACTGATTTCTGTGCTCGAAAGGATATAATTGCTTCACTGACAATTAATGATTTTAACATCTTACAATCAAGCATATACCGTAATAACACTATTGGCATCCAGTATTTTTCAGACATGTGTTTACCAATCCAAAGATAACTACACGGATGAAGTCCTTCAGCCATTTCAAATGATACTACACAAGCGAATCCGGTTAAATCGAAATGTGGCAGTGGTCCATTAATAGCAACACGGGTCATTTCGTGTGTAGGGTGTCCAAATCGTTTGAAATATTTCTCACACTCTCCATACCCAAGAAAACTTCCTGGATAACATGCAATCATATCAACTGAAATAAATGTATCAGCGGTGTATTTTGTGTTCCATAATCCTCCATGGCTGTATTCAAGACAGGACAATTTGACATCTGATAAGAACTCACTTCGGGTTGGTTTCCACGCGTTTTTCTTTCTAGCAAAATGTGCTGCAACTGATGGTACTGTAAAACAGTTTGCTAATAATTGATCGTTGTCTTCCCCCCCAGAACTCTGGGGAGAAAATTCACTAGCTAGTTGTTTCATTTGATTATGCAGTTCTTCAGTACGGTACAATTCTCCGTTGGGCCTTACAAACTGATCAAATCTACATTCTTCGTCTGAAGTACTATGAAATAGCCACACTGACACAGAATCGTTTTTACTCAAATGGTAAATAGCATCAAATAATTTCTGCTCTGAAAAAAACTCTTCGGTTCCAAACAGATATTTTACGGTTCTATCCCGTGGGAATATTGTTACTGCAGATGACCACGCGTGTGCGTTATGATCAATAATTTCAATGGGAGCTCCCTGTGATTTATATTTCGATTCGTATAATACTTCTCCGGTGATTGTCCTTACCGATATTGGAAATCTCAATGATGTTTCTAATTTGGCTATATCTTGAATTGTTGCCCCATGCTGTTTCACTGTCAGTTCCCACTCGGTTATTTTTTTTCGTCTTAGATCGGTTAGTTTATTTCCCCGGGACGCATTTGTGAAGTGTTCTATTATTCGTGTTGCTACACAATTGAGCCCTGTCGAATATTTCATGGGTGCTAGTTTTGAAATATCAGGTTTTTCATTGAGCGGATATATCCCGTAAACAACTACTGTGACAGGATAAGATCTTTCGTAGTAGGGTTTATCAAGTCCAGTCAAAATTCCTGGTTTTGAATCCTGAGTCACAGTGACAGTTTTTTTGTCCTTAAGAATAGGCTCGTATTTGTCCCTAATGATCCATTTTCCATTATCATGGATAAGGAATTTTATTCGAAAAAAATTTCTTTCTTCCCCAAGACGTGAGATTATCACTGCTGCTTTTTCATCATTCATGGTAGCGTCAACAACACCATCAATTCGAAATGTTGACCAACAATGAGCTGCCCCATCACGCTTGAATTCATTAAAACAGTCTCTGATTTTACTAATCAAGGTTCTATCAAGAATTTTATTCTTTGGTGTATCAGAAACTCTATCAAGATTGAATTGAACACTTTTCCAGGGCTTAATTTTCGATAATCTCTCGAACTCCTCCATACTATAATTAAAACAAGCATTTAAATGAAAGATTTAAGTATAATGAATCATTGCAAATGGCTTATGATTGGATCAGTGACACTGTGTAACAAATCATGCAGAAATGAATTCTGTTGGTATCATATGCAAAGCTTTTGTCGTGGAAGCCTTGGTCCGTTACCCTGTATTCGATGTGGGGTTGGGGTCAGGGGGAGGTCGCAATTATGCGTTATGTGTGGAGGCAAACGATACAGGGAACTAAAACGCTATTATGATAAAAGAATAAAAAATACTGTCATTGACCCCAACGATGACAAAATAATAAAGACTGCTCAAGATTATATACAGAGACTTATAATTAAACCAAACAATGAATTAGAAAAATAGTGTTATTATACAAATGAACCAAGAATTCAGACCTCACCCCTCCGTGCTTGTTAATTATGAAGCATTCCGTAATGTTATTATCAGAAAATTCGATTTTCGTATGTGTCTATAACACCAAGGGAGACAACTCTTAAATGATATAACCAAGGGAGTTATCATTGTGATTTAGCGGCTTGGTATTTTTTTTTTAGGAAAAGAAATATTTCTTTTTTTTTTAGTGTTTAAGTCAAATATTCTGTGTCACGTGCGATTAATGCGTATTTCATAACATAGGATGTGATCCGGAGATGCAGGCGTTACAGGATAACACACGTGTATACTTTCTCCCTTAGATTGTGTTAACTTGTTTAATGGGTATTGTGATTCAGCGCTGGGCATTGTTTTGTAAGAAAAGACATGTTTTCAAACAATTATATTCTTTGTTCTAGTGTTTAAGTCAAATATTCTGTCTCATTTAAATACTGTGAAACACCATTAATAAGTAATTCAAGAAAATAAAATAGCATACTTGCGGATTGATGTATTAATTCCCTTTATATACCATATGAATAGTTACAACATATATACGTTAAGAAACGTTATTCTTTATAGACGTGAACAGTGGTCTAACGGTATCGTGTTTGGCTTGTAAACCCAGACAATTATTCTTCACATGTTCGCGCCCCATAGCAGACAATTGTCTGATGGTGAAACGGTGGATGTTTTTTTTTTCTATTTAATTGAGGGGAGGTAGGCACCCCCTCTGTGTTTACATTCACATAACATGCAAAACCCATGCTATCAAATTTACGGTAGCGGTGGGTTGTCGGTTTTTGACAACTTACGCAACCATGAATTTGATTTCATGGGTTGCATGTTATGTGAATGTAAACACATAAATGCCCTACATTACCTCATCATTGAATTATAATCCATCCTTAATTAAGTTAATTAAGTATATGTATACCTACAATTTGCCACAACACTCAGTGGAAATATATACGGTATTTGTGCTGTCCTTAATTAAGTATATGTTGTGACGTCACCCCAAGCATATCTTCTGGGCGGTCTAAGATGGCGTTTGCCACGTTAGGCCTCCCCTTTCGGAGATGTATGTTTCGGGTTTCCCTTGGGCTTACTTGGGTGTGAAGGCAACCAAGGAGTTCCAAAGATGTGTTGTCGTATATATGTAACCTCTAGGTCATTTCACGTAAACATACCCTCTTGTGATTATAACCCGTTATTTGACGAGTTAGATTCACTCTTAGGGGAATATGTTTCCGGTGAATGTAAATATAAATGACCTAAAATAAATACCATCCATGGATGTAATTAGCTCTCCATCACATTTGGGTAGCCCCGTATGGTGTTCAAAATGAATTACCGGCCAAAAAAAGGTTCGTGGATGCACATTGGGTAAACCCAGAATGAATTATAGGCTAAAAGAAACGGTCATAGGGTCATATCTGAAAGAGCAAAAACATTCTGATATAAAACAGAAACAGAAAAATGCTCTAACAAAGGAACACTATGAAAGACACAAAGGCCTAATAAGGGACCCAATCAATGCAAATAGAACCACAACGGCCTATATCAAGGGGGCCAAATGACTGATAATCGCTCATCATGGTTGATATTTATTTTTGTCTGCATTTATATTTATATATACAGAATTAATTTTAAAAAATATATTTATATATACAGAATTAATTTTAAAAAATATATTTATATATACAGACTTAATTTTAAAAAAGATAGTTATATATACAGACTTAATTTTTAAAAAAGATAGTTATATATACAGACTGAATTTTTAAAAAAGATAGTTATATATACAGACTGAATTTTTAAAAATATTAACGGCTCTTTTATTTTTGAAAAATGAATTAGAAATATGTATTATCATATATGAATTCTGAAATTATGAATAGCATCATAGTTGAAATTGGAAAATTGAAAAATCAGAATATTAAATTGTCAGATGGGTTAAATCCTGATCAAATCAAGTCGGATTTTCAGGATATAGAATACGGAGTTAGCACTAACAAGTATATGTTGCCAAAGAAATATGCACTCATCAAAAAAATTCAAAATTCTATTCGAGACTCTCTTGCATTTTCCAGTGAAGTAGATGTGTTTGTTCCGTTATATACTATCGTGGAAGGAATACGAAAAGAATTGGGTAACGAATATGAATTGAAAAAGGAAGTTAATTCTAAAATTAGAAACTTACGAGTGTTAATTCAAGAAAATGAACTATTTTGATTGACCGGCCCCTCAAAAGATTTTGTCAGACAGTAAAATCTCCTTGAGATTTTCATTTTTTTTTGTCATTTTTTGATTGAATCAGTGAAAATATTTCACACTGCGAAAATAAAATAGAATCCTAACTTTTAAGAACTTTTTCCCATGTAAAATCGACTACTTGACCCTACGAGGTTTTTTGATGAAAATCGATGAAAAATGACCAAACATCACTGAAAACAGGCAAAAATTGATGAAAAATGGCTAAAAATCATCAAAAATGAGTTTTAACAGCTTTTCCTTATGGAAAATCCCATGTAAAATCGACTACTTGACTGTAAAATCTCTTTGAGATTTTCAACTGAAAACCACCAAAATGGCACCAAAACAGGCAAAATCAATGGATAAAAAATAAAAATATTTCACAGCAATAAAAAATTGGACCGTTAAGGATGGAATCATCGATGGGGAAAATTGTTTCGCAATTGAAAAATGGTTTCTGATTTCAAATAATGGTCAATGAAGCATTAACGACCCGATTGGCTCGTGAGCGACTAGATGCAATTAAGAAATTTATACCAATTCGCGACTCTGTCAGGAATAAACTGCAAGAACGACAGAGTCTTCAGACTGATTTTGCTGCAGGATCTGAAGAGTTGTTTAAACCAATAACTACAACAACGAAACAGATAGTGTCAACAATCTCTGAGCAAGGAAAAAAACAAGAAGATACTTTTCTCCCTGTGTTAGAAAAAATAGCAAAAAGAACTAAACAAACAAAAAAATCATTAAAAACACTTCCAGTGGATATAGTAGCTACTTCACGGCAACAACAAAAAAAAGAGCAAGTACTAGAAGAACTAGGTGCTATTGCAAGAAAACAAGAAGAGGAAGAAGACATTACTATAGCAAAAATGTATTCACCGCAAAGTATATTTAAAAACTTTGCATACAACATAATTAAAAGTTTTAAAGATGACAATGATTTAATTAACTTTACCGCGCGGAATTTTTCACCCGATCAAAGAGAAATAACTGTAAACAAAGAGTATAAAGAGTATATAAAAAACGACAAGAATTGGATAAAAAAAATATACTTGGCAAACCGTGGTAGATCTAGAATCACAGAAGGTAACCGCAATGATTTTGAGAGTTTTAAAGACAAAGTATTGAGTAAAATAAATCAAATGAATATAGTAGTTAAAGAGGATGAAGAGGAGTCAACTGAAGATAAGTATTTAGGTAGCGGAATAGTTGAAAACACTAGCGTTACTTGTCCTGGTAACATTCTCAGTGATATATCACGGTTAGAAGTCCTCATCGGAGGGAAACGAGCCGGAAATAACTCTCCAGAAATAATTAATGAGGCAGCTGATATCTGTAGACGATTATTTGCCGGTGGTATCATGGACATTAATGTATATCGAAAACTCATTGCTGAGTTAGTTGAAAATCACAAAGATGCCCATGGTTATTACAGCGATTGATCACTAATTAAAAAACTAATAGTTTTATAACAAGATGATTATACACTACAATCATGATAAACCAACCCTCGTCTATGTAGTTAATTCACGGTTTCCAGTTTATAGAGCATACTACGGAGATGGCCTCGGCAAGACCATTTTAGGATTCTTTTCAAGAACGGCCCCAAAAGTGATGCCGTTAGCTAAACAACTAGGAATGAAAGCCATTGATGTTATTCGTGATAAGGGTATTAGTACTGTTGGAGATCTTGCCGGGAAAGCGTTTTCAACTGCGAAGGATAAAATAACATCATTAGTGAGGCGAAAAAAGAAACAGGTACCATTGCCATCTACAGAAGAAATGCCTGCAAGTGTTAGTAAAATAATAAATAACGCAGTAGATGAAAAACTAGCGTTGATGGTAAATCAAGAGGACCAAAATAACATGACAGCAAACATGATAGCAGGAAGTGGCTTTAAAAAACCACGTAGAAAGCGCTAGCGTTTTTCACGATGAAATGGAAAATCCGATTTAGACTCTGATAAATAGAATAAAATGTTCATAAGGTCACCTGATCCAGCATTTGATATAGATGCCCCAGTGCGTAAAGATGATTCTGTACGCGATTTTCAATTTTATTCTTATCACGCAGTACAACCAGATCTCCGATCACGAATTGAACTTCAAGTTCATGATACCAGTAAATACTTTTTGCCTTGTGAAGCGTTTATTGAAGTAGAAGGAGAACTTGTAACAAATGATGCTGCTCATAATGATCCTCCATATGACATTAGCCCAACTACCCGAGTTGGTTTTGTTAATAACGGTATCATGGCGTTATTTGAAAGCGCTAGATATCTCATTGATGGAAAAGAAATTGAATCCATTGACCGTGAAGTTGATGTGGCTACAACAATCATAGGGTTAGCAAGATATTCTGATGATTATTCAAGATCAGCGGGTCCATCTATGATGTTTGCAAAGGATATTACTGATAACGCTGAACACAACCAGTATTCTAGAGTCAAGGCAACACAAGTCACTGCAGTTGATCCAGCACCAGCCGGATATACAAGACCACCTGGTACTTTTGATGTCATAAATACTATTACTAATTACAATCTAGGATTTGCAACACGTGTAGCAACATTACAAGGACAGCGTCGACAATTTTCATGTGCAATTCCACTGCATCATATATTCGGATTCTGTAGAAACGTCCGAAAAGTTATTTATGGAGCTAAACACACAGTAGCGCTTGTACGAAAGGGTACTGATAATGATGCAATATGGCGTGATGCTGCTGTTCCTGATGGTAAAGTCGTTTTAACAAAACTATCATTGTGGATGCCAGTGTTAACTCCATCAATCACAGCAGAAGAAAAATTGTTATCATTTATGGACCAAGGAGGAAAGTCGTTATTGAGTTGGTTATCAGTGACTACGGATACTAAACAAGACAATGTTGATGGTACATTCACATGGCACCTGGCATCAAAACAAGGGGTTTCAGCTCCACGTCATATATTTATTGCATTACAGAATGCTGCGCGAGTTGGTGATCAACAACGAAGTCATATGATATTTGATCAGTTAGGTGTTAATGAAGTCTCGCTGAGAATAAACGGACAGCAGGAACCATCTGAAGATGTGCAACTTGATTACGGTCAAAATCATATTGCACGTGTCTATCATAACCTGTTGTCATTTATGGCACGTGATCAAAATGTGGATACCGGTTTGCAAATATCACAATGGGATTTCAAAAGCCTCTATCCGATTTATTACTTTTCACTGGAACATCTTGATTTAACAAGACAATCTGTCGTTGATATACACTTCAGAGCCCGTGTAACCCGTCCTGGTGCTGTTCCTAATTATAGAGCGGTTGCTGTCATTCTCAGTGATAAATCAATGCTACTTGAAGGTGTTGGTGGAAGAATGAGAGTGGTAGATGCACCAGTGGAAAATATGTAATTGAAAATCCGAAGGATATTTCCATTGAATGGTTTTACGATTTAGAATCAATCAATTATGTATAACATGTCATATAGTGTTATTAGTGTTGCGTTAACTCCTGGTCAAATCAAAAAATTGCAATCAGAATCGGCTAAAAAATGTGGAACCACAATCACGTTGAAACCTAATCAAATGACTGGTGGTGCAAATAAATTATCGCTGACAACTCGTCAAGTGAAACATTTCAATGATGCTTTCAAGGATAAAAAAGGAGTTCAGATCACACTCTCTGCGGCTGCTATCAAAAATATGATAAAAACAGGTGGTATATTTCCGTTGTTTGCTGCAATACCAGCATTGGTTGCGGCAGCAGCCCCAGCAGTAGCAAAAGCGGCCGCATTGGGGGTAGTTGGAGGCTTGGGAACAAAAGCGGTACAGAGCATTGCTGAATCATATGAACCGAAGAAAGGTCAAGGGTATAAAAAAAAGGGAAAGGGTCTAAGACTACCAGGAACCCCATATTCATGGTACAGCGGAAAGGGTCTAAGACTACCAGGAACCCCATATTCATGGTACAGCGGAAAGGGTCTAAGACTACCAGGAACCCCGTATTCATGGTACAGCGGGAGATCCGTTCACGGATCAGGCCTGAGACTACCAGGAACGGTTTATTAATTCAGAAATCTATGGTTCCAATGTCCAATTTTGATTTAATGGATGCTGCTAAAAAACTAGTGATTAAAAATTTCAGAGGTGTTTTTATGAAAGATCAATTACCACATCAACCAAACAAAACTGAAACAGGTATTATTAATCTCGATAACAGCACCGGACCTGGAACTCACTGGGTTGCATACGCTATTGATCCACGTGGGATTGTCTATTTTGATTCATATGGATTAGCCCCACCAAAAGAGTTTATGCGTTATATAAAAACCCTTCCAGTGAAGACTTGGTATTCTACGCTACCAACACAACAAATCAATGACCCACCAATATGCGGCAGTGAAGTATTAAATGTCCTTGACGCTATTTCAGCATCTAGAAAACCACCTCATATTGTCGTTAATGAATACACCAGCAATCGCTTTTTAGAGAATGGTGTATAAAATATCATGATCGATATTTGGGGAAGACTTCTGAAACCCAAACCCGATGACACTGCAACTGGTGATGTAAAAAAACTAATCAAAGATGAAATCGCTGAGACGTTAAATTTAGTAAATGTTGACCCGAACGAAATAGTTGTATTTCAAGACAAACAGGGTAAATTGAAAAGCAGTGATGTGTCATTGGATGATATTTTAGTTAAACAACGAAACGCAATCGAGAATACTATCGCGTTATTTTCCGATCAGGGTAAACTCAAACCGGGTGTACTTTTTTCGACGATTACAGATCGATTTACAAACCACGATAAAGAATTTGAAGATCATTTAAGAAACTACAATAGTTTCCGTAGAAATGTCGTTCAAAAGTTCTTTGGATCCCCAATTGTAGTTACACCATCTATCGCTGAAATTAAAACGTTTATAGATGATCAAAAGGTCATCAATGACCGCAATAATGATTTGTACCTGCTTAATTTAAGATTTTTCAGCGATGAAAATTTAAAACTAATTACCCTCCCTGAAATGATATACACATTAAAAACTATCGAACAATCGTTTGTAGAACTTCGAGATGCCCGCAAAGTAAAAATCCCGAATCACAACGATGAAGTTAAAAATGTTGTGAACACGATAGCCAGTGGAATTTTCGATTGGGTTAAAGACGGACCATCGCTCAGTTTCATATTTGGTGGTTTGAATTACATTGAGGGAATTTATCGATTTACAATCATAGCTAACGAACATTTTAATATAACATGTGTCGATTTAACCGATAAAATTTTAGGAACAGGTGTTAACACGGTAATGTTTAAATCTAATCCAGTTGAAGTACTTTTTAAAATAAGTGTGGTTAGAGGTAGATCAGTTAGATTAACGATGCCGTGGGTGATAGAATATGTAGCAGAAGTACCTGGCGATAAATAATTCTGCAATTCAATGATGAACATTTAAAATAAAAAATGATTTCATCATCGCAATATCGCTATGATCAGATCAGAGAGTATCAAACTAGACTCAAAACCTTGTCTGAGGAGTATGAATTGAAAATTAAAAAATATCGCAGGAGAATTACCGCAATTGATGTTACTGTGTACGCTGTGAGTGGTGTAATCACCGGAGCTGGTATTATACTGTCTTCAGTGACAATGATGGCCCCGATAGCTGTTCCAATTTGCATTTCTGCGGCAACAACAATCGCTGGAATAATTTCAATAATCACAAAAAAAATATCATCATGCAGCCAACGGAAACTACAAGACTACATAATTCAATTTCATGTTGTGTCTACTGCATACTCGCAATTATCCTCATTGATATCGTCATCTCTCGATGATACAATTATATCAGAGAGTGAGTTTTCAGCGATGGTAGATATATATGATTCTGCGATGTCAAAATTAGAAATACATCATGAGTATAATAACAATGACAACACAGATGGAATTACTTCAACAAATAGTGGAGAACACAAACCCAGTACAAACCAGCATGATCTCAATAACCTCAACGAATCCAGAATTCAGTGTGAATTTCCCCTCTCCGGTCCCAGTGAAGGAAATCGCGCTAGCAAAATTACGAGTATACCATAGTTGGCCAAATATCAGATCAAAATCATTTGGTGGTCAACAACCGAATAATTCCCTGGTATTTGCAAATAAGAATAAAGACGACGGTACCCCAGACTGGAACGTTGTTTCCATACCAACCGGATCATACCAAATTGAACAAATCAATAACGAATTGCAACGTAGAATAAAATCGATTACTGGAAAAGAATCAAAAATAGCTATAACAGTTCATGAGCCAACACTATCATCTGCCATTGAAATAAGCACAGAGGGTTACGTCGTAGATATCTATCAGAGTTCTATTAGAACCGTACTGGGATGGCCTGAAATCCCACCCGGTGGAAAAACCGTTAAATTACCAGAACCACAAAAAACTGATTATATCACCGACAGAATAAAACCCAATAATCCAGTAAAAAGTTATAAAGATCACCAAATCACTACAGATTTTTTTAATGTCCTTCACAATATAATAAATAAGGGAGAGAGATTTCTTACTGCTCACGATCTTAAAATCAATGACAATTTCAAGGCAATGAATAATGATTTTTCGCTGTTGTTAATATCTCTTAAATCCGGCTTTCTCACCCGAGATGAATTTATCAGCGTCGTAGAAACATGCAACAAAATTATCGACGATATGGAAACATTTAATTTAAAAATTATTCAGGATATATTAGATGAAGATAATCCCATATCGAGAGACGGATTTGCATCAGATTATAAAATCCGCGTTGAAGATATCCCAACATTCAAACTACCAGGATATAACGTACCAGAACTAAAAAGACTTCTCAGTGATGCCATCGATGTTGGTTTTAAAATAATTCATGATACGTGGAAAAAAACAACATCACCGGAAATAAAAACCCTCAAACACAATAATGACCCAGATGGTGGTGGCAGGCATATTGCTCCGTTCAACGTGAATATTTCATCGGTGATTGCGCTCAATTTAGTGTGTGATGTGATCGAAGGAAGCTATCAAATAAATCTAGAACGATCAAATCAAGCTCAGCAGGGGTATATTTTGTATTCATTTGCACCAACAGCTCCTCCAGGGTTTTTAATAATTGAGTCTCCGGTGAATCCAGTCTATATGCGATGTCATAATAATTCATTAACCAGAATTAATTTCAAACTCACTGACCAGTCTAATAATCTGATTGATTTACAAGAGGAGGTTTTACAAATTAGTCTATTTGTGAAATCATAAATGATTTTCGTCCTAAGGACTTTCATCCTGAAAGGATTTTCGTCGTAGTAAGGACTTGATAAAATATTCGGTTAACCTAGAACTGAAAGTTCTAGCAGCAGAGGGGGTGAGTGACAACGACGTTGCGACGCGAATGTTTTCAGACAAGGGTCGGAGACTTATTTTTTCGCGAGAAGGGTCTAGTGTTATTTTGGAGGGGGTATAATCAAAAATAAAAACAAAAAAAAGTTGTCTGATTCGCCCCCTCTGCTGCTCAAGATAGTATTCTCAGTGGAAATAGTCTCAATTGCTGCACAAGGAAAGGCTTGTACATGTAGTGTGAATACTGTTAGGAGCCCCACAACCCGAGTTCACAATCTGCTCAGAAAGCAGGCCTTCATATCAACCTGTCATTAATGGAGGCTATTCTCAATGCTGTCCACAACATGGGGAATCGCATTCAGAAATGTAGATGGTTTGGATTGTAATGGAAAAGCTCGGTTGTAGTGATTTAACAAACATATTCATCAGAACTTATGGGAAAACCTTGGTGTAAACGATAAATGATTGATTACCACAGAAAGGCCAGCCACTACATTTGGATTGGTATCTTCATCAATCTGTCTTTTGCCGAGTTTGCATTCTACTGAGTTGACTGATGTTAGATTTGTTTGCAACAGGCTTGAACAATAAACTGCCCATGTATGTTTCTCCATGCAGAGACCCAAATGCACTGGCCAGCTGCGCTCTTTCTATGAGCTGGGAGTTAATCTTGGGTAACTAAGAAAATAAGGGACACAGACTGCAAGATAGTTCTGATTGGACAAATCCTAGATCAACGATTTTCTTGATGACCAGATCAGTTACCAAATAGACATTCCCAGACAAATCATCGCAACCGACCCCAACACTGTTCAAACACCCGAGGTCACTAGTATAATGTATTTCATCCTTGTCCAGGGAAGTTCTTCCAACATGAATGTCATTTGTCATGGTTGCTTTGCACAGAAAGAAGTTAACATTACAATTGTTGGTTGGATCTTGACAGCAGATGGTCCTCCACTCAGAAAGTATACGAGGGGAAAGAGATTTTTAATGACTTGTGTCCCCCAACTGACCTAACTTTTTTTGCTTTGAAGAAAAGAAGCTTGCTCCTATAATAATCAAGAAAAAGCATTCAATGATTTCAAGCCTTTGAAAACAATTTCTCAGTTTAAAACTGGAGTCATTTGGTGTGCACAATTGGTCCTCTTTCTCAAGATTTTACTTGTGTGACATCATGATAGCTGAATTTTATTGAGCTTCTGGTTGCTGCACCGATAGCAGCCAAGTAACAACACAATCATACTCAGTGGTATAAACAGTCAACTTTCACTGGATTACCCTACAAAATTTTAAACTTTCAAATTTAAAATAAGTGCCAGGGTCATTCCTTGCACATGTACAATCACGCAATTTCATTTGTGCTAACCAGCGTTTGGAGAATTTCATCCGTAAAATAGAGAGTGATCTAGGTATAGGTTGAATGGTTGGACTTTAGCTCTTTGTGTAAACATAAACGAGTGTGCTATCATACCAATTCTATTATATGTTTTGCTTACTTATATAAAACAATATTCACATGTAAGTTAAAGAATTTAAAATTAGGGCAGTGATGCTTTTTTTTTTTACTGGTGACAATAACGTATTTCTTACCATTTCAGACCTTTGGATGTTTGCTTCATTGCTGGTTCATGGAGGTGCAAAGATGTAGACTGGATAAGAAACTGATGTTGCAAGTTTGATATCAGCAATGATGGAACAAAATATAGGATACAGGTCTAGACTGGTTGACTACAAGATTACATCAAGCTTCTTTAGTGAATGTATCGGTACATATTTGATGGACTGTGAATTTAATAAAAGTGCAATCTCCTTCATATTTTAAGAAAGGAATACAGCCAGATATCAGGCATAAGTTATGCAGTTTGACGTAACACTACTTCTGTCTGAAGAATAGTTCACATGTTATGCGAATATGTTAGAGCGATGATGCATTTTGCTTTGCAACTGTTAGATTCTTCTTCATTGTGAAACTGGAATAGTAGATCTGTTTGTGTAATGAAAAACTAAATCTGCAGGAAAATTGTGAAAATCCTAGGTCTTCCCGTTAATGATTTCTTCAATCTAGAAAATCCAGAGGAACTTCAAGAATTTGGAAACATTATTAACCCACTGGTGAACAATGAATCTTTGATAAAAATGAATGAGTATACACAAAATGAATCAGAAACTTTTAGCGATCTGACTTCGGCAACAATGACTTCTACAACTTTTGTGAAACCAGAAATCTCAAAGAGTGAAATTTCCATGGCAACAAAAACATCTGAAAGTGTGGTTTCCATGGCAACAGATTTGTATGTTAGTGATGATTGTGGGAAACAAGAAACCTCAGATATTTTCTCAATGGCAGCAAGCATTTTCTACCAGGATAATGGAGACCCCGCTTTTAGCAGTGGCTTCACCTATGAACCCAATTATGTATATTTATCAAATGTCGATATATCTGTTCAAGGACATGAGCAACAAGGATCACGTCAATTTTGCCAAAATGAATCTGTAAATTCTATAAATTTTCAGTATCCTGGAAACAATTCAAGTTCCGATGAGCAGAATTTTGGCGGGCAGATCTCCCAAAACTTTATTTCACCCAGCAATCAGAATGATTCATATTCTGGCAGCTATGGGAATGATGTGGCATCCAGTAACCAAAGTGGAATGTTCAATCAAGGCTGTGACTCGAACGGTACATCTCAAGGTCAAGGTCACAATTTGTGGTCTTTTAACCCTGGTTTCATTCATTCCTATGGTAATGGAATAAGATCATCTGACATGAACCAGCAACAGGAATTTTGGATGCAAGGCCAACAAAGTTTCAGTGGAAATGTGGGGTTTGGTGGGCATTTACCTTTTGACAATGGTGGTTTGAATTTCAGTGCCAACATGAACCAGAATTTGCCCCCATTCTCACAAATGCAGTCATATGGAAATCCTTTTGGTGGAAATGTAGCTGGTTATGGTATTGTACCAGGTCAGCAGTCAGTGCCAGCTTTCAGTGAGAATGAGAGAAGCTTTAACCCCAATTTTGTTCCCAATTCTAGTCCTTATCCCATCCCACCAAATGGTGGAACTGGCAAAATTGAAGGCAAAACAAGTTCAGATTCACCGAAAGGTTCCCAGAGATCCAGAAACTCTGATTCAGATAAACCTTATGATTGTACCAATTGTGGGAAATCATTCAAGTCGGAGTGGTCGTTAAAGAGACATGCCTTGGTCCACAGTGGTGAGAAACCATACAAATGCAATATGTGTGACCAGCGATATGCAAGAAGTGACAAACTTAGGTCTCATCTTCGAATTCATAATGTGATAGACACTAAGATTGATATCAAGGCATTCAGAGATATTACCAGAACTAGGACATCCAAAAAAGCTCGAAAAGACTCTCAGCCAATTCAGTCTGTGACAGATGTCGGCCAAAATAATGTCACTTGTAGTGATGGATCTGCCCAAGTTGGTCCATTACCAAATTTCTCCCAAGTGTTCAGCCCACCAGAAACTGTCGCATCCAATTCAGAGTTAGCAACTACTAGAGGAGGTGAAGTGCAAAACAACAACACCAATTCAGATAATTTTGTTTTACCATCTGAAGAAAGCTTTTCTCTTAAAGAGGAAATATCCAGAAAGGAAGATGACTTACAAAATACAGGTAAGGGGAATGATATGTCTTGGCATGATTCAGATTCTAGAAATGGGAAATCAGTCATTGGGATTGAAAACAAAACTAAAACCGATGTATTTTTAAAAACAAATGCTGAAAACCCAGCCCAAGGTAGTGAAAGCAGCTGTCCATCACAAAATAAAGGGCAGACCATGACAGTTGCAGGAACTCGAGGCGAGTCTTTTCTCTTGTCTATTGGTTGTGATAGTATTTCAGCCATAAAAATGCAATCCGACTGCAAATCTTTGTCTGCGTATGTGCCTGAGAAAAATGAAAGCAGCTGTAGTTCAAATTCAGGTGGTTGTGAGTTACCAAATGACAAAAATCAAATTCATTCTTTAGCAAAAAGCACATGTGAGGCCAAAAAAACAAATAAAACGAAAAATGCAAAAGAAGAACAGGATCAACATTTTCAAGGCAAATATGAAACTATTAATAATGCAACTTTTGTGCCTTTGGAACGAAATACCAATCAGGAAGTAGAGAAGTCGTCAATCGTGAAAGTGGAAACTGATAAACGTGGAAGCAGTCAAAAGCATGAATCAGTAATAAAAATTATACAGGAGGTAATTGGTAAAATAAATCAAGAGAGTAGTGTTTCAACTCAAGATGAACATCTTGAGTCATCTGTCTTCACAAAGGGATTAACTTTACATGAGAATGATCTTGGAAGACATGATCCAGATGGTGTACAGAATAGTTGCAATTCAAATGAGCTCAGTCAAAACAATTTTAACAGCCACAGAAATGCAATAAATCTTTTAGGTCCGAAGAAAATAAGTAATGCTGATGCTCAGGAAATTGTTATAAAGCAGCCAAATGAAAAGTGTGTAAATTTATGCTATGATCAGGAATGTACAAGCAATCCACGTTTTGTAATGCAGGTGTTGACAGACAAAAGTAAATACGTTCCTGAAATGAAAATGATGAGTCAGCAGAATAATCATGAGGCAGGTGTGAATCCGGTGACTCAGAGCAGTGTGAATACCCTGAGTTTTGGATTAGGTTTGTTAAATCCAGAAAGTATAGGAAATCCTGATTTTGGACTTGACATGCTGAGTGAACATGACATCAATAATGCAGAATCTGAATTGGGATTGACAGCACAGCAGAATGAAACTGATCTGGATTCTGGATTTGGGTTGTTTCATCAACAGGGAATAGAAAATTCAAGTCCAAGATATGTCATGCTGAATCCAGACAGAATTGATGAAGCTGACTCTGGATTCAGTGGAATAACTCAGGAAAATGAAATCAAGACGATCATGAAAACCTTTGATTTAAATCCAGCTGAAATTTTAAAAGTGCACACACAATATCCTCCATCGGACACAAATTCTTTGTGTAAATCTTTAGGTTCAGTGAAAACTATTGATCAGACACTGACAAAGAAAAAGAAATCTACAAGTTCAAAGAAAAGGAAGAAAGATGATAAAAAGGATGAAGAAAAGCAGAATTCTGCCATCACATCGGTTGATGATTTGGATGATGGAAGTATTGTGAAAGACAGAGGAGAGACTAAGATGCCTCGAAAAAGGAAGGCTAAAGAGGCACATAGCTGTGATGTGTGTGGAAGACTTTTCACACAGAAGGGATCAGTTATTCGTCATCAGTTAGTGCACAGCGGAGAAAAGCCATTTGAGTGTGATGTGTGCAGTATCAAATTTGCCAGGATTGACAATCTGAGAGCTCACAAGAAAACACATGGCATTTTTGAATCCTGGAATCCAAACCAAAAAGGGGAAACAGTTACCATGAACATGGACAAGAGGAGAAGCAAAAGACATGGGAGGAGTGACACTAAGAAAATAAATTCTGCCCAAATTATGGATTTGAAAGCCCAAAAAGAAAAATGTGATGATTTTAAAACCGGACAGCAGTGTGAGAAATTTGAAATTATTACAGGAGAAAATCAGGAGGTGCATCCAGATATTGTTACCATTAGTACGGCCATTAATTATGAGGCTGGTCATTTTAACGACTTTCTGGTAAATGAGACCAAGACTGGCAATAATTTAAAAGAGTTAAATATGTCTCATAGACACAAAGAACTCAGTCAGCAGATAACACTTTGTTCTTCGGCTGAAACTAACAAAATTTATCAAACTGTGGTAGAAAAGAGCAAGTCCAATAATATAGGATCAGTAAAAAATAATCAGGTTGTAGGACACAGGGGAAATGCTGTTAAGAAAAGAAAAAAAGATGCCAGAAAGAAGGTTTCAGTTAGAGAGAATTGCCAGAAATTTGACCTTGAAAAAAAGATCAGTCAGAATCACAGAGCTGTTAAACATCTCCAAAGCAATGAGGTTTTAAGAGAGATAAGGACAAAGAGATTAATAACTGAAAAAAATCTCAAAAAATCTGGAAACATTTGCCATTGTGGTCCCAATGCACAATCTCTGGGTTTATCTATTATATGGCAGAAATCTTATATTTGTTCTGTGTGTCACGTGTCATTTGTGAATCTCTGTTCCACATGGAATCATATGTTCTTACACACCAAGCAGGACTCCAGCAAATGTGAAATATGCAGTGAGAAGTTTCTGAGTGCCCAAAAACTCAAGTGTCATCTTTTAAAACACATCTCTCGTGGGAAGGCACGGCATAAGTGTGTATATTGTGGTTTTGATTCTCAATCCTCTAGAGGTTTTAAAAATTTGAGAGTCACAAGAAAGTGCACCAGTGAGATCAAATGTGCAAGCCGAAAACAGAAACAGTTTCTTAACTCCATGAAAGTGGCTGAAGCAAGCTGTTATAAATGCAAGCTGTGTGGGAAAAGGTTTCTTTGGCTCAGTTATCTCCGATTTCATCTTCTAGGACATAAAGACAGACTGAGCGTTTTTGGAAAGACTTGGAGAAAGAAAAAAGTCAAGTTTGTATGCAGATCTCAGGGTGGCAAAGTTACTCATGGTAATAAGATCTCACACAAGACTGCATCCCAAATCAAACGTGAGAAAAAGTCTTGAGTGAAACCAGATTCACAATTATCTGTAATTCTACGCAGGGTTGTTTAAAGTTCTGTATATAATTTGTTTTGTAAAAATGTTTTGTTGCTAATTGCAAAAAAAATTGGTTAAAACAACTTGCTGGTACTTTATATAGCAAACACAACGACCTAATTTTAAAATACAGGTATGTATTGAAGACCCCAAATGACCTGTTGCTTTGATCATCAGATTGAATTTTTGTTGAGACATTGCTTCTCCCCTCCCCCTATCCCCATTTACCTATGTACATTATTCCCTCATTTTAATGTGATTCATATGAATCAAAAATGGAAACTGAATTACAGGTCATGTCACCTTAACATTGAGGTATTCTATACTATATCTGCCTTGTAAAATAGACTGCCTTATACTGAGGTGCCTTTTAGTAAGGGAGTATGTATAAATGTATCCAGATGTGAACAGAGTAGGCCCAGATTTAAGATTGCATAATACTTTGGTTTGAGTTTTCTCTCCTTTATCAACACTTTGAAAGTTACATCCAGAGGCAAATAGAGTAAAATACCTTGCTTAAGAACTCACCTGGCTAATCCACACCACAGTAGTTTAAGTTAGATTGTCCAGTGGTGGGTTTTTGCTGTTTTCGTACAGGCTCATTAATACAGTAACTGATCTTGGTCTCGGCTTGAACATTATCAGGAGATCTTGCTCTACGTTGTTCACATGCTCATGGATTATGTGAAAGCATATCTGGGTTTGTGCTATTTGAGTAAACAATCACTCACTTTAAAACAAATCGCTGATCTTTGTTTTGTGCACCATGACAAATCACTAATTTCAATACTGACAGGACATTAAAACATGACTGATGGACTGGTAAGCCAGCTGGTGTAAAATTCTGCATGAAAAATGCTTTTTCCACACTTAAGAAATTACTCTGAATTAACCAGTTGCTTAACTTAGCAAGATCAAAAGACATTTGGCTTATTCAGGAGGCTGTGATTAATAGAGGATCAAAAGAAGTGCTGATCTTTGTGATCTCATGAATCAAAACTGCCCGTCTTTACAGACAAGTTTTAAATATTGAATGACTCCATATCCAAATGAAAAGGGATGTAACTCTATCTCTTCTCAAAGACCATCTGCATCAGAGATTTTAATTGACAAATAAATAGATGCAACTATACATGTCATAAAATGTGACCTCCATTTTTGCTGTGACAACAAGGCTATTCTTTCCACCATCCAACTAATAAATTGCTTCAGCTCTGTCTACCCTAATAATAAAAATTTCCATGCAGAATTTGATATTGACACTTTTAAGTTACAAGATAGTTAAGAAATATTTACACATTCAGTCATATGATATTCCTTTATTTTAACAATACCTTTATCATGAAGCAAAAGTTTGCAGAGATAGTGGCTGATGCCAATGAGAAACCATTCTTTCAATAGGAAACACCTGACCACATATAGTAGTAAACCATTGCATACATGACATTTACAAAAGGAAATTTGCTAGAGAGAAATTACAACGCCCATTATATAAAGGTGACTCATGTGACTGGAATAAAGTGCCTTCTGACACAGTAACTGATCTGATGGTAGGATTTGAACTTGCACCCTTTTGGTTGCAAGTCTAATGTGTTGACCACTGAATAATTATGGTTTTCTTTTTATAAAGAAATGCTCTGTAAATATACTGTAAACCACTTTTACTATCCTGCAATTTACTTTGGCAGAATTTGGAAGGGAGCTCTATTATCAAAATTAATAGACCGAGTTCGTTCTTTTTTTGCCTTTCCATGCAGTGGCTTTGAATGAAATACATGCAGTAGGTTTCTGAATATACTAATGTAAATTATATTCATATGGTTGACATTCCCAAAACTTAAGACATCATTCTTCACAATGGAGGCAGTAAAGTGCATACAATCTCAGTGTTCATTTTATGCTGTGCCATTGATTTTGGTGCATGTAAGTTGCCTTTATGGAAAATAGCAAATTAAAATGTTTACAATTGTAGACAGGCAGAATCAAGTGCACCCCAGTCTGATTTGCTGGATATAGTGAATTGCACATAATCTATAAATTTGAATAGAACATGCAAAGAGCCTTTGAAATCACTTGAAAACTCTGCTGCATTTGTTTCCAAAGTAGCATACGCGGGGGGTGGGGTGGGGTGTTTGAATTGTAGATGCAAATACCCCAAGTAAATTCTAGTGGGATTGGTTTGTCAAGCATGAGGAATTCAAATACCAGTATGGGAAACCTCTGGCAGAGATAGCTAATAATGATGCATATTTTTAAAAAAAATTGTTTTTAAATAAGTAACAGGTATGAACTGTTTACAGAAATGACGTATCGTGCAAAATTACCAGACCCATTGAATAGGCTGACATGGTTGTACATATCAGTGTTATAAAGAATGGAAATTAAAGTCAATGGCAACCAACAGTTCTTCTAATCTGCAAAGTTCAACATTATCTGGGATGGGACTGCAACTTTTGCTGGTGGGACTCCTATTTTTACCAAAAGGATTCCTGGACTCCCTAGTTTATAAATCCTAGCAAGACCTCTATGGACTTTTGCTGTCCTTGTTTTCTACAAATGATTCCAGTTTTGGACCTGGTAGGGGGTCAGATCAATCCCTTTTTCTGTTTTGTAGGACAAATAATGCAGTTTGACTATAAAAAAAAAATATGTACTGGAGTACCAGACTGGACTATGAACCTAAATTTCACCAATTTTAACTTGTTTCAACTACAACTTAAGTTTTAAATCCATTGATCTAATTGGATGAAATTTTAAGTACAACATAAATTTGCTCTAAGGTCTAGGTTTTACTTTAATGGCATTTTAACACGTTATTGGTCATATTATCCTGAGGAAATGATAGCTTAGTGTTTTTCCCATGACAGCTAACCAGTACTGGCCTGGGTGAGGATCAAACCCATTACCATTGGATTTTGAGTATAACGCTGTTCCAACTGACCTACCATGGCTGTCTTGTGAAATTATGTTCAGATCATAAAATGTATGCAAGTTCAATAATGGAAGCCTATGGCAGTTTGTTGTAATTCTTTTACATTCACATATTCAAGCTGCTTGCAAATTAGCATGTTTAAAGAGGTCCCCTACTTGCATCTGTTGAGGAACAGTGTAACAAATATCAGATAATGTGTACATTTATGGGAATTTTGGAATTGGAGCCTTGTTTATAGACAAATACTAATGCTGCTGTTGGTGTGGGGAAGCAGAAATAAGTTGCATTCCTCATTATATCTGCGTTTTTGCAGATATATTCTGATGGGTCTTGTCTGTCTCTCCATCAGTGTGTGTCTCTGTCCACTGTTTTCCTGGTAACCTGGACTCGATCTGCACCAATTGAGGCGGAGTGATCTTGTCATAGTCAGTATGAGGATGAAGAAGATGAAGATGAAGGTTTCAGATCCTGGAGGCAACCCCCAGGGAAGGAAGGGGTGGGTGGCAATAGGTAATATTGACTATTCCTTGTAACCATGACTCCATCTACACTCACTTGCTAGCCAGACAATATGAAACGATATCTACAACTTGGCAGATGAAGCCGATATTTTAGTGCTTTGTCCTTGCGACTTCTGTTAGAATTAATGAGCTGCCATCCTTTGTATGTAATTCAAACAGACCAATAGTGTGTAATTGAGGTTCAAACTGACCAATAGTGTGTAATTGAGGTTCAAACTGACCAATAGTGTGTAATTGAGGTTCAAACTGACCAATAGTGTGTAATTGAGGTTCAAACTGACCAATAGTGTGTAATTGTGGTTCATTGTTTATTGGCAGAATCAGTGGTGACAATTGCTACTTTTTAAGTTTAACATCGGAAGTTTGACTGTGTACCAGATAGAAAACATGACAGGTGTATTAAAGTGAAGGGTATTTGTACAAACATAGTCCAGCAGTGGAAAATTACTTATTCATGAATTCACTGAAGTTGTGTGTTCCCCTTGTCTCGATCGTGTAGGAACAGTGTTCAGATTTGAATAACTTAATTTGGTTGGATGGCAAGGCATTCCTGCCATATTCAATTAAATTCACAGACCCGAAGCAGATAAATATCTGCTCAGTCTGCCAGGAGGTAGCTAGGGTTGACATATTGGAACCTTGGCTAGCAAAGATGAGGGAGTTTGGATGATCATGTTTGGTGAGACATGTAAATGATGAAGATTTTAAATCTTGAGTACATTCAGAGGAGGGGTGGGTGGGTGTTTGAGAATGGGTGATGGATTGGGGGAGGGGAATAAAATGTAGTTATTATTACATCTTTAACTATTTCACTTATTTTTGAAAATCCAATTTTGCAATTTATCGATGAGTCTCAGTAAAGTTCAAGGCAACAGGTTATTTCTTCTTGAAGTAAAATGGTTAGCCTATGTAAATACTGTTAAAATAACATCACACCTTATGTCCCTTCTTTTTCATATATTTTTTGTAATAGTCTTTGCACCTTCTTTCATTGATCTGTGTTCATTATTGCTACATGCCTATTGATGAAATGATTTTTAAAAAAGAAAATGTAGTTTTCGTATATAGAGAGATTATTGACTAGTTTTTATGGATTGAAAGTTTTTTTAAGAGGCAGCAAATCATTGTATGTAATTGTGTGAATTCTGATTTTTCTGCTTATTTTTGAACAATGCACGAGTGGTAGATTTTATTTTATACTTTTATATGCAACTAGACAATTATTTTCTAGGGTTATATTTGGTGAAAATGTTTGAGTGGCTAATGTGCATCTAGTATTTGTTTGTACTTGTACTTTGTTCCATTTATAAAATTTGCAATCTATCAGTCTGCACACTTGAAAAGCCATAATGTTCCAATTTTTTACGTCTGGAGTTAAAGTCTGGCATGACAAAATGGGCATTAGCAGCAAGGAAGGTGAATCTCGGACTTCTCTTGTTGGGTTAGATTTCAAGCAAACAATTTTAGAGCTCTGTTTGTCAAATTAAGGCTTTCTTAAAAACAAAACAAAAATGTCAAAAAACAACACTAAGGCTTGTTCCGAAAATGAAACACAGACAACATATTTTGTCGTCGTGGTTTTGTTAGTTGTTATGAATTAAATCATACGAAAAAAATGAAACTCATTTTTTGGGGGTTTTGAGAAAACTGTTTGCTTGAAATCTAACCCAATTAGAGAAGTCCAATCCCTTGCTGCTGCGTTTCTTGTGTCACAGAAGGATGATCAAAAGACGGCTTTTAGAATTGTTTCAAATAACACATGCTGTATTATCTTATAGTTTTCATACTCTGATCGGTTATTTTTATCTTCTGATGTTCATATTGGTAACTTTATATTCTGAACAATTTTAAATAAACAAAATCATAATATAGAATTAGCAGAAAGTAGATAGTACTTTTAATCTAGTCTTTGAATCAGTGCTTAGTGGTGGTGTTGAAGTACGCCTTACAGGATGTAGACATAGATTTTTTTTCTCATACATTTATTTTTCATATTGTGTATAAAATTTTAAAATCTAACTCTATAATTGTAGAGTTTACTGAATTAAATTACTTGTTGTTGAACTCAACTTATTTAAGTGATGGATCTCCAAGTTGCATAATAAGGAGCTATACTATGTTAAATGACATGTTCTATTTTGCAGGCAAAACAAAAATTCAAAGATTTCAGGAATAAAATTTTTGAACCATTGTTATAAACTCTGTAAATAGAATAGGAAAAGAATTTGCAGGATGTATTACCTGTACATGAAAACCAGCAGTATCACATGGGTAAACACCTGTGTGAAATTGAGGTTTAGGACTTTGTCTTAGAATATTATTTATGTGTTAGGACATCACCATTGGTTACACTGGGTGAAAAAATCTAATTTCCAACAGTCTGGGATAGATTAAACATTTTGCTGTGCAAGTATAAAAAAAATCTATCACTTGCTAGAATTTGTAGAATAATTGGTTAAAATAAATAAATTATTTCACAAATTCTCTTTCCTTGCAAATTGGTAATATTAGGATTTTTACAGCCTGTTTGACAAATATTTTTGACAAAGTTATTTGTCCTTGATCATGACATTTTTTTTAGTATCGAATTTCTTATCAGTTAAGTTTAGTGAGGTCAAAATAATTTGATGCCATGTGGTGTGTAATTTATTTTGCCATTGAAAGTTGTTTTATTCTCGCCTTTTTCCTATGAACATATTTCACATGTAAAGCTGTTATTTTTGTTAGTGCTGCAGCTGAAGAATGATTGACAAATTTAGATGTTACTACAAATTCCGTGTTTGTGTGGTACAGTATTTAGTGAGGCACAATTTTTGTGGGATACAAATTTGTTAGAGATAATGGTCATAGATTAAAAGATCTTGCATGATGGCTCGTTGTCTGCCATCTATCATCTGTCCGTTAGTGTGATTGTTACTCCTCCTAAACTGCTTGGTCTTAAATTAAAATTATATGAATAAAACTGCCCAAAATTTAAAGATTCCATGAACAGTTTCTCCTAAATATATGGCCATGCTAAGCTGTTAAGAATTGTGCAATATATTTATTTATTGCTATAGTAAAATTCGTAACTCTAAAATAAGCGTCTTAATGGCCATCCTGAAAATCTTCATATTGGCATATATGATGAATGGAAAGTCATGGTGGACACGAAGCAACTATTACAACATTATATGCTTCTGAATGAAAATTATAAGACAACCAGTATGGCACCAGAGGTGGCATTCAGAAAATCTTATCACTATCATCCATTATCATTATCACCATTATTCTTGTTATCACTCCCCTTGCATAAATAATAATTGCATTGCCATGGTTTCATTTTTTTTTTTTTCTTCCCAAGACACTTCTTGCAACATTTAATTGGTTCGGAATGAAAATGGTTATGATCTAATGACCAGAATATTTTAACCTTTGTTAAGGGTTTAAAAAAACATGACCTAACTCCTCGTATTTTTGTACAATCATATGCTTTTTGGTTGTATGGGCTTTTCAGCATAACACGATCTAGAAGCAGGCCCACACCTGTGGGGGGGGGGACAACCATGGCACTTGTCAGGGGCCAGAGCTAGATAGGGGCCCGCGTTTTAAAATATACGCACATATTTGAAACAAGAAAAGGGGCCCAAAGTCTGTCAGCTGCCTGGGGCCCAGATTTTCCTAGGTGCGGGCCTGCTATCACATCCAGTTTGTGGATATACCTGAAAAGTTTGATTGATAATGCTAAAAGAACTATGTACTTTTTTATTTAAAATTATATAAGTATCAGATTTGTGTAAAAGTAAATCAAGATGAGATAACAGGATCATTAAAAGAATTCTCCATAGCTTGTTAACATGTACAAAACAAAAATTGCTTCCAAATAGGGTTTTGGGTTCTCAGCAGTTAAGACAAAGAAATTGTGTGATTTTGGATTCCTGGAATTTCTTTTTGGTCATGAGAGTGTCAGTTTGCAGAAAACTGTAAATATAAGGTTTTGAAAATCAGGAAGCTATGGACAGATAAATGCCATATCTTACAAAACCATGAAATTTAATGAATTACTATGGTATGTGACCATTCATATACCTGGACAAGTGATTTCTCAAACCTGGACAAGTGATTTCTAAAACCTGTACATGTGATTATTTTGAAAATATAAAGGAAAAGAGTGTTGACTTAGGACACAAATTAACAGTTGGTTGTATTGACATGGAGTTTTCACCCCAAATATTTTTTTTTTTAATAAAGAATTAGTCCATATGAAAATGGTACTGTTTCATCATCCATTCATGCTTTACATCTTGGAACCTTATTAGTACTAACAGTCACTGCATAATGATTTCCCCCAAAAAACTATTATAATCAGTTGATCTTATTTGAAAAATGGTGCTCATCTGACCTGACAAAATTAACTCTGATTCAGGTTTCTTCATCTGAATCAATGGTTGTATTAACATGGGGTTTCTCCAGAAATTATTACTTGTTCCTCAATGAAAATAGTGCCAATTTCATCAAATAAAATGGTTGCCATGGTGTAGCCATTGACAGGTTTTATTACTGTTTCCATTTTTGCTTGAAACTAGGGATGAAGTGGATTTTGAGGGTCAATGAAAACATAAAGCAGGTCTGTTTTTAAAGGTTTTCAGTTAACTGGAATGACCCTTTATTTTGCATATTGGCCTTACAGTTTTCATGTCCTGGCTCCATTTTTCTTAAAAACTGGAATTTACTTTTTTTGTGTGCAAAGGTTCGTCTGCTCTTGTGCAATTTGGACTGGTCTGATTTAGATCCAAGGCAACATCCAACAAGGCAAAGATAAGGATACCAATTCACAAATATTGTTTCAGCTACCCTTTGAATGGATGGCACATGCTATTATTTAATTTTTAAAAAGGAAAATGGTGTTGGTGTAATAACTTGTGAGCATGATAAAAAAAAGTATGGATTTTCACCAAAAACCAAAAACCAGTTTGTGGAAGGACACCCATCATTGATGCAAAAGAACACCTTAGGTGATGCAGGTTCATTGAACTATAAACAGCCTTTGCATACAGCTGTTCAAAATAACAGCTGTTCAAAATAGCACTAAGAAGGGAATTTAATCAAACTTGGCATGTGGGTATATCTTGATGGTATTTAAGACAAGTCTGCAGCATGGTCAGACATGATTAAAAAGTGAATTTATCATAGATTCCTACAAATTCATTCAACCAATATAGCTTGAGGTACTTGCTTTTGTTTCACTTTTCATTCAACCAATATAGCAGTAGTCCCTTTGAGGTACTTGCTTTTGTTTCACTTTACTATAGTCTAATCTTCAGTTGTTTTCTTTCAGTATGTAAATAATTTTAGTATTCTGCCTGCAAATTATATACAGTAGCCGTCAATTATATAGACGGTTTGCTTGTATGGACTCTCACAGTATCACCAGAAAAGTTACATAAAAAATTGATTTAAATTAATTATCTCTAGTGTTGTGTTTTGGGGGTTTTTAGGTCAGAAGTGGGTGGGGTGGGGGGCTGGAGGGAGAGCACATTTCCTAGGTGAGAAATTATTCTTCATGGAAGTCAGGTGCACTGTTACTGACTGCCATTAGCATGATTGTAATGTATATGTAAGAAAAATTAAATTTATTTCACGGGTATGATCCTGAATGAGGAGTGGTTTACATCATATTCTATTTTTATCTTTAATGTCCCACATATATGTAAATTCAGTGAAATGGTAATGTACATGCTTACATATCACACTCTAGCTTAAGCTGGATTACTGTAGGGAACTTTGACATGCATTTACAAATCTACACATTTTTTCGTTCGTTAGTGAATCAATAGTTTGCAATATGTATGTTCTTAGATTTTTAGAATAGGTATTATATATATATACATATATATTTTATTGTAAGGTGCTTTAATTTTGTTCTTTTCATTGTTAACCTTATATGTGAAATGTATCCATTGTACAGATACCTGTGCAACTAGCTCGACTTTTGTCTCGCTTTTTAAGCACGGGCAAGATACGTGTCACTTTCAGCTGGCGATGGAGATGTTGAAAGTGTTATGAAAAGCTCTTGTGTTAATCTCCAAAACATGGAAAACTTGTATGTACAGTAATAAAAGTTAACTTGTGCATTCGTCGTCAACATTTATTGCTGGAGATCATTGATAGGTCACAGTGATTGGTTTTTGGTCAAGTACAAGATGATATGTTTTATGTCAGTAGAGATTTCAATATTCCAGATTCTTTGAATCAGAATTGAAATTCAAATGAAATTTTATTTTGAATGCAGTTACTGGTAATCCACATTTGGTTTGAACACGTTTTTAAAACAGAGATAAAGGGGATGGATAACTAAAGTAGTTAATTAGCTGGTTACACTAGGTATTATAATCACCCTGCATGTGAAACACATTACCAAAGTGAAAGTGTCATTTTAGGGAGCAGTCATTGTTTACATGGGAATGGAATGTTGTGGCTACCATACAGTATATAAATTTGATCCACTCCCTAGAATGTCATACCCTGTTATAGGACATCTAATTCAACACAACCCTAAGTTTGGATGAAAAAAGTGTACCTTTCATTTCATTTCATACTGGTTTTGACTAAGTTTGTACATTATTTACTTTTTTATCTATTTAAAAATTGATCACTCTGTTAGCTGTTTATAAAATGTGAGCCAATGATCAGACTCCAACACGTTTTGTTGAATACTGTCAGTTTATCAAATTCCTGTTTTTTATATGCTCACTTATAGGTCTAGTCCGATTGCAAATGCACAGACCTAGGTTTGCCATTGCACAATCTGGGTTGATGAAGTTTGCTAAGAGTAATCAGTAAAACAAAAACTGTATGGACCTTGATCTGCTTGTGCATTATGCAGTGACAGACCAGGATCAATATATTTTGCAGCTGGACTGCACCTAAAAGTGTATCTATGGAAAGACCGAAGATGTTATACATTTTACTTGTAAAAACAACTTCAGTTTTGAACTTTTTTCATTAGATAATATATGTCAACACAGAAAAGTTTTACATGTACATAATTCTTTTGTATTATTGAACATTTTTAGCTATTTACAATTTACAAATTAGGATCAGATATATGCTGAGTGATGAACACAAGGGATGCAACTCTTGCTGCATTACTTTTTCTCCCATGTTTTCCATGTAACCATGTGAATTGCAATGAAATCAAATGTTGTTAGATCCGCATATTTGTATACTATACTATGCATAATAGACCTACAATGATGTTTAGTCTTCTAGGTGTTTAATGCTGCAGATAAGATATATCATGTTCTTATTCTATGCTGCACATATGCTGAGCTTTGAAATCTCTGATTTTCAATGTTCATCAAAAGTAGGTTGTGAAGTTCTACACTATTTTTGAGATTTTTCTCAAATATATTTTCTTTCCATGTCATTATTTGTAAAAGAATCCTTCGGCCTGTACAATTTAGTATGGCAGCATATACTGCTCGTTTCTTCTCACCTTGGTATAGGTACTGTTATTAGCCCCTTGAGAGCCCCCACCACCCAAAGGTCACAATGTCCTTACATGAGACCAAAATAGTATGTTTTTGCCTCCATTTTTTAAATTTTATCACCCTCACAAGAGGCCTGTTAATTTATAAGGCTGCTTTCATGTCCCCACTGTGGTTTAAAGGGGTTACCTTGGTTTGCTTCTGCCCTATATGTCCAGCTGTTCTTCTCATGATAGCTAGTTCATTTTATTACAAATATGCCCATTTGTTCTTCTCAGACTGGCTAGTTAGCTCTGTTACATGAATACCAATAGGTTCCTTCCCAGACATAGGTAGTTAACTCTTGTTACATGCATGTTCATTGGTTCTTATTGGGCTGGCTGCATGTGTCCATGAATTCTTTTAAAGCTGGCTCGAACTAGTTTGCACATGTCTATCCTTCTTATGCTATCGGGTTAGCTCTATTATGCAAAAACTACTTGATGTAATAGTAAAGAAATGAAATTTCATTGACATCTACAATTGCATGTTTATATAACCTGAATTGATTTTAAATGTTTTTTTGTTTTTTTAATTATAAAAAAATATTTTACATCTGCCTCGTCACTATTTGGGCTTTGACTTTTTCATTTGGTGGTGGAAGCATAAGCATGCCTGTGCAAAACCAATAGACATAGGCAACTGATATCTAAGCCAATAGACCTTTGCAAATTAATGTAGTATCATCAATATTCGTGGGGGATCAATTTTCGTGGTTTTCGTGGTTGCCACAAACCACGAATTTAAATCCCCAACGAAAAATGAGCCACATAGGTTGATGATCCCCCCCCCAATTCCCGACCCGTTTTTTTTTTTTAACAGTGTTTCATTTAAGTAAGGATAGAGAAGGGTTAGGAAGTCCAGGAACCGAGGGTGATCTAAGTTGAATTTTACCACTCTTAAGCCACTGTGTTAATGCCATGATAGTCATAAAGTACTGATATTGCAACTTTATGGACAGTGGTTTAAATAAGAGATCATTCAAATGTACTTTAATAACTGATTGGTCTGGTTTTGTTGGCGGCGTCGGCTTCCTTTGATCTTGAACACTCAAAAGAAAACATGGCGAAACTGATTAATCCTGACGGGTGTTTGATATGTGCTCACATAGGTGGAAGAATTGTTTTAGTGTTGTTGGCTGAGTCTGCTTTGACATATGTTAATCACTTGGTCAAAAACACGTTGTAAGTATTGAACTTGCCGGGTCTTAGATATGCACTCATACAGGTGGTAGTATTGTTTTAAACATTAATGTGACCGCCGTTTCCGTCGGCATCGTTTTATTCTTTTGTATTCTTTATTTGGGGTACTTGTAGAGGTTAAACCATGAAATTAACTACCTTATAATATGCAAAATTTGACAGGCAAAACCACGAATTTACGTCCCCACGAAAATGCCTTTTTTTTTTTTTACAAAACCACGAAAATTGAGCCCAACGAAAATAAATGATACTACAGTATATTTAAATCAATAGACCTTTGAAAATTATATCTTAATCAATAGACCTTTGAAAATGATATCTAAATCAATAGACCTTTGCAAATGAGATCTAAGCCAATAGATCTAGGCAAATGATATCTAAACCAATAGCTCTAAGCAAATGATATCTAAACCAATAGATCTAAGCAAATGATATCTAAACCAATAGGCCTATGCAAATGATATCTAACCAAATAGACCTAAGCAAAAGCTATCTAAAGGAATAGACCTAGGCAATTGATTTTTGTTTAGTTTACATATGCCATAAGTTGATGATCTGAAAACTTTGTCCACACCTGATTTCACACACTTATTTTGTGACAATTTTGTTTATGTGCAATCTGTTGTTAGCGAAAAACAGCTATTCAGGACAACTTCTTAATAAGGCACTGTCTTCAGTATATATATATATTCAGTTATTTGCAAATTGCACAGACAGATCTGTCATCATATGATGCACTGGCAGTTCTGGGTCTATGTAGTTTGTTAATTGTAATTAGAACATTTGGAATTTGTTCATTTGTATCAACTTCTTTTTGGTATGGCAACTTGATTAATGGCTTATGACTCAATTTATAAATATCAATCAGTTCTTGCAAATATTGTGAACAAAAAAGTACTTACTGAAAAGCATATGCAAAGTTGTTTACATCTTTGTGCCATTAAATAATTCCTCAGGATTTATCTTGGGTGGGGAGTAGCATTTAGGACTTTGACTATTTTGGCTGCAATCTTTTTACAAATACAAATTTTATTTTTGAATTTAAGAATTGTTGCTCATGCATAATGCAATTCATATACTGCAACTATTATATGTAAAAAAAATACATGCAATATAAATTCTGATTTGTTTTTGAGAACTTTGAAATGACTAGACTTTACAGCCAAATAAAATTAATTTGGTTGGCTTTTCTTGTTTTCAACTTGGGAGGAATTTCTCTCCTTCCTTGTATATTCTCTTTTATTGGTTTGTATTATTGATAACAGTAACAAACTTAAGAGTGTTTTACTATAATTAGAAACAAATAGATTTACTAATCTGTCAAGTTGTTTTATGTCAAGGGAAGCAACTCAAATTTAGGCAAATGCTTAGGCCTTGATAGTAGTTATCTCTCTTGTTAATTTTGAAGCTACTACTTTACACTATAGAATAGAGGCTTACAATTTATTTAAAAATCCTAAGTACAATATATATATATATATATATATATATATATATATATATATATATATATATATATATATATATAATATACACTCCTTCCTTTCTCTTGCAGCCTTGTTAATAATCAATTCTGATAAATTAGGCTGCACTTACATGTACTGATAACCTCATTTTCAGTCTACCAATTAAGGTGTAGGATTCCATTCATGGTGTTGCACTTGCATATTAAGTAAGTGTGATCATGGCCATTCCAGTAGTAATGTTGCAAAACTGAATGGCATTCTTTGAAGGTTTAATGTAGTCCTCAAAAGTTGAATATCTGACCTAAAACGTTGATGCAAAAGTTATTTTGCTATGCAAACTGTTCCCGAGGTATCAGTGTCAGTTTTTAAATAGGTCACATGAATCAGTATCAGTTTTTAAATAGGTCACATAAATCAGTGTCAGTTTTTAAATAGGTCACATAAATCAGTGTCAGTTTTTAAATAGGTCACATGAGAAATTGATGTGTTCTCCCTTGTGTTATTAAAAATGCAGTACAGGCATGTGAGAAATTATACAAGCCCCTGTGCTTAGGTATAGTAAAATATTTTAATACAGATTGCAAAAAAAAAAAATCGAGCAGTACTGTTTCAAATGTAAATTTAAATTCTCTAGTGATATATAAAGGAAGACAATAGAAATAGTGTGAAGAGTAGTTAGAGTAATTTTTACAGTAGTCAGAATGATAGCATACATCCATCACATGTAGATCATTATAACTTAAAACAACCAGGCTATCAGTATTTTCAGTACTTTGATTGGTGCTTGGAAAATACTGTATTATAACAATATCCCTTTACTTTTTTTTTCTGGGTAATTATGATTTATGTTTTTTTGGTATCAGCATCACATCAAAGGCAAGTTCATATGAAATAATAACAGGAAAATAATTGAAGTTATTTTCCAAAGATTGCTTGTCATCGGAATATTTTGAACTAATGTTTAGAAACAATTTAAAGAAAATAAATCAAAGGTTGAGAAGAAATTGTGCCTTTTTGGTTGTGCTTTGAGCCAGAAGGATTCAGACTTTAAAAAAATTATCATGATGCAGAAAAGATAAAAGAATCACTGCCATGATAGCTATGCAGATAAAAGAAAATAGTTTTCCTTGACATTTGATTCTTTTAATCAGAGAGTTAGTAGTTTAAAATGTTTATAAGACAGCAGACAACGAAAGAATGAACTTGTACAATAATTATTTTGTAGAGAAAGAAAGGAAAATGTTCCTTTGATGGTACAGGGAACTTTGATGGAGTCTTTTGCAGAATTGGAGAGTTTATTTGAAATCTGTATTTTTAATAGATCTGTGTTGAAGACTGTGCTGTATGTTTTACCTCATTTATTTTTATATGTATCATTTGAGAAAGTAAATTTTTTTGTGGCACCCGTAGCTTACTCTTGCAAATTACTTTTATACCAAATGTGTGTTTCTATATTACAATGATTGTATACAACTTTTGACATTCTGGATGAAATATTTTGTACATTTGCCATATTGATTGCAAATATACTAGCATTAAAAAATTTTGCAGATTTTTTATCTTCTCTTTGTTCATGTTTCGTCAACGATATCTCTCATTTTGTCCTCCATGAAGATATTGTGTATATTTTGGAGAACACAGTACTTTGTGTCACACAATTTTCTCATCGTCTACGAAGCTTTAGTCCAATTTAGTGGGAAGTTAGGTGTAGCAGTCACTTTTCTCATGGCATCATTATTGTAAACAGTCCATCTGTTAAGGTGTGGATTTTGCATCACACTTGGCTTGTTGAAGCATTATGAATATAATGGCAAATATCACAGACACTGATCTAAGTCCATTGTAATGACAAACATCACAGACAGATTGAAGTCCATTGTAATGGCAAATATCACAGACAGATTGAAGTCCATTGTAATGGCAAATATCACAGACACTGATAAATGTCCATTGTAATGGCAAACATTACAGACACTGATCTGACTGCACGGTAACATGGTTATTGATTCATGTAATTTACTGTTGGGCATGTAGGGGTCTAAAGCACTGTCCGTTACGGATCACTGCCATCTCACCTCAGTTTGTGTGGGGTTGAGTCAGATATGGCCAATGTGGGTATGAGAAAGCTTGCCAGTAGCTTCTCGTGGGTCGGTGGTTCTTTCGGGGGTTCTTCTTCACCATTAATACTGGCTGCCATGTATAGCCGATATTGTGCTGAAAATGGCGTTAAACCATAAAAAACAAACACTGTTGGGCATAGAGTGAGAGGGCTAAACAGAGTTATTTGATTGCGTTGTAACAGCAAACATCAGAGACATTGCTCTGACTGCATTGTAACATGGTTATTGATTCATGTAATTCACTGTCGAGCATAGAGTGGGAGGGCTCAATTAAATATAGAGTAACATTTCTAAAGAACTTAAAAGTGGGCCAGTGTTGTTAAGTTAATGTCAATTTTATATTATTGAATTCAAGTGTACTATTTCAGCAACCTGTTATCTAATAATAAAGATTCTTGCAGAATGCGACATCTTTCATCAATGGGATGATAAACGCACTAATCACAACCTATGTATAGTCAGTGGAATGTGAAAATCAGATCACTGTTACCTACCATGCAGGCAGCAAATAGTGCTTCTCAAGATGAATCCATGCATCTACACACTTTAATGACTGATACAAACATGGGGAAGCACTGTAAGCTAATTATCTTAACTGTTATCAAAATAATGATTGGAATGATCGTGTTCCGAGCTTTCAATATTTGAAATCCAGCCCTTTGCAAAAATTTCATTTTGTTATTTTGACAAAGCATCACAATGCACAATACCTACTCCTCACCTTAGCTTGAAACATGGGACAAAAACTGAGGCTAAAACAAATTACAAACAAAACTTTAAAAAAAACTTTATTCAAATGTACCATGTTGATGACCAGAGCTAAGGTTAACATGAAAACCACCAATCAAATGCTGATTGGTAGAAAACCTGAATCAATGACAGCACTAGATGACAGTGCTCCAGTTGCAATTATCTTGGAGTTGAACCACTTGTAGAATACATACCCGAAAGCGGATGGTGATGATTGAGATGTGGCAAATGGGATTTTTTTTGAGAGTCCATTTTTTGATCTTACACATGTGCCATGCGTCTTTTGTATGATTTTTAATAACAAGTCTGAAATATTAATATAATACAAGAACTACAGATGCATAAAAAAAGGAAATAAGAAATAAAATATTTCTTCAAGCACATGTGTTGTAACATAGGTTCGGATTGAGGTGGAGAATCCACCAAGCTTAAATGCAACTGTGGCACATACAATGAATAAAATGACCATTTGTGATTATGTAACAATGTAGAAACTTTGTTAAAGTATTAACAGATGTTGAATCGATTCATTTGGATTGCAGAACATCTTCATGTTCCTAATATTATGACAGATGCAATGATGGATAAAATAACTAATTTCAGAATGAAAAGAAAAAAGATACTGCACAAGCAATAACCTTTTTTTTGCACTCATCTGCAGGCAGTTTAAACTTGGATGTGCAGCTTCTTAATATGCCAGCAGATTGAGTCTACATGCTCCTGTAATAATACATATATCAGTGTATTGATTTTCATACTTTTTGCTGTAAACAACTTTGTCAATCACATGTTTGTTGTGAAATCGGAAGAGTTCAGCACCGAAAATTAGTTTTTTTTAATACTTACTCTTTTTAAAAATAAAATTGTTGTAACTAGTAACAAAATAAAAATATTAATTTATTTTTCTTCAATTTATAAAAATGGACATTAATAATACAAGAAGGTTAGGGTCAACATGATGGTTCCATCATTAAAGTTTTTCTTAAATTTGGAGCTGTAATCTCATCAAAGCTGGTGGAAAAGTGACAACCAATATGTCACACTAAAACATGTATCCACAGTGTTGTATGCACAGTCTGTTATTGATTTTGGTATTAAGGTTTCCATTTGCTAATGTATAATGAATGTTCAAGCAGACTGGTGTTATTTTGTTTTCAGTGAAGTAGGCATAATGTATGATACAAAAAAGTGTGTACCGGTTACTGCAAAGAACCAGTCACTAAATGATCATTACAGTACTTATTCTTGACCCTGTGCACTATTTTATTGGTTGGCACAGACAAGAAATTAATGTTTTACTTCCTTAAGGTTATTTTTTTTACATATTATTAATAGTATAACTGATCATGAAGTATGGGTTTCATGTGTAAACCAGTGCAATTCAAATTTAAATGCAAATGACTGGAAACATCAAGTTGGTGATCATGCTATTCACTAATGGATTCAAAGGTCGGTAAATAAATTCCATTCACTTGGTAAATATAAACATTAAAAGGCTTTACCTGCATTAATTATGAAAAAGAAGACAGTGGAATTCAATTATTACAAATGCTAAGGGGCACGTTAAATTTGTTCAAGCATATTTAAATACAGATCATCTTCCTTTATCTTAATTACAATGTTTGAAGCATGTTAAGTTTGGTAAAGCCAAGTTTTTATTGTTATATAACCATACACTGGTTTGATGGAACCTTAGTTAAATAACATGGACAGGTCTAATTATTATCAATAGCACATAAAAAAGTAAACAAAATTATATTTGATTGATTTGTGCATTTTGCAGTGACTGGACTTCCCCAAGCACTGTACATGCATAAATTGTATAATTTATATACAGTGCTTGGTTACGACCTATGCCAGATGACAACCCACTTTATGAAGTCAGTTCTTGAATTGTTTACATAAATATTTACATTTCTCCAATTTTGTATGCCATTTAGATCTGTGTATACCATGCAGCTCATGTGATTTTTCTTTTCTCCACCCATCATGGAGCAAGGTAAGTTCCTATATCACATATCTCACCATGGAGCAGGGTAAGTACCTATCATCTCACAATGGAGCAGGGTAAGTACCTATCAGCTCACCATGGAACAGGGTAAGTACCTATCATCACACCATGGAGCAGGGTAAGTACCTATCATCTCACCATAGAGCAGGGTAAGTACCTATCATCTTACCATGGAGCAGGGTAAGTATCTATCATTTCACCATGGAGCAGGGTAAGTACCTATCATTTCACAATGGAGGAAACAAGAGACTTGAGGGTGATTTGACCGTTAAACAGCCAATGCATGATGACCACTCATGGAAAGACTGGGACAGCACAGTAGAGTGATTTGGAATTAGATATGAAATTCAGAATTGTTTTTGTGTTAATTAAATAATTAGCCATAAAAAATAAGTTTTCAATATTGTTCTGTATTCAATACATACATGTTTGTTCATTCATAATATATGGCTTTCCTTTGCCATTATCACAGATGTGATAAATTTCACAATGTAGCCAATCAAATTTTATATAATGCTCTGAGAAAGTCACTAATACTTGTATACATTCTTTTTTTAAGTTTCTGACTGGCATAATCTACTCCATGCCATCCCACAACCCAATGTGATGTGTGGAGATATGAAAAATCATGTGAACTGTACCAGACCTCTGTTATCCAACTAATTCCATTGTATCAATTCAAGACATGTAACATTATTTTGGCCATTCTGAATGCTAATACGTAGGAATGCATTAATATTCCAGTGTCACTGTCTGGAAACAATTTTTGGCCATGTTTCCTAAACTAACTGTAAAGCATTATATGTAGATAAAATGGAACCAAACACTTGCAGGTCTTGTTAGTTTTAACAAAAGTATTTTGCAAGTTTGTGGAGTTAAGATGATAACAAAGATGAAAAAAATAATTTAAAATCTTTTGATAACTGTGGAGTAAGACAAAAATGTGAAATTTATTCAAAGATTCATGTGCTAAATATAGCCAAAGATTTAAGATAAATATATCACCCCTCTTTTAAGAGGAGGTGAGGGTAACGATTGTTTTGCAAATATTGCACACTTCACACCAAGTCATCTAGGCTATTCAAGTTACAATAAATTCCTTGATCAATTTTACATTGTTATTGATATCTCGCTGCACATGACACCTCAGACTTTGCCAGATAATAGGATCAAAATAGCAACCCTATTCCACGATGGGTTGAATGCGACGATCTTTGGTCGAATACTGTACCGCATCATGTACAAAAAATCATTTGCAAATGATTCCTTGATGCCTTCCACATTGGAATTGATGCAAGGTGATAGATGACAGCCTTAATTTTGGCATGTACAAAAAGTTTTATTTAATACTTTACCCAGACAACCTTTTCCATGCCCCTTCCCCCCAACTTTATAAAAGATAATAGCATTTGGTGTTAAAAGTCATTTTTTGCCTTAAATCAGTTCTGATGTAAAAAGGTATCAAAGAATTAATTGCAAATGGAATCTTTTACAAATTACATGATGCAGTCAGAATGCAAAATATTGGACAAAATATTGACTGCTATAGTTCAAATCAAAAGTATTAAGTTCATAATTTGTCACTAATATAGAGAATAATAAGGAATAAATTTGCAGCTGTTAGATTAACTATTCTTTCCAAATGAGGCCATTTGTTTTAATCAATTGACAATATGGCATCAACATTTGCCTGTTTTTTTTAGTATAGCGGAGTGCAATGCAGGGAGCATACAAATTTGGGAACAGACTACTTATCCACAAGAAAATTTTTGTTTCTACAGCTTTTGAATTCAATCAGTGTTTAATAGGTTGTTTTTTTATATTAACAAAACACTATCCACCTTAGCTGATTGAAAAAAAATTTCATATAAAAAAACAAACTACGAACGAGAGAATGCAAGCATTCTAAAGATTAGGCCCATTTTTAATTTGAACTTACATGGCTGTATAGCGAACTACTTACTGGTTGTTGTCTTAATTGCTCTGAACATAGGTATCAGCAGTAATTACATAATAACATTACTGTAGGAGACTTCAATATCAATGATCATTGTTATATAGCACGATTCACTTGAAATTCTTTACTTCAATAAAGCATCCGATCAATAAATTCAATAATATGTAATATCTAAAAACAGCATAAGCAAGAACAATAAAGCCATGTAGTACCACATGTACCTGAAATTAATTAAAACATGGTAAAATTCACAGAAAATACTAACTACCAGTCTGATTATACGCTAATTTGACCCATAACTGCTCGAACATTTACAACTACCATTGTGATGGTAATAAAAAAAATTGTCCACATGGAACAGCTAGCTATAGGTGCACAAACTGTTTCAAAAACTATACAGTGCGAAAGATTGTCACTGGATTTGAAAATGTAAATATTGATCTTATGTATGTAGGTATGTACCTGTGCTTTATCATTAGCACATATATAAAACCGTAAGGAAGGACCAAGTCTTCCAAATTACCTAGAGAATTTAAGAAATTTTTTATCAAGCTTAGGTTATAATTAATTTTCTTATTTCTCCATGCAATTTTTTTTCTCAGATGTCTCTGAAAAGAATGCTTATGAATGTTAAGTAGAGGTCAATTTATGACAACTACAATATGATGATGAAAGCGCTGACAATGACAAAAAAATGACTGATGACATGATTCTTAAATACCACTACTCACGGTTATCACAAACTCCATGGAACTATTAAAAAACACCTCACAGAAGAGCTTCCTTTGGAAGGTTCTTGTTTGGGACAATATAAAATAAAAATTATTTTCTTTCTCTATAACAAACAATTTTTCTAACCTTGAACTTTAACCCCTTGGTCCAACAGTTGGTTGTTGTCCGAAGAAATGTATACTGCCATTACATCTTCTTTTTAAAAACCTTAACAACATTTTATACATGGAAACAAACTTATAAATATAAAACTTCTCTTGAATACAAAATTTTAAACAGATCTTGAAGGAATATATTTCTGTCACTGCATGTCTACAGTAACTAAATAGTTATCTATATTCAATTTGTTTTAGTATAAGTGATGTATAGATGAAATATAATTACAGCCTTGTAGAAATTTCCATGAATTCTGAATAGCAAATTATTTTTCCTTAAATGTTATATTGCCTTTGGCTTGGTTCTAAATAGAGTAAATCATTGGTTACAATTCAAAAGGACATTTTAAGCTTTTTGTCTAACAGAAACCTAAAATCGGCTATGCTATTGAAACCTAGTTTCAAAAATGGCCACCATGAGATGAAGAATTGAAAACCTTTAAAACAGGTACCATTGAAGTAAAAGTCTCGTGTCTCGGTTTCCTTTTCTTTATATTGTGATAGCACATACAGTCAAATATGAATAACCTGGGCATTCTGGTTTACATTTCTAATTTGATGCCATACATTGGTGCTTACATGAGCCATGGTGGTATGCGGGTTTTACAATTGAAACGTGCGGGTTTTAATCCTATCATGAGATCAGCCTGACTCTGTTAATGCAGTGTGTTCTTGTGCAAGGCTCTTTACTAAAATTCTGGTACAAAACAAGATACCTATTTTTCCATGCAGCAAAAGACCAAATACCAGACATCAAGTTTATCAGTGCTGCGTAAAGCAGCATCAATAAAATCAGAAAAATGCTATAAATGTGGATAAACATGCATGTCTGAAAAATAATGGTGTCCTTAGTGTTACAAAATGCAGATGATTTTATAACTTTACCAAAAAATAGGTCGAATTGAAATTTTTTACGGCCATACAATGCAGGCTAAATCATGACATCATAATGCAATGAAAATCTTTAACCACATCTCTGCTAGTCAAGGTTCCGATATGATATGATAACCATATCTACACCTTGGTGGATCAAACAGATATTTAGTACTTTGTCCAAGTGCCATTGGATTTATTGAGTTGTCTATCTTAGAATGTAATGTCAACTAACCAATAGCGTGTAACAGCAGTGCACTGTACATCAGTCAAAAGTGATGGAGGCAATAGGCTTTAAAAGGATACATAGTAAGTTTAACATTGAAAGTATGAATATGTACTAGAGGGAAGCCATTATGGGTATATTTGAGTGAATGGTATTTATAAATAAATATAGACCGGCACTGTAATATTGCTTTTTTATTAGTCCATTAAAGTTGTGTGCTCTCCTTGTCTTAATATGTAGCAACAGTGTTAACATTTAAACAATTCAATTTGATTGTTCCACTGCGTGCAATGAAATTAACAGACTTGAAGCAGAGAAATATATATCTGCATGATACACCAAGGTGTAGATAGGGTTATCATATGAGAACCTTGGCTAGTGAAGAGGCTCGAACAATATTTGATCATGGATTGTACTATTTCAAATGCGGAGTTCACAAATCGAAATTTGATATACATTATCATACTCACTTATAAATCAAGTCCCTCTGCCAACACATAAAGCACCGGCAGACCAGGGTCTATGTTTACTTTAATAATTACTGCTAACAGAGTGCATAGACCCAGATCGGCCAGTACATTATGTTGTGTTGTTGTTGTTGTTGTAGGGTTTGACACCATTTTTCATTTTTCAGCACAAGATAGGCTTTACATGGTGGCCGTTATTAATGGTGGAGGAAGAACCCGGAAAACACTAGAAAGAATCACAAACCCATGAGAAGCTACTGGCAAGCTTTCTCACATACCCACATTGGCTGAATCCGAGACTTGCACCCACACAGACAGTGGTGAGATGGCAGTGATCTGTAACGGAAAGCACTTTAGAAAACTCAGATTCCCTCAGATCCTGATCTATGCAGACATGTAAGCATGTGTATATGGTATTAGAATACACACAAAATATTATTTAAATTGTATGTGCTTATCTTTTGCCTCATGATAATCAGCAGAGAATTTCAAATTGATGTAAACAGTAAGCCACTTGGAGCTGGTGACACTTCATACAGTATGCCTCTCACTTGGTGACACTTCAAACAGTATGCCACTCAGAGCTGGTGACACTTCATACAACATGCCTCTCACTTGGGGACACTTCATACAGCATGCCTCTCACTTGGGGACACTTCATACAGTATGCCTCTTACTTGGGGACACTTCATACAGTATGCCTCTCACTTGGGGACACTTCATACAGTATGCCTCTCACTTGGGGACACTTCATACAGTATGCCTCTCACTTGGGGACACTTCATACAGTATGCCTCTCACTTGGGGACACTTCATACAGTATGCCTCTCACTTGGGGACACTTCATATAGTATGCTACCCACAGTTGGTGATATTATTGCCTTTAGTTCTTTAAACTTGGTCTTAAATATCAAAACAGAAATTTATTGACTTGAATTGATATAATACAGAGTGTGCAAATAGATCATCAAGAGCTACGGTTAATAAGATTTATATATTTTAAATACTGCATGTTTGCTTTCCTGGGACATGAGAAAATGAATGTTTGCATGAGTGTGCTTTGGCATTCATACCATCTTATCTTTTCTGACTGAGATCAAATGAACTGGAAACATGGTTCATGTGCAAAACTGGTCAGAGTAAGAACAATAACTGCAACCTCCTGTCCCCTATCTTGCCTCGGTGCATGAACTATCCCAAATATGGCTGCCCACTGTGTCTACCATCTTCTTCTACTGACCTAAATAAAAACCTCATTTACACTTTGGTAAGACCAGTGATGAAAGATGACCACAAACAAGGTCTAGTAATGAAAGATGACCACAAACAAGGTCAACACAATGCTAAACAGTGATCTATGTAGAATGTGTTTCTGGTGAGGGTTTGGTATTCTTACTATACCAGTACATGTATTCCAATTCTAGTATGCATCTATTATCCTGACTTTGCAGAATTATTTCTAAATTTTAATCATGTGACCCCTAAATATCCACCCCCTACCCCACCCCATTAGTTCTACATAATTTTATCATGGAAATTGGAATAACAACAATGAACAATTCCAACTATGTAACAATGAGCAAGTACTAAAAGCTAACCAGATTCTGTCCAGGACAGACATATTAAGACTATGACAAAAATATCTGACAATAAAAATTTATAAATATTTAAAGTAAAAATCCACCATTATAGTTATCTTATATCTGGTTATATCAATACTCAAAATGAAAATCACTGATTACTGATATGCAACCATGATATAACTAAGAAAGCTTTAGTCACAAAACAGGCACAGATTCATATCACAAAAATACCAATGATCAAAACTGAAAGTTAATTCCAACTTTCACTAGTTTCGAGAAACCCATTATATATATATATATATATATATATATATATATATATATATATATATATATATATATATATATATATATATATATATATATATATAGCAAGACTCAAATTTAGTGATCTAATGACATTTCATCAATGTCAAAAAAAGGAGGCATGGTACAAACAAATGATAAATGTTCAGTTTTACCTAGGTATATTATTTTACCTTTGCAATTGTGTGTTGGGAATCCATAACAGTTTGATATTGGTACATAAAGGACCCCAAAAGTCGGTGTTATCCTGTTGAAACCCTGCTTGCTATTGCAGCACATGCTGTAATAATGATCAAAAGGTAATGCTTTAAAGGGTATGGAGGCCTAAATTATGGAGGGTCGGTGAAAACTATTCCAAAATCAATCAAAACAATAAAAATTGACTTTGTAAAACTACTTCATTCTGAATCATGACAGTAACAGATTCTGAAAAGTTGACAGCTGAACCTGAAAGTTTGTTCACCTGCGAATATCTTGCCACCTTTGTTTAAACCTGGAATGCTTGATGATAATTGGTAAATCAATAATTATTTATGTATGCATGTTGTATTGGTTGTACATGCAATTTTAAGACCTGCATCAAACCGGGCTAACTGTCACTTTAAAATAACCTCATTACTTAATATTCGTCCTTTTCAGGCCTCCCCTCCCCCCCCCCCCCAACTACATTATGAAAATATTAAAACTTTTCAGCCCTTTGTTTTTCCAAAACTTAACATTTAATATATCTTCTGATTAATAAAGATGAAAATGTGCCTTAATGTTACTTTTGTTTCAAAATAGCTTTTTAGCTTAATCGCTAGAATACAGGATTCAGTTTTGATTATTTGTAATGATTTGATATTAAGTTACAAACATTTATCTTTGTTTAAGAAATTTACTTGACAAGCTTCCTTTACAAACATTAAGCTTGGAGAAAAATAATTAAAAATCTAGCACTTTATGATGCAGGGATCTTTAAAAATATAAATATCGTGAACATTCTCATAACCACCATTTCAACAATGTGAAAATAAAAATCATTAATACTGACGAGAAGCAAGAATTTATATTTATATTAAATTATATAAGGATAAAACAACTGCAAATACTGTAATCTCATGCATCTAATTGAGAGAAAATTATAATTATGAACTGCCAATAAAATCTGCTGTTAAGCAATGACATTGGTTTACAGGCCACGTATAGACTGTATTTTTGAAATCATTAAAAAAATATAAAGTCCTAGTGACAATAAAATTTTTTAGTTCTATTTGATTAAGTGCAGCATTTCAGTCTACTTCATGTTTTTGTGCGATAATGTTATCTTTATCTTTGTAAAACTTTTAAATGGTACAATGTAGCCATTATTGTGCTGACATACCATATGATGTTGATACATAATATTCCATCTGAATCATCTCCCTTTACAACTCTTCCTGTAAGTGTATTAAAAGTATGATCTATAATTTTCATGTTTTCTAATTTTTGGTCCATTATTGACTCGTAAATTCAAATTATTTTTTTTGTGTATTTGAATTCTACACGCATCATTTTTTTTAACTTTGCACATTTTGTGCGCTAAATCAGAGGAGACTAAAATCATAAAACTTTATTTTATTCATGGTTGACAACCTGACTGAGATGACACTATTTTTGCAGGTGCTTTATTTCTATGGTATACAGTTCTTGGATAAATCTACAGTGAAACCAGTCTTAAAAAGACACCCAAGGGATCACAAAATTTTGTCCCTTGTGGAAAGGATACACATGGTATATATTCACTTATAAGTCAAGTCCATTATCAACTGCAGATACCCAGATCTGCCATTACAAAATACACTATCAGATTTGGGTCTCTGCAGTTTATTTGGAATAATCAGTAGAACAAACACTGATTATGTACTACCATCATGTTATGCAACTGCATATCAGGATCTATTTCATATATAAGCATATGTCCTTTATACAGAAGTGTCCACTAAGACAGGTTTTACCATAATTAGTATGGTAGCTATGATGAAAATCTTTTGTAAATGAAAGTATAATCCCCCAAAATTAAAATGCTTTTAAGCAGAAAGAACTTATAATAAATGCAGTGAATTTAGGCAAATTCATGGGCAGCAATCCATGCTACTTAATTTTAACTAAAAAAACATGACTGCCAAGGTCTGCACATCAAACAATAGAACAAAGTACTGCTGAAAAATGTTTACTACAATCATGTGATAATCACCAATGCCAGCAGAAAAATGACAGCTATATCTTGCTTCCAACTCAAAAGTACAAAAGACAAAAGGTATATGCATTGATATTAATTTTTGTTCAGGTTTATTTATCTAAATGCTAGCCCTTAAATTCATTTATGGCAGAATTTTGGCAAATATTTATGAAGACAACCCCAACCCCTTTTTGACAAATTTACCAGTTGATTCTTATCACTTGAGAAATACAGATATGATACAAAGTCATCCAAACAGTTTCTCTACAGTGGTTTTTGCAACATTTGGAATAAAGATATCAAAAACGGTTTGTACACTATGGATATTCATTATACCAAATCAGTAAAAATGTATAGCCAACAAAAACGAAAAGTATTTCATTAAAATCTGACATCCCAACTGCAAATTTTGTTTGATCCTTACATAAATAAGCACTGATGATACACCCTTATTATAATGCAATCAACAGGAGTATACCTCCTTGATAGCAGGACTCCAATACAATGTAATTTAAATACAGTAAAATCTGTCTTGACAGACCACTGCTATGAGAGACCACCTGTTTTGAGAGACCAGAATCTCCATGCACATATTTATTCATTATATAGTGTTATGACTTGCTATGAGATACCACCTGTCTTAAAGAGACCATTAATTTTTGGCACAAGGGGTGGTCTTTCAAGACAGGTTCTACTGTATTACCTAATAACAAGGGATCCATGACCATACCTGCCTTATAACATTTTCATTATAATGAAGGGCATTATAGTGAGGAATGCCACATTGGCAAATTCTATATACGAGGCTTTTTGCCAGTGATAAGCCTGATCAACTTCTAGACAAATCTACGAGACTTTGGTTCTATTTCATAATGAGAAATACTGCATACAAGCAGGACAATTTCAGCCAAGATAAGCCACAGGGCTAGCCTAATAGAGTATTGTTTTCCTCAAAGATAAGCCCCAGGGCTAGCCTAATAAAGTATTTATTTCCTCAAAGATATCCCCAAGGGCTAGCCTAATAAAGTATTTACTCCAAGATAACCCACAGGGCTAGCCTAAAAAAGAACTTATTCCAAGAAGATGCACAGGGCTAGCATAATACATTTTTCAACAAGTAATGGGTGGGTTTTAAGAAAAAAAGCAAATGTACATTTATAAATATTTGCCAAAATTCTGTCTAAGAGGATGGTGGAATTTTTATCTGGCATTGGATAAAAATGTTAAAATATTTACCAATACTTTTCCATCTATACATGTTCCTGCGCCATCTCAGAGCAACAGAACAGGCCCAAGTGGTAATTAAAGGCAGCAGGTGACTCAGTGGAATGCATGCCAGGCTTGATACTGAAATAGGACAGGTTCAAATCCTGTGATTGGATCAACTCAGGCTGTCTATTGTGGTTTGTCTGTGAACAATACTCTTTGATCCAACTTACCGATATCTCAATGCAAAATAACCTATGCATGGTATTGTGCTGTATTTGTATATATACTTGCTTACGGACGAGTCCAACTGCACAGACTCAGATCTGTTGTTGCACAAGGTGCAGGAAGATCTGGTCTGTGTAGTTGGTTAAAAGCAATGAGTAGAACAAATAACACAGACCCTGATCTGCAGATGTGTTAGGCTAGGGCAGACCAGGATCTCTTGTTATTTGAAGTATGACTTGACTTGCAAATGAGTACATATGGTACACTGAAAACAAAACACACCAAACATGTATATATGTTGTTTTGATTCAGAGGATGGTGGTTGACTTACTATTGTATTCACCAATATCATTACAACAGTAGCACATCGAAAACCTAAAAAGCATCTCAATCATTTGTTAAACAATGTTTGTATAAATCTTCACAATTCTACGGTCAATTGGAATTGTGCTGCTTTGGCAAATCAAAAACAAATTTTTAAAAAAAATCTGTCAACAAACTATACAATTCGACATATGGTAAAGTGATGTATGTATATAAATGTATATATATCTATATATATGAATAACATTTGAAAACAACAATGAAACAATGTATAAAAAAATGTTTCAAGTTACAAACTTGAAAAAATAGTCACATATATTTAAAACTATTCCAAAGTTATAAAGGGTGATAACATTTTATAAAAGAATGAAAAAAAATCACCGTCGTTGAGAACTTATTGAAATCTTTTCTATGCATTCAGTGTCAATTGAAAAACTATCAAGCTGAGAACGATTTTCTAATTCTGTGTGGGACTTTTCTTTGTCAAATATTGTATCGTCACAGTCCTGATGAGAACCATGGTCCTCAGATTCTGCGCTTTCAAAGCTTGTTGTTGACCAATTTCGGGATTGTCTAAATGACATGGATTCTACTGTTCTACTTTCAAATGAGGTGGATGAAGGAAATCCTGGATTCTGTTCTTCAAATACTGTACTTTCTGTACTTGTTGTAGACCAGTTAAGCGATTTGGTAGTCATCATCACCATCACTTCTGATTCTGAACTATCCATGCTATGTAAAGAACGCGATCGTGGGTTAGCTTCTAATTCCAAGCTATCAACACTTGATGCTGAATAAGTTCGACTTGATAGCTCTTGAGAGTCTGTTGTGTCAGTGCTCGACACAGAACCTTTTCGAATTTCGTTGTTTTCTCTTGCAGGCACTGATAAAAATTTTCCACGTTTAGCAGAGCGTTTTAAATGGGTCCTCATATGTCGAGTAATCATGTCTCGTCTACATGCGGCATACGGGCACTGAGGACATCTATATGGTTTTTCTCCAGTGTGGGTCCTTTTGTGCGTATTTAAATGATCACTACGGCTAAACACTTGACCACAGTCAGAACATTCATAAGGTTTTAACCCTGTATGAAGCCTCATATGGCGGGTTAGCATGTCGCTACGTGAAAATGATCGATTACACACTTTACAATAATGTATTTTATTGTTATCACCAGATCTAATCGTTTCTGTGGGTAAATGTTTTGCCATATGTTTTGCAAGATTGTCATATGATGGGAACACTTGACCACAAACTGGACACAAATAAGCATCTGAATCAGAGAAAGCCCTTCTTTCCTTGCATTCAGAACGATTCAACATTTCATATTTTCCCATAGGCATATATGCTTGTTTTGATAGCTGCAATGGCTGACTAGGATAATAGGCTCGTGGAGAAACAGCTAACCTGTTTAACTCTGACATAGAACTAAGCAAAGATGCTCGAGGCGGAAATGTGAAGTGCAAACCTGGTGAAATTGGACTTGGGGAAAAGATTTCAGGATCCGAATGAGCACCTTCAAAAGGGCTTGGTAGATTGAAGTTGAAAATTCGTCCTCCTTCAGGCACTGAGCATAGTGGGGAAGTCTGTGGAGAAGGCATGTACTGGTGCTGCAAAAGACTGCGATGAAAAAATGTTGATGAGGGTGAAAATTGTTTTGTGCTAGAAGGACTCATGATGTCAGAATCACTGAAGCCTGCTGGACCCAGTCTTCCAACTACACCTGCTGGGTCTATTCCATGAGAGAGATCTAGAGGCTGATCTGTCTGCCTCATATGAGAATGCAGATGAGAACGTGGAGAAGGTTTAAAACTTGGACCCAATATCAAATCCTCTTTTGTTTCTTGTGGATCTTCCCTAGTTCCTTCGTGTTGACCTTCCTTTGACTCATCCACTGATTCAAAAACTTCAATACTTGAACCACCTAATGATTCGATAGATACTTCCTGCGAGCCGTGTTCTTGAGATGTGTCTGTTGATGATGATGAATTATGACTACGCAAACTTGACAAATATCTTGCATGCAAATGCTTCTTAAAATGACCTGGATGAAGTAATTTTCGACATTTCTCATCTTCTGATGTTTCATGTTCTGAACCTTCCCCAAGTCCGGGCCTACAACTTGAGCTTTCCCCTGTATCTGGAGTGATAACAATATTTGCACAGTATTCTGGGAATGTACCTTCAGAACCTGAAGAGCTCTGCTTATTAAGTTCTAATCTGTCAGGGGTGGTCTCCCCTTTTATTAACATGTGACTCAGCATCCGATCTCTATTATATGGAGATGGTTCCCGACTGCTAGAGCCTGGACTGTGACTGTCCTCAGACGTTGTTCCACTTAAATCTGAAAGATGTGGTGTCAGACCGATTGACTCCTGAGAGAGGTGTAAATGAGATCTATATCCTGGAGAGATTGCACACTCAGAATTATCACCTGAAACCACGCTGGATTCAAAACTGTCTTCTTTGGAATAGGACTGCTCAAGAGATGAGACTCTTCCTTTTTGGGTTTCATCATAGGATTCTACTTTACTCTGAAAAGAAACACTAGGAGAATTCATGTCATGAACTCTTTTTATCACAGTAAGCCTTTCCTCTCTTCGCTGTAAAGTCAAAACTAGCCTATTATCATCTTCCATCTTACTTTTGTGTACATTATCAGGACTTCTGGAGGCTTCAATTTTTGAGGAATCCTCTATATCTATTGCAATTTGTTTACGGAGAGTTGGTCGAAGGTCATCTCCAGAACCCATTTTGTCTCCCAGATTGTCACCCACAGATTCAAAATCTCGGTACATTTTTGGAGCCACCTCTCCCCCAGGGCCAAAACTATGTCGCCTTTTCTCAAGTATAGATAAATCATGGGATCTTTGGGTACTTTCAAAACTGTGTCCTTTACTAGTTTCACTAATCCCTGTTCGACCACTTTCTGAATTATATCCCCTGCTAAAAAATTGTCGAAATTCGCTATCTCCGAAACTAGGTAAGGCACATTCTTTCTGAAGTTCTGCATGCTCAAAATTTCTGTTTTGACCTTCAATGCTTTGGGATATCCCAATCCCAAGTGGGGGCTGAACATTTAAGTGCGCCCTCCCAAAGCTGCGTCGTAAACTCTCAAACTCTGGTTGCCTAGTGCTTTTAAAATCATGATGCCGACTTTCAAATTGACATCCAGATCCAGGCAGACGGAACTCCATCCTTGCCATTGTGGATGGTTGTAATTCTTCTAAAAACAATCTGGAATCACGAAACTCTGACTGACCAATGTCAGCTGTAAATTCCTGTGACGAATTCTGCCCACCTGCTCCCATCATTATGACCTGATGACAGGTGACACTGCTGCCATGAAGTTTTACATTTGTAGGATTGCCATCCTCTTCAGCAGGCAATAATCGCCTCATTATTGGGCACACATGAAATGATCAACATCATGATTTGTCCTGCAAATAAAAGAATTTTAAAAAAGACATTAAGAATCCAACATCTTAGAAGCTACTTTATTTGCAAGTTGTCCTCATCCTATATGTATGTATGTATGTATGTATGTATGTATGTATGTATGTATGTATGTATGTATGTATGTATATAGTTCTTAGATTATAGGATGAGTCCAACTGCAAATTGTACAGACCCAGATCTTTCAACCCATAATGCATTAGCAGATCTGGTTTATGCAAACAGTAAAACAAACAAAATAGACCTTGCTCTGCTGGTGCATTATGCAATGGCAGATCAGGGACTATGTTCTTTGCAGTTTGACTCCATTTATACATATGTATATACATTAATATTCGAAAGAGCATAAACCTGCCAAGTATGAGCAAATTTCTGTTTAATTATTCAACAAGAGGCATAAGTTGACCTTAAATCACTCACCTGGCTTACATAAGAGTTGACCATTTTACTCAGCAATCTTATACAGTCTTGTACAAGACACAACCTATATAAACTATGTTCCAAACTAAATCATTGATTTTACCATTAATAAATATGTATTCATTAGTATGCAAAGACTTTTGCTCATGATCAAATTCATCCAAGGTTTTGATTATATAAACCCATTAATAATTCTGACAGAAACTGCATCAGAAATATTTTATATCAGAATTACAACCAAGTCATTGAACCAGATACAAGGCTTTCTCAATACTTTATGCCAATCTCGCTTATAATGAACCCATCAACACAATACTATATGCTAATTTATCATGATGGAGTCAAATTTGATTGGATTTAAGTCTCCAGAGTGCTAACAAGCTTAACCAATCAGATTACTTTATTAATATGCATAAATCTTGCTTATCAGTGTACTTATCCAATCTTGATAATATACAACTATTTAACATGTTACAATTACTAGCACGATGACACATCCAACCAATCAGCTGTAAGGTCACACTATTAACATGTATAAATTTTAACATGTACTTATAATCAACCAAAAGTTCAATAACATTTTCTAATTTTTTGAGTAAGTGTGTTTTATGATTTTAGTTATCTCCCGATTGTACCAACTGTATAGCTAGTAACTTGTTGGCTTCAGTTACTAACACTTTCGATTTTTATCAACAGGTTCTTGAATATCAGCATAATGTCTTTGACTGTATCAGCTATAGTGAAAGCATTCCACTTTAGTTACTGCTTTTAGAATGTGACTTGTACAACAGTTAACAGGGGCCCCGAGTGGCCGAGTGGTCTAAAGCGCTGTCTGTTACGGACCACTGCCTTCTCACCTCTGTCTGCGTGTGTTCGAGTCTAAGATTCGGCAAATGTAGTTATGTGAGAACGCTTGCCAGTAGCTTCTCGTGGGTTATTGGTTCTTTCCGGGCTTTGTCCGGTTTCTTCCTCCACCATTAATACTGGCCACCATGTATAGCCTATATTGTGCTGAAAAATGGCGCTAAAACCATAAAAAAAAACCAACAAAAAAACAACAAAAAAAACCAGTTAACATTCACGTAGCATAATCATGTACAGCAAGGTGTTGGTCATTTCATTGTCGGGGTGGGGGGGGTGGGGTAGGACTGATTTTCTTTTGAGATGACATGTTTCCTTTTCTTTTATTTCAAGATAATTATTACTTTTCTTCAAAAAAATGTCATGGACATATGGTATTTTTTTGTTATAAATCAAAAGAGAAAAATACAATTGACAGACCAATTAAACAAAAAAGTGTCAGGTCCCCGCCCCAGAACATTGAATTGTTGGTCTCAAAAATAAGTGCAGAATACTGTGATGTATATCATGGTACATTGTTTTTTTTTTTCACAGTACACAGTTCTAGTCTTTAGATAGATAAAACAAGAATCCCTTCCACTGGCTGACTCTACCATTGGGTGAAAAGAATTTCGAGGCATTCAAGATAAGGCCATTTTATTCCTTTTTAACTGTCAAGTGTTGAAATCATCTCTAATATTATAACAAACTTTTTAAATTAGTTGCAGTGGATGTCAGCTTTGCAGCATTTTCATGTAACACAAATGCTGTGGTGGCCGAATTTGACATCCGATAGGCACCAACTAGACATCATATGAAGTCTTTTAGTGATAAAACCATTCATGTAGAAAAAGTTTTCAAAATTTTCAAACTGGTAACTGTGGTGGCCATAATGGACATCGTTTTCATCAATTGGACATCAGTTTGGCATTATTTTCATCTAGAACCAACAAAACAGATCTTTTGGTGAAAATTCCATGTTGTTTATATAAGATGGATAGGCCCAAGATTGATCAAAGAATTTTAAATTTTTTCTCATCCCTTTTTCCATAATTAAACTGCCATATCAATTAGAAACATACTAAATGTCACTCATAAGCAATCCTTCAAGCCGAATATGACATGCTGTAGGTTGGTGCTAAATGATTAGATTGAAATGACGTTGAGCTTAACTGCCAATTTTATATTACATATCCATCAATAATACAAGCCATCATGTCTTTGATTGTCAGGGAATATTCATAGAGTATAAAAGAACTTGGCAGATGACAGGACAAGGTGAACATTTCTGAATTTCTATAAGGTCATTGTATTGGATGTTGTAGATGTAGGATTTAACGCCAATGTTCAGCACAAGATAGGCTATACATAGCTGCCAGTATTAATGGTGGAGGAAGAAGCCGGGAAAATCCTGGAAAGAACGAGCGACCCACGAATGCTACTGGCAAGCTTTCTCACAAACCCACATAGGCTGAATCTGAGACTCGAAACCATTTAGACAGGTGAGATGGCAGTGATCTGTAACAGAGAGCTCTTTAGACCACTCAGCCACTCTGAGCCATCTCATTATATTGGAAAAACTGGAGGGCAATACTATTTCCAGTGTCATGTATAAAGCAATCGTATCTATTTGTGCTGATCTGAACTTCATTAAGAAATTCCTCATTAAGAAAATTTATAGTTTCTATAGTATGGAATCAACTGCGGTCTTCACAGATCCAGATATGCCATCACAAAATGTGCTGGCAAATCTGGGTCTGTGCAGTTTGATAATCAGTCAAACCAACAACACAGACTCTGATTGCAAGCGCCGAATGTGATGGAAGAGCCGAGTCATTGTATTTGCAGTTAGACTATAAAATGTAACATCAATAAGAATCAACCGTAGAAAGCTTTGCTTCAAGAAGTAAAGTACACTTCATTAATTGTCAACCTTTTATAGAAATAAGTGCAATGAAATTGGCTGAAATTTTTACTTGGTTTCTGTCCAAAATGAATGTAAGGGCAGGGGACATGATTTTGTACCATCCTCCAAATCTTAGAGGCAGACAATATTTTTGCGAGACAGAAAATTAGAACATAGTACTTCATGCACTTGTATTACACAAAATACGATAATTTTTTTGCTTTGACATTATTGCTACCTAACACTGTCAACTGCTCTGTCCTATAATCTTTTTTTCTGGATACTTACGTTACTGTAATAAACATTATCGGATACTAACATGTTTGACCATCTGCTTATTAACCTGAAATGAGCTGTCCTGTGGAATTTTCTGTTCTGGATCATGTTTTCATTTAGTTTTATTGTACCCTTGTTATCTGCCGACATTTATTATAATGGCCAATTTTTCCTTAATTACTTTCTTTTTAAATTAATAGTTCAGTGAAAATATGACCAGAAACATTTTGACAAAAAATCATAAACTGTTGACATAACCAAAACCATAAACTGTTTGCCATAACCAAAACCATAAACTGTTGGCATAACCAAAACCATAAACTGTTTGACATAACCAAAACCATAAACTGTTTGACATAACCAAAACCATAAACTGTTTGACATAACCAAAACCATAAACTGTTGGCATAACCAAAACCATAAACTGTTTGACATAACCAAAACCATAAAACTGTTTGACATAACCAAAACCATAAACTGTTGATACAGTGAAAACAATAAACTGTTTGACATAACCAAAACCTACACTTTTGACATAACCAAAACCTTAAAATGTTGACATAACCAAAACCATAAACTATTTGACATAACCCAAGCCATAAACTGTTTGACATAACCAAAACCAAAAACTGTTTGACATAACCAATACCTTAAAATGTATACATAACCAAAACCATAAACTGTTTTACATAAACAAAACCTTAAAATGTTAACAGAATCAAAACAATAAACTGTTTGACATAACCCAAGCCATAAACTGTTTGACATAACCAAAACTATAAATTGTTTGACATAACCCAAACCATAAACTGTTTGACATTGCCCAAACCATAAAATGTTGACATAACCCAAGCAATAAACTGTTTGACATAACCAAAACCTTAAAATATTGACACAATCAAAACAATAAACTGTTTGACATAACCCAAGCCATAAACTGTTTGACATAACCAAAACCAAAAACTGTTTGACATAACCAAAACCACAAACTGTTTGCCATAACCTAAACCTTAAAATGTTGACATAACCCAAACCAAACACTGTTTGACATAACCCAAACCATAAACTGTTTGACATAACCAAAACCATAAACAGTTTCACATAACCCAAATCATAAACTGTTTGACATAACCAATATCATAAACTATTTGACAGAACCAAAACCTTAAACTGTTTGACATAACCAAAACCTTAAACTGTTTGACATAACCAATACCATAAACTGTTGACATAACCAAAACCATAAACTGTTTGACATAACCAAAACAATGAACTGTTTGAAATAACCCAAAACCATAAACTGTTGACTTAAGCAAAACTTAAACTGCTGACATAACCAAAATCTTAAACTGTTTTCCCTTGAAGATGTCCCATTTTCCTTGACACTGCTGTAAAATATTAGAGAAGCTGACCGAAAACAATTCAGTTAAGTTTCTGAAAAAAAGTGATATAAAAGTAGTAATTCTATATTTTATTTATTACATGTCATAATTTTTTAAATTTAAATTATTATTTATCATGATTAATTAATGAAATACATAAAATAGACATTATATTTATTCTCTCCAAAACCCCGACACTCGTATATACAGTCATCAGATCTGCCATACCATGGTTCAGTACATGATGCTGTCTGCTATACAGTATACATCTGAGGAATCTTTTTGTTTGTCCCAACCTCCAACACTGACACAAATATTATCATCAAATTTTCTATTATTACAGAAATACTGCAGTTTGGTACATAATATAGAAAAGCAGTTATGAACATAAACTAATGGCTTATTGTCTGTTCCTATTGAACTCTGTCCATCTGTCGATCATTATGTTGTTCATCTCTGTCAATTTCCATTTCTATGTCTGTTTCTCATTTTGGTCTCTGTCCATCTGTCTGTCTGGATCTCAGATCTGTTTTTTTTCTATCCTCAAATGATGTGTGAATCAAAACAGAAAACAAAAACCACAAAATACTGATTTATGTACCACCTGTCAGGTCAGAAACACCTGCAGCTAAAAATAAAACTCTAAAATAGAAGACGTCATAATAACACAACAAAAGGTCCTTGTCGTAGGAAAATGAATATCAGTAATTAGTCATGCATGGGAAATTAAATGTACATACTGAATATCCGCATTCCGTGATTCATTTGTATCAAATTATGTAAAACAATTACCTTGATTGACAAACTAAGTAGAGATCAAATGTGACGAGCCTCAATTTGAAAACATTTAAAGCCCCAGGATTAGATTGATGATGCTGTACTGGGTTGACATGTACTTTATTGGGTTTTTAATAAAAAGTAAAGCAAAAAAAATGCACCCCTGTGTGATTAAAATTACTAACTTTTCAAACCCTCTTCTTTTCAATCAGTATCAATGCACAGAAATCTTAATTATATCTTTTTCCAATTTTTCATGAAAAAATACTTTGTATTCATTTGTACACTTGGAGAATATCCTTATAAAGTGTAATAATTGTACAGTCAGCACATATCCTTAGGAAAGTTTTGTATTAAAATGTATGAAGACTGTTATTCTTATATTATTCACTATATATTATTCATATTCATTGTTAATCATGATGAAGAGTGCACCAAAGTCATGTGAACTTGATCCAATTTCAACATTACTGTTGCTTGAGTGCTTAGATCCAGCATTACCTTCACTAACTGATGTTATTAATAACTCTCTCTCATCTGCTGAATTCCCATCATTTTTAAAACTGCCATCGTAAAGCCTTTGCTGAAGAAACCAACACTTGACCATAATGATTTAAAGAACTACCGCCCAGTTTCTAATCTTCAGCTCATAAAAAAAATCTTAGAAAAAGAAGTTCTAACCCAACTTGTATCTCATTTGAATTCAAAGTCTTTTTAACAATGTACAGTCTGCATATTGCCCATGCCACAGTACTGAAACTACTCTTCTTAAAGTATTTAATGACATTCTCTCTGCTTTGGATAGAGAAAAGATTACAGTCCTCTCCCTCCTTGATTTGCCTGCAGCATTTGACACAATAGACCGCATGTATTTGGCATTCACAGTACAGCTTTACAGTGGTTCAAGAGGACACAAATTGTGTCTGCAAATAGAATACATGATGGCAGTTTTGAAAAATGATGGGAATTCCCCGGATGAGAGAGAGAGATAATAATAAAACATCAATTAGTGAAAGCAATATTTGATCTAAGCATTCAAGCAGCAGTGATGTTGGAATTGAATCAAGTTCACGTCTTTGCTGCAAATTTCATCACGATTTTCCGTACTAAATTCATACAGACAGGTTCAAATGCTCCTAATGGTTGTCGCTGAAATTCTGTATTGTAATCTATAATGGTTTGTACTTCGTCACAGAAGAAATTTGCAAACAGGTCTGGAAGGTCTACTGGAGAGAAGGTAGTTGGAAGTGGTGTTCATTAGTTCCTTGACATTAGTTTGTTAGTTATCTCAAAGAGCTCATTACAGCTGGAACTCTCCATGATCTTAGTACTGTAGTGGGATAATTTGGCTAAATGAATTATGTGACGTTGTTCTTAGTGGCTCCATAGAGTTGTTTATGAATAGCGAGTCTGGTGGAAAGCCATGGCATAACTGCTTTACGGCGGTCTTTTTAGCAGTGCGAAGCTGGTCCCTAACACTGCTATACCACGGAGAACACTTTTTTAATTGATACTCTGCATTTGGTGGCTGAGGCATATTTTTCAAGCAGTGAACGCAGGCAGTTATCGAGTTGGTCTGCTGTAGGATGTAAGTTAGGTTCTCTTGGATGTCATGCATTAATTTGGTTATATCTATCATACGGAGGTTTCTCTTAGTAGTAAATAAAAGTGAAGGGTTAGGGCCTGATACGTCGAGATGACGTATAATGCAGAGGTGATCTGATGCAAGTTTCTAGATGATAAGTATATCTTTATGTCAGTCTCATTATATTTACATGAGAGAGAGAGAGAGAGAGAGAGAGAGAGAGAGAGAGAGAGAGAAAGAGAGAGAGAGAGATGGTGGGTGTATAATAAATACTCTTTACCTGGTTACAACTGGTGCATGAAGCATGTTTTTCAAGCAATGAACACAGTCAGTTATCAACTTATCGAGTTGTTCTGCTGTAGGAGGTAAGAAAGTTGTTTGGTTTTCTTGGATGTCATGCATTAGTTTGGTTCTATTTATCATATGGAGGTTTCTCTTAGTAGCAAATAAAGGTGGAGGGTTATGGACTGATATGTCAAGATGGCATATAATGCAGAGGTGATCTGATGCAAGTTTGTGGGACACAAGGGTGGATCGCAGAATATTATCATCAAGCATATGAAGAATCCAGTCTAAAATGTGACCAAGTTTGTAAGTGGGTTGGTTAACGGACTATTTAAGGTTGAAAACATGAATGGAATATATGAGTTTTGATAAGCATGGGTTTCCAGGTCAGTCAAAGTGAAAGTTGAAATCTCCAAGAATAATTAGGTTGCCACTTATCGAACTTCCATACGCTAGAAGATTTGGAAACTGCTCCAAAATGAGAGATTCAGTCAGCTTGTTTTTTCTAGTAGGAGGAGGGAGGTAGAGGCAGATAAAATTAACTGACCATTGTTTCATTGTGACCATTGTGAGAGTTGTTTGGACTAGTTCAAACAATGTGTGGCAGAAATTGAAGGTTGTGTTGTACTTAAGACATTTTATCATGGAATTCTTTGTGTTGACAGCAATTCCACCTCTGTGAGAGTGGCGGGGGAACGACTTGATGGAGTAAGCAGTGGGTGTTAAATCTGTGCACTTGGGTTCATTGCCTGATGTTTTTAGAAATGTTTCTGTCAGGAAGATGTCGATATTCTAGTAATTGATAAAATTAACTACATCTGTGTGCTTTTCCAGAGGTCTTACTGTATGGATGTTGAATAATGCAATATGCAGTGGTATCTCTGTGATAGTTGACATAATGGTTGACAATTTAAGATGGATTTTGGACCATGTTATCAAAATTAACGGCCGAATTTCTAAATTGTTTAGCTGGAAAGGGCAAATAGGAGATAACTGGAATTCTTCTTCCTTTTCTATGCTGGACAGCTTTGAAATAACATTTATTTTTTCACTTCTGTTACATTTAAGTAAGAATGAATGTAGTCCCAGTTCGTTTAGTCTTGAGTACAATGTAGTATGAAGAGCCAAGGAGTGGTCATTTAAAGCAATTAATGAGAGTCCATCATAGCATGAACGGGTTGACTGGCGATTCTATAACTCTTCAATCAGGAATGATTACATAATAACAATGGGTAGATACAGTTTGTGTTACAAAATTCATTTTTGAGTAATGCTATTTGTGCGTAGAGAGCAAGGCATGAATCTGATTAGGTGGAAATTTATATGTTAAAATTGTTTGTCCATTAGTGTGATGGAAAGTCCAAGGGGGGAATGGTTAATATCAAAGAGTAGAGTAGGGAGACAAAGGTGTACATCCCTTATATTTCTTCAGGAAGCTCCCAGGGTGCCCAGAAAGTCAGTGCTGAAATATTCCAGGGTATAAGAAGTGACGACACAAAGAGAATAAGAAGCCGTGGAAATTTTCAGTGTGTGCACAAGGGGCACAGTGTATAGAAGGAAGAAGAGGAAGGAAGGAGGAAAGAAGAGAAATCAGATGAGTACTTTGGAAAACTCACTAAACAGAGACTCTGTCACAATAGTACATTAATTTCTATATTACGAAGTAAAGAGTAAAGGGCATTTGGTCCACCCGGCCATTGTTGTATTATGATATTTTCAGCTGAAGATTTATGTCCACGAAAATCTTGCATTCTTATATTTGATAAAATTGTTATTTATTCAATCTTGAGTTGTTATATGTATTTAGAGAGGATGAATTGGGGGCTCGTGAGCCTTTAAATTTTAATGCACACCTTCTGCAGTATTATTTATAATACATTAGTGGATGAGTAAAATACAGGAGCAGGGTTGTGACACTATGGTCATTTTTTAAATTTAAATTTGTAGTTTCTGTCATAAACCAGACTAATGTATAGGTAGATTATTTCCTAGTCTGCTTTACTGCTTCCTATGCTCCCTGCATTGTTCTCCACAATTTGTATAGGAGTGAGCAACACAGAGAGCATACAAAACAGGGAACCAGACTAATTATTCCTGCAGTTAGCCTGCTTCCTAGTCTAATCGTAGGACTTGGCATCTTCATGAACAACCGTATATTGAGGGCAGACAACACTGACCTATATGTAATCAATTGTTACAACAACCACTTAATTAGTAATGATTGTTATAATCAAAACCAAACATAAAAAAAAAAAAAAAAAAAAAAATATTGTTGCTACTGATCATAGATGGGCCCCCGAGGGGCCGAGTGGTCTAAAGCGCTGTCCATTACGGATCACTGCCATCTCACCTCTGTCTGTGTAGGTTCGAGTCTAAGATTCGGCTAATGTAGTTATGTGAGACAGTTTGCCAGTAGTTTCTCGTGGGTTGGTGGTTCTTTCTGGGGTGGGGGGGAGTCTCCAAGGTTCTTCCTCCACCAATAATACTGGCCACCATGTATAGTCTATCATGTGCTGAAAAATGGTGTTAAGCACTACAACAACAACAACAACAACAACAACAAATCATAGATGCTACAGTTTGTAAACCAGGCTAATGTACATGTCACAAACTGCCGTTCTAGTGCCAAAGTTGATGTTAATTCGTAATGCCAGGGATGAATAAGGTAATTGTCTATTAAACCAGCAAGAAAGAATCATTTGCAGGATTTGATTGATAGTGTTCAAGACAAATGTGTTTTCTTCTTCTCCCCCTCCACCCCTAATGCTAAGTGATTACATCCCAATCACAAAGCTGTCATCTATTCAAGTTGGTGTGTCTGGGTTACACATTTTGCTAATAGCGTCAATTAATCCCAGTTTGTTATCTTTGAATGAAGCCACTGATTTTTGTCTCTGAGTAAATGGTTCTGTTTCAGGATGAGATAATTGTTTCTTTCTTTTTAATTAATTGTTAAATATGCAATGCACATGTATAGATTTTCGTATTTTCCCACAGCCTAGTCAAAAGTATCTTTGCGTTCAATATTACAACTAAGCACTAATAATATTAACACCTAGAACCTTAATAACAATGGACGAACCTCCAACTAAAAATGTGACAAATTTTAAGGCTGGAGAAAATAGTTATTGAACCTGAAAGTGAAATAGAGCAGACCACTCACAACAAGTGGTTTAAATGTCAGTAAAACAAATTTAGGTTGTTATAAAAGAAAAGGAGTAATTCAGAAATGATTTCATGTGCTAAAATATGTGATCTTCAAATGTAAATGTGATTTGATGTTTAAAAAACTATATCTTTATTGCGAAATTATTTTGTTTTTAGATAATCGCATACAATATTTAGCAAGAACTATTAATAAAGAATAGAATATATGTACAGTGATTGTGGTTATTTTTCTTGAAATTGTTTTGAAACTGGACCTTAGAAACTGGTTTATTTATACAAACCTGCTATGTGAGACTGCCTATCTTGAGAGACCACTTTTTTTTGGCAGAAGGGGTGGTCTCTCGTAACTGGTTTTACTGTATTTGCATCATTTGCAAAAATCTGAAGGCCAACTATGCTCGGATGCTTTCGGTCAAATTTGATTAAATTCTGTTCAGTGGCTTTTTTAAAATTTAAATAAGATGTTTCATGATTCTTCTATTTTGAATAAATCTGAAAGACCTTTACACCAGGATCCTCTTACTGCACAGCATCACCTGTAGGTTATTTAGTGTTAAGACGGCTGGAGAAAACTGCCTTGCCCAAGGATGGACTATGTTAGCTGACCAGGCAGAACCAATGGCAATATTCAACCCCACACCCTTCTGGTCAAGACTCAAGCAAGTTAACCACTGCCTTTGGGCACATCTGGCCTATGACAGCTGTACACAATGGCTGAAGAACCATACCACAAATTATTTGGTCTTCTGGCCATGCTAGCTCAACATTTACCAAAAGGTGTCATGCACTGGGCCAGCTAACATGGCGCACAAACACACAAGAATGTGGAGTTTGGGATCACATGAAATTCCAAATCTGGAGTTAAACGGATAAAAACTGGATTCAGACAAGGGCGATGGAATCAGAACTTTGATCAACAGGTGCCCTCTATAATGATGTCATGCCAAGGTAGTTAACTTAAGGGAAGGAGTAATAAATCAATGACATCAGTGTGTGATACCATTATATTTCAAACATTCAGTAGTTTCTCAGGAATAGTGATAAGAAACTAATGTGCTAATGGTCAGATGGATAATGGGTGACAGATGAAAGACAAAATATCACTCCATAAGCTGTTCTCATCTTATTTTTTTAATCCATGTGGCTGTGAGTGGTATAGTAAGAGAAGGGATGGGATATATATTCTAAATATGGTGTGTGTATGTGTGTGTTGTAATGTAGCTTTAATGATTTTTCAGTCATATTGCCACAATATCTGCAGTGTGACAGTTTATAGTAATGTCTAGCAATGGGGCAGCAGACATGTAGCATTATATCCCACCCAGTCACAATACACACAAAAAGACAACTCAAATGCTAGATGCCCCATGGGGCCCCAAGTACAAGATACATTAACGGGGAATTCAAACTAGGAAACCACAGTCTACATTACTGTGATTAAACAAAGGCACATCATTACATCATTGGTACATGTACATTACAAACAACAGGCTACTACAGGCACATCAACACCATCAATGTGTGTGTGTGTGTGTGTGTGTGTGTGTGATTAGGATTTTTAATGTAGGTTTTAAAAAAAATTCAGTCATATTGCTACAATGTCTGCAGTGTGGCAGTTTATAGTGATGTCTAGCATTGGGGCATGCATGTCACAGACATGTAGCATGATGTTCTTGTCACATTATCCTGACACGAGGCCAACCAGTCTTAACACTAACCTCTTAATGTTGAGTGCCTTACAAGGCAGCTGTTAGTACCATTTTTGTAAGTCTTTTGTATGACTTGGTTGGGATTGAACCCATGACCTCCTGCTTCCATGGTGGATGCTCTAACCACTAGGCTTGTGGAGCGATAACACCATCAGTGTTGGAAATTATTTGGAATATCACTACAGATTCAGAACTTCATTCATTAGGATTTGTTTTAGAAATTCTAGGATTATTTGGGATTTAATTGGTATTACCTACCATAAGTTATTTTTACATTTTCACTTTGTATTCTAGGGAAACAAATTATTTGTTGAATTTAACAAAGCTTGCTGCTTTTTACTCTTTTCTATTATTTATTTTAAGACCATAGAGCCATACTACAACAGCAATGGCTGCCATGTAGAGCCTAATATGAAAACAACTAAATTATATTCTCCACAACACAAGATAAATCTGTAATGATCATTTCCTGCTAGAAGAGTTGGTTTTATTGTGGTTGAAAGAGCAGTATGAATGATAATAATTTGTTTATGATGAAATATTTACTGAAACAAACTCTGAAAAAGTCTTTATTAATTTTCGTATTTTCCAGTATGCTTGGAAAAATTTGAGAATGGACTTTCAAAACTGATTATCAAGTCGGAGTGAAAAGTCAAAGTTTCTTCAACGATAATTGTCAAAATCAGTGCAACCATTTAACCAACAAGAGTTGTTTTGACATAATGTAAATTCATGTCAACATAAACAGTATGGATTCTTGAAACAAACAATCTGCCAAAAACAACAAAAAACAAAACAAAACAATGTGTCCTCTAAACTAGGGTAATTATCCATCCTGTTATAGTTCAATAGATGTGTAACATTTTTAACTGTCTTTTTGTATATTATTGATATTACTCTTGCACTAAAAGCAAACACATAAATCATTATCTCTCTCTCTCTCTCTCTATCAATCTTGAATTACAGATATTTAAATACAGAGAGAGAGAGAGAGAGAGAGAGAGAGAGAGAGAGAGAGAGAGAGAGAGAGAGAGTTGTCATGGCATTGGATGAAACAACATTATTCTATACCAATTTCCATTAAACTCTATTCAAGTTCATAAGCTCTTAAAATGTAAATAATATAAACTACAATAAATAACTTTCTCACCGTCCATCTGAAAAAGTATCTTTTATAACATCAGCTGGACCAAAATAGTGCAAGACATTCCCCGATACTTGTACATATGAATATATATATATCCACTGTTATTTCCACCAAAATGCACTGTGTGTGTATTGGTTGCTGGGAAATCAAAGGGCATAAAAGTGTCATCAATTATGATAGATATGCCTAATTCATAGGCCATTCATGGAAAAACATGGACTAAAGAAAGACCTTTCAAACAATGTCATAGCCCATATGTACTTTAACACCATAAGCAAAAAAGGACAATTATCCTTTATAAGATTTTGATATTGAAAATCACACCAAAAACGATATCATATGTAACATATTAGGACAAAAAAATATTGACATGCATGTGTGTGTGTGTGTGTGTGTGTGTGCACATGATAAAATGACACCCCACCCCTTCTAACAAATATAATAGGCATGTATTCCTGCTCTTCTCATTTATGGAAGAATTTAAGTGCATGTTCCAAACACCACCACCACCACCACCAAGTATATTGGCTCCTGTACAATCCAAAATGGACAATGAAGACAGAGATCTGCAGTCAATCAATGATCAGTGTCTATACACCCAAGGTCTGTACCAGGTTTGTGATGCAGAACTAATGTTACTGTGTATAAACCTGTTGTGTGGTTCAATCAGTTCTCTTGACTTTTGACCCCAAAATCAATAAATGCAAACCATCCACAATGTTTGGTAAAGGTATTTCATGTAGAACAAATGCAATTGTGTGGAAACCATTTTATTTATTTAAATTAATGACCATTTGGTTATAAAATTAATAGGGTTCACCCTTACACCAACTGCAAGCCATCCACAAAAAGTTTGGTAACCATTTAATAGAGAATGCAATTTTTTTGTGTGGAAGCAATTTCAGTCTATGACTTAACCTTTTATACCCATGATCGATACAGTTCTTTATTACACCAAGTACAAGGTACCTACAGTTTGGTAACTGCAGTTGGTGCAGAATAAATTATTTGGTGAAAACCCATGTCAATGTGACCATCCATTCAGAAGAATTAGTGACAAGATTTAAACATGATGATCATGGTGGCCATGTTGGCTGTATGCTGGTCACCTACTTGTTTAGGATCATGTTATAAATATAGGGGTCATATGAAAGATAACATGGCATAGAATAGGGGTATAGCCAAGTACATTATAAAGAAAAGGGTCATATAAAAACAACTATGTATAAAATAGGGATCATATCAATGGCAACATGGCAATGAATAGGGGTAATATCAAAGATAACATGGCATAGAATAGGGGTATAGCCAAGTACATTATAAAGAAAAGGGTCATATAAAAACAACTATATATAAAATAGGGATCATATCAATGACAACATGGTACAGAATAGGGGTCATACCAATGACAATATGGCAATGAATAGGGGTAATATCAAAGATAACATAGTAAAGAACATGGGTCATATCAAAGACAAAATGGTATATAATAGGGGTCATACAAAAGACAAATTATCTCTAACAGGGGTCATACCAAAGATAATAGGGGTTATGTTTAAGACATGGTATAGAATAGGGGTCATATCAAAGTCAGCATGGTAATTTCACAGTCAACAAACCCTTTATGTCACAACTGACCCAATGTCAACAAATTTTTGAACTGTTGTTGGACATTTGTTCCATTGCATGAAACTAAATGGACTATTATTAAATTTGATTCAGGCGGAACTTGCTCCCTGGTACAGCTAGAAGTCACAAGGTTATTTTTTATTGTTTTAACAGCACTTTTAATACACTACTGACTAGACCATACTATGGAAATGGGAGCTACGTGTTTTCCAAAGGATGCACCGATGTAGTTGACCACGGCTGGTCAATGTGGGAATATAATGCACAGGGTTATAAGCCTGGTTCCTACGACTGTTCCATGCAAATCTTGTTTATAAGAGGTGGCCAATCATTGGATTCCATTTTAAATAATTATTTATCAACTTTAAAAATTAGTTTATTATGGATTCACTCACTCCTAATATCTTTTAGTTGGTAAAAAATTCAGTCCAGTTGAACATATGCAGAAGATACGAAAATCACAAATTAAGAAGACCTGCAATTAACATCTCAAAATTTAACTGAATTAAACTGGCTGCATATCCATGATAATTTGGATTCTGAACAAACAACTTTATTATTTCTGAGGTAATCCCAACATTTTTCAAGGTAGTCTCTGTTACGGATCACTGCCATCTCACTTCTATCTGCGAGTGTTAAAGTCTTGGATTCGGCAAATGTGTGTATGTGAGAAAGTATGCCAGTAGCTTCTCATAGATCAGTGGTTCTTTCCGTGGTTCTTCCTGCACCATTAATACTGGCCTCCATGTATAGCCTATCATGTGCTGAAAAATGGCATTAAACCCTACAACAACAATAACAACATTTAACTGATTAAAATAATCAAGTTTCTGCCCTTATGTGATGTCTGTCTTATTAATGACACATTCATGATTGTAATGATAAACTTGGAAAATAACACCCACTTTTACTTGATTTTTAGTTTTTATCCTCAAATCACGTTATTTAATTTAGATGACTTAAAGTGACAAATAACATAAATGCAAAGAAAATAGGATGGATTTGACACCTTTATTAACATGTACGAATATTCAAATTCTATCCAAATAGATTCAATGAATAATAAAATATGAAAGTTTGTTATTTATTTCAGCTCTATGAAGAACAGTTCATCGTGACAGTAGATTATTTACCTGCTGGCATACAAACCTTCTGAAACTGGATTGCTGTACTTTTAAATTTTTGAAGGCATGTTTTCAATTGTAAAAACTCTTCCGACTACAAGAGATCATTCAGCTATTAAACTAAAATTGACTACTGTGTACTATGTGACCCCACTATAACATGGTAGTTGGGAGCCATAGATCCTGACCGTGTTATAGACCAAACTGTGTTATAAGCAAACACGTCATTGAGCTGAAGAAAATGATGCATGTACGCCAAATATGTGGGATGGTAATATACGTGCTTTATTGGCACAGTTGTAACCATAAATCAATGCATATGTTGTTGTTGTAGGGTTTAACGCCAAAGGAAACAAAATTCCAAGTTTGCTAAATTGGCAAAGCCCTACATGATCACAAAATAAAACTTTTTACACTTTATTTGTCATGCTTTTAAGACGAAGAAAAAACTACTTTTTTGTGTACAAGAAAATTACATAAAATTTCAGGACAATTGTTATTGTTATTGTTGTAGGGTTTAACACCATTTTTAAGCACACGATAGGCTATACATGGCATCCAGTATTATTGGTGGAGGAAGAACCCAGGAAAACCACTGGTAAGAACAACTGACCCATGAGAAGCTACTGGCAAGCTTTTTCACATAACTACATTAGCCGAATCTTAGACTCGAACCCACGCAGGCAGAGGTGAGTTAGCAGTGATCCGTAACGGAGAGCGTTTTAGACCACTCGGGGCCCCTCAAATTTCAGGACAAAGCCATGATCGTTTTGTATTATTCATGTACGATCTCTTCCCCAAAATGATAATAAACTTTATATGTTTTTTTTTGTATGTGAAATTTCGGGAGCCACACCATGACAGTGTTATATCTGAATAACGGAGCGTGCTAAAGTGGGGTCACACTGTATATTCAATACCTAGAGCAGGGGTCAGCAATCTATTTTACATAGCGCGCCACTATTTTTGAGATTAATTACAAAATGAAAGAGCACGAGCCACCAGTAAGAGAATAATGCTTAAAATAGATTTTTGTGTGCCACACAACCTCTTGGTGTGCTTGTGTCACATATGGTTGACAACATTGACTTGGTGTGCTTGTGTCACATATGGTTGACAACATTGACTAGAGGTATGGGAAATTAAGTTACATTAGTAAAAATAATGAATATACTAACTTTTTTTTCTTTAAAAAATGCAAAAAATCAACACAGCATAAAATTGATATTGTAAAGGTGATGAAAACAAGTTGCTTCCAATGAAGCTAACATGTAATGATCATTTTCTTTTTTTTTGTTGAAAATTCTTAAATTGATTATATGAGTGTCTGTGTGTGTGATTTATATTTTTAACGTAGCTTTAATAATTTTTCAGTCACATCACTATGATGTCTGCAGTGAGGCAGTTTATAGTGATGTCAAGCACTGGGGCATCATGCCACGTACATGTAGCACAATGTCCCACCCAGTCACATTATCCTGACACCATTCCGACCAGTCCTAACACTAACCTCTTAATGCTGAGCATGAAGCGCGGCAGCTGTTATGTACCATTTTTGTAAGTCTTTAGTATGACTCGGCCGGGGAGCCAACCCATGACCTTGTGCTTCCGCAGTGGACGCTCTAATTACTAGGTCACATCAGCAGTAAAATGATAATATGATCTGAATCAATTAGGTATTTCCGAGCTAAGGCAAAACCCGAGAAACATTAGCTTCAAGAAAACTTAAATGGAAATATAAATTTCAAATACTTTAAGGAGTCCAAATAATTACTCCACTATTTTTGGAAAACAACAAGAAATGGAAGAAATGTCTGGCAACAGAAGGTGGCAGGTGTAATTCTAGGAAAAACAAAATTTCATAAAACAGTGAAAGAATTATGGAATACAGAACAAAAGTAGTATCTCAAAAATATATATTGAATTGAAAGAACAATTTTCCAAAAAAAAATTGTATTAAAGAAAAATCAAATATGAAGAGTGAACACATAACGGCTTTTTAAATGATAATACAAATACCTGTCAGATCTTAACTCAAACTATATAAAGGTACTAAACAGACACACATTCTTAAAAATGCAAAGACCTTGATGTGATGTTGCATACAATCTGGGTCTATGCAGTTTGTAATTACAAATTGTAATTACTGTAGTTATCAGTAGAATAAGCAGCAAAGATCAGGATCTGCCAGCATATTATGTGATGGCATATTAGGGTTTATTGTTTGTTGCTGGTCCTTATTTATAAAGTATTTATGGAAAGTTAGTGTTTAGGGAATGCAGTTTGGTGGGGAAAATATGAAAAATATCAAATTTTACATAATTCTTTTGTCTTTAGATTTTTAAATGCTGGACACAAATTAAAATGTTTGTCTGAATTTCAGTCTCAGTGAAGTCATTACATGCACTCCAAACAAAGATAATCATGGGAGATAAATAAAACAAGCCCTGGTGACTCTCGCTGTTTAATGTTTATTATAGGATTGTTTCTCTATCACTTCTAACAAGGCCATTTCTACTAGCAACAGTCAAAAGGTTTTTATGAAAGGGAGATCTGTTAGTGTAAATAACCGAATGTCACATCACCAATACATCTTCTTGAGAAAATGCATAAATCTACTCTTTTCTACCTGAGAAGAACAAAAAGAATTTTATTTTGCTGAATGGGACGTTTTAGAAAATGCTCGAAATCTTTGGAGAATCAATCTGCCACTGGTACAGGGAAATGTTTTTGCAATAAACTGAAAAACTGAAACAGCAACAATGTGCATTTATATCCCTTGTTTTCATTTAAGAGAGAGAGAGAGAGAGAGAGAGAGAGAGACTATCACAAGCAAGATGGGAATTTACTTCTTGCATTGGATAATAAAGAATGAACAAACATATTAGTCATTTTCTGAAAGGAAAAGGTGTTCAAATTAGGGCAGCATACTGATGCTGCTGTTTGTTCTTCAAGGCAACCATGCAGATTTTTAAAGACATTGTATGGGTACAGTTTGTCCTTCAAGACAACCATGCACATATTTTTAATAAGTTTGTATGGGTACAGTTTGACCTTCAAAACAACCATTCAGTATTGGTACAGTTTGTCCTTCAAGACAACCATGCAAGTATGTAATGACTTGGCAATGGTACAGTTTGTCCTACAAGACAACCATAGAGATTATTAATAACTTGGCAATGGTACAGTTTGTCCTTCAAGACAACCATGCAAGTATGTAATGACATGGCAATGGTACAGTTTGTCCTACAAGACAACCATAGAGATTATTAATAACTTGGCAATGGTACAGTTTGTCCTTCAAGAAAACCATGCAGATTTTTGATGACTTGGCAATGGTGCAGTTGCAAGACATCCATTCAGATTTTTAATGACTTGCATTGGTACAAGATATCCTTCAAGATAACCATGCATTAGTGCAGTTTGTCCTTCAATACAGCCGTACAGATTTATATTACTTGCAATGGTACAATTTGTCCTTCAATACAACCCTGCATTAGTCAGTTTGTTCTTTAAGATAACCATGCATTGGTACAGTTTGTTCTTTTAAGATAATCATTCATTATTACAGTTTGTCCTTTAAGATAACCATGCATCGGTACAGTTTGTCCTTTAAGATAACCATGCATCGGTACAGTTTGTCCTTTAAGATAATCATGCATTTGTACAGTTTGTCCTTCAAGACAACCATACAGATTTGTATTACTTGCAATGGTACAATTTTCCCTTCAAGACAACCATGCATTGTTACAGTTCATCCTTCAAGACAACCATTTTTTGGTATAGTACCAGTTCTATACAATAATATTTTCAAATGTAAAGAATTTTGGATTTGAAATCAATGAGTATTAAATTAAAAAATATTATCAATAAATTGATATTAACTGATCAATGTCAAATTGAAGTTTACTGGGGGTCAACTTTTTATTGAACTTAGCAGATTTGGAAGAACTTGATTATTCAGGGAAGCTCTATGGTTGCTAAACACAAGAAATTTATGGCTTATTCGAAAAATTACTTTAATAAAATCCTTGATACTGCCTAAATTCATTCTTTTTTTTCAGCTCAACAAAATCTGCCCCCCACCCTTTAGAAATGAAACAATAAATCATTTTTCCAGTTTATAAGGAGCAGTAAAAAAAATGGACAGGGCTAAAAAAAAAAGATTAAATATGATTCACTTGCACTGACATTTGTGTGTTATTTAAAACTGTCTTAGATTAGACAGATTTTAATCAACAAAGATATGTCCAAAATTGGTTCTTAAACAAATATTTTAAAAAAATATTTTAAAAAAATATTTTAAAAAAATATTTTAAAAAAATGAGGATGTATGCAGATACTTCAATTAGCAAAAATTCAGCTGAAAGAATTATCAAATCCATTAAAACTGAATTTTATATGACATTATGTAAATAACTTTTGAACAATGAACTATCTACATGATGTGTTTTTACTTTAGATGCAAGATGGATTTCAGAACTGATAACATTTTTAAAGCCAGAACATTTTGTTAAAATACCATTTTTGTAGTGTAATAGATCCAGTTGCGTACTCCGGATGAAAGAACTGCATACAGTATGCAGGTATGTTTAGTATGCAGGTATGTTTAGTATGTAGGTTTTATGAGGTCATAAATTAGACTTCCATCTATCTTCCTAATTAGGCTAGTAACTCTTAGGCGAACATGTCAACTAAAACTACAGAAAGCATATTTATTATACCCTGGAGGTATATGAAATACACACAGTCTTTCTGTCATACACTAATATTAAGGAAGGGCAATTAAGACCAAACAATTGCTCTCCAATGATTAGACAACATATTTGTAAGGAAAAGGGTGACCTCTTCAGTGGGTGGGGGTTGGAGGATTAGGAAGTAGAATGGGGTAATTAGTAACAGTTCTACTTTGGTCTGAAATGCTGTCTGTCTGTATGTACGTGTGTGTGTGTGTGTGTGTGTGTATCTGCACATCAGTATACAATAATGACATGCTGCAAAAATAGACTTAAATTTGATATAGTGTACCAGTAATGTTGGTATATCAAATTGTAATCTGCCCATGGCACATGATTATGCATATACATTTTCAACAGTAGACTATTGTTTTCTATACTGTTCTGATCAGTGATGAATCTCCACTTATTAATCATTAATGAAATAAGAAAATATTAATAATTCCTGTTTTCTGAATGAATTCAACATGGCACATAATTTCAACAAAAGCCTTGATGCATTTCTTTTTTCTCTCTCTTTCTCATGCATAAGGGACAGAAATACATGCAAATCCAAAGAGTGAAAAGCTACAGACAAAAATCCAATGAATGATGGCATAACTTACAGATAAACTAACCAACAGAAAGGGGAAATAGAGAGAGTAGGATAAAAGCAGCGTTATGCTTGGTAGCAATGTTAATTATAGCCTTATAATAACTTAGACCAACTGTAAATAAATTTCATTGTTTGAATTAAATCTTTCTGTTTTGTCATTTGGCATAGTCAATATTTCCCACCCAGTTTGCTATACTTGCCACTAAATGAATGGTTGCGCATTCAGTGTTCAAGAAACAGGCTGTGTTGAGAGTGCTCCACTGTCTTCATTTAAACCATTTTACATGTTCAAATCACAACTGTCTCTTATTTAATAAATGAGAATGAAAATAAAAGCTCAAAAAAAGGAGAAAAGCAACTTAATTTTCCATAGAGTAGATACATTAGGTACAGAACTATATTTTGCAGCAGCAGGGGTTAGAAGAGTTCACTAACTCCAACATTATACAGTTTCTTGTACCGGTAGTCAATCTTAACTCTTCCGGTAGCATATTAAGAAATTCTTGGTCCCCTTGCAGAACTAATTATGCCCCCCCCCCCCAAAAAAAAGGGACTGATGGGAATTTTGGGTTTCCAATGGGTCTGGGTTGTATGAAGCTACAAGGGTTGCATAGGTAGTTATGCCACCACTGATCCCTAATCTGATGTAAATCATGTCATCAATATGTGCAGACCTAGTTCATTATAGACCTTGTCTAAGAACATGTTGACTATGAGCCCATTTACCAAGCTGGAGCAAAATCAGAAAGAAAATTCTCCATGGTGCTATCAAACTGAGCTAATCTGATGCAAATCATGTGATGTACACATATTAAGTTCAGCCAATCTGATGCAAAACACATGATGTGCATATCAAGTTCAACCAATCCAATGCAAAACACATGATGTGCATATCAAGTTCAACCAATCCAATGCAAAACACATGATGTACATATCAAGTTCAGCCAATCCAATACAAAACACATGATGTACATATCAAGTTCAGCCTATCCGATGCAAAACACGATGTACTTATCAAGTTCAGCCAATCGATGCAAAACACATGATGTACTTATCAAGTTCAGCCAATCCAAATGCAAAACACATGATGTACTTATCAAGTTCAGCCAATCCAAATGCAAAACACATAATGTACTTATCAAGTTCAGCCAATCCAAATGCAAAACACATGATGTACTTATCAAGTTCAGCCAATCCAAATGCAAAACACATGATGTACTTATCAAGTTCAGCCAATCCAAATGCAAATCACATCATCAAGATCAGCAAAACAGATTCAAGCTAAAACTCACCAATATGTGTGTTTAAGACATGATTATATTCACCAAACATCTTGGTGATATAAAACTATTAAGAAATTTGTTCAAAACCTGATCAGAAATACAGCTCAATCCATCATATGTAAGAACGCCTCATTAATATGTATGGATCTTGCTTACAACTGTATTCATCCTTGACAACAAAAGCCTACTTAATAAATGTTTGATCAAAATCAGGTTAAAAATACTCTCTCTCCTACCTGTTATAACAAGGCATGTCACAAAAAACATGATTTTTGACTCCCAAACTCTCCCTAAAACAATAAAACAGTCCTGCTTGGAGCCAATGTAAAATTACCCTCAGGGCAATTTATACAGCTGATTATAGTGGAGTGTCAATAAAAAGGTAAGGCAGGCAGAGATGACCAACCATCATTTCACAGATTACCTAACTGGCCTAAGAAAAGCTAGAATAAGGAGTGTCAAGTCCTGAGAACACTGGTGTGGCAGATTCCATTAGCTTAATTTGCATTGGTACAAAAAGTGGAACAGTCCAATTCATAGTCATGGCAAGGCATGATGAAGAACAAAAGTTCTTACACATCACTGCCTTAAATGAGGATGTTTAAGCCATCATTATTAAGATTATTAGCAAGCTTGTAATAAATGGAAACATTTCTTTGAAGTCCGATTTTAGTAAGGAGGAACATGATGGTTGGACAGCCAAGTATAAAATCTGGAAGACAACCATTTGCAATTAATCCATGTCCCCTCTACCAACATGTTTTAAAGACACTTGATAATTACAGTTGAATATGATATTTAAATCACTGGATCAGGTGTGTGTGTGTGTGTGTGTGTGTGTGTGTGTGCCAGCCAGTCAATCAAGTCAGATGTCAGAATGTATAAAAGCTTAACAATTATCAAATGGAACATACTTGGACCAAATTTCATCATCCTTTCTCAAAGGTTCTGATGTCTAAAATCACAAGAGTACAGGCATGTAACAAAAGTGATTTAGTTTAAGGTCTATGTTATATGATGTCATAATGCTATGTCTAAAATCTATTGATAATTATTCGTTTTGCGACTTTCCTCAAAAAGTGCTGTCATATGGAATATACCTCTTTAGACACTGCTACCAAACAGCTTTAAATGGAGAAGGTAATCTAACAGAGCAAAAATATGAGAAAGAAAAGTTAAAAGAATGCCAACTTCTTATCTTGATGCTTTGAATTTCATTGATATGCTAGAAACTGCTTAAACAAAACATGTGAAACTGCTAGAATACAATAATCTGCTTGAACTACCCTAGAAACAGCTTGAACTATGTTGGAACCTGCTTCTCAGCCATGTTAAAAACTGATCTATGTTAGAACCTGAACTATGTTAGAAACTGCTTCAGCTATGTTAAAAACTGTTTGATCTATGTTAGAACCTAAACTATGTTAGAAACTGCTTGAATTATGTTAGAACTTGCTTGAACTGTGCTTGGACTATTCTTAAAACTGCAGAAACTATGCAGGAAGCTGTTTGAACTATTAAAGAACCAGCTTAAACTATGTTTGAACCTGCTTGAAACATGCTAGAAACAGCTTCAGTCAATCCCAGCAAATATTTTGTCACCCTGAAAGCTGTAACAGATCTAACCAATGCTGATACTAAAATTATCTGCAGAAAGAACATACTCCTACCCTCCATCCACTATGTCATTTACTTGGGGCATTTTCTTGCAGAGCATACTGTTCCAGTTCTGTTCTCGGTCTGCATTTCCCAGGTTCCTGCATTTATAGCTTTGCTTTTGAACCCAACTTTGTACTTCATTACTCAATTATTAGGCGATACATACTTCCCATGGTCGATGTATGTAGTATCGATTGATGTATGTTGTCATGGCAATCCTCAGGATTAGACTCATGTTTTGGTCATCAGTGTCCCATACACCTCGTATCGGACACTTCACAACCCTACAAACTCCCCAGAGTTTCACTTCCTGAGGTATTCCTATGGAACTAAGGGCCATTGCTAAGTTTCATGGGAATGGAACCTCAATTTGTGTCAATACTAAACTAATATAGCCGTACATACTTCATAGCTACTTCCTACAGCACATGTATGGAGTATTGGTACAGAATAGTAAAAATGTCAAATTCAGGATCTAAAAGGACAAACAAAAATTTCAGGTCAAATTAAAGACCCAATGGGATAAAAACAGAATATTAATTAAGTGAAATAAGGACTTAAAAGAATGAACACAGAACATTAATTAGGTCAAATTATAAACCTAATGGAATAAACACAGAATATTAATGAAGTCAAAATTATGGACCTAATGGGACTAACACAGTATACCATTTCAGTCAAATCAAGGGGTTAAAGGGATAAACACAGAATATTAATTAGGTCAAATTATGGACCTCAAGAGATAAATCAAGTATTTATGACATTTTTAAATGGACAAGCTAACACAGGCTTTAGCTTACGATTAAACTCATTCTAGTGATAATGTAATGTCAAATTACATAGAGTCCCTTACTGTAAATTTCTGAATGGACGAATTTCAACGATAATGTAATATGAAAATTATAGACAACCCCAAAATGTACATTTATGGTTGGAATAATTCCAGTGATAATATAATATTTATGATAGAGAGAACCTCAGAATGTAGACTTGCAAACTGGAGTAAAATTTGATTGACGATGACTCACTTGGGAATGAAAATAATCTGAATCATTTTAGTAACATCTTCGTTATGAAATATTAGCATATTAAAGACATGAAAAGGCAATTAAATGTTAAATTAAATTTCAACAAGTACAACTTTTACAACTTTGCTCAACGTAATTAAACTGAGAAACAACTTTGTTAAACATAATTGAAGTGAAAACAATCTTCCCTCCACGTATCCTACAACTTGACTAATAACATTCTGTAACCCCAACTGTAGATCTGCCATGAGATTAATTAATGATTTAGTCACTCAAGCAATGATGAATCATATCTACATTATATATCAATGAAAATATATACTCATTGCATTGTACGACAAAAAAGCAAAACATATAATAAAACTATCTTACCTGCTTTCTTTTCCATCTCACTTGTGCCCATTTTTGTATTTTTTTGGGTGTAACATAAAAATCATAAAGTTGGTTAATGTCACCATGTGAAAGAGGTAGTGTAATGAGCAAAGTCATTACAACACCTACAATCCCTCTGTTTCCCTCCTACACTCCATTCATCATGAAGTGATGCCCGGTTTAGCCTGCACCCTAACCTGAGGTCTTGTTAGTGTGAACGCTCCTTTGTCTTACTCTATTAACGTATGTACCATAATGAATAATGCTAATCATTTGCTGACTACGTATTGCCGTGAGCATGACAAAGGATGTCCATCATTCAAAGATATACATCTACCATGTCTGTGATATATATCCTATATGTCATCTTATTTTTTAACTCCCACTACATCTATTACTGCAAACAACAGTAGGAAATGTAACAATTAATAATTTTCTCTAGATCTGTAAACTAACTATCATAATGTGTCTTGGCTAACTCTTGTTTTATAAGAAGCCAAGACTTTTCAAGGCTTTTTGTGTCTGGACCAACACATCTTATAACAAGCCAAGGGAAACTTCAAGATAGCATACATCAAGGGAAACTGAAATACGTTTTTATCTCCATTTTTACCAAAAGAGAGAGAGAGAGAGAGAGAGAGAGAGAGAGAGAGAGAGAGAGAGAGAGATTAAGTCTGAACTTAAACTTATGTTTGAATTCCAGCAATAAGATTGGACAAAAAGTAGCTGTATGTCTGACCAATCAAATGCTTCAAACCCTGAGTCTTTGTCCAGAAAGTGGTGAAATTGGGCCAAAAATCTTAAAATGCATTTTTTCATGTTACAAAAATCTCCGTTTGCAATAAAAAATAACAATTATTGATGCAATAACATATAAGGGATGCAAAAATGACAATCCTAATCAACATTTTAAAAAAAATGATAACATATAACCAATAACAGATATAATCAGATATCAAAACCCTGTGGAATACCTCTACAAGAAATTCTGCCACATACAATAAAGGATGCATTGAATGACAAATTCAAAACCCAATTTAGCTAACAGTTTGGGAAAGGCTGTTAGAAAAAGAACCAACCTTATATTCAGTAGCTCAAAGAACTTATATTCAGTAACCTAAAGAACTGACATGAATATGGAACTCAGATTCAATACAATTTAAACTTCTTAACTGTCATTACCAACTTGAATCATTTGTAATGTATTTTTGAAGGCATGTTTACAAGAAAAAATAATACAGTAAAACCTGTCTTGAGAGACCACTGCTATGAAAGACCACCTGTTTTGAGACCAGAATCTCCATGCACAGATTAATTCATTTTATAGTGTTATGACCTGTTATGAGAGCTCACCTGTCTTGAGAGACCATTATTTTTTGGCAGAAGGGTTGGTCGTTCAAGACAGGTTCTACTGTAGAACTATTTATAACTCCATACAGGAACCCACTGTGCTACCTGATTTCAATATACTGATGACCATGTTGAGTACTAAAGAAAATCTCATTTAATTCCAAATGCCAACATGTGACAGAGTTTAGGATTCCAAGCAACAATCAGGTTAGAAATGATAAATTAATTAAAAAATCACAGGAAGCTTTGTGCATTTTTTTTATTCGTTGATGTCTTTTCTTTTCAAGAGGATTAAAATATGAGAATGTGTGAATACTGTAATGGAGTCGATCTATTGCTAAATAAATTGCTATACAAAACTCTTGGTAAAAAAATTTTCTATAAGTGACTCTCATTGCTACAACAATAGCTATACAAGATTATCTATTGCTAAAACAATTGCAATACCAGACTATTGCTACAACAACTGAATACAAATAAGCTTCTCAATGAATGTTAATTTCCAGCACAACTTTTAGCAGATGGCATCCTATATAGAATGGAAATTGCAGTACAAACTGAGCTAGTCTTCACAAGTCTTTGTTGGTAATTTTGGCAAGATATTATGTATAATACTGGTATAAAAGCAGCAGATATGCAATGGAAATTGCAGTACAAATCGTCTTTACAAGACTTTATAATTATTGCAAGGTATTATAGGTATGACTGGTATAAAGTTATCATTTGGAAAAATCTGAATTTAATACTCAGGATGAACTTAAGAAAAGAACCAGTTATATCCAGTGATTTGCATAAAATTACCCACATTTACATACAAAAATGGCTAAATGTACAGGAATATTTATGTTAGCCATTGTCTGTCATAAATTATACTTCTAACTAAAACAAACATTTACTGACCTGCTGAAAATAACAGATCATGTCTTGCCATGGTGTGTTGGTATTAATTTTATTTTAGGAAAGTAGTGTTTTATTTTTGACCATGAGAAATAGATTCATTTAGCCGCTGAAAAAATGTTCTTATGCTGTAACACACACACACACACACACACACTCACACGCACGCACACACACATACACAGAGATATGTTTTGTATGTTTGCCCCATATCTTCAACATAAATAAACAGATCATTAACTTTCTCGTCCTGGACATAACAGTATAGCTTTTTAATAAAATTTTTTGGAACCTGTGCAGAACTGTGGTTGATGACACAGGTATAAACATTTTCAAAGCTGAAAAGTTCAGAAAGTTGTCAATGGTCTGTAAATCTAAACAGAAAATCTGTCTATAAATGGAAATATGTCTACCTGTTTGTCTACTTTAATACCCCAATGCCACCGTTATGTGCAAAAATTGATATTTGCCAAATCATCCGAATAATCCTGAATCTTGAAAGATATCAGACTTATCATTTATTTTATGTGATTTCTTCCGTCAATGCTACTACCAAGCTCATTTTAAAACAAAAGTTTAAAAAGTTCAACAATGGGAAAAATATAAACTTTCTATTATTGCGTGAACATTTTTACGCAATCATTCTAATGAGCCTCTCAAGATAGATGGATAATGGACAGCACCAATCCATCTGCCCTGACCGCAAGCAGTGGGTGCATAAAATAATACTCACCTGACCATATGTGATAGTCACTGTATGTCACGTTTGACAAGTGCAGAGGATTATTACAACTAAGTGTGTGCATGACATGACTCTAATAAATGCATCATGAAAAGTCGGGCAAATCAGGAAGCATAAAACCAACCTAGCTAATTCATTTTTAATGTAGGAGAAGGAAGTAGTGATTTTTTTGTGCTGCTAGACCTTTGAGGTTAAAACTTTATTGCATGTTAATAACTGCCTAAGTCACTGGGTCTTCATTATAATACCATATTCACCCCAAAATTGTTACAGGTATATGAAAATGACCATTTTCTGAGGCATGAATTCCCCAAATATGGATTTGAGTATACTATTACCTTCAAAATTTTCTTAAAGGCTGTAACGACTTTCTGGTAGCACACATTTTGCTCTAGAAATGGTGGAAAATTCAACATCCATTTAAAAAAGGGGGCAATTTTTTTAAAGAAGGAAGAATTTAATGACGACATCAAGGGAAAATATGATGCATGATTTCAAAGTGTTTGGTTAATTTTTCAGTGAATTATGCAAATATCAGCATGAATTCACCTTACCAATCATGTCCTTAAATAAACCTCAAGTCTGAGGTACAGTATAAGCCTCAGTCAAGGATTCACAAGAACCTGAGGTATGGTACATGCCTCAAAGCATCGTCACAAGCCAAGATTCCGCTAACTCTGTAAACAGACATTTCTGTGCTTCAGGTCTATGAACTCCCTGGATACGATGGCTTGTTTTCGGCCAATTTACAAAGCACAAAGCTATTGGTTAGTTGGAATCACATACTAATGGAGGTAACACATGAAATCCAACAGATATCACAAGGACAAAGTACCAATATAGCTGTTCGATCCGCCAAGGTGTAAATAGGGTTTTTGGAACCTTGGCTATCAAAGATGTCCTCAAAGGTTCACCAGAAATTCAGGTACGCTATATCAAGGGTTCGCTATATCCCAAGGTACCATACAAGTCTGAAGGGTTCACAAGAACCTGGCATGCAGCATAAGCCTCAATCAAACAGTCACTACAAATTAAGATATGACATAAGTGTAAATCTAAGAATCATTAGAACCTCGAATAGGATATGAACCTCAGTCAAGGATTCACTAGAACTTGATATATGACATAAGCCTTAGTCAAGGATTCACTAAAACCTGGGATATTAAATAAACTTCAGTCAAGGATGCACCAAAACCTGGAATGTGATATAAACCTGAGTCAATGATTGACTAGAACCTGGGATATGATAAAAAAAAACTAATTTAAGGATTCACTAAAACTTGAGATACTATATAAACCTCAGTCAAGGATTCAAAAGAACCTGGAATATGATTTAAGCCTCAGTTGAGGATTCACTCAAACTTGGAATATGATACAGACATCAGTCAAGGATTCACTAGACCTGAGATATAATATATGCCTCTGAGTCAAAGTTGTACTAGAACTTGATATATGATATACATTCAGTCAAGGATTCACTAGAACCTGTGCTATTATATAAACCTCGGTTATGGCTTCACTAGAAATCAGAGATGTAAGCCTCATTAAAGGATTCACTATGACGAGAGATATACAGTCAAGGGTTGAAAACAGAGGTACAGCATAAGCCTCATTCAAGGTATGCTAACAAACAAAGGTACAGTATAAGCCTCATTCAAGGTATGCTAAAAAACAGGTACAGTATAAGCCTCATTCAAGCTATGCTAACAGAGGTACAGTATAAGCCTCATTCAAGGTATGCTAACAAACAGAGGTACAGTATAAGCCTCATTCAAGGTATGCTAAAAAACAGGTACAGTGTAAGCCTCATTCAAGGTATGCTGAAAGAACAGAGGTACAGTGTAAGCCTCATTCAAAGTATGCTAAAAAACAGAGGTACAGTGTAAGCCTCATTGAAAGGTATGCTAAAGAAACAGGTACAGTATAAGCCTCATTCAAGGTATGCTAAAAAACAGGTAGTGTAAACCTCATTCAAGGTATGCTAAAAAACAGGTACAGTGTAAGCTTCATTCATGGTATGCTAAAAAAACACAGGTACAGTGTAAGCCTCATTCAATGTATGCTAAAACCACATATACGATAGTGGATATCACATCTTTCCGTTCCGTATAAAAAAAAACCTAACCCTGCTTGTTTGTCAAATTCATATTATAATAATTATTTTTAAGCAGATATCGTTCAATACAAGTCAGCAAACTGAAGAGCATGAACATTTGCTAAAACCAATTCTGCCGTTTTGATAATTGTTTTTAACTTAATTCTATGTAGACATGGTGAAGACCTTGTGTAACAATATCATTGGTGTGCCATTATGATGAACTGAACCTCATGAAATGTACTCAAATATTATTTTTTTGGTCAGTACAATACTACACTGAATATGGTACTACATCTTTGTTACAGTCCACAAACCTTGAAAGATACAAGAAAAAGGAAGTCTATCAAAGGAAATGAAATGTCAAGTTCTAAGTATAAAAAAAAAATAAAAATGGTTAATTCGTTTGAATGACGTATTACCTGTAACAATAATTATAATTATGTACATCCATCCATTCAACTGAAAGATAACACTTTTGTTTTACAGGTCAGAGAGAAATGAAAGTTTCTGGGATTGCAATTCAAGCAATATGAACCAGAAATATGTCCATATGTCATGATTACCCTGCCATCCCCCTTTTTGTACAACACTATGTCCATATAACATAACTGCCCTGCCATCCTCCTTTTTTACAACACTATCTCCATATTATCATATAAAAAAATGCCCTGCCATAACCACTTTTTATACAACACTATGTCCATATAAAACAATCACCCTGCCATCCCATTTTTTGTACAACACTATGTCCATATAACACAGATGCCCTGCCATCCCACTTTTTTACAACACTATGTCCATATAACACAATTGCACTGTCATCCCCCTTTTTTTATAACACTATCTCCATATAATAAAAATGCGCTGCCATCCCCACTTTTTGTACAACACTGTGTCAATATAACACAAATGCCCAGATAGTACAAATGTCCTGCCATCCCCATGTTTTGTACAACATTATGTCTACATAACATGATTGCTATGCTATCCCCTTTGTACGATAAACATCCATATAACATACTGCCCTGGCACTCCCCTTTTTGTACAACTCCCCCCCCCCATACTGACCAATATACACTGACACCATTTTGCATGATTCTTTGGTGAATAAATAATACCTTGTATACTGACACTGATAAATATAGGTCACAGTGATTTGTTGTAGGGTGTTTAATGGTACTTACCAAGAAGCATACGCAAAAGTTGAATCCTTCTATAGCTAATAATACATGAGATATTATTATATATACAAAATGTAATCAACATCAATTAACTCTGATTGATATATAATACACAGTGACCTACTTCTGGTATGTCTAAGCTGATAACAAAAGAAATGTTCCAAAACAAATTTGATAAAAAAATGGCTCAGTCATTCTGGGAAAGTTTTAAATAGTCCATCAATGAAATCAATTATTTCTCTCTTTGAAAATAAGAGTTCCAGCCTGAGTTTTTGGAGAGGAGACACAGTGTCCGTTGACCAAAGGATCCTAGGTGTAGAGAAGTAAAAACAGGTTTGTAGCAATTTTGAGAGACAATGTATGCCAGATGACCGACAATCGATGACACATGTTTTATGCAGGGCCACACTGTAAGCTTACTTGACACTAAATCTAGATCAGTAAAATAAAATCAGAGAAATTTATATCTCAACAGAAAGACAATTCTTTAATTAATTTCAGAAAGACTTATATTTTGGTAAACTGAAGGAAAAAAGTTAAGTCTTTAAGGAAAAAAGGTTGAAATGTGAATAACTACATTAATTGACTATCGGTGTGTCTAACTACCTGTTTGTGATAAGTAATCACAAGACAAATTCTTCTCATAAAATCTGCCTTCCTGTTAGTTCCTACATGTTCATCTATTCCCTTAGGACATCTCAAAACTGCTGTGCCTTAGGTCAACCATGAGTCATAACAATTATTATTAGTGTATTATTATTAGTGTACTCAATCAACTACCTTCTCTACATGCAAAAAGGCTTTGCTGACTGCAAGATGATTTCCCTAATTTGAATGATGTGTGTGTGAGAAAGGCAATTTATCAACTTCAAACTACATTCCAAGCTAAACTTGTTTTCATGGAACAAAGTGCCTACAAACTGACCCAAACACAGAATATAACTTGGCGTGATGGTCTGACAGGTGTAAATATGGACAATGGTAACATCATCTCTCCCACCTATCCCGCAAAATTATAGCGGGTCATGAAAACATGTCATAATGGTAAATGTTTGATGTGGATGGAAGGGGAGCAGAGTGAATACACATATACTTCTTCAAAATCCTGTTCTTGAAAGGCAAAACACTTTGCCCTCCCTAGGTGATGCCCTACACACCCTGACCTCCACAGTTTGTGCCCTGCCCTTTTTGTGGACTGCCTTGTTTAAAATCTGTCAAGATTTAATGCAAACATATAAAAACATTTTATATACAGGTCTCATGCATTAACCAGCAGTGCAAACAAAATCTTAAAAGCAAAACTGGAATGGATAAAAGTGACCTTGTTGAAAGGGTGTCCTCATTGGGGACTCCCTGTTTTGATCATGCCCTGACAGGCAACATGTACCCCACCCTGAAGGGACAATCCATTGATACCAGGTTATTGGTAACAGTTCCTCTTCACATTACATGGTGGCATGTTTGATCCCTTCTTATGGTATATAAATTTCAGTCCTATAATATTTGTGAAATTGTGCTGGAAAATTTTAAGATGGATGAAAATAAAGTAATGGCTGCATACTCAATGTCAATGGGATTCTTTACCCTTACCTCCCAAAGAGTGACACTTGACACAAACACCAAATTTGTCAAATGTGTCTTCAGTGTAAGTTGTCAAAAATGGTTGTGCATAATATGTGAAGGAAATTAAAATTTTAATCATTTTAAATAGGTTAATGGTTTTAAATAAGTAATGGTTTTAAATAGGTCAATGAGTCTTATCTAACCTTGTACTGGAAGGTAGTACATATTACACATCAGCTGTGTTTCGTTAATTTAGTGAAACGTCAAGCAAACCATTTGCGACTGCTGGAAAACACCAATTAATTAATCTCATGATGTAAGGAGCTGTAATTAATTAGTATTCTTCTACAGTAAATTAATATTTACCAATAATCAGTCAACGTTTACTTATCAATCTCCCTAACTGTGATACCCAAGGGCAACTAGCCAATTAAAGAGCAATTATTTTACAATGTCAGCTAAAATTAAAAAGGAGCTTAAGTAGAACCTGCACCCCCCCTCCTTTTACATTGTACATGGTGCCTACACTTTCCAGGTTTTTTCCAGGATGAAATTACTTTTTTCAAGGTTCACAGATGACCATTACTGAATGTAATTAAAGAACATTTTAGATTATAAAATATTAAGACTTTTCATACACATAAAAGTCAGAGAAGATGATCATGTACAATACCACAAAATGTATCAAATGAAACAAGTTTGATTATATTCCTATAAACTGAAATGTACAGTCATTTCAATGTACAGAAAACAAATTCTAACTTTTTTCCTGTGTTATGTTGCTAAGTGTAAACAACATAATGGAAACAAATTATTTTGTTTCCTTTCATTTAACTTTAAAGAATTCTCTAGCAATATATATATATATATATATATGACAATTTCACATTTCAGCTCTGAGATTCAACAATCTGTACAAAAATCTGGCTTAAAATAAATAGCAGTTTTTTTTTTCATCAGTTTCTTCCGAATATTCCCACCCCATTTTTCATATTTGGACATATTAGTTTTGGGCATGGGGTCATTGCAACTGCGTATCAAAAAGTTGGAACTTGCACCCACCATGCAGTAGCGATATATGGTTGTCGCTTACCAGTGGGCCTAGAAAATTTAAATACGACTGATACCTGCATGAAATTTATAGGAAAATTATTTATTTTCTCAGAGTAGTATAATCGGTATGTCAATCCGCTGACAGACAAGATGTGACAACAGTGTAAATGCAACCTATCCCAGTACTAGCCATTTGCATTACTAGTCATGTGACTTCACAAATCTCAAATGACATTGGAAGTCACGTGATATCAACAACAAACTACATTTTAATGTTGTTGTAGAGAAATTAAATTATTTTAAATGAAAGTGAGATACTTTTTGTAAAAAAAACAGTATTCTGGCCAGTCTGATTCATCAAGCAGAGAGCACATGTCAACATGGTAGTCATGTGATACAACTCCATTAGTTGTTCTCGGAATATATATAAATATGGAGAATTTTGTGTTCCTCGTTTTTGCATTTTTATTACAACCAGTTTATGACTTTCATTTAATGTTTGTTTTCCTACAACATTTAAAATGTGGGTTGTTAGATTTGTGTACTAGTGCGACCAGCAACGCAAATCGCGAGTACCAAGTCACAATTCATCAACGATAAAGTTTGATCTAGTCTTTCACCAGATTAAAGACATAATGGTTTTAATACAAGTTCTGAGAAAATAAATAATTTTTATATCCAGTTCATGCATGTATCACTCGATCTAACAACATTTAAAGTTTGCTGGGCTATCTCGTAGATGGCTACACTTTGCCACCACCATGTTGGCCTCTTGCGATGCTAGACTAGTTTTCATACCTTCCATGTAAGGAAAAATATGGTAATTCCATGTAAAAAAAAAACAATGATTTTTCATTTCAAAGGAAGTGCAAGAACAATATTTTTACAAGATGGCCACATACTGGATGTCACATCAACACCATTTTCATTTAGAATTAACCAAACAAGATTTTCACAATGGCTACTTTGGCAGCCATAATGTACATCAGACTGGCACCATTTTTATTCAGGACCAATGACGTCACAAGAAGCCTTTTAGTGAAAAACTCAAACAATCATTTAGAAGCATCAATAAAAAGATTTTCAAGATGTCTTGTGTGTGGTGGCCATGTTGGATGTTAACACTACTTTTTTAAAATTCAATTGGACATTATAAAGAGGTCCCTATAACTTTATGTTCTGTGATAAAAGGCTTTTCAAGATGGATGCTGCGGTGGTCATATGGGCCGTTAAGCACTATTTTTATTTAGGACCTTCTAGACATAACATGAAGTCATTTAGTGACAACGTCCACATGGATAATGACCATTCATTTAGAAGGTGTTGCAAAAACATCATTTTTAAGATGAGCACTGATGTACAATTTTCATTCAACACCAACTAGAGTATCATACAAAATCTTTTGTGAAAATCTCCGATTGATATGACCATCCATTCCCGAAAAGTAGTGATAAAAACACCCATTCAAGATGGCTGCCATGGTGGCCTAGTTGGACTGTCACTTATGGCCAACTAGACATTATACGAAGTCTTTAAGTGATAAAGACCACCTGTTAGGAAAGGTAGCAATAATATAATTTTCAAGATGGCCAAGAAGAACCATTAGACCTAGGGATGTGTGTGTGTAGTTTCATGGCAACCATCCAAGTAATGTACCAGCTGAAACACTATACACTTTGTACAAAAGAATAGACTACCAAAGAAGAAAAAAAAAACATCCCATAATCTTTTCTGGTCTATGACCAATTGACCATACCATAAAATGTTCTGGTCTATGACCATCCCATAATCTCTTCTGGTTTATGACCATCCCATAATCTCTACCGGTCTATGACCATCCCACAATCTCTACCGGCCTATGACCATTCCATAATCTCTACTGGTCTATGACCATCCCATAATCTCTTCTGGTCTATGACCATCATATAATCTCTTCCGGTCTATGACCATCCCATAATCTCTATCGGTCTATGACCATCCCATAATCTCTACCGGTCTATGACCATCCCATAATCTCTACCAGTCTATGACCATTCCATAATCTCTACCGGTCTATGACCATTCCATAATCTCTACTGGTCAATGACCAGCAGAGCTAATAACAAAATCGAAAGGCTGTTTCTTTTTTCTTTATTTACACTTCAGATTCATCATTATTTAAACAAATCTCACTACACATATATATATATATATATATATATATATATATATATATATATATATATATATATATATATATATATATATATATATATATATTTATTTATATATATATTATGCCTTATGTCTGTTTGAAAATAGATAAATAAAGTTACAAGACTACTCAATACATTTTGATGGCTTTTGAGAACAAATCCTGCACTTGCAACTAACGAGCAATCACTAGTTCTGGTCCATATTTTAATCCCCCCCCCGTGTTACATATACTTTATAAGACTTTTTGGATAACGATGAGCTGGTTTAGACAATTTACACATAATTTATAACACTATCTGGATAATGATGAGCTGGTTTAGACAATTTACATGTACTTTATAACACTATTTGGATAACGTTGAGCTGGTTTAGACAATTTACATATACTTTATAACACTATTTGGACAACGATGAGCTGTTTTAGACAACTGACATCTACTTTATAACACTATTTGGATAACGATGAGCTGGTTTAGACAATTTACATGTACTTTATAACACTATTTGGATAACAATGAGCTGGTTTAGACAATTTACATGTACTTTATAACACTATTTGGATAACGATGAGCTGGTTGAGACAATTTACATATACTTTATAACACTATTTGGATAACGATGAGCTGATTCAGACAATTTACATGTACTTTATAACACTATTTGGATAACGATGAGCTTACTTTATAACACTATTTAGATAACGAGGAGCTGGTTCAGACAATTTACACATAATTTATAACACTATCTGGATAATGATGAGCTGGTTTAGACAATTTACATGTACTTTATAACACTATTTGGATAACGTTGAGCTGGTTTAGACAATTTACATATACTTTATAACACTATTTGGACAACGATGAGCTGTTTTAGACAACTGACATCTACTTTATAACACTATTTGGATAACGATGAGCTGGTTTAGACAATTTACATGTACTTTATAACACTATTTGGATAACAATGAGCTGGTTTAGACAATTTACATGTACTTTATAACACTATTTGGATAACGATGAGCTGGTTGAGACAATTTACATATACTTTATAACACTATTTGGATAACGATGAGCTGATTTAGACAATACAAACCCTTACAGATATGTATCTTCCAACAGATTCATCTGCTGCAGGCTAGGTCAAAGGTCAGGTATATGAATGAAGGGCAAGGTCATTTGTTATTTCATCCAGCCACTATTAGCTGTACTTCATATTTGATGCTCCAAATCTACTCACATCTTGGATTCTCTTGATGTAGATCTGCAAAGATGAAGAGAGTAGGACTGTTTTGAGTTTGTACTTAAAAATTTTTTTAGAGGTCCTCTGGGACTCGTAATGGTCTCTGTGCCATGCAAAAACATTTAAAAATTACACAATATTCCCAAAACTTCACTCCTGAAAAAAAGGAGCTGTACCGATTAATTGCCCGTACTCATAATCGGGCCGATTATTAGAACAATCGGTATAATCGGTATCGGCAGAAATAATCGGTGCTGATGCAAATAAATTTCCAAAATATAATTTCAGTTATAACATTCATCTTGACATGGCTTGAATATTAAAACAGAATTAAATAGTGGAAACTAAAGAATAAACATTTGATTTGGGGATTAATTGAAAGACAATATATTCTTAAAAGTAACTACATGTACTGTTTTAACACACTTGCTATAAACTACCGCTGATTTTTGCTGAGAACTCCCAATTATTACATTATGTCCTCGATTTTCATTTTCTTCTAAACAATAAAAGTCCTACATGTTCTGTTGCATAACCTGTGAATTATTGTTGTGACGAAATAATTACTTTTTTAAAAAGAATTTGCAGCTTCACTAAATAGAATAAACTTATTATTCACGTAATTTAGTGATTTTTTTGGCCCACGGATAAGCCAACCTCCCCACCCCCTTCTTCCAAGCCTGTTTTCCCCCTAAATTATTAAGCTTATACGCGAGTAGATATACTGTGATAATGAAATAATTGGTCTCATAATCAGTATCGGCAATTTTAATAATCGGCCATACGCGGTATCGGCATAGTCGGCAAAAAGTGACATCGGTACAGCTCTACTGAAAAATACAGTTTCCAAAAGGTCCTGGTCTGGGCTTCATTCCTAATTTCCTTAATTACCTAATTACCCTAAATAAAACATATCCCATTTCTCAAACATAAACGGCTACAACACCACGGTATTACTTAAAATTGTGATTAAAATATCAATAACTGCAAGCTAGAAAATTGTGAATTGTGAAAGACCTCATCAGACAGAAGCAACCATGAGTCAGTACCATTCAAGATGAAAATATAAAATGCCTCACAGAAGCTAGTGAAACTGCAGAAAGATGGACTGAGTATTGTAAAGAACTCAACAACCATCCATCCACAGAAGACTCAGAGGTACTTGAAGTTCCAAACTCCATAAATGATGATAATTTCCTCATTCTCAAAGAAGAGGTGGAGTCAGCAATAAGAGCACTGAAGAATGGGAAGGCAGCTGGAGTAGATAACATCCCAGCTGAACTTATCAAGAATGGTGGGGAATCAGTGATAGAGCTACTAACAAAAATCTGCAAAAAGATCACAGGATTGCTCTGAGTGAATAAATCCTAATATCTCTCCCTAATAAGGGCAATAAATGTATACTGGGTAGTGGGTAATATCCTAATAAGGGCAATAAATGTATACTGGGTAGTGGGTAAGGGCAATAAATGTATACTGGGTAGTGGGTAATATCCTAATAAGGGCAATAAATGTATACTGGGTAGTGGGTAATATCCTAATAAGGGCAATAAATGTATGCTGGGTAGTGGGTAATATCCTAATAAGGGCAATAAATGTATGCTGGGTAGTGGGTAATATCCTAATAAGCCATCAAAATTGAAATATGGACAAATGTATAAAAATTTATATTCAATGTAGAACAATTTACATGAAATCATGTCGATTTTGTAAAAAAAAATCGATGAAAAGACACAAAGTAAGTCTTGAAACATAAGCCTTCAAATACTATAAAACAAACAGGTAAATTGATATTATTTTGTCATATAATATTTGTGACATTGTACTGGAAAATGTCTGTCCCATAATATCTGTAAAATCATGCTTGAAATTTGTTCCGCATAATATTGATGAAATTGTGCTTGAAATTTCTGTCTCATAATATCTATAAAATCAAGCCTGAAATATGTCCCATAATCTTTTGTGAAATCATGCTTGAAATTTTGGTCCCAAAATATTTGTTGTTGTTGTTGTTGGGTTTAACGCCATTTTTCAGCACATGATAGGCTATACATGGCAGCCAATATTATTAGTGGAGGAAGAACCCGGGAAAACCTCCTGAAAAAACCACCGACCCACGAAAAGCTACTGGCAAACTTTCCCATATAATTACATTAGCCGAATCTTAGACTCGAACCCACACAGACAGAGGTGAGATGACAGTGATCCGTAATGGAAAGCGCTTTAGACCACCCAAAAAATATGTGAAATCATACTTGAAATCTGTCCCATAATACTTGTGAAATCATGGTTGAAATCTCTCTCATAATATTTGTGAAATCATGGTTGAAATCTGTCCCATAATATTTGTGAAATCATGTTTGAAATTTTGGTCCAGTAATATTTGTGAAAATGTGCTTGAAATTTCAGTCCTATACTATTTGTGAAATTGTGCTGGAGAATTTTAAGATGGATGAAAATAAAAGAGTGAAACAGAAAATTTCATGATTTAATGATTCTTTAAAACTTGAACATGACACATTTACTCAGCATAATGAAACATGGCGCATTTCATTCTGTGTGTGTGATTTGGATTTTTAATGTAACTATATAAGAAATCAATTATATCTAGGGCATAGCCGACTTATGATCCGGAAATCAGATTCCACCGGATAGTATGAACTTCCGATTTATCAGAGTCGGACAAGGCAGGAACGACCGATTCGGATAATAAAAATAATAAAGTTGAATTTCTATAGCACCGTGTCTAACACTGCTTGCCATTCGATAGTGCATTAATAAAGTTAAATAAGAAGTCAGAAAAGTCCAATATGGTCAACACAACCACGCTGTGAGACAATCTATTTGAACTGGCGGGTAAAAACCGGAAATGAAGCCGGATATGGTAAAGTACTAAGTAACAAGCTAGACATGGCAAAACCAGATACCAGAAACCCGGAAACGAAAGATGAAATTTTTTAGAAAAAAAAATACGGATTTAGCATTTCCGATTAATTGAATCGTATCCGGAATCGAAAAAATTTCATGCCCAAAATCCGGAATTGGAAATCAGTAGAAAAATGATAATCGGTTATGCCCTAATTATATCACTATGTCTTCTGTGTGACAGTTTATAGTTATGTCTAGCAATGGGTTCATCATGCCGCAGACATGTAACATCATGTCCCACCCAGTCACATTATCCTGACACCAGGCCAACCAGTCCAAACATTAACCTCAGTTATGGCAGCTGCCAGTACCATTCTAATAAGTCTTTGGTATGACTTGGTTGGGGTTCAAACCCATGACTACCTGCATTCGAGGTGGACACTCTAATCACTTAGATTAGAGCAGAGCAGTCAACCTAAAGATCCTGTCCACAGCATTAGCATGACCATGCCCCATAACTCTTGATCAAAGCAGCAATTAGGTTTTTAAAGGTAATGATATAGGACAAACAACCTTACATCTTGAGACAGTTCTTGTTGTTGTAGGGTTTAACGCCATTTTTCAGCATATGATAGGCTGTATATGGTGGTCAGTATTGATGGTGGAGGAATAACCTGGGAAACCCCAGAAACAACCACTGACCCATGAGAAGCTACTGGCCATCTTTCTCACATACCCACATTTGCTGAATCTAAGACTCAAACCCATTCAGGCAAAGGTGAGTTGGCAGTGATCCATAATGGAGAGCGCTTTAGACCACTCTGCCACTTGGGACCCCTGAAACAGTTTACAGAATCAATTAAAGACCCACTTTTATGAGCATAAAAGCAATGATCATCAATCTTACATTGAGCCAACATGTAAATACTGGGTTATTTATATTTACTGCTGGAAAGTACATAAAGGGAGACAAGCAGTCATGCACATCAGTTCCTACTCTCACTAAAATGCAATTTTTGCGTGGTTTGGTGGTGGGGGATAAAAGTAATTTTACCTGTCACTAGTGTATACCTTACTCTTTTTCTCATGCCGAAAAATCTCATCCTTTAGCTGTGAATAAATGGAATGAAGAGTTATCAATAAGACACAAACCTCACATGCCCATCCACATTCATCAGTAGCTACAGGTATTGCATAATTAAAACTAGTTGTACCCCAACCCATCCCCAACTACATAATATTAGCAGTAATACATAAACTGGGATGAAAACAGAAAACTAAAACACAGAAAAATGGAATGTGTACTTATCATTGAGAAAGAAAACCCCTTTCCTGAATACTGAGTTTCTCTCTGGGTCACATATTGTGTACAACTATGGGTCATAATGAAAATACGAAAATATAAGTGATTGCTAAAATGCTGCTTCCATGATATCCTCCAAGGAAGAATGATTGAGATAGGCCCATGAGCCAGAGATGGCTTGAACCTCATGGACTTCAAGTTTCATGAAAGAATGGTTTCTATCATTAATGGACTGATAAGCTCTTTCGACAGTAGTGGCAATACATCATATATGGGATGCAACTCCAATAAAAAAAAACTTGGACAAATACAGAGTTATTACCCTTAACAGACCTGCTTACCCTAACCAGACCTGTCACAGAAAAGGCAGGTTTTTTTTCTCCATCATTATGACTGGTTTTCAGTAAGGTGCAACAAACTATCATATATATTGTATAGTATATTGTAATGTTGGAAAACGTGTATTTGAAAGGTTTGGTATTCAACATGAAGCATATATATATTCTTCTGTGGCAGACACACTAACTACTAGACCACAGGATTGGTTGCAACACTGGTCACACTGGTCTTTGTTGTCTATATTGGGTCTCTGCTGCCCTCCCCCCTGCCCCACTACTGTAGCTCCTATGAGGCATTATGTTTCTCAATTCTGCAGGAGACTGACTCCATCCTCCTAAGATGATGGAATGCCCAAAACCCAGTTGAGTTCTACAAGTCTGAATCACTGATTGGGTTGCCTAGGATCAACAATTCTATATGCTAGTAACTCTAAATAAGAAAATATGCAAGTATTTGATTTTTGATAAATTTTAAAGTAATACAGCTGATTCAGCACCACAATGTTTTCTAGCATTGAGATCCCATCCTCCTTGGGGACCCCATCCTCCTTGAGGACCCCATCCTCCTTGGGGATCAAGAAGTGTATTTACCCACCAAATGCATACACTAATTAGATATACTGCCATCATAATGTGACAAGTACATGTGTACTAAAAGAAGCCAAGCATTTTATTATCTTCAATAATCTAAGGTAGTCCAAGCCAAAGTGAGTACTTAATCAGAAGCAGTGTAAAAATTTAATGTAACAATTAAGGAAGTAATTACCTTAATGCTTCCTAATCTAATAGTAACCAATTTATATGCATAATTTATTTAATGTGAAAATGTAATGTAACAATTAAGGAAGTAATTACCTTAATGCTGCCTAATCTAATAGTAACTAATTTATATGCATAATTTTATTTAATGTGAAAATGTAATGTAACAATTAAGGAAGTAATTACCTTAATGCTTCCTAATCTAATAGTAACTAATTTATATGCATAATTTTATTTAATGTGAAAATGTAATGTAATAATTAAGGAAGTAATTACCTTAATGCTTCCTAATCTAATAGTAACTAATTTATATGCATAATTTTATTTAATGTGAAAATGTAATGTAACAATTAAGGAAGTAATTACCTTAATGCTTCCTAATCTAATAGTAACTAATTTATATGCATAATTTTATTTAATGTGAAAATGTAATGTAACAATTGAGGAAGTAATTACCTTAATGCTTCCTAATCTAATAGTAACTAATTTATATGCATAATTTTATTTAATGTGAAAATGTAATGCAACAATTAAGGAAGTAATTACCTTAATGCTTCCTAATCTAATAGTAACTAATTTATATGCATAATTTTATTTAATGTGAAAATGTAATGTAACAATTAAGGAAGTAATTACCTTAATGCTTCCTAATCTAATAGTAACTAATTTATATGCATAATTTTATTTAATGTGAAAATGTAATGTAACAATTAAGGAAGTAATTACCTTAATGCTTCCTAATCTAATAGTAACTAATTTATATGCATAATTTTATTTAATGTGAAAATGTAATGTAACAATTAAGGAAGTAATTACCTTAATGCTTCCTAATCTAATAGTAACTAATTTATATGCATAATTTTATTTAATGTGAAAATGTAATGTAACAATTAAGGAAGTAATTACCTTAATGCTTCCTAATCTAATAGTAACTAATTTATATGCATAATTTTATTTAATGTGAAAATGTAATGTAACAATTAAGGAAGTAATTACCTTAATGCTTCCTAATCTAATAGTAACTAATTTATATGCATAATTTTATTTAATGTGAAAATGTAATGTAACAATTGAGGAAGTAATTACCTTAATGCTTCCTAATCTAATAGTAACTAATTTATATGCATAATTTATTTAATGTGAAAATGTAATGTAACAATTAAGGAAGTAATTACCTTAATGCTTCCTAATCTAATAGTAACTAATTTATATGCATAATTTATTTAATGTGAAAATGTAATATAACAATTGAGGAAGTAATTACCTTAATGCTTCCTAATCTAATAGTAACTAATTTACATGCATAATTTATTTAATGTGAAAATGTAATGTAACAATTGAGGAAGTAATTACCTTAATGCTTCCTAATCTAATAGTAACTAATTTATATGCATAATTTATTTAATGTGAAAATGTAATGTAACAATTGAGGAAGTAATTACCTTAATGCTTCCTAATCTAATAGTAACTAATTTATATGCATAATTTTATTTAATGTGAAAATGTAATGTAACAATTAAGGAAGTAATTACCTTAATGCTTCCTAATCTAATAGTAACTAATTTATATGCATAATTTTATTTAATGTGAAAATGTAATGTAACAATTAACAGTGTATCCCCTAGGGGTGCAAGACTGAGAGTCAAATATCTCCTTGGGGTCAAAACTGGGGGTCAGAATGAGTAAAAACCAAACTTTGGTATCAAAACTGAGGGTCAAATTAAAAAATTGGGGGTCTCTGAAGCGCAATAGAGGGTAAAGGGAAACACTGCAATTAAGGAAGTAATTACCTTAATGCTTCCTAATCTAATAGTAACTAATTTATATGCATAATTTTATTTAATGTGAAAATGTAATGTAACAATTGAGGAAGTAATTACCTTAATGCTTCCTAATCTAATAGTAACTAATTTATATGCATAATTTATTTAATGTGAAAATGTAATGTAACAATTGAGGAAGTAATTACCTTAATGCTTCCTAATCTAATAGTAACTAATTTATATGCATAATTTATTTAATGTGAAAATGTAATGTAACAATTGAGGAAGTAATTACCTTAATGCTTCCTAATCTAATAGTAACTAATTTATATGCATAATTTATTTAATGTGAAAATGTAATGTAACAATTAAGGAAGTAATTACCTTAATGCTGCCTAATCTAATAGTAACTAATTTCTATGCATAATTTATTTAATGCCAAATATTAATTACAGTGCTGCCAGGAAATTAGTCTCAAAATATACTGACAATAAAATTTCAACTTAAGAATATTGATTAAGTAAGTATGACAATCCGCAAATACAAACAAGGGAATTGAATTTCATAGTCACAATTGGGTAGGACCCAAGGGGAGAAAAAATGTAAGGCGGTTCTGCCGAAGCAAGTACTAATATAGACTCAATGGATGAAATACTTATCCACCATTATGTTGTTGCTGTTGTTGTAGGGTTTAACACCATTTTTCAGCACATGATAGGCTATACATGGCGGCCAATATTATTGGTGAAGGAAGAACCTGGGCAAACCCCGGAAAGAACCACCGACCCATGAGAAGCTACTGGCAAGCTATCTCACATAACTACATTAGCCGAATCTTAGACTTGAACCCAGAGGTGAGATTGCAGTGATCTGTAACGGAGAGCACTTTACACCACTTGACCACTATTATGTAAAATTGCCACGAACATGGTTGATTAAAATGACACAATAAAAACTGCCAAAAACTAACAGGAAGGCAATAAAAACAAAACTTTGCAAGGACTGTGGGCATAATCACCCAACTAACACAGAAATTTAAATTAATATTCCAAAACATCATTAAAACAAGTAAATGAAGGCAGCCAATGAAGAAAGGAAGAGTATGCCACATGAACCTATGACATGTAGTTAGACTGGTTCTGAGTTCATTCTGTTCTAGATTTCAGGAAAATTCTTCTAACTGGAGGTTAAAATTATGATCATGGATGAGGGGACTTGTCTTGTTGAGGATGTTGCAAGGCATTAGTGATATTATGGGTCAAAGTGACCTAATTTTAAAATGGGAGTGTAGTAATGGTGAGTGTTAAGATACTAGTAGGTGTTAAATTATTGCCAAATTTACTGGTGATACATTAACATTTCTAGTATGAAGAGTGTCTGACAAATGAATATCAAACACAAAAATCAACCCTAGTGACACATAAAAGATGAGTGAAATTTGAAATATGGGTCAAAGTGACCTAATTTTAAAATGGGAGTGTAGTAATGTTTCCAAATATAATAGTACTGTATACAATGAAACTCAACAATGTAATGAAATTATAAAACAAGTCTGGAGCCAGTAAAACATGAAATGTAGGTCACAGAGACCTATTTATACCTATATTATTTTATTGTATGGGTGTGGTATTGATAAAAGTGTATTCGTCTAGTTTTATAATGGTGGCAAGGTTGGTGATTAAGATTATCTAAGTCAGTTATGCATGCAATATGCATCACTGTAACCTACTTTTGTGATAGAGTACTTTTTGATCCCTCCTCAAATTCTCGTTATATCTTTAAACATAGCTTGAGATACGAACTTAAGAGATAATTAATTGAAAATAATAATGAGCTGTTGTTTTCTTCATTCAGGCTTAGTTTTCACATATTTTCTTGTAAAGGTATGATGCCTGTACATAGAGACACAATACAGTTTAAAAGAACATGGTGTGAGGTTTGTTTTTTTAAAAACATTTTTAGGGTTTAACGCCATTTTTTTTCAGCAAACGATAAGCTAAACATGGCAGCAAGTATTACTGGTGGAGGTAGAACCCAGGAAAACCCCCGGAAGGAACCACCAACCCACAAGAAGCTACTGACAAGCTTTCTCAAAAGACTACATTAGCTGCATCTTAGACTCGAACCGACACAGACAGAGGTGAGACGGCAGTGATCCGTAACAGAAAGCGCTTTAGACCACTCGGGGCCACTTGGTGTGAGGTACTGACATATAAATGCATTGAAGCAAAGATCATAGGTCCATCATTCAGTAATAGGGTTTTCTATAAGTCCAGTAGATTAGAATTCTCTCATTTGTCTTGTGCTTTGTGGCAGTAGAGTGTTTAAACAAATATGAACACATAATGACCAAACATGCTTAGGTGTTGGCACCTCTATTAATTTTCCACCAAAGAAACCACGCGTAAATTGCACCTAATAATTTTTTGAATTAATTAGTTAATTCGTTAAAGTGTTTATTGGACAGTATAATGAATAAACAAATCCAAGACAAGTTGAGATCATGATATTGGAGACATACTATGGCTAATGTCCAGTTGTCAGTCATAACTTTCCATCTGCTGGACATACATTTCAGTGTGTGTGTGTGTGTGTGTGTGTGTGTGTGTGTGCATGTCTCTGTGTGTGTGAGAGAGAGATAGACAGAGAGAAAAAGAGAGACAGAAAGAATGTGTGTGTGTGTGTGTGTGTGTGCGCATGTGTTTTGGCAAATATATTTTCCTGAACTTCAGAATTAAACAAAGTGCTCAGCCTTGAAAAAAACAGGTAACAAACTCTTAATTTTTCAACATTTTCTGGAACTGTGTTGAACTAATAATCTTGGTTAAATTATCTTTAAGTATCCTCGAAAAGGACTTGCTCAAACATTATAAATGTAATTTGCAAAGAAAAGAAAACAAAGAAAACATAAATCAGTCAACCAAGTATTTTGTAACATTTTCCAGCCATATGGCAACATTCTTGAAAATTTTATTGGACATTCCAAAAAAGTGACTGCCAGGCCACAGTCAATATCCACTGTGCCAAGTATTCCTTTAAAATTTCCTCGTCAAGCAGCCAAAGTGATTGAACAAATATTTTGCTACTCCAAAGGTGGGGTGGGGGAGGGCAAATGGTATTTTTCTTCCTGCTAAACTCTGTTTCATTTTCTTTAATTATTTCATATTAAAGACAGAATTTTTCCTCCAACTAAATATCATAAATCATTTTATCTAACTGCAGCAGTTAGTTTTTTTTCTAGCAATAGAGTAACAATAAATTTTTATTTCATTCTGGAATACTATCCTTTCTTTCTTCTCCTTCCTCTTTCCCATTTTAACAAAAGAAACATTTAAAAAAAAAAATAATATTCAAAAGGCAGAGGAGCACATGGGGAAAGAGAAAAAGAAGTGACAGGATTTTAAAAATTAACCACCTCGTCATTTCCAAGAATATAACTACAAATATAATCCAACACCAAAGACAATCACAGGTAAAGATGTAATTGCATCTTTCTCATCTTCCTTCTACTATAATTCTACAATGCTGCTGACTTGATGCAACTGTGCAACATGCAGAAATATTATTAGAAAATTGTGCCTCTTTAAATAAAATGTTTACTTTATTCAAGATCAGTTTAGGAAACAATTAAAGAATGAAAAAGTCTTGGAAAGTGATGATACAGGAAGTCATTTCCATAACATCAACACTGTTATGAACATTAAGGTAGAAAATCTGCTGTAATATGTATTACCTCACAAATCAAATTCAGCAAATATCAGTGATAAATTATTAAATTATACAACGTGGTATTTCTCTTGAAACATTATTTGATTGGGTTGAAAAAACTCCCTGAAGGTCATAACTAGATCATTTGACTTACAAGATGGGTATGATATCAGTGACCCAAGTGTCACAAGACTGGAAATGCAAAAGAAAATGGCAAATGTCCTCAGTTTCAAATGTTAAAATGGAAAAATCAATTGTTTCAGCAGTAGTTCATAGATCTGCAAAACACAATACCAATGACATTTCAACAAACGAGTTAGTGTCGTGCCTAAGATAATTTTAGGTACTATAAACATTGCATGTGTGTGTGTGTGTGTGTGTGTGTGTGTGTGTGTGTGTGTGTGTGTGTTTGTGATTTTACTTTTAACATAGTTTTTATTTTTTAAAAATTCAGTAATATCGCTACGATGTCTACAGTGCAGCAGTTTATAGTGATGTCTAGCACTGGGCATCATGCCGCAGACATGTAGCATGATGTCCCACTCAGTCACATTATCCTGACACCAGGCTGACCAGTCCTAACATTAATCTCCTAATCCTGAGTGGCTAGCGAGGCAGCTGTTAGTACCATTTTAATGTCTTTGGTATGACTCGGCTGTGAACCAGCGACTTCCTGCAATCAAGACAGACACATTGACCACTAGACCACCATGGTAGTCTCTGTTAAGTACATATACAATTTAATGGTAGGTATCTCAATAATGTCAGGATCATGACCTGAGGGTTGTGGTCAGTTTCAAGGTGTGGTCAGTTTCAAATACTCATCTGTCATTTGGGCTGTAAGAATTGTGATGTCAGCAATTTCCAAATTATCAGGAACTAAAATAACTGGTGCTAATGAAATATCCTGGAGGAAAAAAAAAATGGGTTTAAAGTTTGTTGACACTTGGATTACTGATCACATGATCTATTTCTCATATGGACATGCAGCTTAGCCCTTAAAGTGCTGAATTGTTTTGCAGTAAAAGGTCCCTCAGTGCTGAATTGTTTCAGAAGAGAAAAGAAGAAAACTCCAGTCTTTAAATTACATGTATTTCATTAAATATACACAATTGATAGACAAACCCTATATGAAAAATGATGGTGCGTGTCTATACTTTAAGATTGGCATCAAGACACATGTGTAGGTTTAACATATTTGCAGGTACAGGTGTAAATACAGGTAAAATGACAAGTTAAAATTGTATTTCATCAGTAATTTTGTTTGTTTTTTTATGGAAAAGTTCAAATATATCTAAGAAATGTTATATTCTTTAGTAGTCCAATCATGCACATATTACGTCTGTCACAATGTCATATATAAATTGTGAAAATCACAGGTAAAGGAAGGGTGACAGTTTTGCAAAAATCCACTCCATGAATGTCACAGGCAAGTTTAAACCCTCCAGTCAGCAATTAATGTTCATGAAAAACTATCACCTGTTATTTATTATAATATCATCAAACCGAGGTCCATATCTGGTGATTAAACCTCAGCAAAGGCTTTATTTTTGTTCAAACATTGGGTTGATTTTGTGTGAAGAGTCGCCTTAATTGTTCTCATTGTCTGACAGGTGTAAATTGATTGGAAAAGCTTGAAATATATCCCATGCTTACTTTTTTTCCTGAAGTATGCGGTTGATATCGCATCATCAATAGCCCATTAGGAATCGGGAACAGACATATGTACCAAACCCATTGTTTTAATCGATGCGAAAACGTTTTAGATGCTCAGGTGTGACAGGCCGCCATTTCTTCATGCGACTTTTTTTTCCTTCAAGTCTGGCCCATGAACTCTCTGATCTGCATTACGATTTGTTTGATCTACTATCAGATGCAATAGGTCGTCATCTAAGAAAAAGTCTTCAATAGTCCGATTGTTCATTATTCACCATCTCGACATTTAATTTTGAATTACCAGTGAATGGGGGTTGACAGGCGCGAAATCTTGTCACGTCAAGCGAGCATGTACATCCGACGTAAATTACTGGCTCAAAATCATTCATGTGTATTTCCATCAATACCTCGCTTGCTCCAATAATGTCATTTTTCTCAAATTATTCAAAATCACTATTAGCTTGCAAGAAATCACCTTCGTATTCAGCGTCGGCCATTTTAGTTTTGCACTAGTACCATGTGATTAGAAGCGAGCATTTGTAAAATTACATTGTTAATAATATAGTAAAGTACTACAGAATGCTCGTTCCGGGCCTTTCCAGGGCCTTTTTAAACCAATCAAATATAGTTTTACAGGCATTCATGGCAAGATGAAGTTTATATAATGCAATCAGTGTTGCTCACCGTCGCGACACGCACTACGGGACCACAAACAACAGCGCGACTATAGTCGCGACACGCACTTTAAGGGTTAGAAGTTATTTCAAATCTGTGAAGAATCAAATTTACCCTAACCCAGACCCAAACCCAGAAACATGATCAAAATGCCAAAAGTGTTGGCACAATCTATATCCACAAGACTATGAATGATCCAAAATTCATATATCTAGCTGTAATAAAAGTTCAAGGATATCACATATATACAAAAGTAAGAAAACAGTATAGTAATGAAATCCATATCCACACAAGCCTGTGATAATTTTCAGTGACTGTGGTACACTTACACTATTGCCTGGGGTTGGGATAATGTGAATGGGTGGGACATCATACTACATATTTATAGCATGATACACCAGTGCTAGACATCACATTAAACTGCCACACTGCAGACATCTTAGTGATATGACTGAAAAATTGTTAAATCTACATTAAAAAATCCTAATCACACTCATACAGTTAAAGCAAAACTACCACCTGTAGTTTGTTGTTTGTTTGTTTAGGAATTTTAATGTAGCTTTAACAAATTTTCAGTCATATCACTATGATGTCTGCAGTAAGGCAGTTTATAGTGATGTCTAACACTGGGGCATCATGCTGCAGACACGTAGCATGATGTCCCACCCAGTAACATATCCTGACACCAGGCCGACTAGTCCTAAACACTAGCCTGTTAAATGCTGAGTGCCAAGCAATGTAGCTGTAAGTACCATTTTTGTAAGTCTTTGGTATGACTTGGCCAGGGATCGAACCCATGACCTCCCGCTTCCACAGCAGATGCTCTAACCACTAGGCCATCGGAGAGGTTCACCTGTAGTTTGATGACTTAATAACACAGTGGCTAAAGAATGGTAAAATTCAACTTGAATTCCAATTGGTTTGGATGTCATCGATAAAAACATATCACAATCTGGCCATGAAATAATGGATAATACTAAAGGTATCCAACAAAACAACATATGTCACAAAAATAAAGGACTAGAATGATCTGTAATGCTCATGTGTCACGCCAAAACACTTCAACAAGTATAAATTAAATTCTTAATTGAAATATATTGACAAATATTAGCAAAATTTATGGGCTTTTAATGGCATATAAAGACAAATTTAAGAATTTTTAAGGGCTTTTTCCACTTTTCTAATTTTCAAGGTTGCTTTTGAGACCAGACATCAGATTTAAGTGTTTGTAAGGACACCAGATTCAAAGTCCAATCAACATCATTTTCATTCAGGACCTACCAGATATCATGAATTTTAGTAAAATCCTATACTAATATGACATTTATTCAAGAGAAGTAGTTATAACACATTTCAAGATGGTCACTGGGATAGTCACGCTTGATCACCATGCAGCACCATTTTCATTTACAACCAACCAGACTTGATAAGAAGTCTTTTGATAAAACATCCTAAACATGATTTTCCATCAAGAAGTGATAATAGTTTCAAGATGGCTGCCATGATGGCCATATTGGCAGTCAGATTAGTGCGGTTTCCATTTAGGACCAACTAGACATCATAAGAACTTAAAGAAGTCATTCCAAAAAATTCCATGCTGATATGACCATCTATTGAGAAGGAATAGCAATAACAAGACTTTCAAGCTGACCACTTGGGCAGCCATAATAAATGTCCAAATAGAACTGTTTTCATTAGGACCAACTGCATATTGTGTAGATATCCAAATCACTCCTCCTAGTACAGTGATATCTAGTGATCAGATGGACAGTGGACATATGATTTTAGCAACAACCCCATGTTGATAAGATCATACATTCGTCGGGAAGGGCAATTACAATTTTTAACGTAGTTTATGTGGTGGCTATGTTCTATATATGGACAGCATCAATTTCAGGTTGGTCATAATAAAATGTCTTTTCACGAAAACCCAATGATGATATGACCTTCCAATCAGAAGGATTATCATAAAGAAGATCTAAAGATGGTTACCATAGTGGCCATATTGGATGTCGGATCTGCATCATTTTTATATGGGATAAACCAGACATCATTAAGTCCATCCATCTCAGGAAAAGAAATGAAAAGAATTTCAAGATGGCAATTGTAGTGGTCATATTGGATGTCCTAGCAGAACTATTTTAAATTAGGACCAGTTGGACATCACAAGAAATCATCTGGTGAAGACCATCATGTCAATATGACTTTCTGTTCAAGAGGAGTAGTGATTAGATTTTCACAATGGTTGCCATGGTGGCCATATTGGAGGTTAGAGCTGTACCGATGTCACTTTTTGCCGATTATGCCGATACCGCGTATAGCCGATTATCAAAATTGACGATACCGATTATGAGACCGATTATTTGATTATCATACTTTGAAGTAATTCCAGACTAAACTTGATAGTTTCAAGTTTGACATTATGCAGAGCCGATATTAATAATCCAATATATTCGGGCTCTTGAAACAATGTGCCCAAAATAAATTACTACTCTGTTGTCCACAGACCGTGGGGGTGGGCGATTTTTTTTTTGCAAACAGGAAAGTTTCGCGGCACAATAAATATGTTCTAATCACTATGTAAATTGAGGCAATGCTTTTGAGTTTATTGCCGACTTTCTATGAGCAAAGGTCGTCGGCTTGCTTTGACGACAACAAATACTCGTTATTGCTGCGGCAACATCAGATAATTGTAACACATTGATATAGAATTGTTTTATTTGTTTAGTATATGTCGGTGCTTCAAAGGTACAGTAAAACCTGTTATGACTTATGAGAGACCGCCCCTTCTGCCAGATGGTGGCTTGGTGAAACACTAACAAAAGAAATAAAAAATAATTTTAAAAAATCCGGAAATGATTCTCACTTACTAGTATTAAAGCCTCCAGGCATTACGGATTAACTGAAAGACAGACGACGTACTCAAACCTACACTGAAGCCCTTTCAAACAATTTCTCACTGGGACATAAGGACTATCAGTGTTTTGTGAGTTTTCATAAAGATAAAGAAAAAACACAAACCTCAAAATTGACTGTGTATATATCCATCATTACTCCCTTTGATGTTAATCTTACTGGCTATTCACATGACTTTGGAACCGCTTCGGTGGCCTAGTGGTTAGAGCGTCCGCCTCGGAAGCGGGAGGTCGCGGGTTCGATCCTTGGTCAAGTCATACCAAAGACTTACAAAAATGGTACTAACAGCTGCCTCGCTTGACGCTCAGCATTAAGAGGTTAGTGTTAGGACTGGTCGGCCTGGTGTCAGGATAATGTGACTGGGTGGGACATCATGCTACATGTCTGCGGCATGATGCCTCAGTGCTAGACATCACTATAAACTGCCTCACAGCAGACATCATAGCAATATGACTGAAAAATTGTTAAAGCTATGTTAAAAATCCTAATCAAACAAACAAACATGACTTTGGCACTACAATGGCGGTTAGCGACATGTACTTTAGTCTGATTTACTGCAGTTTAAAAATGTTACCGGACGCTGGAGTTGAAAATTTCGCACAACTGGCAGCAAGATAAATTCTTTTTAAATACTTTATTAGAGCAATCTCTTTGTTACAAAAGATTAATTGATGGCTCGATGTGTTTATCTCGATATATGGTTATTCGACTATACAGTAGTGTTAGTTAATGAGCAACTTGTTTGCATACTGCATTTATCCCGAGTTCTAGTGTTACAAAGGATTAAGTTACGGTCAGTCAAAACGCGACTGTATATACAACTTTTATCAGGAAAAATTGGTTATTTAAAAAAATTATTTGCATCGGCACCGATTATTTTTGCCGATACCCGATTATACCGATTGTGCTAATAATCGGCCCGATTACGCGTACGGGCGATTAATCGGTACAGCTCTATTGGAGGTCACATCATCATCATTTAGAACCAACTAAACATCACAAAATCACAAATTCAGGAGTAGTAACAAGATGTTTAAGATAGTTTCTGCAATGTCCATACTGAATGTCTGAGAAACACCATTTTCATTTGGGACCAACTGCACCTTGGGATGAATATATTTTTAAAGTTTCATGGCCATTCTCCAAGTAGTCAAGGAGAAAGTAGCTATACCAAACTTGGGCATATGGATGGAGAAATAACAAGTGATTCCAAGAGCTGTTATGACAATTAGAGCTAAAAATCATTTAAATGGCCTGAAAATACAATTAGGTCATGTATAAAAATGATACAGATTTCACGCAGACACTGGAAGACATGATGCATGATAGTGTGAATTCAATTTAAATGAATCCCATTAAAAACTGAGATCACTGCATATAATGAAGATAAACAACTAAAGGTTTGATCTTTATTCAATTGAAAGAAAAAACATTATTTTCACATTAAGTAAGGGGTCAATTAATGTTGTTATAAAATTAACCCCCACAAAAATTTAAAATCTCCCATATGTGGGAATACTGAAGAAATCCACTGAATCTCAACATTCACAGTGACCTTGACTGACCCCCAAAACATATTCAATAGGTTTCTTCCTTACCCATGTGTCACCCAGCAACAATTCAGTTTGGTCAAGGTGTGCCGTCTATGCAAATAAATGTATCCTGTCAAAACCAAAATCGATCGATTGATGTAGGTCTTAAGAATGGACAGACTAATGTAGGTCCTAACAAGATACTTACACTGTACATAAGTTTAAAAAAAAACATTGAAAGAACTCAAGGTTGATTGATTATGTGAAGCAAACAAATGCTTTCAAAATGACTTACTAAAGTTAAAGTAATTGTGGTTGAAGTAAATGGAGTTAAAAAGGTTAAAACCCCTTGAAATGAGGTCAAAGCTAGAAAGTCTTGGTGCATGATTTATTACTTAAGATTCATCTTTATTGAAATTTAACAGCAACATGTAGACCTATACTTGAATAATAATAACCTTACATAATTTAAACAAAACTTTTTTGATACAGCCTGATGTTATAGTAACCAAACTACACAATACAGTAGTACTAGAGGAACACTTTTGTATAAATTCTGAGAAGTATAGGTGATATTTATATAAAACTAGAAGATGCACCCCCAGTTTAAGTTTGGCAGCAACAGGCAAAAGGGTTTTGGAATTAGAGCCTTACCTAACTGACCTCGTGACCTAGTGGTTAGAACATCTGTCTCAGATGAAGGAGGTCGCAGGTTCGATCCCCAGCAGAGTCATAACAAAGACATAAAAACTGTACTAACAGTTGCTTTGCTTGGCGCTCAGCATTAAGAGGTTAGTGTTTGGACTGAGTGGCCTGGTGTCAGGATAATGTGACTGAGTAGGACATGCTACATGTCTGCAGCATGATACTCTAGTGCTAGACATAAATTTAAAATGCCACATTGCACACATTAAAGTGATATGAATTTTTTTTAAAGCTTCATTTAAAAAAATCCAAATCACACAACCAAACTCAAAAAGTGCCTCAACTAGATTTTAAACAATTTGCAATTTATTATTACTATTATTATTATTATTATTATTATTATTATTATCCCAAAATGCACAGTTTAAGTTGAAAGACATTAGGAGTAGTAGTAGTAAAGGCCTGCAGTTGAATAAATACTGGCAAGTAGGTCACAGCAATATAGTTTTGGTGTGCTTCAGAAAATCGTCTTGATCTGCACCATTAATGAAAGTTTGGTAGCAAAGGCTAGGAGAGGGGTTAAAACCATTTTTCATCACACAAAAGGCTATACATGGCAGCCAGTATGGTGGAGGAAGAAGCCAGGAAATCCAAGAAAGAACCACTGACCCACTGTTTGGACTCGGCAGGTAAAGACTATACATTCAATAATTGTAGAAGCTACAGATGCATTGATGCTAAGAGTACAAGTATTATTTCAGTAGGTGAAGTACACATAAAAATATCAGTAACATATGGACTAGTGCATAAAGAAAATCAACAGACCTGTAAATGATATCTTTATTGAATATTTGTTTTGAAATTTATTGATTGTCATCTTAGTTTATGTGTGTGTGTGTGTGTGTGTGTGTCTGATTTGGATTTTAACATAACTTTAAAACATGTTCAGTCATAATGCTACAATGTCTGCAGTGTTTCAGTTAATTAACACTATTAATAGTGATTGTTTGAACCTGAAACCTCCCACATCCAAGGTGGACACTCCAATCACTAGGCCACTGGAGTGGTTCATCTTAGTTTATATTAAATATTATATAACTTTAAAAAATGCTATTTTTTCTGGCAATGTAATACGAAGTACATAGCTAAGGCAATGAAGTATGAAGCACATAGCTAAGGCAATGTATAGTATGAAGCACATAGCTATAGCAATGTAGTATGAAGCACATAGCTAAGGCAATGTAGTATGAAGTACATAGCTACAGCAATGTAGTACGAAGTACATAGCTACAGCAATGTAGTATGAAGCACATAGTTAAGGCAATGTAGTATGAAGTGCATAGTTAAGGCAATGTATAGTATGAAGTACATAGCTACAGCAATGTAGTATGAAGCACATAGCTAAGGCAATGTATAGTATGAAGTACATAGCTAAAGCAATGCAGTATGAAGTACATAGCTAAGGCAATGTAGTATGAAGTACAAAGCTAAGACAATGTAGTATGAAGTACATAACTAAGGTAATGTAGTATGAAGCACATAGCTAAGGCAATGTATAGTATGAAGTACATAGTTAGGCAATGTATAGTATGAAGTACATAGCTAAGGCAATGTATAGTATGAAGTACACAGCTAAAGCAATGTAGTATGAAGTACATAGCTAAAGCAATGTAGTAAGAAGCACATAGTTAAGGCAATGTAGTATGAAGTACATAGCTAAGGCAATGTAGTATGAAGCACATAGTTAAGGCAATGTAGTATGAAGCACATAGCTAAGGCAATGTAGTATGAAGTACATAGCTAAGGCAATGTATAGTATGAAGTACATAGCTACAGCAATGTAGTATGAAGTACATAGCTAAAGCAATGTAGTATGAAGTACATAGCTAAGGCAATGTAGTATGAAGTACATAGATAAAGCAATGTAGTATGAAGCACATAGTTAAGGCAATGTAGTATGAAGCGCATAGTTAAGGCAATGTATAGTATGAAGTACATAGCTAAAGCAATCTAGTACCAAGCACATAGCTACGGCAATGTAGTATGAAGCACATAGCTAAGGCAATGTAGTATGAAGCTCATAGCTAAGGCAATGTATAGTATGAAGTACATAGCTACTGCAATGTAGTATGAAGCACATAGTTAAGGCAATGTAGTATGAAGCACATAGCTAAGGCAATGTATAGTATGAAGTACATAGCTACAGAAATGTAGTATGAAGTACATAGCTAAGGCAATGTAGTATGAAGTACATAGCTAAAGCAATGTAGTCTGAAGCACATAGCTAAGGCAATGTAGTATGAAGTACATAGCTAAGGCAATGTAGTACAAAGCACATAGCTAAGGCAATGTAGTATGAAGTACATAGCTAAGGCAATGTAGTATGAAGTACATAGCTAAGGTAATGTAGTATGAAGTACATAGCTACAGCAATGTAGTATGAAGCACATAGTTAAGGCAATGTAGTATGAAGCACATAGCTAAAGCAATGTAGTATGAAGTACATAGCTAAAGCAATGCAGTATGAAGTACATAGCTAAGGCAATGTAGTATGAAGTACATAGCTAAGGCAATAAAGTATGAAGTACATAGCTAAAGCAATGTAGTATGAAGTACATAGCTAAGGCAATGTAGTATGAAGTACATAGCTAAGGCAATGTAGTATGAAGTACATAGCTAAGGCAATGTATAGTATGAAGTACATAGCTAAGGCAATGTATAGTATGAAGTACATAGCTAAGGCAATGTATAGTATGAAGTACATAGCTAAGGCAATGTATAGCATGAAGTACATAGCTAAGGCAATGTAGTACAAAGCACATAGCTAAGGCAATGATGTATGTGAACCTAGCTGTGATAAATCAAAATAAAAAAGTACTCTGCATTAACTGACAAAAAAATCTGTTTTGATGTTTAAAAAAATAAAATATTGTCTACTTATGTAGATTAACTCATGTACAAAAAACAAGTTTTATTATTTCCACAAACATTCTAACTAGCTTTTCTATACAAAAATGTAGGTGCCCCAAGTGGCAGAATGGTCTAAAGCGCTCTCCGTTACGGATCACTGCCATCTCAACTCTGTTTGCGAGGGTTCAAATCAAAGATTTGACTAAATGTAGTTATGTGAGAAAGAATGCCAGTAGCTTCTCAAGGGTCAGTGGTTCTTTCCGGGGGTTTTCCCGGGTTCTTCCTCCTCCAATAATTCTGGCCACCATGTATAGCCTATTGTATGCTGAAAATGGCATTAAACTCTACAACAACAACAACAAAAATGTAATTGTGATCCAATGCACAATATCTCTACTTTAAGAAATTAATGTCACTGATTGAGGCCAATCAATGTAGTGTCAAAATAATCTGAGAATTTTAACATCAAAATTGCTGGTTAACAAAGCCTTACGAATTGATTTGGTCTCCTGCCCCATGCTTTGTAATAATGAAAGCTCTAATTAACATGTAATCCTATACCAATGACTGAAATTCTAAACAACCTTCACCCTCTCGATCAATATGTTCAATATTTTTCTGACCCAAATATTTTACACGGTTTATGCATATATATTGGTATCTGATGGAGTCCGCAGCTCTTGTTATACAAGTGAATGAGTATATCTGATCTCTGAAGGAATAATTACTAGAATTGTTTCTGTTGGGTTTCTTTTCAATTAATGTTTTCAATGTATAGTCCTTCACTACAGAAAGCTTATAGTATACCATAAACCCTAATATAACGGCCATGTGTTCAGCAATTCCATTATAAGCTCAATTTTTATATTAACATTGCTATATAATTTATTTCAATTAAGTTATGTTCTCTGCTGAAGAGGCAATTATGTATTCTAAGTCCAGACTTAAAATTAAGATCTAAGATCCAACAATTTGATTGGCTGAAATATATATCTGACTAAAAATAGACCAATCAAATGTCTTAAGTCATGAGTAAACACGAGTTATAAATAGGGAAATTTGAGGCCTGGTATCTATGCATACTTGGATTTGTGTTTAAAAAAGTCACCTTCATTGATCAAATTTATAAATATTGTATTTTGAGAATTAAAGGTCCTTTCTGTCCAAAAGAGATGGATAAAAGAATAGCTATCTTTTTTCTATGGTACACCTTACATATAAATGACAAGAGACACTTCGTTATGGGACTGCTTTATTGGCTTATATGATTAGAGCTTCTGTTTCAGATGCGGGAGGTCATGGGTTCCAACACCGGCCGAGTCATATGAAAGACTTAAAAATGGTACTAGCAGCTGCCTTGCTTGGCACCCAGCCTTAAGATGTTAGTGTTAGGACTGGCTGGCCTGATGTCAGGATAATGTACCTATGGTAAGACATGATGCCACATGTCTGCAGCATGATGTTCCAGCGCAAAACAACATTAAAAGTCCAAATCTCTCTCTCTCTCTCACACACACGCACATGCGTGCACACACACATACACAGTTATGGTAATACAGATTCTATTTGTTGTTTGTAGTGGGTGGGTGGGATATCAAACTCTTTACCTTTTTATTAGGAGTCCATAGCTTTTGTGATTGTGAATGGGTACAAGTGAATATTTGTAGGAGCTGAAAGCTATTATATTTTCCCAGGTAAAACAAATGCAATGAAAGTACTGCTCCAGAGATTGTATCAGTATATTATAGAATACTGATTGTAAATTTTGAAAATAATGCAGTTTATTTAACTTTAAGGAACCTGGGAGGTCATGTGTTCAAACAGCTGGGTCGTACCAAAGACTTTTACAAATATTACAAACAGCTGCCTTGTTAGGTGCTGATTCTGCCAATATGTGTATGTGAAAAAGACATCAACATCGTAAGGTGACCATCACAATGATCTCTAATATGCTTTAGTTTCATCCTTTGGTATGTCAAAGTGTCTGGACCACTCCGGTGGCCTTGCAGTTAGAGTGTCAGCCTCAAATGTGGGAGGGTGCGGGTTCGAACACCCACAGAGTCACATCCAAGATTTTAAAAAATGGTACTAACGCTAGACACTCAGCATTAAGAGGTTAGTGTCAGGACTGGCTGGCCTGATGTTAGGATAATGTGACTGGATAGGACATTGTGCATAAATTTTCAGTAATTCAGGAATTTGTCTTGCATGTATGATGAGTGTGTGTAATCAGTTCCCCAAGTATCAGCACATATCTGGGGGTGAGTGGGTGATAATGCCCAATGTGTCAAAACATGCCTGATGAGTGTGATATCAAAGCTCCAAGTGTCAACAAACATCTGATGAGTGTGACATCAGTGACCCAAGCATCAAAACATGCTTGATGAGTGTGTGATTTCAATGCCCCAAGCATCAACACATGCTTGATGAGTGTGTGATATCAATGCCCCAAGCATCAAAACATGCTTGATGAGTGTGTGATATCAATGACCCAAGTGTCAACACAAGTCTGATGAGTGTGTGATATCAATGACCCAAGTGTCAACACAAGTCTGATGAGTGTGTGATATCAATGCCCCAAGCATCAAAACATGCTTGATGAGTGTGTGATATCAATGACCCAAGTGTCAACACAAGTCTGATGAGTGTGTGATATCAATGACCCAAGTGTCAACACAAGTCTGATGAGTGTGTGATATCAATGACCCAAGTGTCAACACAAGTCTGATGAGTGTGTGATATCAATGACCCAAGTGTCAACACAAGTCTGATGACTGTGTGATATCAATGACCCAAGCGTCAACACGTTTGATGAGTGTGAAATCAATACTCTCAATAACTTAGCCAATGGGTCATAACATAAAAACTAATTAGAGTCCCACCCCACCCCATAACCATGTATGCATGCACAGAGCATAAATGGACAAACATATACTTGTACATTTACCCAGGTTATGTTGGTATTTATTATCAATGTCATGACTGTAACGGCTACATGGTACTAAAGTTAAAAGTAATGGTCTAAAAAAATTAGAAAAAAACAATTGCTGGAAAAGGTGATGAAGATATACATTTTCAAATGAACTGCAAGATCAATGCCAAAGGATAATGTTATGAAATTCTGTAATTTTTAAAAAAATGCTCAAGTATTTCTCTTATGGTACATTAAAGTTTGACAAGAATGTATCCCACTATATGTGCACACCTGCAGGGTATGCACTCTGGTTGAGGTTAACCCTTTAGAACATTTTCTTTGATCAGGTATACATGTCTTGTACACACATCAGGTATACATGTCTTGTACACACATCAGGTATACATGTCTTGTACACACATCAGGTATACATGTCTTGTACACACATCATGTATACATGTCTTGTACACACAATCTTGTGTATAATACCAAATTTAGTTTATGCCTTTCATTTGAATGAATAATTACCAAATTTAGTTTATGCCTTTCATTTGGACAGTAAATTGACCAAACATATCTTATGCTTTTTTCTTTTCTTTCAGGTTTGATTAAAAAAAACTATAAGTCGAGTTTGCAGTTTTCCATATGACTTCATGGCATGCTAAAGTATTAAGTAAGTGTTACGTGCTTAGGCTCGAATAAACAGTAACATAGAAAGAGTGAAAATAACAAGCTTGTAAAAACTTAATAAACAATTTATTGAGCACAAATATTTTCCAGATAAGAAAAATAAACTTACAGTTTTAAGAATCAATTCCAAAATTAATCCAAAAATAATTCAAAATATAATCCACTACTGAAATTGCAAAAGTCCTGGTAATAAAATGTCCTAATAATTCCCAGTTCAAATCTTAGTGAAGCATCCAAGATGGAAGGCAATGTCACGTGATGAAATCAGTTCTGGTCTTATGAAATTCAATGAGCACAATTATTTTCCAGATAAATAACAAAATAAATCCTCTTGATCCAAATGAATTAAAATAATTTTCAGTAATTTAAAACAACTCAAAACAATACAACTTAATATTCTAACAGACCAACTTCTACTAAATAGTTCGCTCCAAAACATAATTATATACCTGTTTTTACGTAAACATGGAAGGGGTCACATGATCTTCTAGAATCTTTCGAACAAATTTACATTCAAAAAATCTGGCGCACACCGTATGACCCAACAAAAAATAGAAAGATGTTTATAACAAAGCTCCGTAATGTCCTTGGAATCAACCAATCATTTTAAAAGCTTGTTTACAACTCTGAAGCCAGGTCAGAAATGAGGTCAGCATCTGGTGTTTATTTGTAAAGTACAAGTCATCCCACGTTTAAAAAAAAATATCTCCCAATGAATGAATCTTAAACTTAAAATGTCAAATTTGAATCTGACAAACAATTAAAACAAAAATAAATGACTTAAATCAAATATACATAACAATACACACACACACACACACACACACACACACACACACACACACACACACACACACCATCGCATCAAACCAAATATGTGTAAAATCCTGCAAAATACATAAAATACATACTGCGATCTTTAAAGTCTGAAACCTTGCTTAACTAGAACATACTTGCAGGACATATCCCAGGAAAAGCAGGCTGCCTCCATTAGTTTCTTTCTTACAATATACAATAGATGCTGATTTACTATAGTTCTCCCTCTTTAGGTGTTGTATAGTAGACCTCGTCATAGCATGACCACCTAATAATCACATACATTGTACATTTAATGTTACAACCACTTAATGAAATGGGATCCAAGACTATACCAACCTAAAAACAGGAACTGTTACAATGATGGGCATTATTTGTGAGGGTGTGTTGTAATTACATGTACATTATAATAATGACATTCAATCCGAATCTGTCTATAGGCTTCCTTGATTTAATGAAAGGCTTCACCTCTCTGACAAAATAAAATTATCTACTACATGTATCTCCTCTTAGGTAAAAGTGACCCAACTTTAACATTAACCGTATGTACTTGCTTATTATTCATCAACAGCTGCCTCAGAAGGATTCTCCGGATCCGCTGGCCTGACACCATCAGCAATGCCAATCTTTGGGAAAGGACCTCCCAACTTCCTGCTGAAGAAGAAATCAGGAAGAAGAGATGGGGCTGGATAGGGCACACCCTACGAAAACCCGCCAACCAGTATCACCAGGCAGGCGCTGAGGTGGAACCCAACAAGGCAAGCATAAGAGAGGCCGTCCAAGAAACACCTGGCGACGCAACCTCCAGGCTGACACCACCAAGATGGGCTACACCTGGAACCAGCTAGAAAAAATGGCCCAGGACAGAGGACTCTGGAGATCTGTAGTTGGCGGCCCATACCCTGATAGGAGTGACGGGCAGTGAATGAATGAACTTGCTTATTAAGACTAGACCAGCAGATCTGGGTCTGTTCAGCTTGTTAGGTGTAATCAGTAGAACAAACAACTTAGACCCTTAATCTGCAGTCACATCATGCTATGGCAGATCAGGATCTTTGCTGTTTCAAGTTTGACTGACTTATAAGCAAGTATATATGGTCAGCATGCATTGTCACAACTATATTACACCACCTGTATTAACATGACATTAAGTCATCCCCCTTTTAGCTCTGATTATGCATAGGTATGGGACTGGAATGTGCTTATCAAGTCACTTAATTGTCAACAAGTATCAATTAGCTAACTGCTAAGTGTGATCCAGGTCAATTACATGCCACATGACAGCTGTTACAGAATCACCCCATAACTGATCATTGCTCCTAGCTCACTGCATGAACTCAAGATACCTGGATATTTTTGCCTATTCATAATGCATATAAAGACACCTGATAATTCAGCAGATAGAATGCTCCCTCTTTATAATGCCCTTCTTATAACATGATTCATGGGAGCCATAGAGTGTACCACCTTGTAATAATAATAATAATAATAATAATAATAATAATAATAATACATGTACATGTAATACTACTACTACTACTACTACTACTAATGCTTTATTTATAGAGGGTACTATAGTGAGTGACTAATTAGTCAAGGAATATTCTCCCTTGAGACCCTTTTATTTAGAGTTTAACGATGCACATCGTATGAAGATAGCAATAATTGTAATGAAGTAAATGATACATACAATATCACCATACCATATGAAATGAGATCCATTACAAAACCTTATAGCCAGAATTGTTATAACTTATGGCCTTAATAGGAAAGAAGGAGTGCTGTATAATAAGTTACAAGTTAGAACACTGATGGTTGGGTACTCATAACAGGTCATAACACTATATAATCAATAAATCTGTACAGTGGGAACCTGGTCTCTCAAGACAGGTTTTACTATATATATATATATATATATATATATATATATATATATTGGGATGGAAAGGTGGAAGGGGATATTGCTGGGTCTGAGTACCTGGCATAGAACAACAAAGCAATGTCGGGTATTTCCAGGTAGTGCAAAACCAAACTGGGTCCTTGCTGGCCAAGCTCTTGCTCATCACCCTAATTAGAACAAAGAGCAACACTAGATTCTGTCTCTTTTCTGGAACTTTCCTTTGACCAAGAATTTATCCTTCATGAGAATCTTACCCAACATCAATGTACATGTACAAGAATCCCTTGCTGCAAATGATACTCAACTGAACTGAAAGATTTGACAGGAAGAGTCCCCAAAGTGAATGATACTCTATACTACCTGGAAAGAGTCAACAGGACTTCAAGGTAAGACCTTTTAGGCTGGAACATCTGATCACAAGACACATCCACAGACAAGTAGGCTGCCTCCATTAGTTGACTCTTGTGACATACCAGGAGGCACCTGCTAACCTACCAAATTCTCTGGCTTTAAAGCTGTCCATGTGTGTATGCGTGTGATTTGGATTTTTAACGTAGCTTTAAAAAAAAAATCAGTCATATCGCTACGATGTCTGCAGTGTGGCAGTTTATAGTGATGTTTAGTCAAATGCAGCATGATCTCCCACCCAGTCACATTATCCTGACACCAAGCCGACCAGTCCTAACACTAACCTCTTAATAAAACTGTTCATGGGGTACCAGACAGGTACTGAGATATCTTATACATCAAAGAAGTGCAAATGATAAACAGGATCCAGCAACATACCTGCATAATACGAAAAGGACCCCATTTATTATAAATTTCACAGTAAGATACTGAAATATATCAGTTTGAGAAAAATGATACAGTGGAAATACAGTGTACCGCTTTTATTGCCACAGTGGTGATATTACTTTTGGAACTATATGTACCTTTTTCCCATTTATGAAATATATCTGCTTCGATGTATGTTATTCAAACATCCATATTTAGATCTATTTAAGTTTTCTTCTTCTTCTCTCTTACTCCCTAATCCACTCATCTTAAATTGTGTCAACTGTTGGCCCTTTAGGGTCAATTTAACAAATCAAATCAATGAGGTAAGAAATGCCAACCAAATAAACTCAGCAGTTAAAAGTAGACTTCAAGTATTAACTTTTTTATTATTAGTTTTTTTATGAATTATGGAAATTGTCAGTGCCTGAACTACATGACCTGTTGCTTTGTGTCACCCATATTGGGAACATTTAATAAATCAAATCAGTAAGGAAAGAAATGCCAACAACAAAAAACTCTAGCAGTATGAAGTAGACATCAAGTAATAATTTTTTTATTATTAGTTTTTATAAAGAATTATGGAAACTGTCAGTGCCTGAGTACAGTACTGTATATCTGGAATAATCTACGATAAATGGTATACATTTTCAAGAAAATAATTTGTAACTCAATACAGCAATAACAAAACAAAAAAACTCAAGCAGTTAAAATTCGACTTCTAGTATTAACTTTTTCTTTTTTGATTATGGAAACTGTTAGTGCCGTAACTACATGATATGTTGCTATGTGTCACCCATATTGGGTACAGTACTGTATATATGTTGCTATGTGTCACCCATATTGGGTACAGTACTGTATATATGGAATACTCTCAGATAAATGGTATACATTTTCAAGAAAATAATTTGTAATTACTGTCATAACATTTTTTGGGGAGCAATTATGACTTGTATCACAATCCTATTTGAAAATGATGGATAAATCAGGCATTAGTTAACGTTGATTGCAAACCAACATTAAGTGATGACGGAAAATTCAATATAGCATCTGCTTCCGAACTCAACCACAAGTTTACCAAAGCCACACACAAATTTATGTTTTAGTTAGTAAAGAATAAAATAAAAAACAAAAAAATTCACAAGTAAACTCATAATCATTCAAATCTTCTGTTTAAAGACCATGTACTTTCAAGTCTGTCATATACAACTGCCCTGTTATGTTTCCTCATTACCGCACCCCCAATAGTATCAATCTACATATGAAATGTATTAACAGAAATAAAAATCCTCTTCATTTTCGTATGTCATTATTTTGACAAAATAAGACAAGTTGAAACATTACATAGAAGATAAATCTGAATAACATCACTGTCCCAAAACTAATGTAAAATTAAGAAATTTCTATTTATCAATGCAGTAATGCAGCATTTCATTAAAAAGAAAAATACATAGGCCACTTCTGCCGGAGCATTATGGGACTGAAGTCCTGGGTCCGCACTGTTTATAGTTGGACAGAACTTAAAAGTGAGCATAAAAAAGTATACATGTCCTTTGATCTACCAGAACCCTTTAGAAAGCCAGATGCCAGGTCTGCATTGTTTAGTCCATTAAACATTATGCACAGGTCAATGCATAGATTTGGATTTGTACTCTCCTTAGGCTTGTCAAGTGAGAGTTGTGTGAAAAATTATCTGCCGACTTATTTGATTACATTAATGTGAAGTTAGCATTAACCCAACTTCATAAGAATTCGGCTCAATTTAATTTTTTTTAGTGAAGACTAAGAAAAATAATTAAATTACCTGTCTAAAACAACAAATAAATTTGGATTTGTAAATGGTTAAAATGAACAATATTAAAGTAAATTGAATTTTGTAATTTCAAGTTAAAATAAAAGGCAGTGAAGCCAAAGAAAAAAAAAAAAAAAAAATATTTACATGGCTAATCTTGGGAATGCAGCTATCACATAATTAGGTTTGTTGTACTTATGGTTGTGGGGCACCTAGTGGATGAGTGGTCTAAAGCGCTCTCTGTTACGGATCACTGCCATCTCACCTCTGTCTGCGTGAGTTCGAGTTTAAGATTCGGCTAACGTTGTATGTGAGAAAGTTTGCCAGTAACTTCTCGTAGGTCAGTGGTTCTTTCCGGGGGTTTTCCCGGGTTCTTCCTCCACCAATAATACTGGCCGCCATGTATAGCCTATCATGTGCTGAAAAATGGCGTTTAACCCCACAACAACAACAACTTATGGTTGTATGGGTGTAAATTTGTGACAATACTTGCAATTTTGATAATACACCTGTGGGTGGGATTATGGGGGAGGGTAGTTGTGAATTTATATACATTTCAAATTACTTCTAAGATGTATGTTCTGAGAACGCATATGCAATCAATGAACCATGAAATCAATGAACCAAGTGTCAGCACATACAAGACCTGGATCCCTGGGTGATGTCCCTCACAACAAATTTGCCCTGGGCAATCATAGAAAATACTGTGATACCCATCTAATAGCCACATTTACTTGGGCAAGAAATCACACATTTTTACCTGCAAATGACATTTGCCCGCAGGTCCATCTTACACTTAGCACCATTATAGTTACAACTTGGAAACGACTGAGATGCTCATACTATAACCACATAAGCATGAAAAAAAATTATACATACAACTTACATTGGCCCCTGGTCTACCCTAATGTCTGAAGTGAATTAGCCCCTGGGTTATAACTTTGAAACTATTAAGATTCCCACCTTTTAACTACATATAGACTTACTGGACAGGAAAAGACAGATTTATAGATGCAGCCGACATTGGTCAAGAGATTCCTTCAAAGGTTACAGTTTGAAAGCTATCAAGATACTTATCCAATATCCAAGTATCCTATCCAATAGCCATGTATCCTATCCAACATCCAAGTATCATATCCAATAGCCAAGATTCCTATCCAATAGCCAAGTACATGCTAGCTGTACATACAAAGCCAAATGCAGATATACATCTGCAGCTACAACAGACTCCTTGCCTGACAGGAACCTACCCAAGTATTTTGAACTTTGGCATGGAGGTCAAAATGCACAAAGAAGAGGAATGCATTTTTCTATTAACATAGGATTCGAGTATTATTAGCTTCAAAAAATTTAACTGTGTATTATAAAAGATAAAAAAAATTTCAATTGTAAGATATTTATGTTACTAATTAGTTTACCATTATCTACAAAATGGGACTTGTATTGATTAATACTGAGGGGCCCAGAGTGGCCAAGTGATATAAAGCGCTGTCCGTTACGGATTACTGCCATCTCACCTCTGTCTGCGCGTATTCGAGTCTAAGATTCGGCTAATGTATGTGAGAAAGCTTGTCAGTAGCTTCTCGTGGGTCGGTGGTTCTTTCCGGGGGGTTTCCGGGTTCTTCCTCCACCATTAATACTGGCCACCTTGTATATCCTATATTGTGCTTAAAAATGGTGTTAAACCATACAAAACAAAACAATGATTAATACTGTCAGTGCACCCTGAATCCGCTGCAAACTAACTTGTAATGTGGGTGATATGTGTGTGTGATTTAATATTTTAATATAGCTTTAACAATTTTAAATCATTCTGTTACGATGTCTGCAGTGTGGCAGGCTATAGTAATGTCTAACACTGGGGTATCATGCTGCAGACATATAGCATGATGTTCCACCCAGTCACATTATCCTGACAAAAGGCCGACCAGTCCTAATATCAATCTCCTAATGTTAAGTGTCAAGTGATGCAGCTTGAGGGTTTCAAACCTGCAACCGGCCGCAACCAAGGAGGATGCCCTGTCCACTTATGGCACTGGAGCAGTCTAACTTGTAATGAATTTCCTTATTAACCTTTTGATCACAATGTTAACTATTTGTTAATGTGTGTTGCAAATGTCTGAACTGCTGTTGTTTGCTATTCTGATGATTATATTTGCAAACAGTGAGCTAGTTGTGAAAGTTATTTCCCTTGGGTTCTATCCCCTTCCCTACAAATCATGAAAAGAGGCTGAAAAGAGGCTGACACATAAAACTTGTATAAAAGCTATTTTTCTATTTTTCTTTTGCTGGATAATCTTATCTGTGATAAAATATACAATAACTCATTTTTGTATACTGTTACATATATTTGATATGTCATTTATATTTATTTTTATTTTTGTTTGTTAGATTTAAATTTGGCATTTTAAGTTTTAAGATTTGTTCATTGAAGGGGGGGGGGAGGGTGACCTGTACCTTACAGGATAAACACCAGGTGTTGACCTCATCTGACCTGGTTTCAGAGTTGTAAACAAGCTTTTATATCTTTCTAATTTAGTTGGGTCATACGCTGTTTATGTGATTTCTTGAATGTAAAATTCTTCTGAGAGATTCTTGAAGGTCATGACCCCTTTCTTGTTTACGTATAAACAGGTATATAAACTATGTTTTGGAGCGAGTTATTCAGTAGAAAATTGGGCTGTTAGAATATTAAGTTGTGTCTTTTGAGTTATTATAAATTACCTTGTACTGGAAATGTGTCAATTCGTTTGGATCAAGAGGAATTAGTTTATTATTTATATGGGAAAGAGTTGTGCTCATAGAGATTTTATTAACAAGAACTGAATAAATCAAGTGACATCGTCTTCCATCTTGGATACTTCGCTGGAATTCGAACTTAGAACTATTTGGACATTTTATTACCAGGACTTTTGCCATTTCTCTATTGGTTAAATTTTTAATTATTTTGGATTAATTTTGGAATTGATTCTTAAAACCATAAGTTTATTTATCTTTTCTGAAAAATATTTGTACTCAACAAATTGTTTATTAAGTTTTACAAGCTTGTTATTTTTACTCTTTCTATGTTACTGTTTATTTGAGCCTAAGCACGTAACAATACAATGAAATCTTTTCATATATCTGTTCCCTAAATTTGAAATTTGAATTTTATTTATTTCAAACTTGAGGTGCATGCCTGCCAAATAGTTTTATGCATCTACTGCTAGCTGTCATGAGGCTTACTTACAAAATGTAAGTCACATGGTTTAGTTCAGCTGTCATGAGGCTTACTTACACTCTGCTTGTAAGTCACATGGTTTAGTTCAGCTGTCATGAGGCTTACTTACACTCTGCTTGTAAGTCACATAGTTCAGCTGTCATGAGGCTTACTTACACTCTGCTTGTAAGTCACATGGTTTAGTTCAGCTGTCATGAGGCTTACTTACACTCTGCTTGTAAGTCACATGGTTTAGTTATGACCAGGATCTAGTTTTACTACCTGTTCAAAAACTGAATTATATACCACCATCCTATTACTAGAAATTTTATGAGGTCATCACTGTAGGTTTTTAAGACTTCGTGATGTATCAGTAAAACAGTGGATATGCAGTTAATTTTTGTTTGTTTGTCTGATTAGGATTTTTAACATAGCTTTAACAATTTTTCAGTCATTTTGCAATGATGTCTGCAGTGACGCAGTTAATAGTGATGTCTATCACTGGGGCATCATACCACTGACATGTAGCATGATGTCCCACCCAGTCACATTATCCTGACACCAGGCTGACCAGTCCTGACACTAGCCTCTTAATGCTGAGTGTCAAGCGAGGCAGCTGTAAGTACCATTTTTGTAAGTCGGTGGTATGACTCGGCCGTCGCTTGAACCCACAACCTCCTACTTCCGACGCTCTAACCACTAGGCCACCAGAGCAGTTGGATATGCAGTTAATGTAGTTAACTTTGCATGTGATACTAATTTTTTTAAAATAAATGTTTACTAAAACTTTATCTACATCACAGAAAAAATATGATTACTTCTGGAAAGAATGTTCTAAGTTGCTAATTGTTTTTTTAAAAAAAAGTATTCATAACTATGTATTATATATACTGATAGGCAGACATATAGACAGACAGACCAACTAGTACATTGGTAAATAGATACATTACAAGATAAAATTAATTCAGAAAAAAAAAATAATCAAAGATAAATCAATTTTGGTCCAGAGCTCTCTGTTCTGAGAGACTCATAGTTTCTGGTCCTGGGCTCTCAGTTTTCAAACTCTGGTCTCCAGTTTTTCATATTTGGACTTGCATTTCGGGAGAAATGTGGCCCTGGGATTTAAAATTTCTACAGAAAGCTACAAACCATGAACAGAAAAAGTTTCATAGATATACCTGTATAAGTTCGTAAGCAAATTATGAACTTTATTGAAATAATTTCTCGTGAATCAATAAACTCAAAGAGTACTTACCTGTATTTCCAATATACATTATTTGCACACCCAAACTGTCTACCCAGGTGTATTTATCTACTTGCATATTTACTTATGTCATCTGATGCTGCTGATGAGGGTGACTACAACTGAAGCAACTGTGGGTGAAATATGTTACATGTACATTGCAGTTCCTCCACTATTCATTTCCTAGCATGCACATTCATGCTAAGTCTGATACCGTTCATATAAATCCATTGCTATGCTTTTTGCTTTGTCATTCACAACCACAGCAGCATTCATATTCACTGTATTTATAAAGCAGGTGGGGAAAATCCAGAACATCAATGCCTACACATTACACTTGACATTAATACTGTTACCTTTAGATGGTCACACAGCACTTTCCCACTACAAGGCCATTTATTAAAACACCATTCTTGTTACAAGGCTGATTTGGTCATTGTTTGCTTTATTTAATGTGAAATTATATGAACAATATACATGAGTATATCATATATGGCAGTCAGAGTATAAGGCTGAATGTTCCATGGCTCCCATGTACGTGTACCGGTATATAGCATGTATTATGTATTTTACTTTAAGGCCGTATACTATAGATTGCCTTGTATAGCATGTATCGAGTATTTTACTTTAAGGCCGTATACTATATAGATTCCCATGTATATATATCATGTATTAGGTATTTTACTTTAAAGCCGTACATTCTATAGATTCCCATGTATATATATCATGTATTAGGTATTTTACTTTAAGGCCGTATACTATATAGATTCCCATGTACATATATCATGTATTAGGTATTTTACTTTAAAGCCGTACATTCTATAGATTCCCATGTATATATATCATGTATTAGGTATTTTACTTTAAGGCCGTATACTATATAGATTCCCATGTATATATATCATGTATTAGGTATTTTACTTTAAGGCCGTATACGGTACTCTAGATTCCCATGTACATATATCATGTATTAGGTATTTTACTTTAAGGCCATATACTATATAGATTCCCATGTATATATATATCATGTATCAGGTATTTTACTTTAAGGCCATATACTATAGATTGCCTTGTATAGCATGTATCAAGTATTTTACTTTAAGGCCGTATACTATAGATTGCCTTGTATAGCATGTATCAAGTATTTTACTTTAAGGCCGTATACTATATAGATTCCCATGTATATATATCATGTATTAGGTATTTTACTTTAAGGCCGTATACTCTAGATTCCCATGTATATATATCATGTATTAGGTATTTTACTTTAAGGCCGTATACTATATAGATTCCCATGTATATATTTCATGTATCAGGTATTTTACTTTAAAGCCGTACATTCTATAGATTCCCATGTATCATGTATTAGGTATTTTACTTTAAGGCCGTACATTCTATAGATTCCCATGTACATATATCATGTATTAGGTATTTTACTTTAAGGCCATATACTCTAGATTGCCTTGTATAGCATGTATCGCATATTTTACTTTAAGGCCGTATACTCTAGATTCCCATGTATATATATCATGTATTAGGTATT